>CM057450.1:631803026-633003026 GCA_016271365.2 Neoceratodus forsteri | reverse complement strand
TCACTCTGTACAGACAGTTGGTGAGACCCCATCTGGAGTACTGTGTGCAGTTCTGGAGACCCCATCTCCGCAAAGACATAGACAGCGTGGAGGTTGTCCAGAGGAGAGCAAACAAAATGGTGCAGGGTCTGCACCAGAAGACATACGAAGAAAGACTAAAGGAGATTAATATGTGTACCCTTGAGGAAAGAAGGGAGAGAAGGGACATGATAGAAACTTTCAAGTACCTCAAGGGAATCAACAAAGTCCAAGAGGGTAGCATCTTTCAGAAAAAGAGATGTGCAAGAACAAGGGGGCACAATTTGAAGATAGAGGGGGGATGGCTCAGAGGCAATGTGAGGAAGTATTTTTTCACAGAGAGGGTTGTGGATGCATGGAACAGCCTCCCTGAGGAGATCATGGAGTCAAGAACAGTGGGGGAATTCAAGAATGCATGGGACAGACATAAGGCAGTCCTAGTAGGGCATAGGAGGAAGTAAACTGTTGGTTAACTAGGATCTGCAGCTTATGGGCAGACTAGGTGGGCCAAGCGGTCCTTATCTGCCATCACATTCTATGTTTCTATGTTTCATGTGCAACCAGGCTATGCTTGGGGCAGAGATACATGCACTGAGGGTTGAGGTGCATCACCTGGCTGAGCGAGGGGACATTGCAAAAGCTCAGCTGATTGGTGAGATCTGGAAATTGTGGGAGGCCACAATCGCATCGCTGGACCACATAGCCAGGACCATCACTGCTGGCTTTGCATTGCTGGCATCCAATGGGAGCAGCAGGGTGCACAGGACTCCCTGTAGTGCTATGTCTACACCATGGACTCAGCGTCTGGTTAACCCAGCAAGGCTAACGCCAACCACTGTTATACCTATCCCTGACACACCCGACAATAGTCTGTTTGCCAGTCTGTACACACCCGTGAGGACCCAGTCACATTCTCCAGCCTCTACCCCCGTGAATATGTTGGTAACACCACCTGTGGCTGTTGAGCAGCCTGTGCCTGCCTCACAGTCAGGGCATGGCCATCCACGTGGCCGTGGCAGCCGTGGGTCTGCACAGTAGTCCTGACAGGTGTGCTGCCCAGTCCTGTTCTCTGCTGCTGCTGCTGTCAGCTGCGCACATGTCTGGGCATGGCCACGTTTGTGTGCTGTGGCATACGTGTGGCCTGGGTCATGTCTAGCATGTGTGCATTCAGTTCCACTGGACCAAGTGGCATGGGCATTATGAGTGCAGCACTGTGTTGGCATTGCCTGTGTGCCAGCGCTAAGCCTCTGATCCATGCCACAGCCTGCTTTACCACTGTGTGTGTCTTCCTCTCCCTGGCTGCACCTTTCTGTGTGCTCCACCTGGTGCCCTGCTGTGTACCCTGTGGTGGTACAGCTGCGTATGCCTGCCTGTGTTCGTCCAGATGTGTGTTCGGCACACGGCACATGGGTGGTTGCATCTGACTGCGTTGCTCCAATGGGGTGTGGGTGTGCATGCCCGTGTGTCCACCAGTGTGTAAGCCTGTGTCCCTGCATGCATCTGTGTGTGTTTATGTGTGTGTGTGTGTGTGTGTGTGTGTGTGTGTGTGTGTGTACTCACTTGTGGTTCCCATAGTGCTCCTCCACAATGGTGTCTCTGTGCCTCCTGGCCCAGACTGCCAGCCTGGAGTCCCTCCTCTCCATGGGTGGCTGCACACCCCCTTCCGGCTGGTCTTCATCATCATCATCAGTGTTGTTGCCCTCATCCACCTAGACAGCTATACCACGATCAATGGCCACGTTGTGCAGCATATAACAGGCCAGGAATAGGCCACAGGCTTTCGCAGGGCTGTACTGTAGGGCACCACCAGATCTAGCTAGGCAACAAAATCGCATCTTGAATATGCCAAAGACACAATCTATGATATTGCATGTGGCGATGTGTGCCTCATTGTAGCGCTCCTCTGCACCATTGGATGTTCCCCGGATGGAGGTGAGTTGCCAGGACTGGAGGGGGTATGCACTGTCACCTGTGGAGGGTACACATGTAATGGTTTGTGCCTGTCATTGCCTGTTTCCACTCCCACCCCCTCCAGTTCACAATGCCACCACCTGCCGCCCTGTGTGCCCTGGCCAATGCCTCCCATGCATGGCTGCTGAGCCACCATTCATGCCTCACTACCTGTGTTCCCCATGCCTGGGCACCTCTGTCCATGCTGCACTGCACTGTTGACATTCTCCTTTTCTGTCCTGCCCCCTCGCCCATCACTGTCCTCGTTCCCCATCTCCCCACACTGCAGCTGTATGGTGTACTGCATGGCCAGTGTTGCACCTCCTCCCAGGCCCTACTTTATTACGAGGTAACCTGTGGGGATCACCCCACTCTCAAAACGCTGGCACAGAATGAACTGGTGCCAAATAAATGTGTTGTGTGTGCTCCCAGGGTGTGTGGCATACACATTGATGATGCACCCAGTGGCATTGCACACCACCTGGCAGTTGATTGAGTGGTAGCCCTTTCTGTTGATGTATACTGCACCTTCCAGGCCAGGTGGTGCATGCATGGCCACAAGGATGCAGTCAATGGCCCCTATCCTGCCTGGCATGTGTGCCACCCTGTGGAATGCCTGCATGTTTGCTGTACACTCTGCCTGTGTGCTTGGGAATGTTATGTACTCCGAAGCATGTGACAGCAGATCATTGAGGACCTGGGTGAGAAGGTGAAACATGGCTGATTGTGATATACCAGCAGTTGCGCCCACTGGTGTCTGGAAGGTGCCAGTGGCAAGTAGGCACATGACCGTTGTGACCTTGGTCTCCACTGACATGGCATGACTCTTTCTGGTAAGTGCCTTCAGCTCGTCATGGCACAGCTCACATAGCTGCCTCAGATTTGTTCTGTTCAGACGGTAACAACCTACTACCTGTCCCCGTAGTCCTCGAATGTGAACCGGGCAGGGTACTGTCTGTGTTGGGTATGCCACTGATGGGCCCTTCCTTGGCCATGTTGCTGTTCCTCCCTCCTCCTCCTCCTCCTCCACACCCTCCTCATCACCTGCTCCATTATGAATGGTGCTGCATCCATGGCTATTGCGTCCCTGGATTGAGCCACTGCTGTGAGTGTGGTTGAGCCTCCTTTATGTATGCTCAGCTCTGTGTGGCGCATTTTGTGGGTTGCTCCACAGTTGCATCATGTTTTTCAGCTGAATATGCTATTGCGCAGCTTATTCATGGTCACGCCCCCCCCTGTGTTTGCACAGCATACATTACTGTTGCACAGTGGTGCAACAGGAATTGCACTGCGCATTCATGCTGTTTGAGTATGGTTCCAGGGTGCAGTTCTGTGATTGCGTCAGTGCAATTCGGTTGCACAATGCGCAACTCCTTTGACTATATAGCCCTATTTGTACATCATTTGAAAAGAACTTAGCATTCAATAAATGTGAGGTAGGAGCAAAAACATGCCACAGTAAGTCCCTCAACTAAGTTTCTCTTTCTGTTTTATAAAGCTGACAGAAAAACAATACATGTTCAATATCATCCACATCTTTAGACCCACATTTGCAAAATGGGGATGCAGTATCATTTCTGTGTTCTTTACAGTACAGAAATTTACTTATAAATATTTCTAAAACTAGTATATCTATGCCTTGCTTTTTTGTCTACCAGAACTGTCAAGTACACTTCTCTCATGTGACGTAATTTATTTTTGTAAAGCTGATGTATCTTAGTAATTTGTAATTTTCTGGATATCTTGGACTGAGGATTTACTCCTACAAAAAATGTGTTTGGTATATTAAGACCAAATATGGAACTCTATAACTATCAGTTAAAATGGATAATTTTAATGGAAACTATTCTTGTTTAATAAATTCCATATAAGGAAAAATGAATCCTCTATTGGAATAGTTTAGCTGTTCCTCAACACATGTTCTGGGCAATTTATTCCCTGGTAAAATCTGCAAGCCTATTATAAAAATCATTATTTTTTAACAAGCAGAGTTTCTATTGTAGATTAACTATGTTCCACTCTTAAGAAATGCCCTGGAAAAAAAAGTCTGAACTCTTAATGTGCACCTATACAATTTATTAAGGACTATTTACTGTACATGGAATTATTTTTAGTCATCCCCCAGTTTTCATATGCACATAATATTGTTGCTTTTTTGTGCTGATGACAGTCTTAGAACCTATAACTAATTCACCACCATAGTTTCTCATAAATTTGGTAATTCCACTAATTAATTTTGTAAGTTTAACTATCAGATAATCCATGTGTCAATTCCAAAAGAGGTTGTTTGCATATCCTAGGCCCAAATAAACATAAGTATTTACCATTTGAAGTTTGGTTCCTTTATGATGAATTTTTTATTTAGTTGTATTAGAACTACCAAATATTAAAACTTGTGTCGTTTGCTGGTTAAATGGACACTGTCAACCCCATCAGGCCTCAAAGTGTCCCTAGTTTTCAAAATGTATTTTATGAATGCCAATCTTATGTAAAGGTTGCTGATGTAGCTGGTAGTTTGATTCTAATTCTTTTTTTCTCTTAAAAAATGAAAAAGAGACTGCCCAACATACTGGTGTTACCACACAAAAACAAGTTTGTTTACATTCCTTGATCAACTCCCACTGCATTTTTCCTGGGCCTGGGAATACCCCAACACAGTCTTGCCACTCGTGATGCAGTGGGAGTTTAGGAGGCTGTTGCATCATGAGTGACTGCACTGTTTGGGGGTGCTTCTAATGTTCAGGAAGTATTCAGTAAGAATAGATTCAGGATTTTTAAACAACACAAAGTTGTTTATAAATATACATTAGCATGCATTTCAGTTCTACTAAACAGGGAGACAGACAAAACAACTAGCAACATCAATGAATTTTAGAGAGGGTAGGCAATCATAAAATGTAGGTTTTAAACTAGAAATAATATGATGCAAAACAGGCTAATAGTGTCCCTTTAATGGTCAGAAATTGTCCATCGCATAGCAAAGTGAACCTATCCAGTTTTTGCCGAAGGCCTAATTGAGATGATAGCGAGAAAGGATGATTCCCAAACTTTCAGGGGTTGTTTATCAAGAATTCAGGTGCACTTTGGATCTGCAATAGGATGGACCAAAATGGAAGAAACTTTCAAACACCAAAAAGCACAAATTTGCTAGCAGCTCCATCAGTTTGTTTACAAATAATGACATGAACTGATGGAAGCTGCTAGCAAATGTGTACGTGTTGGTGTTTGAAAGTTTCTTTCCAATTGAAATGTTGCCATTAGTACCACGTCATCTGCATAGGCCAAAAGGGGTATTCCATTATTATAAAGCTTAGGAGAGTGAAACTCAGTTCCATAAAACTGCTTGATAATTTCATTAATGTATAGATTTAATAATATTGATAGTATTGATGCCATTACGCACCCTTGCCTGACACCCAAGTTTGTTTTAATTTGCCTTGTAAGTCCTCCCGCTATGTTATACTGTACTGTGGACCATGTGTACTCATGGGCCCAGATATTCAAACTGCACCCAAAAAGTGTGCAATAGCAGAACAGCGCCGTCCATTGCGCCCATCATAGGCGTGATGTTAAAAACTGAGCGGCCAACCTAAGCCTACAGCCGATGACTGAATATCGCACTCACCTGTGCCATAGCACAACTAGGGAGGGAAGCTGAGCAGATCTGATGCGCCATAGCGCAACAAGGGATGTTCAGCTGAGCAGTCCAGAGGCGCCATAGCGCAACCAGGGATGCCCCCCAGCAGCAGGGCGGCAATGCAACTGCACAACCAGGGAGATAGGGGCCCACCATCCATGCCACAGATGGGCAGAGCAACACACAGCAGAACAGACATCACCCCCGACACCCCATGCACTGCACAACTGGGGGAGGGCTGGAATAACCACTAGCCCATGGAGACAAGCAACCAACCCACAGCCGGGCCATGGTGCCCCATCACACCCCCTGGCAAGCTGTGACTGGCACACAAGGAGGACTGACCACCCCATGCCACACCATCCCCCAATGCAGATCACACCCTGCACTGTGACCCCTAGGCACCCTTCCCAGGAGCAGTGTCCACCACTGCAGGAAACCCCATGCATGCCACCACCCCCACTGTGACAATACAACCCTGTGCACCACAGAACCATGCAAGACAGCCCCACCACGAGCGCCCATCAGTGGGTGGCAGCACACAGCGATGCAACGGTGGCATACACAGTGCCACCACACAGAGCCCCCCCAAGGTACAGCTGAGAGACTGACCATGCGTCGGCACACAAAGTACCCCACACGGGACAGGGCATGCCCCGGACACCACCACCAGTGGTACAGCACCCTGCACACTCTCCCAAGGACACACCTCGACCCAACACTGGCCACAACAGCCAGCGCAGACACCCACAGTGGTGCATGGAAGCATGCACCACACCGGATGCCACACAGTGCATGGACAGACACCCACCCATACCCAAGGGCACAACACAGGGACAACCAAGTCCCCAGCATGGGCCCATGTAAACTGTACACACAACCTGCAGTCCTCCATGGCACAGGAGTGGCAGCCATCCTGCGCAGGCACTGTGGACCTGTACGCCACCATCATTTGCCCGGAGCACAAGTCACAGACAGTGGTGCACATCCCCTGCAACACACACACAAGCCACAGCATGGAGGTGGGTCGACAACTGTGGAGGCCACAGTGTCACCTGAGGCAGACATGCACCACACCAGTGACAGGAGGCAACCCAGCATTGTGACGGGTACAGTGGCTGCCCTGCATGGACAGCCACCACTGACATGCCAGCAGACCGTGCAGGTCACTGACATGCATGGGTGTCAGCTGCACAGGCCATGGACGGGCTGACAGGGGCGCCATGGACACAGTGCATGCACCATGGACCACTGCATTCAGTCATCCAGTGCACAGGGCACAACACACACACCACAGACACTGACTGATAGCTACCCCCCACACCATAGTCACCTCCCCACGGACACACACACATACCCATGACTGCACCACCCCTGACGCCATGCACACCACTGCAGCTGAGCACCTATAGCCCACTGCAAATCAGAGACCACCACAGTATTCATATCAAAAGATCTGTATTCAAAAACAATATCAAAATGAACTATTTACAATACTATATACAAAGTTGGGGGCCACAAACAAGGTGGGGTGGGTAAGGGGCAGGGGTGAACAAATGGGACAGGAAAGGAGGGGTGTGAGTGTGGGTCCAGGGGGGTAGGGGATATCAGGGGCAGAGGGATGGTTAAAGGGAGCCCCGCTCCCTGCTCTGGCTGCTCCTCCTCCGGTGCCTCCTGTGGACCCCAAGCTGGTTGATCCGTTGTAGGATCTCCAACGACGCCCTTGCCACATTCAGGATCTCCCTCACTGCCTCCTGAATCTCCATCAGCTGGCGGACACCTAGGACAAGGGAGCACAGTCAACAGGTGTGAATGCATAGCCCCATACAGCCCACCCACTATGCATGGCATACGGCCATGGGACATGCCTCTGTGATGGTGTGTGACCACCCACAGTGATCACGTCCACAAGACTTGCCCACCCAGGCGCATACAGCCATGCGGAATGCTGCACACACCCACCGGCCAAGTCATGCACAGCACCACCGTGGCCGTTTAGTGACATGGCTATGTGGTGTGAAAGCAGTGGCACAGCCATGTACCCGGTGCACGCATGGACCACCATCGACGCACTCCCAGACATGCAGTGCCACTGGACAGTGCTGACTGTAACAAGTTGCGTGCATGGCAGTGGTGTCAATGGATGGTGGCCATGCCCCGCTGCCCACACTGTTACACAGTATGCAGTAGTAATCATGGAGGTATGGCACTCACCATCATCGGGCCAGTCCCTCGGGTGCTGTGGACCATCGCCCCTCCTCGCGTCCCTGTCCTCCT
The DNA here is from genome assembly GCA_016271365.2 of Neoceratodus forsteri. Classification (NCBI taxonomy): domain Eukaryota; kingdom Metazoa; phylum Chordata; order Ceratodontiformes; family Ceratodontidae; genus Neoceratodus; species Neoceratodus forsteri. The sequence continues at coordinate 632,995,144 of CM057450.1, read as the reverse complement.
GGTGGCACCGCATCTCACAGGCTAGACGCCACTCCTCCAGCCCTGTGGTGCAAACATGGAGAGAGGAACATCAGTACAATCCTGTAGCAAAGTCCCCCCTGCCCCCAGGTGTGTGCACTCCCACCCAGCCAGACCCACCCACCCCACACCCTGATAACACCACCACAGCCAACACCGGACGGTCCCTCCCCCATGTGCCAGACACATACAACCGTGATACCCATATGGAAGATAAAAGTGTGTGGACATAACACCTACCTGGCTGTGGCACCGTGCCCCTCCTGTCACATGCCCGCAGGCAGGCAAGCAGGTCTGGTTCCCTCCTCTGCAGGTCGCCATACCTGTGGCGGCACTGCTCCACTGTCCACCCCCTTCCTGTGGCCTCTTCCTCCCACACCTGGCTCCTAGACCTGTCCAGGGGTGCCTCTCCAAACAGTGGTCCATAGAGTGGCTCTACTATGGCCACTAGGTTGGCCAGTTCTACTTGGCTCCACTGTGCAGCTCTCCTCTGCGCCATTCTACTAGCTCAGTCAGCCAAAATGGTGCTCTGCAGCATGGCTCCACCCCGTCTGCAGATGCCAATGCCCGGTGCAGCGCTGCCATTCCTATCGCTGTCACCAAATGAAAGGATAGTGGTGCACCCATGCCTGATGCATGGCGCTTTAGGGGCAAGAAAGAGTGCATCTCCAATCTCCAAAAAACTAACCTGGGTAACCCCAGGCTCTTCTGGTCACATATTAACGAACTCCTGAAAGGGCATAAAAAATCCACTACCGGCCTTATCCAGGTGAACGGGCATGTACTGGATGAGGGGCCTTGCATCGCCGAGGCCCTAAATGGCTACTTCACAAACCTGGATGCGTACAAGGTGGGACACACTGATGACGGAAAAATGGCCCACGAGCATCAGCCCCACGAACTTGACCGCCCTCAATTTCATCTGCGGCTGGTAAAGGTAAAGGAAGTTCTGCTCATCCTTAAATCCCTGCAGCCGAGATGCTTGGTGGCCTGAGCGGATCCAGCTAAGAATTCTCAAAGAGGGCGCCTCCCTGTTTAGCTAAGCCAATAGCTTGGCTGATTAACTGTCCTTGTTGGAGGGGATGGTCCTGAGCCATGGAAGGAGGCCCTAGTGATTCCCATTCACAAGGGAGGCACCACTGAACAAATAGTGAACTACAGGCCTATCTCCCTGCTGTGCTCAATAGAAAATACAAGAGAAGCTGATCTACTCCCACACCGAATACCTGGAAACTCACTAGGTATCTCTCCTCGTCCCAGCATGGCTTCAGAGCCAACCCTGGGACAGATACGGCACTAACCAAATTCTGGCAGATGTCCTGTACAACAATGACTGGTCAGCACAGGCGCCGGTCTTCATCGACTCTAAAGCTTTTGACTTGGTCAACCACAGCCTCCTTTGCACAAAATGTGCTCTCTTGGCCTGGACACCTGCAGCACTAGGTTGGTTTGCGAGTTACCTCTCTGGCCGTACCCAGAGGGTCAGGTGGTTGGACAACGTCTCCCAGACTGCACCGCTTAAAGAAGGGGTACCACAGGGGTCTATACTTGGCCCCCTTCTCTTCACTCTGTTCATAAATGACCTGCACTTACACTGTGGGAGCAGCAGAGTCATCCAATATGCTGACGATGCGGTCATCTACCGGGCCTCCCCTAATGTAAAAGAACTGGAGAGAGACCTTCAAGATGACATCCTCCAGATGGAGGATTGGCTCACTTTGAACAAAATGGTACTAAACACCAGAAAAACCAAGGCGATGCTGTTTGGGCCAAGATCCCTGGGATCTGAGAGGTCGACGCTCCTTCAACTGCAGTCATCTAAGTTATGAATCTCATTTTTTGAGGGTTACCTCAAGAATACATTGTAGACTAGGTTCTTTGTACAGAATCCGTTCATTTCTTATTCCTGAGTCTAGGCTGGTTATTTCAAATTGCTGCTTACTTCCTATTGTGAACTATGCAGCTATGATTACTGACACTGCTTCTACGACAGTGATTTCAAAGAAATCCACTTTACTTCACTTGATAGCTAAGTTTGCTTTAAATTGTTCTAAGCCATCTCATCATTGTGTGATTCTGAAAGAAATGGGCTGGTTACTGGTTTCATTAAATTTCCAATACTGTGTGCAAGTTCATATATAAAGTCATGGACTCTGGAATTCACATAGTATTTCAAAGTTTTGAGACCATATATTGATGGTCATTATTCTAGACATAGGTCAGACAGTAGGTTTCTCAAGATTCCTTTTATGAAATCTAAAAGTGGACAAAGATCCTTTGCTTATATTGCTCCATTCATTTGGAACGAAATTCCTCAAGATATTAGGTGGTTGTATTCTGTCAAAAAGTTTACAGATGCATTAAGGATGTATTTCGAATCTCAATTTAATTGTAACTGTTTTTTATGAATTTTTTTAATGAATTTTATACGTAACAAAGACATTTTTGTCTGCAATTTGCTGCATTGTATATGTATGTTTGATTATGTATTGTCTGTATGCAATATATGTGGGTCGCACCTGTAAAAGGAACTTGTTTCCAGTGTGCTTACCCGTTAAGCGAATAAACAAACAAACAAACAGTCCAGAGGGGGAGTCAGACTCGAAGTGGTTACCTCAACTAAGTACCTCGGTCTAACACTAGACCAAAGCTTTACTCTAAAAAATCATGTCAACCAACTAACCAAAGTCATTCATGTGAAACTCGGATCCTCTATAGAATAAAGGACCAGATTACCCCTGAAGCCAGGGTAGCTACTCACTCAGCGCCCTACTCCCCTAAACTCACCCACGCAGCCCCAAGCCCTCCAAGGTGTGGCCACGAGCAGAACTTGACAGGCTAAAGACCTTATACAACAAGATTGCCTGGTTTGCTACCATGTCCCACCCTAGAACCCACCACTGTGAGGCCCAAGCAAGGCTCAGGTGGCCGTCACTGGAAGCCCGCCTCATCTACCCGACTCTCTGCCTGACATTTAAGCTACTGGGCCCCTCTCCTCCCCCGAGCCTCAAAGGGCTAGTCAGGGCTAAAACCAGTCGGAGGTGTCTCCGCACCTCAGGACAAACTCTCCTCGAGGTTCCCAAACTAGGACCAAAGCCGGGTCCCGGTCCTTCGCGTTTACAGACCCTTCCACCTGGAACAACCTCCCACTAGGGGTACGAGAGGCAGGAACAGGCCCTAGCTTCCGCTCTAAACTTAAAGCACACTTGCTCGATAGGAGTACCTGCCAATGCCTTAGGACCTGACCATTCGTCACTGCCTCCCCTAACTTTGAAGGCATGCCTTATGGTCACCCTTACCCCCATCTACTTTGATTCCTCGGGATGGCACCCTGACTCTAGGCAAACTAGCCAGTACCTCGAGCTATTCCAGGGTCCACAAGATTGATGCATGTACAATGTTGGTAAATATCTAATTCCACCTGTTCCTATGTTCTTTATGTTCCCTTACCTACTACCCGATTGTAACCCTATGGATATTTATTCATCTAAAATCTTGTCACTTTATAACTTGTACTGTTCCGTTGACTTGTATGTAACTTTCCTCTGGTTTGCCCCTGAAAAAGGGACCTCCGGGGCCCAGCGGGCTCATCCGGTCAACAAAATTCAATAAATAAATAAATAAATAAAGGTTGGGCACAGGGTCAAGGGGCTCTGGCGCTCGGACAGGCACAGCGCCATTGGAACCCAATGCATGTAGCACGATTGGATGCCTGTGTGTTACCACCAGTAGCAGCCTACCGCGCTGTTGCCCCAGTGCGCCTATGATGGCTCAGTGCCACAGCGCCATATAGGTGAACATCACTGTAGCGCCACTGGCACAATGGTGGCTGTGCCCTGCATTGCTTCCCACGCACAGCACATCAGCAGTGCGGCAGACGCCTACGCCAGTAACCCAGACATGCGCAGTGAGGTTTGTATCATGTGATGTCACAGAACTGCACCCCGCCAGTGTATCGCTCAACACACTGTGCAAAGCGCAACAGCGCCGATATTCAGTTGTTATATGCAAAACAGCTAATCCACCATTCAATGGCGCAGCACTGCAATTTGCATCCACTTAAAGTTGCGCCTCACCTCATTTGCATGGGTTGCACTATAAAAGTGCGACATTGGGCTGCACTGGCCATAGTCGGTTACTGCAGTCTATTGGTGAGTTGTATACTGTTTGGGAGTGTGGACTGTGGATTTTGGGACATGCATGGGACTGCACAGTCACAGGTAACAATTGTCATTCTTACAGGCTAAATAATGACCGAGCGATTTGTGGGAGAGGAGGAACACAGTGGTGGGAGGAGGAGGAGGCCTAATTTCACCAAGGCCGAGACTGATGCCCTGTTTGAGGCCTACCTGGATCAGGAGCCGCTTCTCAGCGGATGGCAGGGAACACCTCAGGCCTGTGCTGTTGCATGGGGGGAGGTGGCACATGCAGTGAACCTGCATTGCAGCCACCAGCGCTCCGTACAGGAGTGCAAGAAGAAGATGGGCACAGACAGGAGAAGGATAAAGGAGAAGGTGGCTGCCATCAGGGCAGCACGAGCTGTGACAGGTGGGGGACAGCCGGAGGTGGTACACCTGACCCCACAGGAGGAGAGGGTTGCTGGAAGCATGCAGCGTTGTGCCATTGAGGGTGTTCCGGGTGGTGGCTTTCAGATGGGTGGTAGCCCATCACTGCATGGTAGGTCATGGTCTGTTCATGGGGGGGGCAGGGTAGGTCACATGCAGTAACGCAACTTTGTTTTCCCTTACAGATACTGAGCATCTGCATGGGTCAGCGGTGGTGGGCCTGTCCACTGAGGACAGTCAGATGGAGATGGAGGAGGGCCCATCCACCTCCACAGGTATACGTGGCTCAGTGCGACAGTGGGCCCACCTGTCTGTCCACACTGATGTTGTTGGAACAAGTGCAGAGGAGGCCCTGCCCATGTCCCAGTGTGCCAGCATCCGCGGATGCCAGCATGCTGTGACTTGGGCTGGTACCAGGTCCATCACCGATGATGATGTCGCTAACGGCATGGGCAGTGACGTATGTGTGCCACGGGATGGCCACACAGCAGGTAACATCGCGGCCATGGCTGTGGGTGGTGCTGCCATGGAGGCCTGCATGTCATCACAGTCCCAGCCTGTGCCTGTCAGCACCAGTGGGGCAGCACTGGTGTGTGTACAGGACAGTGGGACTGTTGCAGCCACTGCAGCAGCACCAGTGAGCCCTGGGGAGTGGCAGCCAGAGGGGCAGCATCAGCAGTCGGCCAATGGACTTGGGGGTACAGGGTCAAGGGGCGGCATCTGTGCACTGCCTGTGGACATGCCCAGACCTGGTCCTGGTATGCAGCGCCCACCCTCAATGGGTGCTGAGCATCAGGGCCACGCACACCCTGAGGGACAGGATGCCGAGGAGGCAGATGACCTCTTGGACGAGCACACCCGCCTACTGCAAGCATCAGTCCACCAGCAGATGCAGCTTTCGATGTCAGTGGATGCACTGCATGCGGCTCTGGAGTGGGCAGAGGAGCGTTGCAGCACAGACACCGCTCTGATCCTGGCAGGGATGGACCGGTTGCGGGAGGATGTGACCGCTGCCATTGACAGGCAGACACAAGCATTCACTGCTGTCATGGCCACAATGGGCACACAGTCATGTGCCTATGCATCGCAGACACCACGCAATGCACTGTCCACCGCTCCCGGCATCGTGCGACACCCTCCCTGTTGACACCGGGTTCAGCTGTGGGCAACCCGAGCACGCCTGGTGCAGGCATGTTTGGTGTGCTGCAGACCCCTGTATGAGCACGGTCGCGTTCACGCAGTGGAACCCCTGGGGGACCATCGGTGCCACTCCATGAGGCCAGTGGTCAGCCTGTCAGTGCTGGCAGGTCTCGGTGGGGCCACCCATGCATCCGTGGCAGCCGGGGCACTGTGTCACGTGACTGACCTGTCTCCCAACGTGGCTACTGTCTGTTGCTGCCCTGTGTGCATTGTGTCTTTCAGCTGGCATTGCACGGGTGGGTACCCAGCCCTGCATGTGGACACACAGTCCATCTGCACACCCTCCCAGCTGCTGTCCGCAGTTGCGTGTGCATAATGATGCCTGCATTGCGCTGTACACCAGTGTGCAAAGGTGCTCAGCATCTGACACACGCACATGGACAGGCAGTGGGCGTGGTGGTCTGTGGACATGTGTGTGGCTAGGGGTGGTGTTCTGGGTTGGTGTGCCTCATACCCTTTGTGCATGTCTGGTGCGTTGTGTGTGTGTGCATGTGTGTGTCCATCCGCATGGCATGTTAGACCTCACCCATCCCTGGTTGTGTTGGGTTCCATGCCCGCCATTTCCTTGACGGAATGCACCCTGGTGTGTGTCCATGTGTGTTTGTGGGTTGTGCCTTAGCCACTGTTGGTTGCACATGGCCCCATGACTTACCTGGGTTGGCTGAAGTGCTCCTCTGTGATGGTGGCCCGGTGCAGCTGTGCCAGCCGGAGCAGTCAGGGGTCCCGTCGCCCAAGGGGGGCTGCCCATCACCATTGTCGCTGGTGACCTCATTGTCCCCATTGCTGTCCCCCTCTTCAACCTGTACGGCTATCCCACATTCGTTAGCCATGTTGTGCAGGATGCAACAGGCCAGGAATAGCCCACAGACCTTTGAGGGGCTGTACTGTAGGGCACCGCCAGATGTGTCCAGGCAACGGAAACGTGTCTTCAGCATCCCGAACACCTGCTCGATGACATTACGTGTGGTGGCGTGGGCCTCACTGTAGCGTTGCTGCGATGGGGTCATGGGCCACCGGTAGGGTGTAAGCAGCCAGGGGCAGAGTGGGTATCCACTGTCACCTGTGTGTAGAGGGTGGAGGTTAGTTTGGTGATCAGCATCGCCCTGCCCCGGGCCATGTAGGCCACTACCCATGTCACCTCTGACCATGTCCCCCCAGGCCTTATGATTGTCTCTGTGGTTTGCATACTCACCCACTAGGTGGCCAGTGGGGATATCCTCACTCTCAAATCAGGTGGCACAGTGCTGACTGGTGCCAGATGAAGGCATCATGTGCTCCCCAGGGTGTGTGGCACAGACATTGATTATGCGCCCCCTGGCATCGCGTACCACCTGGCAGTTGATGCTGGCATAGCCCTTGCAATTTATGTATGTGCCCCCTCAGGGCCAGGTGGTGTGCGGATGGCCACATGGGTGCAGTCTATTGCCCCTAGCATGCCAGGCATATGTGCTACCCTGTGGAACTCCGTATGTTTGCTGTGCGCTCCGCCAGTGTTCTGGGGAAATGGATGTACTCCACAGCATGTGGCAGCAGTGCGCTGAGGAATTGGGTGAGGTGGCATGATGTGGCCGACTGGGTTATGCCTATGGTGTCCCCAGTTGGTCTCTGGAAGGTACCCGTGGTGATCAAGCACATGCAGGCTGTCACTTTCATCTCCACTGACAGAGCATGGCTCCGTCATGTGGGTGCCTGCATCACATCACTGCACAGCTCACAGAGCCACCTCAGAATTGCCTGATTCAGGCGGTACTGGCCCACAATCTTGGTATCTCTGTACAGCTCGAAGCTGGTGCAGGCTCGGTACTGTCTGTTGGGAGCATACCACCGATGGGCCCTTCCACGGCCACGGCCCCCTGCTGCCCACTTCTTACCCCCCTCATTACGGCCTCCATCTGGAAGGTGGCACTGGCCATGTCCCTGGCTTGTGTTCACCCCCGGCAGCTGTTTCTGTATTCCCCCCACTGTCCTGGCTGCTACTTCCCCTGCACCGGGAACACCTGCCTATGCTCGCCTCACTGCTGTGTGGTGTACTTCCCTCTGCACTGTCTCCCCACACCTTCACCTGTGCCTGTTGCTTCCAGGTGCCCTTTCCTGCCTGGCTCTGTGTCTCCCTGCTGCCCAGTTTTCCCTGCTATCTTTGGCTCTCATGTGGCTTCCCTGTAGCGTTCTTGCACCTCTCCCTTGCTCCCTTTATTTTGGCTCATTTCCTCTATGGAGCAACTTCCACTTGCTCCCCTATTGCGCATGGCGCATGTTGTTGAATATCGCACCGCGCCATTTATGCATGGTTCCTCCCCCTTCAGTTGTGCATGCATTCATTATCATTGCGCTGTTGCTTAGCGTGATTTGGGGGGGCACAACTGCCTCCTGCTGAATATCGCAGAATGGCGCATTTTCGGACTTGCGTAGGTGCAACCCTACTGCGCATGGCTCAACTCTTTTGAATATCTGGGCCATGGAGTTTTAGTATGATGTCTAATAAATATATATATCTACTCCAGTCTTATACAGTACCTCCCAAAGTGTCCTATGACTTATACTGTCAAATGTTGTTTTTAGGCCAAAAGAACAATTTATCTTTTTTAATTTTTACATATTTATAAATGTAGTGTGACAGCACCATGCAGGACTGAACCATAGAACTGGAATGTTTGAGGCCATTTTGCAGTTCTTCCAATATCTGATTATCATCCATCCATTGCTGCAAACTTGATGATAAAGTCTGTGATAACAATTTCTGCAATGTGTTTGTTAGGCTTATTGGTCTACACATCACTGTGTCTTTTAATAATCCTTTGTTATAAACTGGGAAAATTATATTCCCAGTCCAAGATGATGGAAAGTTTGAAAATTGGACCATATAATTATAAATATGATATAATATTGGTAAACACTGTTCTTCATGATAATTTAAAAGTGTTGCCTACCAGTCTGTTAGGTGCAGGTGCTTTATTTAGCTTAGCGTGGGCTAAGGCTTTTATTATTTCCATTTCTGAAATATGTATTGGGTTGGGACTCTATGTTGAATTTAGGTGTTTCCTTAATTGCAGTGTTATGTCCTCTCTTAGTTCTTCCTCACTGCTGTAATATACCTGCTCAAAATATTTTTCTCACTGAATGGGTTGAATATATGAAACTACTGATTGTGAATATGATGATGTACCTCTTGCAATCATATTCCAAAACTCTTTTTTATGTTATGTTCTTCTACTACCTTTTCTTAATTTTAGCCATAACTTATGTTGTAAACTTCACTGTTCCTCTTTTATAATTTGGTTATAGATATTCCTTTGTTGATTAAGCTTGTTCAAGCTTTCTTTCATCTTATTATATTTAATTTCTTTCGTTAATTTGTTTAACTTCTTTTTTGCCCATCTACATTAAACCCTGGCTATGGTTTATGTTATTTTATATTATTTTCATACATTAATGAAGAAACATAATGTATTAGTTCTTCAAAAAGATGAATTAATGATTCGTTATTTGATATATTAGTTACTTCTGATTGAACTATCAATTCCTTGAGAGAATTTACCTTTGAGCATCATAATATTTCTTACAAATTTTTGATATTTGGCACTGTCTAATGTATACTTTTTGTATTCAAGACTTCCATCTGTTGTGAGGAATTTTCTACAATTTGAGAATCAAAGTCAGATATATGAATGAGGCTTTAATTGGAAAGTGCTATTATTCACATCTGGTCCCAACTTCTAAATCAAGCATATTTTCTAATGCATTAATATTAGTAAGTATATAATCAATTACTGAGGCTCCATTTGAGGCATGATAAGTAAAGGTTCCTTTGGGATCATGTTTGGTTCTCCATTAATACAAATTATATCTAGATCTTTCATTATGTTAAATAACATTTCCCTTGCTTCATTTGTCTTTGTATTTTCCGACTTCATGATATCTATCATTATGATTATTATTATGATTATTATTATTAATTAAACGAATTATGTTGTCTACAAATAGCACTTGTATTGCTAAGTTGATTGTAGCATTATAATCTGCATAATATTTTGTATTAAGGTCACCTGTCATTATTAAGTGGAATTTTTGATATTCATGGTATATAATATTTAACATCTTAGAATAATATTTAACATCTTAGTATAATTCTCCCATTATGTATAACAATCTTGTCTAGTATTTTGGGGGGAATATAAGAATTATATAATTAAAGGACTAATGCTTTGTCACTTCCAAGATTTAGCTGTTCAACTTCCAGTTCCCTTTGTAACTTAACTGCTGTTAATAAGCCCAACTGATTCTGATCATATTTCGAGTATTTAATTGCCTTAGTATAAAATATATCATATCCCTCAAACTTTGGACTCTCTAATTGCCACCATGTTTCCTGGAGCATAACTATATCAATCTCCTTCATATACTCAATACATGACTTATCTAAGAGTTTGCTTACTAATCCATTTATGTTCCAGGAAACAACTGACAATTTGATATTTATCTCATTTAAAAAGTTATTAGAAGTGGATGGAACCTCATCTTGTCAATTCTCAGATATTCTTTCCAATACTGAATAATTTTACTAAAGTATAAGATAAGAAGGTAATGGAGTTATGTCCTCTATCATTTAAACATTATCCTAGTTGGCTGTATCTTTATTACTACTCTCAAAGATTTGTTCTAAATCTGTGAGGTGTAGGACAAAAGAATCCAACAATTCTGCTTTTTATATATCCTTCTGGCCAACTCCTTTGATGTAAAAAATATATCAGTCTGAGAATGGTTTAAGTAGTCAGGATAGATTTTTATACAAGGGACAGCATAATGTTCTAATAAGAGATGTGTCATTCTGGCTAAGAATTTACTAATGGATCTTTTAACTTTACTGTTTCGTTTGGGGTAATATTCCAGCTAACTAGTGTCAGTGCTTTAGGCTGTTCCTTATATTCGTCTTGACTGCTGTCACCTATCTAAGCTAAATTAAGTTTCTGTTTTACTTGATCCATGACTTCTTGTATTAGTACCTTGTTTCAATGTTATCAGATCCTTCGTTTGTATCTGTCATTTTGGGATGAACTAATTCAGGATATTCTATTTCAAAACCTAAAGCTGCCAACTGATCTTTTTGTTCCCATATTTTAAATGCAGCATTAACATTTTTGAAGGACACTTGGACTACTATTTTAACCATCATTTGGATCCCCTACTCTAAGTAAATATCTTGTTTTTTTCATGTAAGGTTAACACAGTTTCCTCAGACCTCCAAGGTATACCTTTTACCATCATGCTAATTTTGTAATTATTCACATCTTATTCTCTTAAAAAATTATTAATAAATTCTGATTACAATGATTCAAGCATTAATCTTCTCCAGGATGGAATATAACATGGATTTGTCTTTGGCAGATCCTGTCAGACCAACCTGGTTGACTTTTATGACTGGGTGACTAGGGCAGTTGACATGGGCCATGCGGTGGATGTCCTGTATCTGGATTTCAGCAAGGACTTCAATTCAGTGCCACACGGGAGGCTGATTAGCAAATTGGGAAATGAGGAAACAGGGGCAGAGATGGTGGAATGGGTCAAGAACTGGCTGCAGGGCAGGACAGGCAGCAGAGGGTAGTGGTGGGAGGGGAACTCTCATCTCCAAGGGCTGTAACTAGTAGAGTTCCACAGGGCTCGGTACTGGGCCCAGTGTTGTTTGGTATTTTCACTGTGGACATCTCACATGGCATTAAGAACAAGATTAGTCTTTTTGTGGATGACACGAAGATTGGTAGTAGATGATACAGAAGGGTGGCAGGGGCTACAGGATGATCTGGCTAAACTTGAGTACTGGCTGGACACATGGCAGCTGGGGCTCAATGCAAAGAAGTTCAAAGTCATGCACTTGGGAGCAGGTAACCAAAGGAATTGTTATCAGCTGTGGGGTGCAGCTGGGAACTATAGAGGAGGGGAACGATCTTTGGGTGATAATAACAGGGCAAATGAACCACTCAGCACAGTGTAGAAAAGCAGTAACTAAAGCCAATAAGATGCTGGGGTGTATTGCCAGAAGAATCACCTCCAGGAAAGGGAAGGGGAGGTAATCCTGCCACTATACAGGTCATTGGTGAGGCCACTCCTGGAGTTCTGTGTGCAGTTCTGGCACCCGTACTTAAGGAAAGATGTTAAATTGCTGGATGGGGTCCAGCGAAGAGCAGCAAAGATGATCCTGGGGATGGAAGATAGACCCTACAAGGAGAGGCTGAGGGAGCTTAACATGTATTCCCTGGAGGAGAGGAGGGATACAGGGATTATGATAGAAATCTTTAAATATATGAAAGGTGTACACAAGACTGGTACAGAGGGACTCTTTAAGTTAAAAGGAGGGTGGGACACTAGGGGGCGTGGTCTGAGATTGGTGGGTGGAAGATTCAGGAGAGAAATGAGAAGGCACTATTTCACGGAAAGAGTGGTGACAAAGTGGCAAACACTACCAGAAGAGGTAGCATCCTGTAAGTCCGTGGACAGTTTTAAGAGGGGATGGGACAAGGTATGGGGAAGATCACAGTTATGCAAGTAGGGAGGGAGAGGCAGCTGCAATATAATAGACTGCTAGCTGCACATTCGAGCAGACTTGATAGACTGTATGGCCTGTATCTGCTGACAGTTTCATATGTTCATATGTGTGTATTAATGGAGGTTCCAGAACCATTCCTAACATCAATAATTTCTGCACAGACTGCGGCCATTGCCGCCCTGAATTGTGCAGCCAATGACACACATTCTATTCAACCAGGTATGCACATTTCTGAGTGTCTTTCAAACGTTTCTACGTTGAAACCAGAGATTCAAATTTCTGACATTTCCAGGCCTTCTACCATCAGGCCCTCTAGTTTCGGCCAAGTTACCATGGTGATCATCCATGACACTGTGCCACCTGTGCCTTTACTGACTGTGCTTCCTGGGTTGGCTTTGTCTACCAGAATTTCAGACCCTGCCTCAGTTGAGGGCAAAACCACACTTCCCAGCTTTGCAAGCCTATTCCACCACCATGTGGAACCCTTGAAATGGAGGCACGCAGTCCATCTCCAGTACAAGAGAGGACTGGATGCTCCTCCAGATCGATTTTATGTGGGGAAACATTTGATTAAACAATCCTTACACTTTTCCCCGGCAGACATGTGTGCCTTCATTCATGCTCCTGGGGACCAATCTTTTTATCTTTCAGTCTGCCTTGTTTTTAGACAGCTTTTGGACTCTTTATAATACACTTAAGAATATTCCCCTGGGATCCCCCTGTTTTGCCATCCCTCTCACCAAGCCTTCCTTTAAGACAATTACTATTCTATTTTGCATTAAAGGGGTGAATTTCACTGACATCATATATTGGTTGGAAAAAAAGATGTGACATTCAAGGCACTCTGTACCCCATCCTTGACTGTGAACAGTTCTGGATGGGAGGTTGGTGTTTTTGTGTTAAGCTTCATTCCTCAGACTCTGGCATCATGCATTTACCCATTTGTTTTTTCTTGGGGAGGGACAGGGATATCTCATATTACCTAGGCCAGCCAAAGTTCTGCTATAAGCATGGTCTTTACAGCACCTCAATAATACCTGTGATCAGGTGAAATGTACATTATGTGGTGCCCTGGGCCACTCTGGGTTCCATTGCACTTTTACCCCTAAGTGTAATCTGTGTGAGGAGGAGGACCACACTTTTCAATCCTGCCCTAGGGCTGCCCATAATACCACCAACGCTGATTATATGGAGCAGGATTTCTATCTCTATACTGCTATGAAAGTGTTTGCTTCTGCACGCCCTGCTCCATTCAGATAGCCACCTGGTCCAGTCTCTACTTCACCATCTGGGTCCCCTCTGTTGTCAGCAGTTGTCGCAGCTGTTGCTACTGTCTTTCCCTTGATTACTGCTCACCTTATGAAGTTCAGTATTGCCTCCCTGAGCCCTCTACTTCATCACTTACCATATTCCCAATAGACTGTGTGGATACTTCGATGGAGGTTGTGCCCCTCATACCTCCCATGCCTCTCCCTCCTATTCCTGACTCTGACCAATTTCAACTTGTGGGGAAATCTAGTGGCAAGAGAAAAAAGAAAGGGATGGTATTTTGTTCTCTTTCTCTGGAGAATAAACACAAGTCTCTACAGTAGGGTGACTGCGAGGTTGGGGAGAACTCAGATGCCTCCTTGGTTCCCTCCTCGCAACATGACTTGGTTTCTGATATGGAAGAATCTCCCCCTTCTCATCCTAGGCCTCCAAGGAAGAAATGGGGAACTAGATCCTGTTCTAAGGTTGTGACTCTGCCATAATACTTCTTTCCCTGACCATGTGGCCGTTTTTTTCTATCTTGGCCTTGGCCTCCCTCAATGTTAACAGCATCAAGGCAGTTAAGAGGAGAGTGGCTACTTTCACAATACTGGAACATTGTTTGTATGACATATTTTTTTCCAGGATGTCAGACTTTGATCCCTTGCAGATGTCAGAAATGCCACCTTGGCCTGGTCAGGGGGGGAATCCTTCTGGTCTATGGGGAAAGACTTAGGTTGTGGAGTAGGGATCTGTTTTATACACCCATGTCTGAAGGTTACTCGCCTGGTGGATATTCACCCTGGCCATGCTTTACTGCTGGATGTTTCCTTTAGTAATCAAGTCTTCAGACTCCTGAACCTTTATGCTCCACAAACTAAGCTGCCAGGTTGATCTCTTTGAACAAATTCAGCCCTCCTTATTCACTGCAAAGCCTGTATTATTTGGTGGGGATTTGAATTGTAGTTTAGTGGGTATAGATAGGGGGACAAAGATGAGGAAGTTATTTTGTGATACCTCTTTTCTTCGGTACCTTGCTCTCTTAGACATGCCTTATTGATGCCCATAGAGCTAAGGTCCCTCTTCCCAAACGTGTCTATTTTCACAGGACTTTTTCTACCTGTATCGACTTTTGGTTTGTGTTGGCACAACTCCCTATTTCCCAGGTCGAGGTGGTCCCAGTAGAACCTTCTGATCATGGTTTAGTGGGTATTAAGATTCCCCAGTTTTCTGACATACTATTGGGTACTGGGATTTGATGATTAATTGCCAGTTTGCTGGGTAATCTACAGGTTCAGGAGCACCTGACACAGCTTGTAGGAGCCTGATAGTCCATGTTCTACCTCTACAGCTTTGTTATCTCCTGGTGGGAGGACAATAAGTGGGACTTTCAGACTTTTTTAAAACACTTTTCCCTTTGCCTAAGGAGGACTAAATACTGTAAATATCTGGACTTATGGATACATTTCCACAATTTATTATCCTTACACAACTTGGGAACTTTTGATTACTCTGACCAGATTAGATGAGTGAAACAGGACATGGAGCAATTTCAGTATGACAGATTGCACTGTCTGGAACTAGAACAGCATTTTGTCACACAGGGGAAATGTTGTCAGGCAAATCCTTTTGAGGATTGCCATAAGTACATTTCCTAGAGGACAATATCCCAGGTTATTACTGAGGATGGGACTCTACACGCTACTAAATCTGATATTCTTCATACTTTAGAGCACCACATCACTCGCCTCTTCGGGGTATCCTTTCCTGGAGATGATGAGATGGATAGTATTTTATAAGCTAATTTGTCCCCTAAGCTTTCTGGCCAGCCTGTCCTAGATTTGGTTGCCCCGATTTCCCCTTGTAGAACTGGATCAGGCAATTAAGTGTTTGCATAAAAGTATAGCCCCTGGTTTAGATGGGTTATATTTGAGTTTTATCACTGAGTATGGTCATGTATGCCTAATGAATTGTTAGAGCTGTATAATGCCTTTCTTACGGCAGCCACTTTACCATCTGATATGTACACGGGTTTGCTGATTTTTTTGTTTAAAAGTGGGGACAGGTCCTCCCTGTTTAACTGGCATCCCCTTATGTTACTTAACACAGAGTTTAAGATTTTTACCAAAATTCTTAGCTGTCAGTTAGATTCAGCTTTACAGCATGTTATTCATCCTGCTCAGACTTGTTCACTCCCTGGATGGAAAATTACAGATACTGTATTGTTGATCGGGCCATAATGGAACAGGGTAATGCACGCTCTTTTTGTGACTATTTATTAGCATAGACCAGTCTAAAGCTTTTGATAACGTGTTGCATGCTTCCTTATAGAAATGTCTACATGCTTATGGTACAGTATACCACCACAATTTATACGATGGGTTCAATTATGTTATCTTTGTGCCTCTGTCATTCCTTATACTAATGGATGGCGCTGGGTACCAAATGTATGATTAAATGGGGGGGTCAGGTGGGGTTGTCTCCTTGGCCCTCTTTGGTACATTTTGACACTGGATCCTCTGATTCAGTCTTTGAATTTGTCTCCCCAGTTTTTGGGTGTCAGTCTTTCTGATGCTGCTAAGATGGTCAAAACTTTAGCTAATGCTGACAATTTATGTCAGGTTGTTGCCCACCATGTTTCGTTGGAGGTGGCTAAAATCATGTTGCAATCCTTCTCAGATGTTACTGGCTCCCTTATCAATTATCTGAAAAGTTTTTGTTCACCTCTCAGAGTCCATGACCCACCTGATGGTTTTGTAGCAGGGATTCTAGTTACGGATGGTCCTCATAAAATATTGGGTGTTTATTTCGTGATTAGAGATATGGCACTTTTTTAATTGGGAATCTCTCTTGGAAATAGGCAGGTGGAAGGTGTCTTTTTGGAATCGTTGGCACATGAGTAAAAAGAAGTGCATTTTTTTATTCAATCTTACCTAGTCCCTGTTTTTCTTTACCTTATCTATGTTCACCCTCTTTCACGATAGTTGGAGGTGTTACTGTATGGCTGTTTTTTCCAGTGCCTGTGGGGCAGCAGGCTGAACCCCATCAGAAGAGGGGTTATGTATTTGAAAATCACCTTGGGTGGTTTGGGTATGCTGAACCCGGTGTTTTTTTACAGTATTTTTATTTACGCTAACCTATGGCCTATCCTTTTATATGAATGTCAGCAATGGATTCCTTGGGTGGTTCCCCAGATCTCCTGTTTTGAATGAATGGTGTCATGGATCTTTTATGCATAAAAACAAAAGACCCCTGAAATTTCCTTTTTATTTTGATGACTGCTTTGATAAGATTAAACGGTGGGGGATGTCTTGTATGCATGTCATTTCGTTATCCTGGAAATCTTTCTATGGGACTGTTCTGCAATCTTGTTTTTTTGATAGGCCCAATATTTTTTGGCCCCTCCTCTTGTGACATGCAATTGATTGGGCAGATGTTGACAGACCGTACAATACCAGATAAATTCTGGGATGTCCTGTGGCTTAGCACCCATCGAAAATTGAACTTTAAAGGTAGCTTAAAACTAAAGAATTGAGGGAAAGGTTTTGCCCCCAATCCACTTGTTCATCCATTAAGGAAACCATGGAACATTCGTTTTTTACCTGCCCTTATATCCTTCCCTTTTGAAATCTTCTATTCACTAGATAGGGGCACCCCTTTTTTCATATGCTGTTTCCTAAAATTTATTTTCTGTGTCTGCCCCCCCACTCCACCTCCAGTGGTCCAGGTACAATATTAGCAGTCTCAGAATCCTTTTTGCCTACCTAAAGTACTGGATTTGGCAAATTTGCTGTTGATTGGTCTTGCAACAGCAGCTTGTCTCCCAAACTGAATTGCTTCATATTGTTTTACAGGACATTGCACATATTCAGGAGGTTGAACATCGTCATGCCTCACCCCAACAGTTTAATGCTTGGTGGGAGCATCTTCCTTGGTTAAAGTGACTGTTTCTTCTCCTACAGTACTACCCCTTAGGCAGTCGATCTCATTTACCTTTTTTTTTCAGGCTGCTTTACTGGTTTATTGCAGTTATTTTTTGTATTTTATGTTTCTGTTTGTATTGTACAATGGTTTGGATTTTCATTGCAGTGTTTCCTTTATTTCACAGTGAAGTAACTGTTTCAGTCATTTCCCTGTTCCTTTTTTTGATTTCTCCTCCATTTTTGTATGTTTACTATCTGCCTGTTTTTTTTTTTGTAATTTCCTGTTTTGCTTTCAAAAAACAAAATTCCCCTACTATTGAGAAAAGTGCCTTGTGGTCTTTTACTTCCACCTGGATACCCACCAGGATAGCACCAGAGATGGGCAGAAGGGACCTTGGTTTAATGTCTCAGCTGAAGACGACACACACCGACAGTACAGCACCCTCCTACTACTGCTTTCTGGTGCCAGTGTTTGTGGTATGAGCCCAGTGCTGGTGTGGGGCATGAATCCACAATCTTATGACCCAGAGGTGGATGTGTTACCTACCAAGCCATGCTGACATCTAAAAGTAGTCAGCTGTTACTTTTTATTTCTTAGGTTTTCGTTGTTGTTGTTGCTTTTACATGTGCTTAGTTAAAGGTTTTCTACATACTAGTATGACATAAACAGAAAAAACATACCTGGAAACTGACACATCTTGTTATAGTCCTGCTCATGCCGCATCAGTTTTGTGACGTCACTTATTGTTATAGCAGAAGTGACCAGTCTTGTAACAGGTGATTGGCTCTTGTTGGTCAATTGTGATGTTGCAGACAATGAGGTCACAGGGCATACAACATAGAAGAAGCAACAGAACTAGCTATAGTATGTCAGTCCCCAGGTGGTGTACTGTTCCACATTTTCCACCAAGTGGAAAATTTCCAATTAGTAAAATTGAAAAGAAAGAATAATTCAGATATAAAAGTAATAGTTCACTACTTCTGAAAGTTAATATTACTATCAGGCAGTACAGAAGCTCTTTAACAGCAAGAAACAAGACCCTGCTTGCCAACAATTTCCTCCTTCCGCTGTTCGACTACGGTGCACTGGTCTATTATCCTCCCCTGACCCAGAGTAACCTCATAAAACTCTGCTCCACCTACCACAGCATCATCCACTTCATCTCAGGTTTCCCCAGACTCATCCACCACTGCGACCTGTACAGAATCTCTAATTGGTCCTCTCTCAAAGACAGGATTAACAGCAAAATAGTCACTTTCTTTTTTAAACTGTCCCTAGACCAGCTCCTCAACAGCATCCTATCTTTCTTCCCAAGGTCTGCGCCCTCTCAGACCACCAGAAGGTCCTCCACCACCTCTTTCTCCATCCCATTCTGTGCACCACCCAAGGCCAAAATACCCTCTCCTACAAGGGCACTAAACTGTTCAACAGCCTTCCCCCCTCTATCACCCAGTGCCCCTCAATGTCCTCTTTCAAGCTTAACCTTAAGCCTCACCTCTCTCAGGTCGCAGTTTGCAAGTGCCACACTATTTGATATCCCCCTCTGTGTGCTCCCCCCTGATACCTCAACCTATCTCTGCCCCTCTACTATTAGACAAGATCTCCAAGTCTGAAACTGAAGAGCACTTTCCTCCAATGCACTTAATTTTGTTTATCCCTTGTTTATCCAATATTTACTCAATTGTCAATTTTTGTTTAAACTGTTCTGCACCTGGTTTTCTGTATCCCCACACAGCATACCTCAACTGTTCTCCCTCATTTATGTAACCCCATGTTGTATTTTTCCAAAACTGGATGCTTGTGAAGACGGGCAACATTTGTTCACATGCCTATCCCTTTTAATCAATAACTGAAACTGAAACATCAATGAACAAGCATTTGTCAATGCTGAATGTTTGCTTGCTGGCATTGGCATTGGCAGTGTAGGAGTTAGAGAGATGCATAACAGGAATGGGAGTGATGTATTGAACTGAAGCACAACACCACCTCTCTGCGGGGACTGACGGGCATGGGGTTGACTTGCCCAGATTGCCAGATCCAGCATAGCGAGCCATGCCATTTCACCACACCTACCCTGCAGACTCTGACAAGTGTCACAGTGTGCCTTGGGGTCTTTGGCCTTATGCTCACCCCATTCCTTAAGGAAATATGGTGAGATGGGTGCAGTATAGGAGAATGAGGTGAACTTTGGGGCTGAAGAGTCCAAGGCACACCTCGATGCCTGTCACTGGCTGCAGGGTGTAGGTGGGGGTGGAATGGCATGAGCATTACAGGCAGCAATCCCAAGTCACACCCCTGATGCCTGTCAGTCTCTACAGGGTGGGGCGTTATGGTCGGAATCCCTAACACCCTAGGCGCTCATTGGTATTTTCACTCCAAATTTTCAACATGGGTTTTTTGTGACCCCCACCTCATGAACAGTGGCAATATCAGTTTGTTAGCCGAAAGCTGATTTTGCACAGTGACTATGCCATTTGGCACCACAGGTGCAAAAACACATTTCGAACAGGATGTGAAAAATGACAGCTGTACTGTTCATGGGGACATGTAAAAAATGGCAATGTTGAAAATCTGGATTGAAAATATAAAAAAAGTGAAGTCACTAGCGTGCGTAGAAACTGTGCAACGCACACCCATAATGTAATTCGTTTGGGGATATTTTACAGCAGATTGTCAACGCAGGCATTTTGGGACCTCCGATCATGAACAGTGTCACTGTGATTTTCTTAATCTGTCCCGAACAATGATTTCCCACAGCGGCCATGCATTTCAAGACTGAAGTAAAACATTTCTTTTGACAGGGTGTGGAAAAATGACAGCTGTACTGTTCATAAGGAGGTGTGGAAAATGCCAGTGTTGAAAATCTGGACTAAAAATAGTACAAATTTGTGAACTTACAAGGATGCATGGAAACTGTGCAATGCATGCTTGTAACACAGTCATTTTTATGTTTGCTTGCACGCATGTGCAGGAAACATAGTACCATCATCCGAGTTTTCAGAGGTGTGGCAGCCCTCTTCCAATTCAGGCAGTGTGTTTGCAGGCGCAGCCGCAGTTCTCCAATGCCTGCTCGAGCTGTCTATGACAGCTTCAAAATGCAGTGGAGTACAGTTGAAAGGGGGAGCTATGCTTCAGTGAGCAGCGATAAGATATAAGCCTGCTCATGTCGCGGCTCCCCTACACCACACACACTGCGCTTACGCATACATGCTGCCCCCAAGCACACACTGTATAGCGGGGTGCCCAATCCCCGTCGGCTGTGCTGCGCTCCCCCCAAAGCCTTCCACATGCACGCTGGGTGCCACCCAGCGTGGCATCGGCACTGTATAGCCGGCCGGGGTGCCCAATCTCCGTCGGCTCCCACTATCCCCCAGGCTGGGATGCTGCGCTGGGAGCCCACCCCAGTGTGGCAACAGATGCTATGGCCGACAGGGTGTCCAATCCCCTTCGGCTCCATGACCCCCCAACCAGTCGTCCTTGTGCCACGCTGGGAGCCCACCCCAGCATGGCAAACGTCCCGCATCGTCATTTAAAAAAAAATCTGCAAATAAAAAACTGTCCCTTGGCGCTTCTCCCGGCCCCCCTCCCACAACCCGCACCCACCCACTGCGTACCCTGCCTCCCCACACCCCCCTCACCCCATACTTACCTCCGGACCTCGGCACTACGAGCTTCAGTGGACCGGGAACACGTCTGCACTCTTCAAAGCCGACTGCAAACTGAGGAAATGCCGGTAAGCTGTATAATGGGATAGATAGGGTTTTTTCAACTTTGCTGCATATCTCAGGCATTTTTTGGAATTTTTGCACCAAATTTTTAACATGGGGTTTTTGGGACCCCTTCTCATGAATGCTGTCACTCTCATGGCATTATTCGGGCCCGAAGGGTGATTTCGCAGTCACTGTGTGAAATCACCTTTCAGGACTGATTAACGAAACGACACTGCCAGTGTTCATAAGGTGGGCTCTCAAGAAGCCTATTTTGAAAATTTGGTGGAAAAATTCCAAAAATGACTGTTTTACAAGCGTACGTTGCGCAGTTCCTACGCACGCTCGTAAGTTCGCAAATTTTCAACATTTTCACTCCCAATTTTCAACATTGCCATTTTACCACACCTTCTTATGAGTAGTACAGCTGTCATTTTTCACATCTCACCCAAAATGTGTTTCCGCCCATGTAGCGCACAATGGCGCAGTCAGTGTGCGAAATCAATGTACGGGACAAATTAAGAAAATCACAGTGATACTGTTCATGAGCAGAGGTCTTGAAATGGCTATTTTGAAAATTTGGTGAAATAATTCCTAAAAATGACTGTTTCTGGCGTCGTTAGCAGTTCTCATGCCTTTCGTAAGTTTGCGAATTTTCAATATTTTCACTCCAGATTTTCAACATTGCCATTTTATTACATCTTCCTTATGAACAGTACAGCTGCCATTTTCACATGTCGCCCAAATGTGTTTCACATACGAGCACACAATGGTGCAGTCGGTGTCGAAAGCAATGTTTGGGACAGATTAAGAAAAATCACAGTTACACTGTTCATGAGCAGAGGTCTTAAAATGGCTATGTTGAAAATTTGGTGACAAAAGTCCATAAAATGACTGTGTTACGAGTGAGCATTGCACAGTTTCCACGCACCCTTGTAAGTTCATGACTTTGTAATATTTTCAGTCCAGATTTTCATTTTTCCACACTTCCTTATGAACAGTACAGCTGTCATTTTTCACAACATGGCCGAAATGTGTTTTCACACTTTCAGCGCAGAGATGCGTGGTCACTGTGGGAAATCATTGTTCGGGACAGATAAAGAAAATCACAGTGACACTGTACATGATTGGAGGTCCCAAAATGCCTGTGTTGACAATCTGCTTTAAAAAATCCCCAAACTAATTACATTAGGGGTCTGCGTTGCACAGTTTCTATGCACGCTCGTGACTTCACCAGTTTTTTTAATATTTTTACTGCAGATTTGCAGCATTGCCATTTTTTACACTTCCCCATGAACAGTACAGCTGTCATTTTTTACATCCTGTTCGGAATGTTTTTGCACCTGTGGTGCTAAATGCCGTAGTTGCTGTGCATAAGCAGCTTTCGGCTAACAAACTGATATTGCCACTGTTCATGAGGTGGGGTCACAAAAAAACCATATTGAAAATTTAGAGTGAAAATACCAACGAATGCCTGAGGTATTAGGGTTTCCAACCATAACGCCCAACCCTGTAGAGAATGACAGGCATCAGGGGTGTGACTTGGGATTCTTGCCTGTAATGCTCATACCATTCCAAACCCTACAGCCAGTGAGAGGCATCGAGGTATGCCTTGGACTCTTCAGACCCAAAGTTAACTCCATTCTCCTATACCGCACCCATCTCACCGTATTTCCTGATGGAATGGGGTGCGCATAAGGGCCAAAGACCCCAAGGCACACCGTGACACTTGTCAGTGTCTGCAGGGTGGGGTGTGGTGAAATGGTGTGGCCATTATGCCTGACGACTCAAAGGCACACCCCAATGCCTGTCACTCTCTGCAGGGTGGTGGTGGGGTTGGCTTCAGTTCAATACTTCACTGCCATTCCTATTACGCAGCTCTGTAACTTCTACACTACCACTGCCAATGCCAGCAAGCAAACATTCGGCATTGACAAATGCTTGTATGTACTTCTGTCACCAAATTTTCAACACAGCCATTTTAAGACCTCTCTCATGAACAGTGACACTGTGATTTTCTTAATCTGTCCCTAACATTGATTTAGCACACCGACCGTGCCATTGGGCACTACATGCACAAAAACACATTTTGGGCAAGATATGAAAAATTGACAGCTGTAGCACTCGTAAGGAGGTGTGGTAAAATGGCAATGTTAAAAATCTGGAATGAAAATATTAAACATTTGCAAAGTTATGAGCGTGCATAGGAACTGTGCAACACACGCCAGAACAGTTTGGGATTTTTCTTAATTAATTTCAACATAGGGTTTTAGCTCCGCCTTATGAACTGTGACACTGTTGTTTCATTACTGGGTCCCGAAGGTGGTTCCGTGCAGTGACTGCAAAATCACCTTCGGGACCGAATAACAAAGTGACAGTGACTGAGTTCATGAGGTGGGGCCCCAAAAACCCCATGTTGAAAATTTGGTGAAAAAATTCCCCAAAATGGGTGAGATATGCACCAAAGTTGAAAAAAAAACATTTATGCCATTATACAGCTTATCGGCATTTCTTCAGTTCGCGGTCTGCTTTGAAGAGTGCAGACATGTTCCCGGTCCACCGAAGATCATCGCACCAGAATCTGGAGGTAAGTATGGGGTCAGGGGAGGTGTGGGGAGGTGGATGCGCAGAGGGTGGGTGTGGGTTGCGGAAGGGGGGCAAGACAATCAACGAGGGGCTGTTCTTTGTTTGTAGGTGTGTTTTTTTTTCTTTTTAGGAAGAATACGCAGGACTTGTGCCATGCTTGGGTGGGCTTCCAGTGTGGCAGCTGAAAGTTTTTTTTTTGGAGGGGGTCAGTGAAGCCGACAGGGATTGGGGCACCCCTGTCAGCCATACAGACATTTGCCATGCTGGGGTGGGCTCCCAACGTGGCAACTTAAAATGTTTTTGGGGGGATTGGGCACCCCCATTGCCATTCTGACTTTAGCCACACTGGGGCGTGCTCCCAGCATGGCACCTAGAAGTCTGGGGGGGCCGTGGAGCTGACAGGGGATTGGGCACCCCTGTCAGCCATAATGTCTGGGGCGGGGGAAGTGCATGAGCATGCTGGGGTGGGCTCCCAGCATGCTACTTCAGTGTTTGGGGAGGGGGGAATGTGAAGGGAGCTGTCTATGACAGCTGCAATCAGGATGCAGTGCTGAGTGTAGGTACTTTGCATACTGCCGATGGCAGTATGTAAATTACCTGCCTATAGCAGTATGCAAATTGCCTACACATTACAACCGCTGATTGCAGTGGTTTTTCGCTTTCAACTGTATGCCACTGCATCTGAATGGCTGTAATAGACAACTCGGACATTCATTGTGCAAAAGGGAGCAGGGCATTGGAAGTGAGGGAGGCACACTTACAAAAATTCATATGGTGGCACTACGTTTCTTGCACATGCGTGCAAGCAAACATAAAAATGGCTTT
This sequence comes from Neoceratodus forsteri, assembly GCA_016271365.2. Classification (NCBI taxonomy): domain Eukaryota; kingdom Metazoa; phylum Chordata; order Ceratodontiformes; family Ceratodontidae; genus Neoceratodus; species Neoceratodus forsteri. The sequence goes on along the minus strand of CM057450.1, from coordinate 632,970,533 downwards.
CCAAACAGTCTAGGTTTATTTGTCAACAAGCACATTTAAAAAGTAACAGTATTAAAAACAAAAACAAAATCAGAATAATTTAAGTTACTTTTCTTAATCATAGGGTTTTGCCATTTCCCAAAAGCCACATTTTTGTTTTTGTTTGGTTAGAGCAGACGCTCAACTGTGCATATGCAATCCCAGGATTTATGATCGAGTAAGCACACAGCGTTCAGAATCGTGTTGTGGAACTCTCTACCTACTGTCATTTATCTGATGTAAAACATGTTAAAGCAGCAGTGTTTGTTACTCACCATGCAGTTTTACAGCAATAATATGTTCCTGGCAAAACATAAATATACCCGTTTTTCTCATTTGCTTTCATGCCTGAACTGAGATATGGTATTTTAAAGTGTTTAAATGTTCCTGCTCCCTGTGCCATACCTACCATTAAAAAAATTAAATATGGTGCAACGGTTCTATGCCAGTTACCATCAGAAACATGTGGTGGCACTAGTACCACCCTAATATATCCAGAGTATGACTGCACATTTAAACGATAACCTCAACAGAAGAGATGCTTTTAAATTACCAGTTGCAGACATCTGTAATGACTTGAGTCATTAATTGCAACTTTGGTTATAAAAGCAATTTTAAACATATCTAGGTGGAATTAAAAATATGCTGATGATGAACCTGAGGATGTTAGAAGCACATTTTTGTGAAAAAAAAACTACATGATGACATTTTTTGCTGACTTACAAATACTGCTGCTTTGAATAACCTGAAAAACAAAATTGATTTAATGTGAGAGCTGCAATAAAGTATCAGGCCACGCTGAGCATGGCTGGTTGTGGGATGGGGCAGAATGCTATGTCCATCCATACTGCTAGATGATGCAACTTTGCATAGACTGTATTTTCTCAGATAACACCAGTGGTGATAAATGTGCCCTTTTACATTGGTTTATCACACCATCTAACCTCCAGATAAAATGTATACCATGGGAGTGCAAATTCATTTGCTGTTATTTTCACTAAAGACATCACTACTGTGCAAATAGCAGCTGAAATCATGTTACTTGCACAGTAGCTGTGTTATCTGTGTAGCAGCCACATCACCTGCTTGTCACATGAACTGGCTCCCTGTGAGCAGCACATCAAACAGTAGCAGTGTCACTTTAACCATAAAGTAAAAGGCATGGCTTATAATCATTAATAAAGTGAAAAAGAAAGAAAAAACTGTAAAAAGATATTTCGTTTACATAACACAGCATATTTTTTACCTGCAAGAGACAAGAAAAATGGGAACTCCCATGGTATACATCAGATATCCCATGATGTAGCTCCAAATATGCAAGTTATTTGGGTTGAAATACTGATATTATTACAACTGTGCACTCATGGCTGCGCCACTTGTGCCACTGTGTGATGACACCAACATTCCAAGCCAAATAATATGCATAGTTGAGGTCACCTCATGGGACAGTCCCTATTTGTCTAGAGGTTAAATATGTCAGAGTGCACTGTTTGCAACATGGAACAACTAGAACTATTACCCATACTGTGCAATGACAGTATCCAGATAGTCATTTTTTTGTAATACTGTAGAGAAAGCATGATATCCAAATGCTGCTATATGTGGTTATCATATCATAAAGTTGTTGTAACACTGACCTAATATCAGATCACTAGTACAACAGCTTTCAAACTTTAAAATTGTATTTCCTCTAGCAACTGCTAGAGCAGCACCTTTTGTCCACAGTTCTGAGTGAAACTTAGAAGCCTTGAAGATCCATATGCTGTAAAAATAAGTAAATAAAGTTTAACAAGGCATGTGATTCTATTTTGCGGCTCTTGAGACATCATAAACAGCCCATGCGTCACTCTAATTCTGTATAATTTCACCAGAACTGCTTGATGGAAACACAGCCTTGTTATACATAAGAAATAAGCTCTTCCAGGGTGGGTCTCATAGAGGATTGATGTACACCCTGGATGTATTGTAAGGCATGAGGTATCATCAAGTATCTCAACCATCTGGGACTGCATTGATTCCCACAATGCCCACCATGAAGGGGCTTTTTGCACTTATAAAATTATATTTCTCTGAAAATTTCATAGTGAGTCACAGCACTTCAAAGACCATTCCAACAGCAAATTGAGACTTGTTCATGTTGCTATGATATGGTTGTTTGGGTTACCTTTTTAAAATGTAAGTATGTGGTTCCCATAGAGTTCTGCATAACTCTTCCATTATTACTGTTTGCATTGCGAAGATACAGAAGTTTGCTTACACAGCTGATCACATGTGGGGGGATTGATGCATGATTATGCACCACCTTTAGGCTAATCACAAACCATTACATCTAAAACATAGAAACATAGAAATATGATGGCAGAAAAGGCCCACCAGGCCCACTCAGTCTGTCCATGTTGCCTAGACCACTGCTAGGACTTAACTGTAACCCCCCCCGCCAACAGGCCCCTGTGCCTGTTTCACGCCCCCTTGAACCCTCCCACTGTCCTCTCTCTGACCACCTCTTCCGGAAGCCTGTTCCATTTATCCACCTCCCTTTCTGTGAAAAAGTGCTTTCTGATCTTTAAAATGTAGCTATTCTCTCCTCACTATTGTTTCCCTGACTGCCCACCCCCGATTTTAGCCCTTCTTTGTCCTAACTGATACTTTAATCCCTGTCTCTCCAACTTTCTTCCAGATTTTCCCTGAGTAGGCTTGTCTGCAGTGTTAAGAGCAGCAGCAGCCCTTAATTGGGCTTGCCGCTCAGTTCTTCGGTGACCACCAACCTTGAATCTCGGACCCTCTGCACAGCGGCCTTGAATTGAGCTCCTGAACCTGCCTTCTGCGACTCTTGGACTGGCCACTTGAAACTCCTCCAGCCAACATGCCCACACAGCTCTCTACCAAGGTACCCTTAGCTCTGGACCATTGGAGCTCACAGGGCTTGAAAGGCCCGAATCAGATTGAACACTCTTCACTGCAGCAGCCCTCCTATTGGCTGCAGCAGTGCTCTGCTATTTCTTAATAATTTATTTTCTGATTTTGGCACCTGCAGCTACTCGGTGGCATTCCTTTAGCTGATTTTTGGCCCCCCACCCTCCCCTACCTCCGACCTTTATTAAATGCTCCTTCCATCTCCTGCCCCAGCCCCTAATTGGTGATCAACCTTTTGTAGCTCTCTGCTTTTAAAGGGGCTACTCCCCTGTCAAGTGCGCACTTCCTGTAGCTGATGTTCATTCCTCTGCTGCATGCAGAATGCAGGCATGACCACTTTCACCCTTCCAGTTACTGCTGCAGCTCTTACTTCTATCTTGGTAGTCTTGTGGCTCCATTATAATCACTTTCTTTTCCTTTCCAATCATTAGGTCTCTCATTATGTTCTCATTTGGTGCCCTGCTAGTGAGAGGGCGTGCTACTACTCACTCTCATAACTATCTTAGGCCAATCAAGTGTAGTTCAATCAGTTATAGCCTTACCAACTCTGTCTGGCAAGGTTCCCTCTGCCTATAGCACCGTGACTCTATTCCATTGCCTTAACTTTCACATCACTGCCCAGAACTTGCCACCATCCCTCAATAAAGGGATGTCTGTACAACTCCATGGTTGGCTGCCCCCCCCAGCCCTCCTCCCTGAGATTTTCAGCTATCATAATATACTCACCACTTCCCACTACCACAGAAGACTAGTTAAAATCAGCAACAAACAGCTGAAAGTACACCTCTGTCGTTTAGCATTATTGCTATTACTACTCTCAGGAAATATCCACCCCAACCCTGGTGCTCCTCAAAGCACCTCCGTTCCCATTAGAACTGCAGGGCAGCTAATAATTGCCTCAATTAACATATGCAGCCTTCTACCTAAAATGGACAATCTGAACGCATGAATTCTGCAACACAATCCCGATATTCTCTCAATAGTTGAGACTTGGCTCTCCCCAAAAATACCTGATGGTTCACTCTCTATCCCTGGATACACCGTTTACAGAAATGACCACTTAATAAAGCATGGTGGTGGGTGAGCAATCTATCTCAAAGACAGCTTTCATGGCCAAATCCTGCCACTGCCCAACACTGGGGATAATATGGATGCACTTGCTTTAAAAGTTCTCCTTGAGGCGCATAATAAATCCTTCACTGTTCTTTCTGTTTCTATCCAGCCCAAACAGAATGCACTAGGATTAGACTCTCTCTTGGAGTGTCTAGGTGCTCTGAACCTAAACTCAGAAAATATTCTGCTTGGTGACTTTAACGTCAACTGGCTCTCCCATGATGCTTACCCCTACAGGGATGCAGTCACAGAAGTGCAGCTTGCCCAGCTTGTTGACTCTCCCACTCAGGTGAACTACAAGATTGGATCATCTAAATTACTGGACTGGGTACTCTGTAACCATCCAGATCACATTTCACATACAACTGTACTCCCCGATGACTGTAGCGACCACTCACCGGTCCTGTTCTGCTGGTCAAATAATTTCTCTAAACCCTCAACTAGAACAGTTACAAATAGGGTCCTTAGACATGGTCACCTTGAACTACTGAAAGTTGAACTCCATCATCAGGACTAGACTAAAGTCCACTATTCCAGCACAGCTGACACAGCACTTGCTGAATTCATCCACCTTTTCAACAGTGTGTGTGACAAGCATGCCTCCCTTAAGAAGCAGAAAATCAAAAGGCATAGCAACCCATGGTTCTCACTTGACCTTCTTGAGTGTGTGAAAGCTAGGGACCACTTGTGGCACAGAGATCAGGCCATGGGTAAACAGGTTGACATCCAGAGCTACAAAAAAGCTTGCAATGATTGTACCAGGGCCATACGAGTGGCTAAAAACCAGTACTACAAGGAAACTCTTACACAGTCGTGTAGAGATGGCAGGAGATTCTGGGCAAACCTAAATGAAGTCACAAGTAAAGAAAACAAAACTGCCCCCTTGATGCTAAACATTGATTGTACCCCTACACTTGACCCCTGTACCATCACAAACACTTTTAATAAAGTCTTTTCAGATCTGAGTGGCATACTCCACCCAGTCTTCTTCCTCCACACCAACTCAGTAACTGAAGACCAGCCCCACTCCTACCCACAATTCCACTTCAGAGCTCTTACAGTCTGGGAAGCTAGGAAATACTTCCTAATGGTACTAGGGAAGTCTAGATTCAGTGGTGTTTCCTTTGACCTAAAACTTGTGCCAATAATCTTGGATGATATCCTGACTCCACTTGCACATATTATTAACACTTCTTCCCTTCCCTTGTCAGTGCAGCTTTTATCAACTTGACTAAGGCGTTTGACACAGTCAGTCACTCCCTACTGGTCGAGCAGCTTGCATCCATTGGCCTCTCTGCTGATATGGTTGCCTGGTTTAATAGTTATCTTACTAAACTTTCTCAGCAGGCAAAAATAGCTAATGTCCTCTCAGAAAGCAGACCTGTTCACTCCGGTGTCCCCCAAGGGTCCATATTGGGTCCACTCTTATTTAGTATATTTCTCAACCGGCTCCCTTATTCCTGTCAGAGTCAGATTTTGCTATAAGCAGATGACACAGTCCTGTTCATTAGTGACCCTAACCCAAAGTTACTGCAATGCAAGTTACGGCAAAGTTCCATGAATATTGATCGGTGGTTCAGGGAGCAAAAACTCATCATGAACTACAAAAAACTAAAACAATGATGATGATCTCCAACTCCCTTAATAGGCATCGCTCCCACCCCCTTATCATCACTGATGTGGAAGGTACTCCCCTGGCTCAAGTGTGGCACTTTAAATACCTTGGGGTCACGCTTGACAGCACTATGTTATATGCACAACATATAGACAACACTGCCAAGGCTGTCAATGTGCGCATTGGTCTACTGTGTAGGCATCAGCAAAGTTTGGCTCCGGAGGCTCTAAAGCTTGCTATCCTTAGTTCAGTGGTCTCGCTCGTTGATTATGGTCTTGTAATTTATGGTTCCCCCTCGGAAACAGCCCTCCGTCACATTAAGGTGGCCTTAAACAAATCCTGCTGACTTTTCTCAGGGTCTGAGCGGCTCACACATACATGTGACTTGTATGAACAGGCAAACTGGCTCTAGTTCTCTGGAAGACTCAGGTTCCAATCCTGCCTATTGGCCAAAAAAGCTAGTCTCAGCCTGTTGCCGTCTGGTGCACAGATGCTTCTCATCCCTTTTGAAAACAATCGCTGCACCAGAAACTCGGAAAGCATGATTTTTAAAACTCCCAGATGCCATACCTCATTAGGTCAGAGAGCTTTCCCCGCCGCAATCCTGCTTGGATTAATTCACTTCCTCCTGACATCTCTACTGCTGCTACCTTAGACACCTTTAAACGAAAGCTCAGGAAGCATTTAGTCACATCGGCCAGCTGTGCTTGTTTCCACCAACTCACCGCCTGGCACAGTAGTGGTTTCACCTTCTCCTCCCACCCGTCCCTTTCCCTCCTCTCATTACCTCAACTGGTCCCTAGCTCATACTGTCTGGTTTCTCTACTGCCTGTCCTACTTGTAGCAACTTACCAGGTCCATTTCCTCACTTCCTTTCTATTTCTCTCTCCTATCAATTTTTCCCTCTTATCTTCCCCAATATTTTGTCACCATCATCTCTGCAACGGGTCATAACTGTCTCCTTATTACTTGTGTCAATTTCCTCTCTACCTATCTCTTATGTGATGAGGCTTCCTGTCTGCTCTCTATCACTAATGACAGTACTTCCTGAGAATTCTTCCTGGATTGTGGTTCGTACTACCTCATCCTGTTATGTTTGACAATAATGCCCTGCTCGTTGTTTTTTCTGTTTGTTTATAATTATTTTCACCTCTATATATACTTTCTTAATTTTTATATCTTTATTAGTATTTGTTGCTATAGTGCTGTAATTTGCATCACTGTTTCTATCACCGTTTCTTTTCTTTTCTACCCTGACGTGGAATCTATGTAATGAGCTTGTTCTCAAAGATATTGATCCGAGATCACAATAAATAAATAAATAAATAATGTTTCCTCTGAACTTCCCCCTACAATTTGCAAATCATGGCCCCTTGTCTTCGATTGCCCCTTTAGTTGGAATATGCTCCCTGCTGCCACTTTGTTAATACCCTTTAAGTATTTGAATGTCTCAATCATGTCCCCTCTCTCTCTCTCCTTTGTTCCAGAGAGTACATGTTGAGGACCCTCAGTCTCTCCTCATATGTTAAGTGACTGATTCCCTTAATCATCTCTGTCACCCTCCTCTGGATGCACTCAACCCTCTCCACGTCCTTCTTGAGGTATGGACTCCAGAACTGGACCCCATACTCCAGATGTGGCCTAACCAGCTGAGTGTACAAGGGTATTACGACCTCCCTCCTCCTACTAGTGATCCCCCTCCCGATGCAACCCAGCATCATGCTGGCTCTTGTCACTGCCTTCTCTCAGTGTTCTGCTAACTTCAGGTCCCATGTAATGTTGATGCCAAGGTCTCTCTCCTGTTCGGTTACCTTTAGTGGTTGCCCTCCCATGCAGTACACTGCTCTCCAATTTTTCCTGCCTAGGTACATGAGCTAGTACTTCGATATATTGAAAGACAGTTGCCACTCTCTGGACCATTCCTCTAGTTTCCTCAAATCCCGACACATACTCTCAACCCCCTCCTGTGTGTCTACTCTATTGCAGACCTTTGTGTCATCTGCAAATAGACACATCCTCCCCTCAAGGCCCTTTGCTATGTCCCCTATAAATATATTGAATAGCAGTAGGCCCAACACTGACCATTGGGGAACCCCACTGATGATCCTTCCCTCCCCGAGGGTACCGCATTTATTACCACCCTCTGACTTCTACCCCCCAGCCGGTTCTGCACCCACTATACTACTGCCCACCCCAGCCCCAGACATCCCAATTTATGCAGTAGCCTCCTGTGTGGCTCAGAGTTGAATGCCTTCCTGAAATCAAGATACTCGATGTCCACCAACCCCCCTAATCCACCACCTTGGTGACCCTGTCAAAGAACTCTATCAAGTTCGTTTGACAGGATCTTCCCTCGGTGAACCTGTGCTGGAGTTGGTCCAGCAGGCCGTTTGCTTCCATGTAGCTGGTGATTCTGTTTTTTTACAGTTTTTCCATGAGCTTGCCAACCACAGATGTCAATCTCACTGGCTTATAATTGCTCATTTTTAAATTGTTTTTCTGTCTATTATTCTATTTGTTTTACCCCCACCACACACACACACACACACACACACAAACACACACACACACACACACACACATGTCAAAACCAGCTGTGCTGCAGAAGTGAGGCTAGAAACTTAATAACAGCTGTCACTTAAAGTCATTTTTACGGCTGCATTGGGCAGAGCCATGCTGACGTATTGTTATGAAGTAGGAGAGAGAAGAGACTGTGGAAGTATGTGAATGGATGCATAGATAGTCATTCTCCACTGAGAGCTTGGGCTGGACATGAATCACCTCTGTCTGTCTGCTGTCCATGTACCATAGTGGTGTTTATCTGTCTGCTCCCCCCCCCCCCCCACACACACACACACCCATACACACTCCTGCCTGCACTACACTGCACTATTTCATTTCTTCCAACATGAAATAACACAGCTGGGTGCTGGAAGGATGCAGACTGAGTCTGATCATTCTGTGACTATTCAAAAGTGTTTGGTGTTTGTTGTTTTTTTTCAAAATGTAAAATCTTATACTACAGGGTTCTATTTTAAGATAGCGATTCAAATTACTGTAACTTCTAGCTGTTGAATTAAGAAAGCCTCTGTTCTCATAGTGAGTTAATTAAGGTAGTGACTGTCAGCTATAGAATCAATCATCTGATCCTTTTAGGGGCTTCATTTAGGGGTTACCAGGGATTGCATTTGTGACCACTATGAATTTGTTATGGGTCTGTTTGCAACCCACTGGTTCCTGCTCCTTTAAGTTGCTGTTGTAATACAAGACTCTCTTTTCACCTAGCTCTTGCAAGGCAATTAGGCAAGTAAATCAGCCTCACAGACAGCTCAAATTGCTTTCTTTGAGAGACCACATTTTATTGCAATCACAATTTAGATTACAGCCATATGCATTTTTATGGCCAGTGTAGCGTATCAGTCCTTGTGGAATGATGCTAGGGAGCTGTACATATTAACAGAATGCTGCATATAATTTAATACTTTTTTCAGTATTGTTCCCACACTGATGTAACAAATACAGAGTACAGATTAAGTGATATTATTGTTTAGCTGGATTTTTGACTGTTCAGCTTTAATAAGGGATAAATATTTAATCCCATTGGTGATGCAGTAGGGCCAACTAGGATCTGAGACCAACAGCAACAAACAGTAGCCTCTGAAATACCTAAGGATCACAGTAAGAAGTTAAATTTCACATTTAAATTAGCCCTTGCGCCTTACAAAAATCCCCACTGCCTCTGGTTAAGCCCATGTGTACATGTGCATGCCTAGTACATATTTTTTACTAGACCATTACAACTGGCATATAATACACATAGAAACATAAAATTAGATGGCACACAAGAACCTTCTGACACCCTCCAGTCTGCCCATTTGTCCCTGCCTTGCCTCTACTGTCACCACAGACCCTACCTGATTATACAAGTCCTAGATGAAAGCAGCAGTACATGTGAGCAATAAATATTTGACCTATACATTTTTAGGCTCGTATGCAGTATATGGGTCCCAAAATGGCGGATGAGATTTCAGCTAGTGATATTTTAAACAGTCACATCCTTACAAACAATTAGAAGCAGTCAGGGTAGGTAAAATAGACTATTCAATGTTGGAGGGGGGTTTGGGGAGCTTGGCCCCCCAAAACTAAATGATCTGATGTATGTGTGTGAGAGAGAGGGGGATACGGGGGGGCACAGCCCTCCGACCTATGGAAATCTTGTCCGTCATTTTGACAGGACCCATAAACTGCAGCTGCTCCCATCAGAGAATACTAATGAGGACCTAGCCTGAGTCATATTTAAAGGAGCACTCTTCTTATTATTTGAACTGCAAAAAAAGTGCTAAAGCAGACTCAAAATGATGAACAAAAGATATCATACAAGAGGAAAGGAGATAATGAGCTATTTAAAATAGAATAAAAATGGGAGTGGCTGCAGTTTATGGGTCCCATCAAAATGGCAGATGAGATTTCCGTAGGTCAGGGGGCTGTGTCCCCCATACCCCCCCTCTCCCTCACATATATCAGATCATTTAGTTTTGGGGGGCAAAGCCCCCCAAGCCCTCTCCCATATTGAGTAGTCTATTATACCTACCCTGACTGCTTCTAATTGTTTGTAAGGATGTCACTGTTTGAAATATCACTAGCTGAAATCTCATCCGCCATTTTGGGATCCATATACTGCATACGAGCCCTCTGACGTTTTTGAAGACACACCGTTTAACATCTATTTTCTTGTGACTACAATGAACTAGCATGTAGCAGATACTGCTCCCTGATCTCATGGGACAATAGGTGTACATAAACAGCTGAGAACACTGATAAAAATGTGGTCAGAGATATATTCACAGGAACACTCCTTTATTATTTCAAATGTAACAAAATATGCTAAAGCTGACTTCAAAAGGAGAATAAAGATTGTCATACAAGACAGGAGAGATGAGATATGAGGCAGTCAAAATGGAATAAAAAATTATAGGTCACTCGCACTGTCCACCCCTTTATCTTGAACAGGCTAATGGAAATGGTGTACTACAGCTGTGCCTCACCCGCCCCCAGTGCTGTATAAGGGGAGTGGGGAGGTATGACTCCTAATCCAAGAGGGTACAAAATGCTAAATCTTCCATGTTAATATTTCATCTTTCACACTGACCTGAAACTGTATTCTTGATGTGTAACCTTTTAATAAACATATGTTTACAAAAAAAGGCAGAGGTCACCATAAAATGCACTGCTGGAGCTTCATCAAAATACAAAATACAAGGTAAGAACTCAGACAGGGCTGGGACAGCACAATGGGATACATAGCTGGATGCCTTACCTCACAGCTCGCCAGTGACCCATGTTTGGGAACGGACATGGGTCGCCGGGGGTTGGCAGGGAGGAGAAGAATTGAGCATCCCCAGGACTGCTCTCCTTCTCTGGGGAGGGGGGGTTAGTAGGGGCCCAGCAATTTCCTGCCCCCTAGCAGAGGCTTGGAGGTGGCACATAAGCTCTAAAAGAATGCGGGGATGGGACAGAGGCAGGCGCTTGGCGAGGGTGCACTTGGGAGCGTGCGCACTGATGCCACTGGCACCATTGCACACCACAGCCTTTCTGGGGAAGAACCGGAAAACAGAAAATGAGAGTTCTCTGCAGGATGATAATAGTCCCCCACTGCAACAAGCCTGGGTAGGCACCTCCCCGAATACTCATCCAGTCCGGTGGGTTGAGTCACTTCCCACCCCCTGCCATGAAGGGTAAGTCATTGGGTTCAGGGAAGTGGGCCTCATACCTGGTGTCTGTCCGGGGGGGACATCAGAGGAGCAGCAGAGGACTCCAAGGGGGAGAAAAAATAGTAACTAAAAAAAACAAAAAAACAATGGGATACATAGTTCTGGGGGAAGTGGGCATGCAGGTTTGAGAGGTAGGGGACTGGCTAACAGCCCATCAGCACATTAGGTCAGTGAGGGTGAGGCAGTCTATGGCAGACTCAAGGGAACATTGGTCTCCTTGCTTTGTTTGTACATTGACTGCAACATCAAGTGTTTGATGTGGTTCCAGAAGTAAAAGATTCAGAAGCTGAAAATGAGGGGCATCATACTTCTGAACTATCCCATATTGCATGGACTCCCTTCACCTCACTTAAAATCTGAAAATATCCCTCTTTACTGTGCTTCCCCCCCCCACCGCATGTTAACAATTTCAAAGTGACTGGTGCCATGCCAGCCCGGTGGCGCTGAGGGCTGGGGCACTGGTCGTCTTACCTCGCGTCATGCTGGTGACCCGGATTCGGGAATGACCTCAGGTTGTTGGGGAGCTGGCACGGGGGGGGGGGAGTAGGATCAAGCAGCCAAAAGGCAGCTCTCCTGTTCTGTGGTAGTGGCTCTCCCCTCTGTAGTTCTGCTCCCATTGGGTGGCGGTCCAATGGGAAGTGCAGGTGGAGGGGGCAGCAGGCGATTGCCACGGGCGGGGTGGAAGGGGCGAGCTGGTACCCAGCATGCATGTGCACCTCCACGCACATGCACAGGCATGTCTGAGGGATCCTGAGATCCAAAGAGAAAAATGGGGGAAAATACACAAAAAATTGTAAATTAAAAAAAAGTGACTGGTGCCAAACATTTAGGTTCTTATTAAGTATTCCTTTAAAAAGTTATATAATTTTGTCCGGATTATTTTTTCATTTTGTTCATATTTAAAAAAAGAACTATAGTACTACCCAGATGGTAAGGTACAGAAGACTCTCATTTTCTTTCTGCATTTAAGGTAACAGGTTTTTGAAGTGATGCTAACTCAACCTTGTGAAAACTCCCAGCTGTTTAACACCAGCTGTTGGTACAGTAAGGCAATCAGATGAGAGTCTAACCAATTAATGTTAGAAAAAATGATGGTTCCTGCTAATTAATGCTGGAGGCCAGTAGAGAATAACTACTATACATATCATAGAAACATAGAAACATGGAATTTGATAGCAGATAAGGACCACTTGGCCCACCTAGTCTGCCCATTTCCATACCTAACGGATAAGCTGCAGATCCTAGTCAACCAACAGCCTACAGTACTTCCTCCTTCCCTCCACTAGAATTGCCTTATGTCTGTCCCATCTATTCTTGAATTCCCCCACTGTTTTTAGCTCTACAACCTCCTCAGAAAGGCTGTTCCATTCATCTACAATCCTCTCTGTGAAGAAATACTTCCTCAAATTACCTCTGAGCCATCCCCCCCTCTATCTTCAGATTGTGCCCCCTTGTTCTTGCACATCTCTTTTTCTGAAAGATGCTATCCTCTTGGATTTTGTTGATTCCCTTGAGGTATTTTAAAGTTTCTATCATGTCCCCCCTCTCCCTCCTTTCCTTGAGGGTATACATATTAAGCTCCTTAAGTCTCTCTCTTCATATGTCTTCTGGTGCAGACCCTGCACCATTTTGGTTGCCCTCCTCTGGACGCCTCCACCCTGTCTAAGTCTTTGCAGAGATGGGGTCTCCAGTAGGGTTGTCAGAACTAGTTCTAGAAAGATTCGAACCCTGCTCGAACTCTGGTGTTTGAGTTCTAAATTAGAACTCGAACACCAGAGGGTTCGCATAAGGGTTCGGATCTTTTTTTTTTTTTTTTTTGTATTTCATTCACCTCCACATCCTCTACTAAAGCCTGTACACCTGTCCAACCCAATAATGCAGCCACTATCCAGCATGATGCTTTTGTTTTTGACTGGCAGGGTCAGTGAAGTCACGGGGAGGAGCACAGTTGAGTCTGGGCAGACGAGTGTGTGTGGTATTCTCTGTTCTGGTGCAAACATCGTCGCCGCGGTCAGCCAAACTTACTCACCTTCTCCGCGCCTTCGCACTTCAGTGTGTGCATGCATAAACAAGATCAGGGCATGCCACTCAGCTTGTAGCAGGCAGCACTTCAATTTTGGTGCTTTTTTACCTACTCAAGTTGTCAGTTGTGAGGTCGGACTCGTGCTCATCAGCTGAGGAGTTGGCTGGGTATGGAACGGAATTGTCTCCAGTTCAAAAGCAGTGGCTGGGTGAGTCATTTTTCAGTATGGACATCTCGGGAGTGTATCTGATTAGAGTAGTAGACTCTGCTTAGTGTACTGCCTCAGTACTGAGTGCCGAACAGTGTGGATGGGTGGTGCCGTGCCGTGCCGGTGTCAACTACTAAGGCAGTGCAGGCAGCAAGCAGGAGTGTGTTTGTTAAGAAAGTCGAAGAAGGTAGAACCTGTCCTACCATGGCATCATCAGACAGGCCTGACACACCACTCAGAGACAGTATACTCTGTGATGCTGGAAGCAGGGGACTTATTATTGTCAGCCAACTAAGCCTGAAAGTCAGGATGAGGCTGCAGTTTGTTGCCGCCAGTGCCACAGCCCCTGCCCACAGAAAAATATATTGATGCCCAAGTTTGTTTATTTAGTACAGATAAAATAAATAGTCATCAGGGACAGAGTAGCCAGGTTGGGATGGGGGGGGGGTATGGCAGATAAAGGTATGAATCATATGCTTCCAAAAATAAAACTATATCCATGGCAATAATATAAAGTAAAAAACAAACAAACTCAAAACACACTGACAGAGTGTGTGAAATAAATCAAATACACAGTTGGCATCCATGCATTGAAATTTTTTTAGCACTGTGTCCTTGTGTAGTGTTAGCTAAAAGGCTAACTAATGTCTGCTGGTGGCTGTTACTTATGTGTGTTTGATCTTATTGATTGGTATGGGTGGATGTAAACGTTTTAAATGCAGCAATGTAATTTAATGCAAGATTTGTTGCATGGGTCTTGTGTGTTGTTTTAATGGTGTATTGATTTGCTGCTGCATTAACATGTATTTGGTGATGCAGACAGGCTGGCTACAGTTTAGGCTACTGTTCCTGGCTGGCTGTTGCCTATCCTTGGTGCTGAAAATGGGTCTGAGATGACAGAGCTACAGATGGTTACTGCAGTACATAGGGCCCACGGCAGTGTAAATCTGGCCCTGGCTGTACTAGTAATCCCCACAGAAATGCCTCAATGACGAAAAAAGACACAGTCCTGATGACTGCCGCATGCTTCTACTTCTGCTCTCTGTCTTCATGCATGCTGGAATCGCTGTCAACAAAGTGTGGGAGCAGCTAGGGAAGCAAGCAAACAACATCAGTACTGTTCAACCAGCCAAGGAAGCAGGAAAGATGTTCGTGCAGCATGTGTATGCAGGGTTTATGATAGTAACAGTGGCTGGATGGCCAAGGGAGAAGGCAAACAGTCAGTGATGGTGTGGCATTGGGCAAAAGACTCAGGAGTAGCCAGCAGCTGAGGGAGCAGGCAAGCAGTCGGTTGCAGCAACTCTTCAGTCAGTCAGATCAGGATGTCTAGAAGATACAAAGGTTAGTTTTAAATGAGGAAATCGATGGGTAGATGTGGGGACTGGTTGAACAAAACAACCTATATGCACTGGAGAGTTGGAAACCCATAATGGGAGGGGTGGGCATCAGGATGCAGTCTGTTGTGAGGAGGACTAGGCCTAGGAAAAGGGTACATGATGATGTATAGACTAGGGCAGGAAGGAGACAGAAATGTATAAACTATAGCAGAAAGGATTGGATAAGTGGGAGAACTAGGACATGGGGTTGATCTGAAATGTGAAATCTGAGGCAGAGAGGGGGCAAAAATGTAAGAAGTGGGTCAGGGAGTGAACAGATACAATATGTGAAAACTGGGGCAGGAAGGGGGCAGATATGTGAGAGTGGGAGCTTGAAGGGGCAGAAATGTAAGAAATGGGGCACATAGAGAGCAGGGATGTGACAACTAGGGCAAGTAGGGTGGCAGCAGATTGTGGAATTGGATGATCATACTGTATAGGGGCAGGGTGAAAAAAAATTCTTTACTTAAAAATATCTGTGACTCCTGTGTGGTATACTTATCATACTGACTGCTCCCAGTGTGTATGTGTGCCACCCAGCAGTAAGTGTGTGGTATTTTGGCAAATAAATAAATCCTAGAAATATTTTAGGTGACTGGAGAGAAGAGAAAAATATGTAATTCATTTAAAAATATCTTGCATGGTGTACTTTCCATCTGTGCTGCTGTGTTCCATTTGACTGCACTATACCAAGTATAACCATGTGCCATCTGGCACTAAGCACACAATATCTCATATGGGTGGGTGGGTCGGTGGTCTTGTAAGCACCCATAATTGGCTCTCTTTCACTACTGGCAAAGGAGAGGAAACCACAGATAACCCTATCTAGAGTCATGTCAAAGTCACACATGATCATCTCTCTCTTTCCCATTATAATGAACAGATTTATTTGTTTTTGCTTACAGTTTCATGACATGTATTTCACTATTATCTTCATTTTGGCAGCACAATTAAAAAAAAAATAGGGTTCGAGTTCAAAAAAGGTCTAAAAAAGATTAGAAACCTAGAACTTTTTCAAAAGTTCTAGACTAGAACTAGAACCCAGAACTTCAGAGGGTTCTGACAACCCTAGTCTCCAGAACTGTACACAGTACTCCAGATGTGGTCTTACCAACTGTCTGTACAGAGGGACAACAACTTCCTGTTTTCTACTGGAGATGCCTCTCCCTATGCATCCCAGTATCCCCCAGCCCTCCTTACTGTCTTCTCACATTGCTGGCCCACCTTTAGGTCATCTGATATGACTACCCCCAGGTCCCTTTCCATTTTTCTTGTTGTCAGTATCTCACCCCCCATTGTGTACTCTTCCCCTGGGTTTTTGTTTACACCTCTTCATGTACTAATGTTCTGAGCCCACTTAGAGTAATTTATCATTCAGCCTTGAGATTTTGGCTAAACTTACCTTCTCGAACCCATTGTGCTGATTTGTACAAACAGTCATATTCTTTATCTTTTGAAAATCGAGCTCTTTATAAAATGGGTATTTTCTTATTTAAAGTAAAATGTAATCTACTTCCTCCATTTACCTCTATAATGTTTTCTAGATTAACTAATACATTGTCTACTAGGTCTCAGTTTAACTATAAATTTAAAATACCACTTTTTAAGACTGCTTTTGGGCAAAGATATTTATTATTTAGAGCATCTACTTTTTTCAACAAAATTCTGTTAGAAATTGTTGAAAATAGTCCCACTCAGAGCTATAAGAAATCGCTAGAAATTGTTGAGAATAATTCGTGTCAGGGCTTTAAGAAAAGGTTAAAATAGTGGCTATTTTCTCAAACATAATGTATTCTTATGTATTGTATTTCATTGATTGATTGTATTGTTTGTTTTTATGTTGTTTGCTTGTATTTCTTGTATTTATGTGGTTTTTTTTAGCTTTGAACTTGTCTCCAATGAAAACGGGCAGTTTTGCTCATTTGGATTTACAAGTATAAAAAATAAAAATGAAATGAAAAATGAAAGGTGCATTACTTTGCACTTCTTTGCATTGACTCTAAGCTGCCATACATTTGACCATTCCTCTAACCTTGCCAAGTCCCTTCTCATCATTTCCACCCCACCTTGTGCATCAACCCTGTTGCAGATCTTTGTGTCATCTGCAAAGAGACATACTTTTCCTTTCAGTCCTTCTGCAATGTCACTTATAAAGACATTTTCTGTTATACTGTGACACTGTGGTCATTAACTTCAGCAGTATCTGGGAACATAATCTTCAAACCCTCCCGGTGTCGTACTTCCCTAGCCCAGAGAGCCTATGCTTACTGTGCCCTGCTCTGGCTGAACTCACTCCCACCAGATATTTCCACAGCACCAACACTGGGCTCATTTAAATGCAAGCTCAGGCAATTGTTAATGGCTGATGCCAGCTGCGACTGTTTCTCTTAACCCTTCACACAAGATGCACTGCACCTGTGTATGATGTTAGCCTTTTTTGCCACCCTGACCGTAGCACTTTTCCCCCCTTTACTATCCCTCACCCCTCCCAAACACTTCTCCTGCCTCTCACCTATCTTACCCCCCACACACATCTTCTCTGACAAAGCCTCCTGGGCTGATCGGACTTGTCCCTTCTTAATCCTTCTTCCCCCTCCCCACATTGCCTCCCATCAACTTCTCAACCCTGCCACTCCTCACCCTCTCTCCACTTTTTTAGCCCCGACCGAAGCACTGTCCTCTCCCTTCCATAACCTCATCACTCTTCCTCAATCCCTTCCCAGTGCCCTGCCTCTCCCTACTTCTTCTCTCACCTACCTCCCCTCACCTCTCCCCCTTTCGCCCACTAACTAGCTCTCCATCTGTTTTCCCTGTCTGATTTCAATTTCTCTTGAGTAGCATATGTTCAATTTTTGTTGGCCTATGTTCTGTACATTACCACACTTAAGGGGTGTAGTTATGGTAATTCCTTTGCATATTGTTGATTCATGTATTTTTTTGTCTTTTGACCCATGTTTTCCTGTTTTATCTCTTCTGTTAAACATGATGTTACTTTGTGTCTTGACGTGGAACCTATCTAAAGAGCTCTAAGCTCAAAGGTGTACTGAAATATTAAAAAATAAAATAAATATCTCTGGGGATGTCGAACCTCATAAGTGCAAAAATATTTTTTTTTGTTTGTACATTTAAAATGAGTAAAGCTAACAAGTGAAAAAGCAAACATTACACAACCTCCAGCTCATCTGGGGATCCAACTGGAGAGATGAAGGTCTGTACTGGCACGATGGTCTGCATCTGTCCAGGAAGGAAACCAAGGTCCTAGGTGATAGGTTTAAATGCTTCCTTGGCAAGCTTGGCAAGCTTTTAAACTAGCCAAGGGGGGAGATGCTGATAGGAAGCAGGAAATGTCAAGCCTCCCCCCACAAAACATGGCAGGTAGTAAGGTAAACACTGAGGTACAGAGGTTGACAGAGGGCTGGATGGGGTAAATGGAGAAATAGACAAAGGATATAAGAGCAGGGATGGGGGAAAAAGGATAAAGCCAACATCATATGGAGGGCAATGAGTACCAATGCCCATAGTCTGGGAAACAAGATTCCTGAGCTAGTAGCCCTGATGGAAGAGAAACACTTGGATATTTTGGCAGTCTCGGAAACATGGTACACGGAGAACCATGACTGGGATGTCAACATACCAGGGTACACAATCTGCAGAAGGGACAGGGAGGGGAAAAGAGGAGGTGGAGTAGCTCTCTACATAAGGGAAGGGATCAAAGCTACAGAACTAAAAAGTAAAAGGAGAGGACAAGAGACACTGTGGGTTACCTTGGAGACAGGAAATGGCATCACAATCCGCACAGGGGTTGTATACAGACCCCCATCTCAAGGGGAGGAAATGGACAAGAAAATGATAGAAGACATTCTCAAAATGGCTGAAAAAGGGGAGATACTGTTGATGGGGGACCTGAATATGCCAGATGTTAACTGGACAACATGTACTGCAGCCATATCCAAGAGCAGGGTCATTCTCAATGCCCTACAAGGGGCATGTCTTAGACAACTAGTCTTGGAACCTACTCGGGAGGGAGCAATATTAGACCTGGTACTCTCAAATGGAGAGAGGATCACAGATTTAGAAGTCAGTAGCCATCTGGGAACATGTGACCACCACACAGTGTGGTTCACAATAAGCACAACCATGGAGACAAGCCATACAAAAACAAGGATATTGAACTTCAGAAGGGCTGACTTTGGCAAAATGGGTGAGTGCCTAAGGAGTGCACTAACAAATGGGCAGGAAGGAGGGGTGGAAGAACAATGGAGAAAAATCAAAACTGCCATCATAGAGGCAACAAGCCTTTTTGTGAAACAAATAAAGAAAACAAAACGGAGTAAAAAACCACTATGGTTCTCAAAAGAGGTGGCAGGGAAGGTTAAGGAGAAAAAGGCTGCATTCAAAAAGTATAAGGAATCACAGAAGGAGCACGATAGGGAACTGTATTAATTAAAGCAGAAAGAAGTGGGGAAGGTAGTCAGAATAGCAAAGGCCCAAACCGAGGGAAAGATAGCCAACTCAGTTAAGAAGGGGGATAAAACCTTTTATAGGTACATTAGGGAGCATAGAAAGGTTAAGGGAGGGATAGTGAAGATTAATAAAGGAGAGGGGAGGTGGGCAGAGGGAGACAGTGAAAAGGCAGAGATACTGAATGAATACTTTTGCTCAGTATTCACAAAAGCAGAAGAGGAGGAGTTACTTAAACCAAACAATAGAAGCACTCTGGGTAGGGGGGTTGACACCAGTCCATTTACAGAAGAAAGAGTCCTGAAAGAACTCTTAAAACTCAAGGTGGACAAAGCAATGGGGCCTGACAGGATTCATCCCAGAATCCTAAAAGAACTAAGGGGGGACCTAGTGACACCACTGACCACACTTTTTAACAAATCATAGGAGGATGGGGTGGTATCTGAGGACTGGAGGAGGGCAGATGTGATTCCCCTTCACAAAAGTGGGAGCAAGGCAGAAGCAGGAAACTACAGACCTGTTAGTTTGACCTCAGTGGTAGGGAAAATGATGGAATCACTTCTGAAAGAAAGAATTGTTGAGTACCTAGAGGTCAGCAGGGCACAGGACCCAAAGCAGCAAGGATTCACAGTGGGACGGTCATGTCAGACAAATCTAATTGATTTCTTTGACTGGGTAACCAAAGTAATAGACCAGGGAGGGGCTGTGGATATGGCCTACCTAGACTTTAGCAAGGCATTTGACACAGTACCGCACAAAAGATTAATAATCAAGTTAGCCAGCCTGGGAGTTGGTCCCAGGGTGGTAGCGTGGGTAGCAAACTGGCTGCACAACAGGACACAGAAGGTAAATAGTGAATGGAACTCATTCCGAAGAAAGGGGAGTTACTACTGGAGTACCTCAGGGCTCAGTACTGGGTCCAGTCCTCTTTAACGTCTTTATAGGTGACATTGCAGAGAGTCTGGAAGGAAAGGTATGCCTCTTTGCAGATGACACAAAGATATGTAACAGAGTTGATACACAAGGGGGGTAGAAAGGATGAGAAGGGATGTGGCAAAGTTGGAGGAATGGTCAGATGTATGGCAACTTAGATTCAATGCAAAGAAGTGCAAAGTAATGCACCTGGGAAACAAAAACCCAGGAGAAGAGTACACAATGGCAGGGGAGGTACTAACAACAACAATAATGGAAAGGGACCTGGGGTAATCATATCAGATGACCTAAAGGTGGGTAAGCAATGTGAAAACTCAGTAAGGAGAGCTGGGGGGGATACTGGAATGCATAGGGAGAGGCATCACAAGTAGGAAAAGGGAACTGGTTATCCCTTCTTACAGACAGTTGGTGAGACCCCATCTGGAGTACTGCATGCAGTTTTGGAGAAGCCATCTACGCAAGGACATAGACAGGATGGAAGCAGTCCAGATGAAGGCAACTAAAATGGTGAAGGGTCTGCATCAGAAACCATATAAAAGAGACTGAGAGAGCTTAATATGTATACCCTTGATAAAAGGAGGGACGGGGGACATGATAGAAACTTTCAAGTACCTCAAGGGAATCAACAAAGTCCAGGAGGGTAGCATCTTTCAGAAAAAGAGATGTGCAAGAACAAGGGGGCACAATTTAAAGATAGAGGGGGGACGACTCAGGGGTAATGTGAGGAAATTATTTTTCATGGAGAGAGTGGTGGACGCATGGAACTGCCTTCCTGGGGAGGTTGTGGGGTCTAAAACAGTGGGGGAATTCAAACATGCCTGGGACAGACATCAGGCAATTATAGTGGGGGGTTGCAGGAAGTAGGCTGTTGGTTAACTAGAACCTGCAGCTTATCCAATAGGTAGGGAAATGGGCAGACTGGGTGGGCCAAGTGGTCCTTATCTGCCGTCAAAGTCTATGTTTCTATGTTTCATCTATTATGCATAAAAGTGAGGTATAAAGTAGCTACTGGCAACTGTGGATCCTCATTCAGTGTATGAAGGCATAAATTTGTCTGCAGAACATCATGACATTCCTCCA
The DNA here is from genome assembly GCA_016271365.2 of Neoceratodus forsteri. Lineage (NCBI taxonomy): Eukaryota > Metazoa > Chordata > Ceratodontiformes > Ceratodontidae > Neoceratodus > Neoceratodus forsteri. Next base: position 632,949,022 of record CM057450.1, on the reverse strand, counting down.
GGGACTGGTTGAGGTCCCTCTCGCCCGGCCCGTGACATTTTTTTCATTTCAGTACTTTTTATTGAGCAGTAGAGTTTGCAGTATATCAGTAGATAAGATTAGATGATGTTGAATATATGTATAATGTGTATATGTATATGTATATGTACTGTATTTTGACTTGCTTGCTTTACTCGCTCTAAATGTAAGCACAAAACAAACACAAAAAATGCATATTTGTGCTTTAACTAGGCTTCATTCTCCTAGAGCTTTCTGGGGCATCGGTTCTATTGAAAAGGGAATGCATAACAAGAAGTTGCGGGGTTCAGGACTATGAAGTTCTGATATATAAGTTGTAGATGACTAGGCTTTTTCTTGGTATTCACCCCTTCTCTTGAATGAATACACTTATCTGACCAAGGTAGTACATAACCTAATGCACTTTAGGAAGGGGCTTTTTACATATTTAAACAATGGGATTGTGTGTAATTGTATCTGAAATAATTGTATTGTGTGTATTTGTATTTTTATATATATATATATATATGGCTGTAAGTTTTGTTATTGTTTAATGTCAGGCATGGCTAAAAAAGGGCCGTGCCCAGTCCACCATCTAGTTAAAAATAAAAAAATGAAAATGAAAAGAGCCCCCACTGAAGTGAATGAGCACCATATTGCCCCCGCTCCAAAAAAAAACGCAGATGTGATGGACAGCTCAATTTTTTGAACCTCATGACTGGAGGCATGGAAATTAGATTGTTCACATTTGCAAACACATTATTATGGCTGCATAGGTGGAGCCCTGCAGTCATTTTACTAGGAGAGGGGAAAGGGACTGTAGAAGCACATGACTAGTTACCAGTACAGTGGCCTTCCACAATGCTGCAGTCAGTGCCGTACTTTTGTTTTTCCACTGTCCCTCCCCTCCACAGCCACATCAGTTCCTCCTCTCAGCAGATGCACCCTTTTGGGACACTCATCTTCGCAAGTTCTGCATGAACCTGCCATCCCCAAGATGGCCCCAAGAGCTTATTGCACATGTGTGAGTATCAGCAGAAGTTGCACATGCACACTGTTGCCACAGTGGCCATCTTGGGCACAACAGGCTCTTTCTAGCACATGCACAATTATTGGTTACTGCACACGCCCAGGTATCGTGCAAGCACAGCATCAGCCATGGCAGAAGCTCCAAGTACTGTTTGACTTGGGCTCATCACTCTGCAGCAGTCGTGTTGGCTATGACCAGAGGCTGTTAAAACATGTTGTTTAAACTCTCACTTTGGTGACTCTTTTGGGGAAGAATCACCTTATGTCCCTCAGGGGTGAGGATGCCTTTTGGGTATACGTTGAATTCAGTTTGTATAATTTGTGCAATAAAATCATCTTATCACTTTATGATCTTAGCACCAAAAATTGGAAGATTAACTGTTTTTTTATTGTGGTTTTACTCTTTTCCCAATCACCACTCAAGCTCACATGGTTATTTTCAGAGGTGATAGGCAGGGCTATATCTCTTTCATTATAGCCTTATGTTTTGATTCAGGTGAAAATACCAGAGTATTAAGAATATTTTATGTGGCACTGCAACATTTTTAGGGAATGGGTGATGAACCATCTCATACAGTCTATAGAGAATACTGGTTGGGTAACCATGCACAATGATCCTGTGCTGCCACAGAGGGGTCCTGATTAAATCAGACCTCAGGAGCAAATCTCAGGAAGTCCAATGTAATCAGAAGCTCGAGGTGGCAGCTCAGGATGGTTAGGCATGTGGTTGCCCAACCAGTATTTTTTGTAGTGTATACACATATATACACATATTCCAGGCAAAAAACGTTGTCACTCCATTAGTTAGGGTTCTTCTACAGCGAAACAAGTGAGGAAATTTGATTTTAGGGTTCCCACCCCTTGCACCCCACCCCCAGCCTGCCCCCAACAACAGGCATTGGGGTGTGCATTAGGGTCATAGGCCCTAACTCTCACCCCATCCCATGTGTAAACAAGCTGAGGTGGTGCAGTGTAGGAGAATGGGGTGAGAGTTAGGTCTGATGACCCCAACACACACCCCAATGCACACCCCGATGCCTGTTGTTGGGGCAGGCTGGGGATGGGGTGCAAGGGGTGGGAACCCTAAAATCGAATTTCCTCACTTTTTTCGCTGTAGAAGAACCCTAACTGATGCATTAACAAAGTTTTTTGCATAGAATTTCCTTACTTTTTGAGAAAGAATAGAAAAGTAGAAAGTTGAGCAAGTTGGTGGTTCAGGCCCTGCGCTTCCAACAACTTGTAAGTGTCAGGCCACATTACACACCCAATGACTAAAAAGTACATGGACAACAGCAAGGCCATCCACCAAAAAAATGTTAATCTAGTAGAACAATAGAAAACGCTGTCCACAAAACGTAAACTGCGCCATGTAATATCTCCACAAAAAATATATTGTCCAACACATAAACACTGCAATTAACATCTACAGGACATGCCGTCAACACTCTCCAAATTTCAAGTAAAAAGACTAAACTGTGTCCGAGATATAACATGTCAAAATTTTAAATTTTCATTTTGTCAGAGTGGCACAGTTCCGCACCTGTTGACATTTAACACACACAGCAACTGAAAACTGCATCCATGACATTAAGCCAAGGCACCCTGTCAATTTCAAGCCACCAGCACAATCCAAAACACTGTCCGCAGCATGTAAAATGCGTCACACAATATCTCCGCAAAAAAAAATTTTCTCCAACACGTAGGAGCGTTAATGCAAAGAGGCACTCAGAAATAATTTCTGAGTGCCTCTTTGCATTAGCGCTAATACAGTCGATCAGCAGCTGGGTCGTGGAGGTGAGAGGTGATCTAAGCCAGTCGCTGGCTAGGGAAGGGTGAAGGGGTGCTGGGTGGGCTGGCATGGCTGGGTTGGGGGTGGGAGGCTACTAGACTACCAGGAAATTGCAGATCATTATGTATTTTATTATGATGGGGGCTGCTAGACTACCAGGGATATGAACAACTATAATAATTTTATACAGATCGAGGGGGCCACTAGACTACCAGGGATATAGAAAAGCAACGTTTATGAAATACAGATTGGGGGGACCACTAGGCTACCAGGGAATTAGAGATTGTCATCTATTTTATCATGATTGTGGGGGCACTAGACTACCAGGGATATTGAAAACATTTTTTTTTATTTATTCAGATGGGGCAGAACGAGGCCCCCTGAGCAAAACCCACCCTCATTTAACTTTCTAGGGCACCCCTGGGCTGAGAAAATAGATTTTTAAATCTTGTCATCTCGTCCCTCGCCCATGATGCACGATTCTGATCAAAGAATTTCGCGATCAAAGAATTTGCAGGCTCGCGATCAAAGATCATGCGCGAGCCGCAAATTAAGATTTTAAAAGCTCAGAACTCTATTTTTTGACTGATTTGGATCAAACCAAAGCCATGGCTCGATAGATCGGAGTCCCCTGAGTAAAACCCATCCAACTTTTACTTCAGAGGTGACCCATGAGCCGAGATATTTGTGTTTTTCTGAATGGAAATTTCAAAACAAGATGGCAGACCTCGCGATCAAAGAATTTTTAAAATTCTCGGGGACAAAGATTCTTGAACCGCAAGGCTGCAAATTCTTTGATCGCCAGGCAGAACCAGATGGCCAGAACCCCACTCTTTGTTCGCAAAACATACACATAAATTCTCCCATTGACTTATAATGGGAACTTAAAAGTGGCATAACTTTTGAATGCCTTAATATTTTTTCACCAAATGAAAAACGGCATGTTTCGGCCACCAAAGCTCTTTCAAATGAGCCATCTTGCAGAGCAGCACACCACACAACGTCCATGCAGGGCCACGTCCAAAATCCCAAAAGCTGCCTCAAAAAACAGATAATTTTGCATTTTTCAGCATTTTTGTATGCAAAGACTGAAACACAATTTGGCAAATCAAGAGATCAGCCATGCCCCACTGCGCATACCAAATGTCAGGCAAATCTGTTGAACGGGTCCAAAGTTATTAATGTGCAAAACTTTGAGTTTAACATAGAAGTGACCACTGAACCCTAACTATAGTGGCGCAACCATGCCACTATAATATATATATATATATATTTATTTATTTATTTATTTATTTATTTGTTAGGTTTTATTTTTTTTAAAAAAGAGTTTTCATGGCACTCCCTCAGCAGGCAAGCAGTTTCACTTCACAACTTGAACTGATTGCTGTGCATGGGGCAGCCCTGTGAGAAACACCAGCTGCCTCAAGGATTTCCAGTCACCGGGAACCTTGTCGTACCACGGAAGGGTACAACCATGTTTCATGACCTTTGAACTGTGGTACAACAAGGCTTCAACTGGCATGGAAATCCATGAAGATCAAACCTACACTATCACTATAATGACTCATATAGAGATCTTTGTATAAGTTTTTTTTTCAATTTACAATTTTTTGCCCCCTGCATCCCCACGCTGAGACCACCAGCCCAGTCATGGACTCCTGCTGCGGCTGCTCACATTGTAGCCGTCCTCTCTGAACCCCCTGGCTTCCCCCCCAGGGTGGGGTCGCAGCACCTTGACCAAGGGTGCCATGAACTTGGGAAAGGTGGGAGTCAGCCTGAGCACCTAATGCAGCCAGAGCGAGCTTCATTATGGCAGTGGGAGCAGGAGTGTTTTTCCCCCTTGTTGTTGCAGGAGGCGGGGACATGCAATGACGTCCTGCATCCGCCCCACCTCCTGAGTACTGTCAAGCACCAGTCGCTGCGCTACCCCTGGCCTCGGCCAGGGGTCCGTCAAGCGCCAGGCAGTGTCCCCATCCACCCCCCAGAGAAGGAGAGCAGTCCCTAGGATGCTCCATCCTTCTCCCTCGGCCGGCCCTCCAGCGACCCGAGTCTGTTCCCGAACCCAGGTCGCCGCACCGTAAGCGGAAATCCAACCGCTGTGCCAGCAGGCCAGCTTTGTGTAAGTTTTTGATTTTTTTTTATTGGATAATTATTACTTGCCCTACATTCTGGAATACTAAACTGCCCTAAGAAGAAAAGTACAATTTCTAAACATTTTGTTTGGGAAATGGGTGACCTCAATTGCTTTCTTAAGAATCAGACAGAGAAAGAGGAGACCCTGCCTGCACTTCAGATCAGAAATTATATCTTCTTGACTGACAACTCAGTGTGTGTGTGTGTGTGTGTGTGTGTGTGTGTGTGTCTGTCTGTCCTTCTGAGAAAGGTTCAAGCACCATGGTTTTTATATTAGCTTTTTTTGCCCACACCAGGCAAGAGGTTGTTACCGCAGCCCTCTAGACCTACTCCTGACCCCAATAAACCAGCAATGGGCATCCATGTGATGCCACACCACATCATCCCTACAGCTGACACTCTAGCAGGGCCCAAACCCCTCTCAAAGATCCTACTCTGGGGAAGGGGATTACAGAGCAGCAGGCAGGCCCTTGGAATGTAGGTGCCAGTATCTGGTGGGGATGTCATGTCACCATGCCTATCCCCCATTTTACTAGTGTGTATCTCTCCTACCTCCCATATCTGAGGCTGTCTCCAGCATGCTTTGCCTTTAATTGGAGAGGGATAATTTCAGGTGGCCACCCACAGTATTGTGCCACTCTGGAAATGCAGAAGAGATTCTCAGGTAGTGAGGTGAGAGGTCCCCCCCCCCGCCCCCAACAAGAGTTTGAGCATGCTGTGGAGACTCCTGCAGCCTGGTGTCGAAGTTGGGTTTGTTATGTGTGAAATTAAGTCTCCTACTTGGCAGCACCACGTGCAACCCCCAGCAGCCAAGGCTAACCCAGGCACCATATTTAATTTTTTAACTTAGATTTTATTAACTTTATAAAAACATACACATTTGATCCATAGAGGAAGTACATTATAGGTAGAACAAAAAGGAAAATTGTTACAGTGGAGATCAAAGCCACCCATCCCAGGTTGTTATAGCATGGAGGGCAATACCAAGACAGTAGCATATAATATAGCATTACTAAATAAACTTAAAGTGAACGTATGGCTACAAATCATCCTCCGCAGACCATTCATGAATATAAAAGTTCCAGAGTCATATCCAGTCAGCTAGATAGGTTAAAACAAATAAATTGTTACAAATCAGGAATTGTAAATTCCAGTTTGAGATCACCTCCATAGAATACATGTCAAAAGAAAAAAAAAACAATACCAGCTTTTATGTACTGATTCAATGATGCAAATAGACAACACTAAAACTCAGATCCAGAAACAAAATCCTGCAATTGAAGGGCCAGTAGTTCTGTAAACAAGTGTCCAATAGTTCCAAAGATATTAGCCTGAATTATTTTTAATTTATTTTCAAAAGTTTCACCAGGACATACATACTGAACTGGGTAGCAGCTCATTTCCAGATGTGTCTTGGGGGAAGGAGTAAAAGGAGGCGAAGCATGACAAATCAAAATAATATTTACAAAGCTGGAAGAGAAACAAAAGTTGCATCGAGAACAAGCAACGATTGGCAAGTTTAACATAAGTAAGTTAGGCTGGATATAGCGAAATAAACAATTTAAGTGCAACATGGAACTATAAATGTGGAAGCAGTGGAAGCTATACAGTAGGTTTATGGGTGGGGGTAAGCAGGGGGGATAGGGCAGGGTTATAGGGGAAAAGAGGAGACAAGGAGGGATGGTGGGGGAGTACTTCAGTGGAGGAGCAGAGGTGGAGATCAGGTGCATTTGCAGGAGGGAGAGATGGAAGATGGAAGAGAAGAGAAGAGAAGAGAAGAGAAGAGAAGAGAAGAGAAGAGGAGAGGAGAGGAGAGGAGAGGAGAGGAGAGGAGAGAAGGGAAGGGACAGTGTAAAGGGAAGGGACAGAGAGGATAGACAGGGAGAGAGAGAGTTCTATAGTTTAGGGACGTGGTAAGAGAAAGCAGCCTGGCCATTTGAGGATGACCTTGAAGGGAGTTCTAGGGTGTAGAAGGAAAGGGGGGATAGGAGAAAGGTGAGGTAAGAGGGGAGAGAGCCTAGCCAGTATTTAGCAATAAAGGAGGACCAATGAGAGAGGTGCCTGGCCTCAAGGGAGGGATGGAAAAGCAAGGTGTAAAGGGAGCAATGGTGAGTGTGGGGTGGACAGTCCAGGGTAAAGTGAGCAGAAAGTGCGATAGAGGGGACCCAGTCTGGCTAGAGTGGACTTAGGAGTAGCCCTGTGAACAATGTCTCCATAGTTGAAGATAGGGAGAATCATTTTCTGCAGAATGGCTCTACAAGCCGGCAGGAGGATGCACCCACGGTTTCTGTATAATACATCTAGTTTTGGGTGCACTTCTTTGTGGATGGTGTACACATGCCCAGAAAAGTTAAGGTGATGGTTAAACCAGACCTCAAGGTACTTGAAAGGGGGAATATCTTCAATGAAGGACCTATCTAGAGTGTGAAAGGATTGGAGGGTGGTAAGCCTGGAGAGCTTTTGCCTGGTACCAAAGGTCATAGAGACTTTTTTGTGGCATTGGGATACAGCTGATTCGATCGGAACCAGTGTGGAACATTGTCAAAGTCCAGCTGGAGCCTGGTCATCAAATCGGGGGGGGAGGAGCCAGAGGCAAATAGGACTGTATTGTCTGTGTACATATGTATGATAACAGAGGTGCAAGCAGTAGAGAGGTCATTTAGGAAGACTGAAAATAGTATAGGGCCAAGGACAGATCCTTGGGGGACACTGGTGCTGATAGGGAGAGGGGGGACAGGAAATTGCCAATTCTAACTGATTGAGTCCTACCCACAAGGTAGGAGCTGAACCAGTTAGTAGCAGAGACAGAAGGCCCCACTATTGCAAGCTTAACAAGGAGAAGGGGGTGGGCTATGGTTGAAGGCTTTGGCCAAGTCAACAAAGTTGGCGGAGGTGATCTGGCCCTGATCCATGCATGACAGAATGAAGTCAGTAAGCTGGAGGAGGGAGGTAGCATGGATTTATGAAATCCTGACTGGAAAGGGGTGAAGAAGGAGGACAACTCAAGGAAAGAAGAGGGCTGAAAACCACTAATTGTTCTTGATATGAAGGTTGGTAGCATTAAAATAGTGATCGTTCCAGTGTGGAGTCCACCTTTGGGTAGTAACGTGGGCGCTCAAGAAAATACAGCAGGGAGAAGGGTGGTTTGAAGGGAGGGAATTTGTTAATTGCAGGGCAGGAGTGGTGGGTTAGGGTCATGCCCATAGGGCTCCTGCCCTTGAGAGGGTTAAGAGCCAGGTGGCCCATGAGGGTGTCTGCTGGTGAGATAGAGAAGGAGAAAAGGAGGAGATGAGGTGGGTGGGTTAGTGGGGGAGGGGGAGAGGGGAAGGTGGGGGGAGGACAAGAGAAGGGATGAGATGCAGGAGGTGAAGAAAGCATTGAATTCAGAGGCAACAGAAGGGGTCAGAGATAGTGGTGCCTCTCACCTTGAGGACCAGGGTGGAGGACTGGGCTGGGAGAGAGAGAAGAAAGTGTGGATCACCTTCCAAAACTTGTAGGGGTGGTTAATGTTGTTTTGGAAGGTGGAGGAAAAGTACTCAGCCTTAACAAGTCTGGTGGCTCCGGTACAGGCATTTTGAATGATTCTGTATTTAAGTAAGTTAGCAGGGGAGCCTGAGGACTTGTGAGCCTTCCATGCAAGATCCCATGCACACAGGCAGGCTAGCAGTTCTGCTGAGAACCAGAAGTGGGAACCTCAGACCCTGGTTTTCCTGAGGGGAGCATGATGATCCCAGATAGACAGGAAATTAGCCTTGAAATAATTGAGGGCAGAATCGATGGTGCTGGCAGAGGAGATGGGTTACCAGTTGATAACTGCTAAATCCTCATGGAGGGAGGACACGTCCAATGACAGGAAGGATCAGATCAGGAGGAGTTTGGGTGGGGCTTTGGGTAGGTGTATTTTGCGTACACAGTAGACCATGTGGTGGTCACTGAGGGAGTCTGGGAGGGTGCTAGCAGCAATAATACAGTGTGGGTGGGAGGCAACAGCCCAGTCCAATAAGGTATGATTGTGGGATTTGTGGGTTAAGCAGGTGGGATCAGAGGCCAGCTAGGTGAGATTAAGGAACATGATGTTATGGCAGAATTCATATAGAGAGGGGGAGAGCCAATTTTTAATAAAGTCCCCAAAGATGAGTAGTTCACCAGATGAGGCATGAGAGGAGATAGTGGTGAGGAGGTCAATGATAGTGGAGAAGGGCAGGCCTGGGCAGCAATAAATGCCAGCCAAAAAGATGGGGATAGAGAAAGGGAGAGAAAGTTTGAGGAGTAGGAGTTCATATACAGAGGGGGAGGAGACAGAGAGTATAGGGATGAACTGGATGGCAGGGGAGAGGTAAATGGCAACACTGACACCCCTTGTAGCTCAATCCTGCCGGGTAAGTGAGTACCCAGGAATGGCAACTGCAGTATCTGGAATCTTGCATGAAAGCCAGGATTCTGAGATAATCAACATGTCCAGTTAAAGGTTGATCATGAGGGGTTATAGCAGGTCAATTTTAGGGAGTAGGATATGGATATTGATGTGCACCACATTCAGTCCATTGGGGATGCAGGTGGTAGGGGAAAGGGCAGGGCTGGAAATGGGCTCTATACTACCTGCAACTAATAGCAGCAGATAGATAAGGAGTTTAATGGGAACAGAGGAACGTTTGTGAGGTAGTTGAGGGGGAGAGTGGGGTTGAGGGGGGAGGAGGGGAGCAAGGATCTAAGAGTAGCAAGATGGAGGCTCTATGATGGGAGAAGAGAGCAGTTAGGAAGCCAGGGGGAATGGGAGAGAGAGAGGAAAGGCAGGAGGAAGGGAGGGTGGGGGAAAAGGTGGAAGGGATGGAGAGGGAGACAGGAAGAGAGGGAGAGTCAGTGGGACGAAGGGAAACAAGGGGGAAGGAGAGATAGGGAGATTAGGAGCTTGTTGGAGAGACAGGAGGCATGGAGGTCCGAGATAGACAGAAGGGAAGGGGTGAGAGAGGAGAACTACTCAGAGAGGAGGAGTGGAGGAGCAAGGAGTAGCAGCAGTGGAGCAGGAAGATAGAGTGGGCTATGCTGGGATAGTACCAGAGTGAAATGGATCATGGGACCCTATATAGGGAGTTGGTGCAGATTGGAATAAGCAAAGGGAAAAGAACATAGAAAGGCAGCTGGGAAAGTAACACAGTGAATAGAAAGGTCAGGAGACCTTATATGCGGAGTTGGAGCAGATTGGGATAAGCAGATTGAGAGGAAGTAGAGGCAGCCAGGTGATGGCTATGCAGGGAAACTAGCACAGTGAAAAGGAGAGATCAGGGGACTCTATATGGAGAGTTGGTGCAGATTGGAATAGGCAGAGGGAGAGGAAATAGAAAGCCTATCAAGGATAGGGTAGCACAGTGAGCTGGTCAGGGAAGGGTAGCACATGGAGGAAGAGAGGTAGGGGGATTTGAATAGAGCGTGATAGTCGCAAGCCCAGCGGATAGAGGGAGGGGAAAGTAGCTAGAGAGAGAGCAACTCTGTGAGAGGAGGGAAAAGTGAAAAGAGGGAGAGGGGGACCCTGAGTGAGGGAGAGAGCAGTTGTATAGAGAGAAGGGGAAAGAGTAGGAAGAGCAAAGGCAGTCTAGGAAAGGGAGCAGGAGGGAGGCAGGTACAGTAAGACTGTGGTGGGAAGGGTTAGTTACCAACAAGTAGATAACTACTTAGGAATGGTAGGAATCAGGGAAGAATATGATGTAGGGGCATTAACTGGTCACACAGATGCAATAGAACAATAATCTGTATTTAGCAGTGAGGAAGGAGATTAGCAGACTAAACTGTAGTCAACCCTGTAGCTGAAGTAATATATAGTTGCAGAGCAGCAATCACCAGCAGTAGTACAGTGAGCCATTAATGTACTTACAGGAGCTATATGCAGAAAGGTGCAATTGCATATGATGGCATAATAGTAACAGCAGCAATACAATGTGCAAAACTGTATTTACAGGAGCACATGAGAAACAGAGGCAGAAAAAGGAGAGAGGTATAGTGGCCACCCAACCGGCTGATACCGGCTAACTCTTGCAGACTCAAGGAAGACAGCTGTCCTTAGCAAGCACAGTTCTTTGTGTAGACAGGCTGTGCACAGATGGGCCACTAGTCAGTGGCGGGATGATGTATACACCAGCATATGTCCTGATTGACTGGCTCGTTCTGCTTCCGCCGATGTCCATTGGCTCAGGAGTGGTCTCCTGAGTCCAAAAATGTATTTAAAGTCCTCAATGCAGGTGGGAGGCAGAAATCAACCATCAGAGCTGCCCTCAGACCCCTGTTGCTGCTGCTGGCTCCAGTGGTGATCTGAAGGAGGGAGTGAGCAAACCGCAGTTTAAAGTCTCTAAGGAGGATTTAAAATTGGCACCTTTTGCTGCACCCTCCTGATTGGCTGGCTTGTTCTGCTCCCGCTTATGTCCATTGGCTCATTAGCGGGTCTCCTGAGTCTGACAATTAATTTAAAGCCCTCAATGCAGATGGAGGGCAGAAATCAACAATCAGAGCTGCCCTCAGACCCCCGTTGCTGCTGCTGGCTCCAGCCACAATCTGAATATAGTAATGTCATAAAATGGAAGAGCCAGTGGGGAGGGTATGGAGAGTGATTGAAAGAGTAAGTCAGCATGCTATCAGCACCTTTTTAAGGTCCATAAAAATTATCATAAACAAATACTAGTCAAACAGAAAGTTCAAATATTTTGGTATAAGAGATTACTCTCCGAAGTGCCCATGAATCACACAGACACGCACATACACACAAAACACACACACGCACGCACACATACACACACAGAGAGAGTCCAACTTTTCAACAAACAGCAAAATTGGACTGCTTTGTAACCAGAATCTCTTGCATCTTCATACTGCCTGGAGCCAATATTCTATCTAATGAGTTTCACCATCTTGCCCACATCCTGAGGATCCAATGATGTCAATGATGTACCCTTTCCATTAGTATATGACTTTTAATTTCTCCAGCAGTCACAAGCTTTGTGAGAGATCCATTTCCTGAAGAGTTGCATGCAATGTGTCAAAAGTCTTCCTTCAGGCTCTTATAGTACACTATACAGTATTTCATTTCAATCTGAAATGAATACACCAAAAGACTGTTTGATGTGGGTATTTTCTGGCAGTGGGAATTTACAGTAGAGGTAAATGAAGCTGAATCCTTTGAGTTTGTAAGCTGAAAAGGCGGGGCAGGATTCACAAAGATTGCGCCAGTTAGCGCAAAAGTTTGTGTTGCACTCCCTGGTTGCGCTGGTGGGCAACTGGGCTATTCACAGTCAGATAGCCCAGTGGGCTATCTGACTGTCAATAGGGCCAAGGTGGGGGCAGCACTAACCTGGGGGACACCCCATTAGTGCCACTTCCATAGCCAGCCAGAAGGATAGTCTGCGGCACATATAGTGCCAGAGCGCACTCCTCCTATTCACAAAGGGAGCCATGCGAATGAGCCCATTAGGCATACAAGGTGCTAGGTGGCCAATTGCATGCCCATTATGGACTCATTTGTATGGCTGGCAGATGGCTGTGTGCACCCCCCCCATGCCCCATGCAGCCGATCACAGGTATAGACAAATTAAAATATCCCTATATAATGGTCCCTCCCCTCCCTGGTCTGATCACCATTAGCATAAAAATAAAAGAATCCCTGGTGTCCAGTAGTGCTCCATCCCCTCTCCCTTCAGATCCCTGGTAGCACGTAAATAAAAGATTCCCAGGTTTCCAATAGTGCTCTGAACCCTTCCCCAGTCCGATCCCATAGGAGTTAACAATAATAAAATCCCCGTTTTCCATAGTGTAGTGGTCTCCCCACCCCCCACCCACTCCGGTAGCTACATCCCAACCTGCTCCCACCATCCCAGCAGAGCCCCCAGGTCAACAAGCAGCACAGCCTTCCTCTCACATCCATGGCTGGCCACCGACTGAACTGTCAATGAATGACAGCTTACAGTACTCTCTAAAAGCCCATTGGTTGACATTGTCAGTCAATGGGCTTGCAGTGTGTACTGTAAGCTGTCATTCACAAAGTTGTACAACTTTGTGCATGACAGCTTACAGTACACATTAGCCCTAAATCTGGAGAAATGTGTTATTATGCACCAGAGTGAAAAAACCTTGCCTCACATGCACCTTAAACAATCAACTGTTAAAAGTTACAACAAAAGAGAGGGACCTGGGGATCGTGATCTGTATGCATTTATGTCAGGCTGAAATGTCACCCGTGTGTGGAATATTAGTGTAGAGTGATGTTACATCCATTTTTTTAAGTTCTGTTTTGTGTGGCTTATTTTTAACTTACAATTATGAAAATCTGAATGGGGTTTGTTTTTCATGAACTGCACTCATAATTGAGCTATACAGATCTATGCTCTAGATGTCCTTCTCTTACTCTAAAGGTATCTCTAAGTCACTTTAATTTATGTGCAGTGCACTCCTCGCATGATGCTAGGCTCTAAGTACATCTGACCTTTAGGCTTTTTCAGCTGAACTGGTATTTTTCAGCTTCTCTGATATACCTTGTTTTTTTAAATGAGTATTTTAACCCAATGGGAATTTTTTCTGGGTTTCTTTTTCAGCATGATCTGGGTGTTAAAAGTATGGGATTTTCTAAATAACTGTCATTACGCTTCCGAGGAAGGACTGGGTTGGTCCAAAAGCTAATGCACTTCGTTCTTTTTGTTACATCTATGTCGGGCCAATAAAAAGTTTCAAATCATTTGCTGCTGGATCTGTTCTTGCAAGGACCAATACAGCAAAGACTAAATCTGTATGTTCACCTTTATCAGAAATGTTGTGGCTTTCCTGTATTAGGTCATTGTCTCTTTTATCTCCTTGACTTGGGGGCCTGTACATGCCGCCGATTCTAAAGGGTTTTCCCTTGCCCGTGTCTACTGTTAGCCACAGTGACTTGAAGTCCCCAGGTTACCCTTTTACTTCTGTGGCTTTTATTTTCTCACGAATATAAATGGCTACCCCCCTCCTTTTTTGCCCTGCCTATCTTTCCTGCACAGATTGTAGCCAGGAATTGGCAATATCTCATCCGTGGTTTTCCGTGAACCATGTTTCTGTTACAGCCACCCAGTCCAACCTTTCTGTAGCCAAGATGGCTGTGAGCTCGGGAAGTTTGTTGGTTCGGCTTCTAGTATTTGCAACCATTGCCTTCCAGGAATGTACATCCTCTTTGGCCCGAGGTTGTACCCTCTTCCTGGACTGATCCAGTTTGCTCTTTCCAGCCAAGAGATTATGGAGGTTGCTGGTTCAGGAGGATGTTGGCTCTGATTTGTTTTCTGAGAATGTATGCATGCATTTGTCATTTTGGGGAGTGATGGCCAGCCCACCGATGGCAGGGGTGTGAGCTGCATCATACTCCCCTTTAATTAGTTTAAACCTCCTGTATAGACATCAAATTTTTGTCTGAGTGCTCGCACATCTTCTCTGTTTAGGTGCAATCCGTCATATTTAAAAAAAGTTATTTCCCAAAAGTTGTGCTAGTTCCCTGTGTAGTGGTATCCCTTCTCTTGGCACCAATTACACAGCCATAAGTTGAATTCGCCTACTTCAGTCTCTCTGACTCACTTGGTGCTTTTTCATTTTTCCCACACTGGCAGCACTTCTGAGAAGGCTAATTTGGATGGAAGGGAAGAAAGTTTGTTGGTCAGGTCCTCAAAGTGTTTCTTGGCCTCCTAAACTGTGTGATTTGCCAAGTCATTGGTACCAAGGTGTATTGTTATATGTGTAACATCCCCTATTTCCTGCACAATTGTCTTTATGTGGTTAGTGTCCCTACTTGCAGAGGCTCCTGGTAGACACTTTACCACAATGTTGCTTTTAACATTTTGTGTTAGGTGGTGTTCCACTCCTCGGATCATGGAATCCCCGATTTTGATAATTTTGCTTTTGTTTATATTTGTGTCATTTTTATTTTGAGTTTTGGTATTTTTGTTGTTATTGCATTTGGTTTTGATATTGTTGTTGGTTATATTTTAAATATTAGTAGTTTTGTTTTTATCGTAGTTTGTATTGGTTTTAACTGGCATGTTAGCCTTTTTTGGAGGTTTAATTTCTTTACCTTGCATTACTTTGTCTCTGGTTGGTAGCAGTGGAGAGAACCTGTTTTTGGTTTGGATGGCTGGGAAATGCTCCTGGCTTTTGGCTTCCTTCCTGGGCCTCCTGTGATGCTTCTTTCTCCTTACCACCTGCCAGTCTCTGGGCCCTGCCTTGAGTCCTGGCCCCTGGCTGACATGCTGGCACTGGTGCTGGTGGTGGGGGGTTGAGGAGGTGTGCTATAGAGTTCCCTGTATTGAAGGTTGTATATTATAGTCCAAGCATCCTGTAGTTGGGCTGCAAGATCTACTATGGTGCAGCACGCACGGCAGGGTCCCAGTTGTCCTTTGCAGATCTTATTGTACAGTGCACCACGGTTTTTGCAACTGACAAGGTCCATCTTTTTTTTTTTTTTTTTAGTTGAGAAGTAGTGTTGATTCCTGTTTCTTGGCAGGAAGTGTGGACAAAAAAGAAAACAGAACAGTAAGGTTTTTATTTTGTTTGTTTTTTGTACCTAACTGCTACCTATCAGGTGTTGGTGGTGGTGCTACACATCTATGAAGCAAGAGCACTCAGGGGAGGGTGGGACTAGGGTGAGGGTGGGTATATCTAACATTTCCCTGTATACTGTAGAAAACAATCAGGTAGCTGTTGAACAGACGAGGTCTAGCATGTACTCCTGCAAGGTAAGAAGGAATCTGTTTACTAGCTCAGTTGTTCTGCCCTTTGGCTCAGAACAGATCCGTGGAATCCCTGCTGCTTGCAGTCAAAACCCCTGCCTATGGTTCATTTGTCCTGGCTCCCTGCTGCTGTGAGGGAGAGGGGACCAATCCACTGGCTGCAGAACAATACCCACCCTTCTAAAATGCTGGAGTGCCCAGGGAACTGCTGCAGCAGAAGCCGCTGATGAGCTGAAACCTGGATGCGGCTATGCTGCTGCAAGTTCCGCTTGTAGCACTTCAGTCAACAGACCTGCAGGCAAGAGCTTGGGAGAATTTAAATCTCCTACCTGTGCTTCCCTCAGGTGAAGATCAGTGAAGCTCAGCAGGCAGTAAGGCTAGGGGCTGGACCACACTTGGCGTATGCCTCCTAAGGTTGCCCTTTGTGTCTTAGCTGTTCTGCTGGAGGGAATTGAAAGGTAGGAAAAAATGTTTCAAAAGTTTTTTGTTTGCCTTCTAGTCAGTTCAGGTAGGAAGTGGGTGGTGACATGCAGAACATATATAGGAAGAGGACCTGGGGTGGGGGGGATTATGGGTTGGGGTGAGGGGGCAGAACCTTTTTTCTCCTTCCTGATGAAAAAGCAATCAGTTTCTTAAGGTCTGCCATTTAGTAGCACAACTAGAGACTGGAGTAGAGGAGATCTCTTTCCCAGTCAGTAAAGATCAGTGAAGCTCAGCAGACAGTAAGGCTAGGGACTGGACCACACTTGGCATATGCCTCCTATGTTGCCCTTTGTGTCTGAGCTGTTGCTTCTTGTTGTTTCTGGCTGAGAGCTTTCAATTAGCCGACCACTATTTCAATAGTAGATACAGCAGACAGTAAAGCTAGGGGCTGGACCACTCTTGGCTTATGCCTCCTAGGGGTACCCTTTGTGCCTGAGCTGTTGCTTCCAGCGGAGAGCTTTCTATTAGTTGACCACTATTTCAGTAGTGGAACAGCAGTACAAATGCTGATTTACATACAGCAGCCAGGAATTCTGGGTAAGTGTTCCAACTACTGCTTATGCTGAGAGAGCAGCAGCTGGCTGGGTCTGAGCAAAGCGATCGAGGAGAGAAGTCACCTCAGCAGAGATAGGAGCCCAGACTGTGCACTCCAAGGGGAATTTACCCAGGTAGAACTTCTGTCAAGGAATCCCTGCTTCTGCACCTGTTGGAGTCTGCCTTCCCTCCATGACTGGTCTCTCTCTTCCAGTTGGTGAAGATCAGTGAAGGTCAGCAGACAGTAAGGCTAGGGGCTGGACCACACTTGGCATATGCCTCCTAGGGTTGTCCTTTGTGTCTGAGTTGTTCAGCTAATCAGAAAGCTCCAGATCTCAGACCCTTTTTATAATACAGCTTAAAACAGCTTAAAATAAATAAATACATGCATACATACAGTGGCGTCCCCCAGGATGAAACTCAATTCTGCAGCATTTTGCAGCACTCTGCAGAATGCTGCAGCAGACCTACTGAATAAAGCAATGTAATTTCAATGGAAATTAGTCCCTTTTGTCATTCATGAAAATATGACACTGCCAGGACGAAGTGACTGCCACAGTTTCCTGCATGACAAAAGGGACTAATTGCCATTGACATTACATTACTTTATTCAGTAGGTCTGCTGCAGCATACTGCAGAGTGATTTAAAAGTGGGTTTCATCCTGGGGGATGCCACTGTACATACATATGCAACCACCCAGTCCCTTGGGATTACTAGAATCCTATTAGTACTAATCTTAGGCAGGTAGAAAAGGCAGCTAGTAGAGAGCTCATTAGGGGCTTTCTACATAATGACATCATTGTTTACTCAGCTAGCCTGAGTGAGAATGATTATGCCATTTGGAACTCTCTTAGCAGCATAATCATTTTTGAGTCAGCTGATCAGGAGAGGTTTAGAATGTTCAGTTAGTCTGAGCTGGAGAGTCAGAGTGGCAGGAAGTCTGCCAGTTGGGGCTCTGTTACAGGGAGCCCTGAGTTTCTCACCCTAGTTTGGACTAAATCTACAGTTCCAGTGAAGTGGTGGAAACCTTTTGCAGCAGGAATTCTTGATTTCACTCCAGGGGGAGTGAGCAGGACTGACAGTTCAATGAATCCAAGGGGCAATCCCCTGAAGGTCCAGGGTGTTTACAGATGCTTCTAAGAAGGACTTTGTGTGAGAAAGTCTGACAAAGCTACCATGAAGAAAAAGGATATTTTCTGGTTTGTCTCCATTCCTTAAGGAAGGAGCAATAGATATGCGAGTACAGATGCAGAAACTGTTTTCATTAGGGAGCTGGCTGAGGTGTATGTGCCCAAGATAAGGCTAGATCACACCTGTCAGGACCCCTCATACCCTTCAGTGTCAAATTTAAAGTTTAGAGTTAGGAGTCTTTAGCAATTCAGTGGGGATTTGCAAAATCAGTGGGTAGATGGGACAAAACCTTTTACAGGTACATAAGTGAAAAAAGAAAGACAAAGGGAGGGATGGTGAGACTGAAGGGGGAGGATGGGGTCAGTGGAGGATGACAACAGAAAGCTTACATATTGAACAGGTATTTCTGCTCAGTCTTTACTGAGGAAGAGGAGGGTAATGGGTCTGAAGGAGTACAAGGGTGAGAATGGTGCAGAAATGGACACAAGTCCCTTTACACAAGAAAGAGTCCTGAAGGAACTGGAAGTAATAAGAGTTGATAAAGCAATGGGGCCAGATGGGGTGCACCCAGGGTCCTTAAAGAACTAAGAGAGGTGGTGGCTGAACCTCTGGCTATCCTGTTTAGCCGATCACTGGAAACAGGGAGGTACCCAAAGACTGGAGGATTGCAGATGTAGTCCCTTATACAAAAGCGGAACAAAGAGGAAGCAGGGAACTACAGACCAGTCAGCCTCACCTCGGTAGTGGGAAAGATCATGGAAGCACTACTGAAGGAGAGATTGGTGGAACATCTGGTTGTCAATGGACTACAGGACCCAAGGCAGCATGGTTTCACTAGAGGAGGTCATGTCAGACCAACCTCGTTGAATTTTTGACTGGGTGACTAGAGAGGTGAATCAGGGAGGGCAGTGGACATGGCCTATCTGGACTTCAGCAAGGCCTTGACACTGTGCCACATAGAAGACTATTACACAAACTGGGGAATATGGGTGTGGGCAGGACAGTAGTGTGGTGGGTAGGTAACTGGCTGGGCGGCAGGACACAGAGGGTGGTGGTAAATGGCTGTCACTCCACAGAGGGAAGAGTGACCAGTGGGGTACCACAGGGATCAGTGCTGGGACTGGTCCTATTCAACATCTTCATCAGTGACATTGCACAGGACCTAGAAGGCAGAATTTCACTGTTCGCTGATGACACAAAGCTCTGTAACAGAGTAGACACACCAGAGGGTATAGACAGAATGAGAAGGGACCTGCAGAAACTTGAAGAATGGTCAGGGGTTTGGCAGTTGAAATTCAATGCAAAGAAGTGCAAGATAATGCATATGGGGCACAAAAACCCTGGCACAATATATCAGTTGGGGGGTGAGGATATAGCATGCACCAAGCAGGAAAGGGATCTTGGGTTATCATCTCTGATGACCTCAAGGCAGGGAAACAGTGTGACAAGGCAGCAGGTAAAGCAAATAGGATGCTGGGATGTATAGGCAGGGGCATCACCAGCAGGAAAGGGAGGTCATAATCTCGGGCTTATACAGGACACTAGTGAGGCCCCACCTGAGTACAGTACAGTTCTGGAGACCATACCACGCATGACATAGACAGGGTAGAGAAGGTTCAGAGGAGGGCAACAAAGATGGTGCATGGATTGCATCACAAGTCCTATGAAGACAGGTTGAAGGAACTGAACATGTACTCCCTGGAGGAGAGGAGGGAGAGAGGGATATGATAGAGACATACAAGTATCTCACAGGGAGGAACAGGGTGCAGGAATACACTATTTTTAGCGAAAAAGATGTTCCAGGACTAGAGGCATGGGATGAAGTTGGAGGAGGACGATTCAGAGGAAACATGAGGAAGAATTTCTTCACAGAACGGGTGGTGGACAAGTGGAACACCCTGCCAGAGGAAGTGGTGGGGGCTGAGACAATCATGGGATTTAAGAATGCATGGGATAGACATAAAGGAATTCTGGAGGTCAGGGGTAAGGGGCAACAGACTTCTAGGAAAACATAAACTGAATTTACAAGCTCAAATGGGCAGACTGGGTGGGCCATAGGCCCCTATCTGCCGACACTGTCTATGTATCTATGTATCTATGATTGAAGGCTTCTTTTGGTGTAACCCTGAAGGAATGGCAGAAACTGTCAGTTGGGGCAAAGGTAGGGAGGAACACCATCTGGAGTCTACAAGGCAGGGCTAACTGGTTCATTGATGGGTGCCATGGTCCCCTGGGTAGAAGCCAGTGCCCAGGATGAAACTTAAATATCTGGCTCAGGTCACGAGTTTACACTGTAAAATGTGTTTTGGAAATGGCTCAAGAATGTGGTTCAGACCACGAGCATCCAATGTGGGAAATGGAAATGTGTTTGAAAGTAGCTCAAGTATGTGGTTCAAGCCATGAGCACTTGGGGAAAAATGGATAGAGAAGTTTCTATGGAAAACTGTACTGTCTAGCAAAGAGTTTCTGTAAAAAGAGTGTACTTGTTTTGCCATGACCAACCATTGGGGGTCCACTTGTGTTTTAGTAAAATCTGTGAATAAAGCCATACTGCACAATTACAGCTACTACATTGGACACTTTGATCATTGCTTTCTGTGTGGAGTTATTGGGGGCCCCCTCAGCTGTTAGGTCTAGCATACACCTAGCATCCTTGCCTCTGGACCTGGTTGTATTTACAATGGTTCATTTTGGTAATTGCACCCACACACCCCTTTTCCTTTAGCTAACGAGCTAGGTATACACTCTAAAGCTAGGGGTGGTACTAATCTGAGTATTTCTGCTAAAAGTAAATGGTAAGCCATATGTGGGTACTAGTTCTTTAATGGAGGTGCCAACTTGCCAAAAGTGGGGTGAGGGTTACACATACATACATACAATAAATAACAGTTAAATAAGTACAGTAAACTTAACTGTTATGCCTGTGCAAATAAATAGGTCTTCAGTTGATATCTGAAGGCCCCCACAGTATGGGCAGATCTTACTACCTCTGGCAGGGAGTTCCAGAGTAGGGGGCCCAATCCATGTAGGGTCTTGAATGTTAACAAGCATATCTTGAAGGTAATACACCACGAAACTGGCAACAAGTGCAGACCACATGACACCGGCTTGATGTGGTCCCTCTGATAAGTTCCTGCTACCAGCCAGGCGCAGTGTTCTGGACCAACTGTAGGTGCCGCATCAAACCTCCAGACAGCTCTGAGTAAAAGGCGTTACAATAATCCAGCCTGGAGGTGACAAAGGCATAGACTATCATCTCCAAGTCAGACAGACAAACAAGATGCACCTAGAGTCCTTGTGAACTTAAATGAACTGTTACTATGTAACTATTTAGTGTGTTCTTCTTATGACCTTTATTTATCTTTTTTTAAAGGTTAGCAAAATCTACCCTGACATTGATTCCGCTGCTGGGAATACATGAGGTGGTTTTCGCTCTTGTCACAGAGGAGCAAGCCCAAGGGACACTTCGATATGTCAAGCTGTTCTTTGAACTTTTTCTCAATTCATTTCAGGTAAAGCAAAAAACTAGAAAAAAAGGTTGTGGTTCTCCTTGGTGGAATACCTTGCATGTCTTCTAATGTGTCATACATACTGTGCACACATTTCTTTCCTTATCTGTAATTGAATTCCTTTTCGTATTTATTATTGATTAATTTATTAATATTTAATAATTAATTATTGTTTAAATGTTTTTCTGTCCATAAAGTGAAAGTGTACTACTAGTACAGTGGTATCTGCCAGGATCAGATGCAGAGTCACAGTGAGTCACAGTTTCCTGCATGACAGCTGCCACTGAATTGCGTTGTTTCCTGCAGAATTCTGTAAAATTATGCATATTTATATATGATCAGGCAACTGATCCTGGTGGGCACCACAGTATTTTGATATATTGTAAGTAAATTTACCCTATAATGATATACTGAAATGACTTCTTTCTGTCAGTTTAGAAGAAATGCATTATTAGTAAGTTAATTTAGTAAAAGTGCATCTCCAGCACATTGATGTATTGAAAGTGCATCAGTGCAGGGGGCGGAGCCAGTGACTGTCAATGTTGGACACTCTGGAGAGAGCTCTCTGGCAATCCTTTGTTTCACATTAAAAATTATTATTCTCTAGGCTAGCCTGGTGGCACTGAGGGTTGAGGCACTGGATGCACACCTCATGCCATGCCAACGACTCAAGCTTGGGACCAAACTCGTTTTTGCCGGGGGTTGGCAGGGGAGAGAGAGGACTGAGCATCCAATAATGACTCTCCTCTCCTGGAGAGGAAGGGAAGGTTGTCGGACTCCTTGGCTGCCTCCTAGTGGAGGTCAGGTGGCAGCATGAGGAGTTAGGGAGGCAAGAAGCTTGGCACACATGCACCTCCATGTGCACGCATTCATGGACATGAAGGTGAGGGACAAAAATGTAAAATGGGCAGCCACAGGCTCCATGAAGCCCTGCAGCCAAGCAGTGTCCCACTCCACAGCCAGATCGCTGGAAGCCCCGAACTGGATAGTGAGCCCTGGAGGGGGTGGGGGTTGCCCTCCCATTCTCAGCCCCGCTACAGGGGAAATCCATGGGGGGAAAATGGGGCTCAGCAGTATCGGGGGGAGTGGTGGACAATCTCAAGTGGCATACAGAGTAGAAAGACCTGCTTGCAGGCGCCTGGGGGAGGATAAAGAAATTTTTAAAAAATGACTATTCTCTGGGCTTTTTGACAGCTTAATGTTGACAGTAGCTCTGCATAGAGTGAGCTGAAAAGAATATTCAGAACCCAAATTTGCCACATTTATAGCATGGGGAAACCTTGGCAGATGGTGTCTCAGGACACTGTCAAAAACAGATCTGGCAAACTGATCGAGCCTGCAGGGGCAGGTGTCCCACGCCACATAGTGGACCATGAGGGTGAACCATCAAAAGGAGCCCTCCTGCAGGCAATCTGTGATTGCAACAAGAAAATGGACAGTCTTAGTAATAAATTTTAAAGCATGAAGACATCGGTGGAAAAAGTCACAGCTACCACGATTGCAGCTTCTGAAAACAACAACACTACAACCATGGATACAGGACTAATAGCTGAGAACAAGTTGTTAAGGCTCCGCACAGACCACTTGTAGAACACTATTAGGCTGGCCAATTTGAGGGTGGTAGGAGTCCCAGAATCTGCAGAATGGACTGATCTTATGAACTTTCTAACTGAACTCTTTAAATCAGTGTTTAATCTGGATGTTTCATGTCAGACACTCAAATGTTATAAAATTACACCCTGAAGACAACCAGCAACATCAGATCAACCAAGAACAATTCTAGCAGTAACAGGGGGTCCACATGTTATAGATCAACTTTTGGGAGCAGCAAAAAGTAAAGCCAGCTGTTCCTGGAGTCCAGTTCACAAATCTACTGTTTTCCAGATGTGAGTTATGCTACCTGACAGAGGCATAAGACTTTTGACTCAGAGGGGGCGTGGCTAAGCAGCAGAGCGGAACAGATGTATCTTTTTTTTTTGTAATCTATTTTTATCACCAATCGGTCCTGGGCATCCTTCCAAGGTACTGTCTTGGCAAATGCCTCTTACTCCCTGCCTGAACTCTCGCTGCCACTATTCCCCACCTGAGCAGTCCAGCCAGGTCAGTCCCCCGGCAACCAAGTTACCCCCAGAGGAGGATCCGCCCTCCTGAGGTGATCTTGCAGGCTCAAAGTCCTACCTGGATGTCAGGTTGGTGCCTGGGGAATCTCTGGTGCGCTGAGCCGGCCTTAGGATGTGGGCCTTGCCACTGGAGCCCTCTTCAGCTCCTCAGGTCCGCTGGGGGTGTTTCCACTTTGTCCCGTGTGTGCTTCTCCGGTGGAACAGACGTATCTTTAGAGAGCTCCTGAGGTTGTGAGCTTCCAAATTTAAAATAAATACGTTTAGTGATTTTGATTGAAGTCAGTCTGTTTCTTGTGACTACTGGCAAGAAACTCCTAATGAAGGATGGGCAAACAAAAATCCTCAGTGCCTGTAAAAAAAATGTTTTCACCAAAGATGACAAAGACAAGAGAGGCAAGGCTCCCACCATATGATGGAGCCATGGGGAGCAGTGGTACCAACCCCAGCGAGGTGCCCCTTACCACAATCAACTCAACCCTCACACAGCTGGTTCGCACGGTTCAAGAAATGGACAAGAAATTAGATGGACTTACTCCAAGGGTCACCAATCTAGAGACCAGAATAGATAATGCAGACCAACAGATTCAAAGAATGTATGGTTCCATGTTGAAAGTCATTAATGTCAATATACAATGGATAAAATAAAATTCCCTACTCGACAATGACTTGAGACAGTTGAAAATCAGACGAGAGAGAAATGTTTGACTGATCGGGCTGCCAGAACAAATGGAAGGAGAAGCCGCATTAGAATTTATCTTTTGTGATGTTACCTCAGATGCTTGGCTGATCCGAGGAGGACTCAGCTCTGGCAATGGAGAAAGCTTACCGGATCACACTCAGGAGGGCAGTGGCGGAGGTCTGAGGGCCACCCTGATAGTTTTCAGTGGGTTGAGAGTCTGAGATCACATCCTAGCCCTGGCAAGAAGAAAGAGAGAGCTGTGGTACGGTGATGCTAAAATCTCACTATTTCCAGATTTGTCATTTGCCATGAGGCAGCACCAGAAGGCGTTTGATCACGTAAGGAGCTCCTTGTGCTCACTTAAGCTACAACACTAATTGTTTCAACTCAAGAAAACATATGTGAGCACCTGGAAAAACAGTGTGGTGCTATTCTGCATTCATGTCCAAAGATTGAAGTAAATAGATCAGCACCCACACTCCAGACAGAAAACTAGGACTCCATGGATTAATTTAATCATTCCTTTATGTAAGAAAGTGCAAATGAAACACTGGCCATAGTGGCTAGCAAATAGACTGACGTTTCTCCTGGCGTGCTGCCAGGTTTCTTCAGAGTGAATTGGTACATAAAACAAGTGTTTTTTATAACAAACAGGTTCAAATCACATGTTGCTCACACACCTATCACCTCCTATAAAGTGAGTAGTACTATTAATCAATCTATATAATTAATGAAACAGCTCACATTGAATCCTGTGCAAATCAATTATTTTAAACATCATAATTATCATGGAACTGATGGAGTCATTTTGTTATATCATATTCTTTTTAACAGACCCTTAGGCCACTTTTATTATTTTTCTCTTCAGCTGTATTTTTCTTCAGCTTTTCAAACTTCTGCCTGTAGTTTTTCCTCATTGTATTTTACACTCCAGGCTTAAAAGGTTTAATCACTCCCCCATTACTTAAATTACTTTTTTCAGGCTGCCATAGCCTCTTATGCACTTTGTTTAAAACAAGGTCCTTTTCCCTTATGGAAAGAGTGCTCCATCTAGTTCCAGGCACTTAAACTTTGTCACAGAGAGCAAGATTCCATCCACTGGAATTTTTTCTTTTTATAGTAATTGCTAACATTTATACTTTTTCAAAAATGCTGCAAGATCTATACTGTCATTTAACCCCTTATTCTGTCATACCCCCAGTTCAAAAATCCAGTACCTTTCTCTCTGTCCCAGAATCTTCTTACGATCCCCCCCCTTCCTCCCAGATTAACCAGTTCAAAACCTGTGAAACTAAACTTATGATTTTCTGCTCCTCTTTCAGAAATATGTTTTACTATAGCATATGACATGTCCCCTCTATCCACTGCTCTTACATGTTCTCCAGTCCTTACTTTAAACGTTCTCACTGTCCTCCCTACATAGAAAGCTCCACAATTACAGCTAAGTAGGTACACCAACCCACTGCTGTTACAAGTAATGAAATGTTTCAGTGGAATTTCTTTGCCTGAAGTAGGGTGATGGAATGCTTTACAGGTATTGACATATCTACAATACATACAATTTTCATATCGGTGTGTTCCCACCGGTGCTGGAGCCAAAACAGTCTGTTTCAAGGGTTCTGGACCTGGGACTATATTCTTTACCACTATATCTTTTATGCTTTTGCCCTTTCGAAAGACCACTTTAGGGCCCTGTTCTACAACATCAGCAAGTTTAGTTTTCAATTCCAAGATGGACCAATTACTGGCTATCACCGGTTTAACCTGATGTGCCCTTCTAGAAAAAGTTGTAACAAAAGGGCAGAACACTGCTGTTTCTATATTTCTCTGTACTCCATGAGGTTTGGTTCCTGTCCATATTTTCCACTTTCTGAATTGCCAAAGCAATACATTGTTTGCTGTAACCTCTTTCTAAAAATCTCTTTACTTGTAATGCACTTTTTTGTTTAAACTCAGCTGACTCAATACAATTTCTAAGGGTCCTTACCAACTGTCCCTTGGGTATGTTAAAACGTATATGATATGGGTGGCAACTGTCATATCTTAGAAGACTATTATGGTCTATACTTTTTTGAAATAGTGTGGTACAAATTCCCCCACTACTGTCCTTGTACAGCTTCAAATCTAAGAATCTTATTTCAGTTTGACTTATATCATATTTATACCTCAAATAACTGCTGGTACTTTCCATCCACCCAATAAAACTCCTGAATTCTTCACTTGTACCTTTCCATAAAATTAATATATCATCTATAAAGCACCTCCACAAATCCAGCCTGGACAGGAATGGGTTTGTGGCGGCGCTGTAGAGATTATCTTGCTCCTACTTCCCTACAAACAAGTTTGCAATGCTTGGTGCCATGGCTGTGCCACATATCTGGTGATACAGCTGGTTTTGAAAAAGAAAAACTTTTTTTGTAATACTATTTCTGCCATTTTCACCAGAAATTGTGTTGGAATTTCAGCACATTCTGTTTCAGTCCTAGTATTAAGAAAATGGGTTAAGGAATCTAAACTTTCCTGATGTGGAATAACAGTGTACAATGAATTTACATCTACCACTGCCAGACACCACAGGGGTTCCACATAAATATCCTCCATCAGTGTAATCCCTTCTGTGGAATCCTTTATATAAGACCTCAGATTCTGAACCAAAGGCTGCAAAAATTGATCGACATACATGGAAAGGGGTTCTGTTAGCCACCCCCTCCCTGATACTATTGGTCAGCTGGGTGGTTGTACTGGATTTTTATGGATTTCAGGTAGTGCATAAATTACTGGGGTTACTGGGCAGTTAACAGTGAGAGTTCTATACAGTACATTCGTGATACACCCTTTAGTATAACTTTCCTTAAGTAAAGTATCTATTTCACTTTAAAATTGTTCTGTGACATTTCTAAACACTTCTATAAAAGGATGTATCACTTAATAATCTCAAAACTTCCTTCACATAATCCTCTGTATTTAGAATTACCACTGACTCACCCTTATCTGCTGCTTTTATAGTGATGGCATTATTCTCACAAAGTGCTTTTAAAGCACACTGTTCTTCCTTACTACAATTATGAATATATGGACTTGATGTTGTACTCTAGTTTCTCTAAATCTAACTCGCACTTACGAATAAATGTAAAACTACAGGATTCAAGGGAGGACAAAACTCAGATCTGGGACTTAACCGGGGCTCAGGGCCAACATTATGGGGTATATGGCCTAAAAACTGCATTTGCATAATTTAAGGCCTGCTGTACTAATAAGCATTCCTGCCTCTTTTTCCATGCTGTCACCCCCCCCCCCCCCGTCCTCCTCTTTGAAAATGCACAGATTGAAAATGTGTCTTTCGTTGCCTCTGGCTGCATCTTGCCCCTGTATATAACTGGAGGACTGTCCTGTTCCTGAATCCCCCGACTCTCCCTCCGTGGGGGCCTCAGACTCATCAGTATCAGAGGGGCCTGTAGAATAGTCCAGTATTGTTCTACCATTTAAAGAGTCACTAGAATTACTGCCACCCTTTTTTTAAATGGATTTAAGTCCCACTTTCTTTGTGTCTGTCCAATTAAACACCTGATCATTCGTATAGTCTCTTTCATCTCTTAGGAACTTTTTTTGATTCTGTTTTTTTAATTTTTATATCATACTTTGTCACTTTATCTAGTAGCAATTTATTAAGTCTGTCCCATTCAGCTTCATCAGTGTTAGATTTCAGTATTGCTTCAACTTTACCAATTTCAATAGTGAGTTCATCCCTTATGGGTTGTGCAAACTCTAAAATTAGTTCAATATTCTTGATAGAAGCATCCTGCATGTTTCCTTGCCATCTTTTCATAAATACAGCGTTATTTGTTCCAAAAGAAGGTTTTTGAACTATGTGTAGCCCCCTAGCAACTCTTTTAACAGTTAGGTAGGCCTCAAGAGTGGTTTTATGCCAATACATTCTGCGTCCTTTTAGGACCAATTTTTCAAGTTTACGATAACATTACTTTACTTCAGACTCACCACTCGGTTGTTGCACGTTCACATTTTCTTCTCCCAGCAACGGGTTCGTTCCCTCTGTGACTGGAAATACCAAATTAGCAAAGCCACCCACTGGAACACTGATATTTGCAGACATGCTCTGTGCTTCCTTCATGTTAGCCATCCCCCAGTAGTGTTAGGCTGAAAACAGCCCCTCTGGAACTCGACCACTGCTGGAAATGTGCTGCTCTGCTTTGCTCTGTTCCAGTGCTACAATTTTGCAATTCACGCCAGTGTTCTGGCACAAAAGGAGAGAATCTTGTGTTCTCCCAATATCTTGTACATAGTTTTTCTGTCTGTTTTACCCCTTATGTGAAACACAGGGAACCAGTGCTCTCAAAATATAAATAATCAACTCAAGAAAACATATATGTGAGCACCTGGAAAAACAGTGTGGTGCTATTCTGCATTCATGTCCAAAGATTGAAGTAAATAAATCAGCACCCACACTCCAGACAGAAAACTAGGACTCCATGGATTAATTTAATCATTCCTAATTGTTAATGCCTGCTTAGTTGAAAATCCTCTGGAATGGGCATTGTTATATATTCAATGAACCCCGAGAAGCTGACAAGTTGGTGTGGAGAACTGAACATGAAAAGGTGGGAAAGGAAGATGGTGACCCGGAGACAGAGGAAGATGTGTAGATGCTGTCTGTCTTACCGCATGGCAGCTGAATTTTGGATTCATAATTTAACTTTCTCTTTTGAAGGGCTGTGTTTAAACTTTGTGCAGTGACTCTTTCTTTGTTTGTCTAACTCCTGAACTTATTGGCGCAATTGAGGTTGCTGAACTTTCCCCCCTCCACGAGTGATCTGCTTGAATATTGCATACTTAACTTTTGGGAACCACCAGTTTATTATACAGTTCTCTTAGTATGATGACCTCACCTCATGCTCGGACTATCCATGCAGGTTCCCCAGTATTGTATAACGACCCCACTGTGCTAAGTGTGAACCACTAATGTAATATGACAATATTTTTTTCAGTATCTGTTGCTCATGTACTTAGAGAAGAAACATCAATAGAGAAGTTCTCCCAAAGGGGTCCTTTATTATAACTTAAAGTGTCAAATGGCAAGATCACTCTCACAAATAGTTTGGCTATGCTGAATCTGCTGTCACATTTGGAACCACATATAAGGGGCCTACTGTAGTATTCTGGGTTGGTGTGGGGGGGGCAGCAAGCTCAGCCACCTGACTTTTCATGATATTAAGCATTAGCTTTGGGATCAGATTAATACAAATTGCTTGGGATGTAGTTCAGTCAAATGTTCGCTGATATTAGCTATGGAATCAGTCTAAAGCAAGTTTCTTGGTAGATAGATCAGTCAAATGTTTAACATTAATTGTTGAGGCTCCTCCTCAGGTTGAAAAGTTCTATAGCCAGTCAGTTTATTTTTCCCATTTGGGTTACTATAGTTTCAATGTTTGATTGGGCAGACTGGAAAGAAGGTCTCGGGGCAAACTTCTGGCATATCTGTAACCCTAAATAATTCAGTGCTGCAATAAGCTGTTGGAATATTAATTGAATTTTCTGAGGATTACATATTATGGTATTTCCCGCTATGGGTAACATGCTGAAAGGTGTCCTCAGTACCTTTGTATGTGGATGAAATGATTACACAATCTGTATCCATTCAAGGATAATCTTTATTTGTAGGCTTTGCTTGCAAAATATACAAAATAAAGTAAAAAAAGACACTTTTGACTCAGTCCAGGCAGGTCTGCACACTTGGGAGTAGCTCCTGCAATTCAGTTTCCTGCCAGGCTTTGTATGTCTTATGGGGTAAGATTTTTCTTTATTATGATCTAACTGAAACAGGAAAATAACTGGTGGTGATTAAAACTGGTTTTACCCACCACAAACTGGAATGCTCCTTGGATGAGTGGGACTGAGCTGCATAAATAACAATAATGTTCTACGTTATAAGGGCGCTATGCACAAATGGGGCTCAGGTACATGCCAAAGGTGCATACCCCACCCACACAGCTGTGCACCTGCGCACCTGTGGACAGGTGCACACCGGCAGGTATTCACTACCAGCCATCACCTGTCTGCAGCCCTGCCCCCCAGTGCGCAGGTCTCCCCAAGGTAGCTGGGGGCAGAGTCGTGGGCCCGGATGGGCATCAAATCGGATGCCCAACCCAGGTCCCATAGTGGATCCCTTGCACCCATGGGGCAATAGTGAATGGGCCCCCCATGGATCCATGGCAATGCCAGCATGGCAGGGTGGATGGATACCCACCCTATGGCTGGCCCCTCCATCCCCAGTGGTCCTGTAGGCTGCAGCAGCATGGGGGGTTGAATACTGGCCCCACCGTAACCGGCGGGTGACATCTGTGGGGGTGTGCACACAGTTATGGCAGGGTCCCGGCTGCCATAACCTGCACCCCCTGCACCCAGCACTATGCTCTTTTGTGCATGCCGGGTAATGCTGGCACACCCCCGGAACACCCCTGGTGCATTGCAGTCTGCACAGCCAGAGGTGTGGCCACATACCTGCCTTGTGCCCTGTTAGTGAATGCTGCACAGGGTCCACAGGACCCCCGCTCCATAGCATTCATGCATATCAATGCCAACACACCCGGTTTACATGATGCATTGGCATCGTGCATAGCACCCTAAATTTGTTTTGATGCAGGACACTGTAGATCAGAAATCAATCAATCAATTAATCAATCTTTATATTACCAGGTGAAGCACCATTGAGAAAACTCATCTCCAAGATGGACCTGGATGAGGGTACATATTACAATACATAAATACAATATAAAGCAATATCACAAACCAAAACCATTCCAAATATAGAATGGTAGGACAGAATTATACACAGTACATTACAATACATAAAAATACAGCTGTGTAGGAGTACAAAATGGAGACAACAATCCATAGGCAATGCAGAGTCAGAGCAATATATGTACAGTGTGTAATAACTCTTAAAGTAAACAGAGATGGCCTGTTATATAGTATGGAACAATATAATACAGCATGGGTAATATATCCTAAAACAGGTGCACATCAAGGAATGTATTAGGGGTGTACCTAAGGATAAAGTAAGGAAAGATAGGCAGTGGGAATTTAAGAATAATCAGTAGGAGAAATCAGGTGCCATGTAGGCCATGCATTAGGAAGTGCAATTACGGGATTCGGAGAATGCTTGGCCAAATAACATCTTGAAGGTTGTAAATTTCACATAGCAGGCTAGCTTCAAGGTCTTTTGTGCAATTGTTCCATAGAGAGGGGAGAGAGTAGCTGACGGACGATCTACCAAATTGAGTTCTAACTTTGGGGATTACAAGGGAGATATACTAGAGGCTCCTCAATGCATAATTTCCTGTAGGGCAGATAGTAAGACAGTCCAAAATATATTGAGGAAGATTTTTAGTTATAGCATGGTATGTCCACAGGCCAGCATTTTTTTGGCATCTGAATTTGAGTGATAACCAACCTACCAAGGTGTATAGAGAGCAGTGGTGTGTGGAGTAGGGAGCTCCAGTTATAAATCTTATTGCCCTATGGTAAAGGGTATCAGGTTTAGAGAAGACCGAGCTGGATGATTGTCCATAAAGTATGTCTGCATAGTCCAGTAGCGGGAGAAAGGTTGCTTGGACAAGTCTGATTTTGGCTTCTGTGGTGAGCAGGTGTCTAAGATGGAAGAAAATGATGAGTTGCAGTTTGAGATTTTTAGTCAGTTCCTCAATGTGATCATGAACGGATAATTTTTGGTCGATCCAGATGCCCAGGTACTTGAATTTGACTGTGTATTCTAATGGTTCACCTAAGAGAGTGCTGATTGGGGGCAGTATTCCCGTGGTAGGGGGGTTCAAGGCATTTAGACAAGACGTAAGGAGCATGGCCTTTGTTTTCTTGGTATTGAGTAAGAGTTTTAATTGAAGTAAACCTAACTGAAGTTGATTAAACTCAGATTGGAGGTCCAAATAGACTGTATCAGGGGAGAGCAATGCGATATATAAGACAGTATCATCCACGAAAAGGTGAATGTTAGCAGTTTTTACATCAGCGTGCATATAATTTATATAAAAATATAAATTGATTACAGTTATTTTGGTATTGTAGTCAGAAGGGCTTTATATTGCCCATGATACTGAGATGTGAGGGACAGTAAGCCACTAATGGAATAAAATGTAAATTAATGGCATGTCTCTGGGATCGACAACTGTTATGGGAGGCAAGTCCTTTATGACAAGATGCACTGCCAGACACATAGAGACACAATGGGCTACATACCCGGAGGTGAACCTCCTTATCACAAAGCCTTACACACCTCTCTAGCACCAGACGATGGCTTCTGCTAAAGTGTCTTAAATTAGTGTGCTATATCCATTATTCTGTTTACTATGTTGCAAGGTATGATTAATGTACTAGCCAAATTTTCTTTTTCCTACTTTTGGAGTAACAAAATATGTTAAGAGGGTTTTCACAGTTAACAGTTTTCCTCTTGAAAATCATTTAAATAGAGAACTAGCCCTAGTACCCTTTGTATGACAGAAAGTTTAAGGGCTATAAATATGCCCTATGGTGTAAGTTTTTTTTCTTTTAGTGATTAAAATCGGGGAGCGAAGGGAACTTTCGTTCCTGAGCCTCTGTCAAATTATCTAAACTGTATTATCATATTTGAGGTTTGCATGGACTTCAGCATCACACATGGTGGCATTTTACCATATGCGTTGCACAAAGGCTTAGTTTTCAAACAAGAAAATATTTCAACATACAGTCCATGGTCACTGTTGCATCAGCTAATTTAGCCATTATCCTGATTGTTGGCAGTTAACTTTAACAAAGTTGTCCCTGTAAAGTGTAGCTCTGGCTGAAAAGTATAACTATCCTTGTTAATTGATTTCTCTATATGAAATACTATAATTGTAACTGTGTTATAATTTCATTGTATTTTCATTGTATTTGAATATTGTGAAAAGTAATACAATAAAAAATTTTAATGAATGTGTATTAATGTAATGTATCTAGGTTGACCTGACTCCAAAGAAGTTGTTTCGTTCTCAGCGGTACCCAGCTGGGTACCACTCAAACAGGATGCTTTGATTCAAGCCAGAATGGCTGATGCCATATTCATGGATAGGACCACTCTCAGTACCCTTTCAGTAGTTAGCCCCTGGACAGACCTGATTATACATGTATGGGACATGATCTGTTCTAAATACTGGTTTCACAGCAGTATTAGCAGGTTAACTCCCATATGTACTTGTCTGTACTTTGTCTCGATCAAACTGGATATAGGCTTCTGCTGGTGGGAGAGGAAAGGACTTAGCCTTGCTGGGCAACCGTTTGGGGGGACACATTTAAGTCCTCCCCTCAATTACGCCATGAATCTGGCTTGGTTCACCAAGACCTCTTCAGATATATGCAAATACATCACTATCTGAGTACAGAATCTAAAACGACAATGCTCAAGCCGGGGGAGAACCCGCTGACAGTATTACTGTAATCAGTGGCAACTCAGCCTCAGGTTGGAAAGATGATTTCCACACTGTATGCTACCTTACATAATCTTGAGATAGACCATATGGTAACCCTCAAGAGAAAGTGAGAAAACAAGGTGAGTTGCACTATTTCTGATCAGGAATGGGACAGGGTCTGGAGAGGGGTATATAATACTACTGCGACCCCATCTTGGTGGGAGTTCCACTGGCAGACAGTGATAAGTTACGTTCACACCCCCACCATTTGCAAACACTATGGAACACATTGTTCAGATCAGTGTTGGTGAGGATGTGGAGGGGATGGCACCCACATAAATATTTTCTGGGCTTGCCCCCTTGTCAAGGATTACTGAAAAGCAGTGGCAAATATAATGGGGCAGATTCTGGGCACCCCCCCACAAAAAAAAAAACAGTTCCAAAATTGGATACTGGGCATTCCCCCTCAGGGTCTAACAGACAAATCTAAAATGTATTTCTATAATGCACTGTATATTAGTAGCTGCTGCTGCAAAAGTAATTACCCAATTATGGCTGACTCCTACCCTCCTTTTGGAGGAGCGTTTGATGAAGAATTGTAAAAAGATGCAGGAAATGGAAAAGGTTACAGCCCAGTTGAAGTTTCAAAATGATAAGTTCAAGGGAAAATGGCTCCCCTTTTTCAATTATCAAGCAGAGAGAGAAGGGAGAAATGTGTTAGGTATCTTGGCCATGCGATTTTAGACTGCTCAGATATAATATACTTTTGAGGTAAGGCTATGGGTTCCATGTAAACATTTCTGCCTTGATAATACCTCCTTATTTTTCTCCACTTTGTGGAACCTCGGAAGCTGTTTATCAAATGTAAATGCCTCAAATTTAAAAATAGGGTTTCCCCCAGACCATTTAAATGGTTATGAGATAGTGTCCACTTCAGGACCATTGGATAGCTTAGGTTAGCACTCCCACTGAGAGCTGTTTATGTTTTTTGCTTTATATTTAGTATATATTCCCTTTACCTAAGGAGGTGTATATTAGCACTATAAAACCAGAAAATGGATGCAGGATGTATTGTTATGCACTGTATGTTATGATTTGTTTGTTTGTTGTTTTTATCTAGACAAAACACAACTAGTAAAGTTTGATTTAAAAAAAGTTATTTCATTATATTGGGGCTGGCAGTATAACCTACAGGTTAGAGTAATGAGCTGTGAATGAGCTTGGTGCTTCCAGCAGACCTGGTAACGAGTCCAACAACTTCCCTTTGCATACTTTGTGACTCTGCAAGCAACTTAACCTCCCCAGTGCCCCTGGGTCACCCCTGAAAACAGGCATTTGTGCCTAGTGGACCTTACCTGGTTACCAAAGAATAAAAAAAAATGAATTTTAATACGTTGGAAATATACTATATTAATAGTATAATGGCAAATGAGTGCCTAGAGTTAGGATTGGGTAGTCACTGTTTATTACATCACAGTTTTCAACTGCTTATATTTATTTATTAATTCAGAAATAAACCTTTGAGTTCAGAAGCTCTTTTAAAAAGGTTCCACGTCAATGGACAAGGACAAAGTACAAAAACTGAATAACTGCAAGATACATTGTATGCAGTTCCAAAGGAATATTGCCAGGTGACATTTCAAGCAGGCATTTATAAGTTCATATAACAGAATAATGCGTTTTCAAGGGCAAAAGACAGCTAGTGCAAAGTACGTGGCATTACCCTATCATGAACATATTACAAAATACACAGTTCCAGAGGAACATTGTCAGGTAAATTACAAGCAGGTATTTACAAGTTCATGTAACAGAATAATGTGTTGTCAAGGGCAAAAGACAGCTAGAGCGAAGTACGTGGCATTGCCCTATTACGAACTTATTACAAAGTACACAGTTCCAGAGGAACATTGTAAGGTAAATTACAGGCAGGTATTTACAAGTTCATGTGTAAGCAATAATACCTGACAGAATGGGCAGTATTGGGGAATACCAGACTGCCCAGGAGTGTAATGAGGCCCAATGTTGCAGAGGGCCTTATAGCCCCTGGAAGGTCTGGTATTCCCCAATACCACCCACCCTGGAGGGTATTATTGCACCTAGAAAATTGTACTGTAAAAAAATATGTTTCATGAAAATGTTAATGAAATATGACTTTTGTAGGACTTTTGTAATAAAATAGCTCCTCTGTCTGTGTTTTTTTAAGCTATGAATGTATTAGAAAATGACACAGTACATCCTAGCATTCTGATAGGCTAGGTGACCAAAGTTAGTGGGCAGGTATTTTTTGATAGCAGTCTGCTAAAAACAAGTACCAATTTGGGGTGCCTCAATACTTGAGATATTAATGGGCACCCCAAACTGTCAAACATGCCTGATACCGCGTTTTCCCTGCTCGTTAAGCAAGCTGTAAACTAGCAGCGGGCTATCCTCCCCCCCACCGTATCTGACTCAGTTTGGTAACATGAATATAACAAAATTGCAGTTTTTATTTTTGACGGCTAAGTGAGACAGTGAGCCACTTACCGCCTACCCCCCTTCTAACTCCATACTAACCTTTAATTAATTGAATAATAAAGAAGAAAAACAGTAACTAAAATTGCAAATACATACACACACACACAGCTAAGAAACATGAAGCTGTAACTCCAATCGGCTTGTAACTGCCAGTGGGCACAATGCTTCTCAAAACAGCACTGTGATCCTACTGATACAAGTCGTACTTCTGAAGCTGTTTTATTTAACATCTCTACAGACAGCTCAAGACAGGCATGGTATCAAAATGTTAAGCCAGTGATACGCATCAGTAACTTAACGTGTGCTTCACCCAACTGCCTCCTGTTTACAACTTACCCAGATTGGCGATGCAGTGCTCCACAGACTGAAAGCAGCACAGCATTTCTTACATGCGCATACACCACAGTGCTATCACAGGAATCACTGTCTCTCTCACTGAAATAATTTCTCATGTTCCCAGCTAAGCTACTACGTCTCCAAAAGAGCATCTTATCTGTCGCTGGGGGGGGATGTAACCATGACAACCACCTCAAAAGGGAACAAGTACAGAAGCTCCACAAGGACTAAAGTTCAAAGCTTAAAAAAAACACAGGCGGAGGAACTATTTTATTACAAAAGTCATACAAAAGTAATTTTTCATTAACAATTTTCATGAAAGTTATATATATTTTTTTTACAGTGCAATTTTCTAAGTGCAATAATACCTTCCAGGGTGGGTGGTATTGGGGATTAGAAAATGGGCTAAGAAATTCAAAGAATCTAATTGGCTACCAGGGGTACATTAACTAACAGTGAGAGCCCTGTTAGTAAAAAGTACCAGCCTGTACTGCCCCCTTACCCACTGAAATATATCCCAGTGCCCAGCCTGCTGCCTAATTGGCTAAAAGTACCCTGTTAAAATTTGAAATTGCCGCCATTTTTCTGTCTCGCTTAGCGAGACATTAATCACCCGTCTGTCACACAACACTCGTTTTTTGATTTAGGCACTTTTTATTTCTTTCCGTTCTTTACACTCACAGCAGCTCACCACCTTTCATCCACCCTGCCAGTCTTCTTACTTTCAAATTATTTCCCTCGCAGGTCCCACACAGTTCTTTTCCTCCCTCTCACACTCCCGTGGCTTGGACCTCTGCTCACTGCACGACCACCCACAACCCAGCACAGTCACAACAGTCCATCATTTAAAACAAAAAGAGACATCAAAAAAGTGTTTCTCTTGATTCTGGTGCATATCTAATAAGGGAGAAAGAAACCGTTTATCCACGGGCATGTCTCCCAGCAGTAGCGATCTGTTTCCCAGTCTCCTCTCCCATTACATTCTTTACAAGCTCGCTCCCTGAACTTCTGCTCACTTAACCACCTGCCAACACAGCTCTTCAACTCCAGGATTCATAGCCCAAAAAAAACAAAAGCCTTCAATGAAATTAAAAAAAAAAGCAAAAGTGTGTGTGGGGAAGGGGGGCTAACCATGACAAGGGGGGTAACCATGACAACCTGCTCAAAATACAGTAGAGGGGAAAAAAAACAGGCGGAAGAACTACTTTATTGAAAAAAAAGCCACAAGAGTTTTATCAATTAAACTTAAAAAGATATATTTTTTGTAAATAAATGTGATACAGTCCCCATTTTCTAAGTGCAATAATACCCTCCAGGATGGGCGATATGGGCAATACTGGACCTTCCAGGGTCTATAAGACCCTCCTCCTGGGGCGTTGGGCCTCATTACACCCCTGGATGGTCCAGTATTGCCCAATACCCCCCACCCTGTCAGTTATTATTACTTACATACTGGACCTTCCAGGGGCTATAAGGCCCTCCATCTGCTGCATCAGGCATCATTACGCCCTGGGCAGTCCGGTATTCCCCAATATTGCCCATTCTGTCAGGTATTATTGCTTACATAACGTGTTGTCAAGGGCAAAAAATAGCTAGTGCAAAGCATGTGGCATTCACCTTTTATAAAGAGAGAGTAGTACATGGCATTAACCTATTAGGAAGAGACAGTAGTAACAATGAGTTCTAAAGTCAGTTACAAAAGATGAGTATGTCAGCTATAGCAATTGCATTTGGAACCAAGTGTGAGCACCTTTTTCAGTTCTCTTGTAAATGGGGCTATTTTGGAGAGACCAACCGGGAATTCAGGGAGATCGTTCAGCCATTTGGGTGCTCTGACTACAAAGGAATGCATGTCCTGGTTAGTTTTACAGAAGGGTGCACACAGGGCATTCCTGGACATATTCCTAGTGTAGTATTGGTTGGTTACTGAGTGAAGGAGGTTTTGTATTCCCTTGGGGCAAGACCCAGCAAGGCTTTTGTTCTGAGCAGACAGATCTGATACCTTATTCTGTCCTGTAGGAGAGGTTAGTTGGACAGGGAATATAGGGAGCAGCTATGGTTGAGCCTGTCCGCTCCAAGTGCAAAGCAACATGCCTTCTTTAATACCAGCCTAACTCTGTTAAGATCAGAGTCTGTTGCTACACTGTAGACTGACAGGCCGTAGTCTAATATTTGGAGGACTGTACTGGATACCACAAGGCACCTGGCTTCTGGCGTGAGGTTCTGATGTTGCCTGAATCGTACACCTAGTTTTTTAATGGAAAGATTGACAGTGTTGTCCACATGGGATGCAAAGGAAAAGGTATCATCTAGGGTGACTCTGAGGTATTTAAAGAAAAGAACCTGATCCAATATAGTTCTGTTAGCATTGTGGATGGCAAGGAGAAGGGCTTTTTTCTTGTTTTTTGGTAGTTAAGGACAAGTTTATTTAGTTTAAACCCATCCTGCAGGGACTCAAAGCTATTTTGCAGGTTGCATGACAGTACCTCTTGGTGTGTACTGCTGTTAAAGATGATTACATCATCTGTGTAGAGAAGAACATTTAGCGGTGGGCGTGATTAAGGGAGAGTATTTATAAACAGACCAAAAGGAGCAGGCCAAGTATTGAGCCTTGTGGCACCTCAGTCAAGATGCTTTTAACATCTGATAGTGTGCCTTGAATGTTTACCCGTTGTGTGTGGTCAGAGAGGTAGCTATGGAACCATGTTACCATGTCTGTTGAGAGGCCTAGTGCATAGAGCTTACCAAGTAACAGTGTGTGGTTTACTAGATCGAACACTTTTGTCAGATCAATGTAGATGGCACCCACCAGGTGGCCATCACCAAGTGCCTCATGCAGGGAATTGGTGTACTCAATAAGGGCAGTACTAGTGCTATGTAGCTTCCTGAACCCGTGCTGTTGTTTACATTGAATATTGTACTTGCCTAGGTCAGTGACGAGTTGGTCCGATATTCTTTCAAGGGCTTTGGTCAGTGGAGAAAGAATTGATATGGGCCTGTAGTTGGCAATGTTAGAAAGAACGGTCTCCACTTTTGTGAACCAGTGTGACTAATGCGGTTTTCCAGATTCTTGGGGACTGGGAGTATTGCAGGGAAAAGTTAAATATTTCGGTCAGAGGAAGAGCTTGTTCCTCTAATGCTAAGGCCACCAGCTGCATGTCAATTGTGCCACTTCCTACCTAGCTTTACCTAGGACTCATTTTACATATTTGAGGGTGTCCGCTAGAGTGATGGGTCTGAAATAACATTTTGGATTAATGGGATTATGATCAGGGCTACTGGTAAGGTCACTGTGGTATGTGTCAGTGGGATCTAGCTCCACCTTTGGGGAAGAACAGAGCTGAGGTCTGAATTCATTATTGAATATATTGGCTGTCTTATCAGGGGCAAAGGTGACAGTCCCATTGGTACTGAGCATCTTAGGGTGTATTTTATCATTTTTTTTCCCAAGAGTTCCTTTATGTTATCCCAGAATTTCTTCCCATTTCTCCAGTTATTTACTTATTTTTGAAAATGAGATGCTTTAGCCTGTCTCATTCCCCTGGTGCACTTGTTTATGGCTTCTTTGTACTTTTTCAGGTCCCATGTGAGACGGATTCTGTAGTTCATTGCCACAGATTGTCCTTAACTCCCATCTGGGCTAGAAGTGCATAGGTGACCCACTCTGCTGCAATGTCTCAGACCTTGCATTTTTTTATAGGGGTCAAATTTGTCGCAGGCAGCATTAAAATGACTTACGAAGAAGTCTAGGGCCGTGTCAATATCGGGGATGGAAACAAGGTAACTCCAATCTATCTGGGCTAGGTGTGACTTGAACTCACCAATTAAGCCTTTACTAAGGACCCTGCTGTTGATGGTTTTGGAGGGGGCTTAGGGAGTTTAGCAGTCCAGGTACAATGTGTTGGGGAGTGGTCACTAATGGAATCTGGCAGGACTAAGACCTCAATTAGCCTTTCTAGATGGGTAGCAAGAATCCAGTCAATACGAGCAATGGTACCAGTTTTGTAGTTGGTCCTGGTGCAGTCTTTGATTACCACCATGAGGGATAGGCTGGCCACTAGGTCCTTGTGTACAAAACTAGATTTGGCTACCCAGATTATATTAAAGTCGAAAGGGCCAAATAGCTTGGCCGTTCTTTGACAGATTTTCACAAAACTTTAAAAAGTGTATATTCTAGCACAGGATCCTTGTCTGCCAATTCTGATGAAATCTGGTTCAGTAGTTTTTGGCTTGAGAGTGTCAAAAATTGTGAACATTAATCATTGTGTTTTTTTTTGTTTCAAAAACTAGGGCAATTCACATATCACTGTCTCTGACATGCATAACACTGTCGGAATCATGTGAATTGGCCTTATTAGGGGTCTAAAGCTAATGGTAATGTTGCTCTGCACCATGCACATTACTGGCAGTCAGGAGCCTGTCCCCATCACTGTTACTGTCGGCTGAGCACATTTTCATCCATCCGCCCTCCCACCCCAGCTGCTTGTTGCCATTTTACTGATCACCAGGTTCATCCCACCACCAGTATTTGCCACTGCTGCCTCATCTCTCTCTCTCTCTCTCTCTCTCTCTCTCTCCCCCCGTACATATAGCCCTTGCCCAATCACCCTTTGGCACCTAACCCCTCTTCCCCTACTCACAGTAAAAAATATTTTCTGGTGTCTCAGCAGGTAAACAACCCTCCTTCCTTGATGGCTGTCACCATCTAAAAATTAAAATTGTGGTTCACCATTGCTAACAAATTCTAGCCAGAGCCTATAGGGCTGTGAAGAGCTACCAAATGAACAAAGTTACAAATGTGCATAGGAATTATTCAACGCCTGGGTGTAACTTGGCCATTTTTTGGAGGTGTTGCATCAAATTTTCAACATGGCCTTTTTGGGACCCCTCCTCCTAAAGAGTGCCAGGGTCATTTGTTCACTTGTCCTGAAAGGTGATTTTGCAGTGCAAATGCAATATTCTGTACCACAGGTGTGAAAACACATTTTGGGCAGCTTGTGGAAAATGACAGCTGAACTGTTTTTAAGGAGGCGTGCAAAAATGGCAATATTGAAA
This sequence comes from Neoceratodus forsteri, assembly GCA_016271365.2. Classification (NCBI taxonomy): domain Eukaryota; kingdom Metazoa; phylum Chordata; order Ceratodontiformes; family Ceratodontidae; genus Neoceratodus; species Neoceratodus forsteri. Next base: position 632,907,536 of record CM057450.1, on the reverse strand, counting down.
ATGTGGAATAAAAATATTGAAAATTGGCAAAGTTAGGAGCATGCATAGAAACTGCACAACACATGCTTATAATGCAGTCATTTTTTATAAACGTTTTCACCAAATTTGGAACATGGGCTTTTTGGAACCCCACCTCATGAACAGTGGCACTGTCATTTTGTGAATCGGTCCCAAAAGGTGATTATATGCAGTGACAGCGAACTCACCTTTTGGGACTGAGTAACAAAATGACAGTGACAGTTTTTATGAGGTGGGGTCTAGAACTCCATGTTGAAATTTAGAGCAAAATCAAAATGGCTGATTTATCAGCATAAGTTGAAACCCCATTGAATGGCATTATAGCATGCTTACCTTTGATTTCTTCAGTTTGTGATTTGGCTTTGGAAAGTGCAGATGTGTCCCAGTCCAAGAAGAAGATAGTGCCAACCTCCAGAGGTAAGTATGGGGTAACGGGGGTGGGGAGGTGGGTGCTCAGTGGGAGGGGTGGGGATTGGGGAGGGACTGCAGTGAGCGTTGAGGACTGTTTTCTTTTACAGAAAAAAACATTTGAGCACACTGGGGTGGGCTCCCAGTGTGCCACATGACTGGGGGTTGTACATGATGCCAACACGGATTGGGCACCTCAATGTCAGCGGGGAAAGAAAAGGAAGAAAAAAAACAGGCAGACTGGGGTGGGCTCCCTGTGTGCTGCATGAGTGGAGGGGGGTTGTACATAATGCCAACACAGGGTTGGGCACCCTGATGTTGGTGGATGAATGATTTTACTTTGGGCACACTGGGGTGGGTGGAGAGGGAGGACAGCAACAGTGGGAGGCTGCAGGAGGGTTGGGTGTTTTTTTTTGCTTAGTTTTCCAGTGCTGGCGGCAGCAATGCACTGCAACTGCACATATGCGGCACTCACGCATGCACAGTTGCACAGAATGTCATTTTCCATTCACAACATGACAGAGATGGTGGAACTGCACATGCACACAAGTCGCACAGGCGCAGTTCATACACCAGAATGCAGAAGTAATAGCCAAAATAGTGCAGCTGTCATTCCATAGCAACCGATTGTGGTAGAGGGTTTCAAGCTCCGTTGGACAATCAGAAGGATACTTCCAAATGTCCAATGGAAGGTTCAATGATCAATCATTTTTCAAGCTACAATCCGATCCCAAAAGGCCTGTAGGCTCTGCCCACAACCCTAAAAACTAGGTCTGAAACAAACTCAAATCACTCAAACACACAGACTTAGTTTTTTTTCCACCTTGATTTTTATTTTCTCATGACTTTAATATTCTGATTATTTTTACACTGAACTTTCATTAAGCAGCATGTTGCACATGAAAACTTATTTTGGGTGGGATTTAAAAGTTGACATTTATGTGGTTGGGAAGGAGGCAGGTAACTTACTGATTAGTAAAACTGTGGTGCAAAAATATTGACAAAAAATGTATGTTATGAGTAAATGGTAACGTTATTACTAAATGATAATCAAGGTAAAAAAGAATGACGTCTTTGTGGGTTTTTGTTTGGTGGGGGAACTTTGTTTTCCCAAGTCTTCAAAAAAAGACCTAAAAAAACTTAAGTCTGAAAAAACTCGAACTGAACACATGCTTGGACAAGCAGCTAATCATGTGTTACTATAGGTGAGACCACTGAGACATCATCATTCATTCATTCAGTAGCAGCCGGTATACTGAATAGTACAGAAGAGTTTTCTGCTTTACTAGTATCATCTGGCAGCATATCATTTAAGCAACAAGGCATGACCAGGGGTTAGATTAACAGTCTGTTAATCACTCCCTAGGGGTATAATGTGGCAAGAGACACATTCAAGTGCCACATTGCCACTAGAGAGTGATTAACTGACTATTAATCTAACTCCTGAGAGTGCTTTACTGCTATTATAAAAAAATACTCAAAAGAAAAGTGCTAAAAGTACAGTTTTTCAATGTTTTTCTGATTGAGAGGGAGATATTTAATAACATAGTTCTTCCACCAACAGTTTAAGAATGCTGGTTCAGAATCAAAGAGAATCATTCCAGTCATTCAGCAGTGCTAGAGAATGGAATTCTGACAGGGAGAATTCATGTGCCATGGTGATGAGGCTGTACATGACAGTGTAACTTGGATTATAAAAAAGGTCTCCGAAATGCTGCAATACGATTGGCTGCTAGGATTCCAACAGATTTACATTAATGAACTCCTGGCCACCACTGCAGTGTAGCTCAAGTTAAGGGAAGGTTCAGAGAGCTAGGTAGCAAGCAAAATGAAGTTACAGATAATGTAGCCATCCCAGAGGTACTGCTGGTGCCACACAAAAAAAAAGGAGACAAGACAGGGTTCAGGTGTTCAATGTGTGGCTAAAGGCCAGTATGGAGAGAAGGATTCAGGTTTGTGGGGGACTGAGGTTCCTTCTGAGATGATGACTGGTGATTCAGAAACTGAGACAGCACTGCCAAAAGCTATTGATATATGTAGAGCAAGTAAAAAAGTGACTTGCATATCAACTCACAGTCACAAAAGGAGAAGTTCAAAATTCATGCATTAGAGAAGCAGGTAAACCAAAAATGCACTCCAGAGGCAACTACTACCAAAACCTTTAAGTGGAATACCAGCGGCAAGAAATGTGGGAATGCACATGCAAAAAATCAGTAGTGCCCTATACAAGGACTGATCTGTTGTTCTTGTGGCAAACTAAACCATTTTACAAGAGTCTGCAATTTCAAGTTAAATCTGCAAAAGCCAAAAGAGAAATCTGTCTGCTAACACGTGAAACAGGTACCACGTGCATCAGAGCCAGAGACCAAGTTATTCAGAGTAACTTTAAATGTAGGAACAGAACGACATGAAAAACAGGAAGGGAGGGTGACACTAAACATAACGGAGCACTATGTTGCCTCCAAGACAGACACAGTTGTGAAAGGTAATGCAATGACAGAACCTGTACACAGGCAGGTTAGCAAACAACACATGCAAGAATCAACAAGCATTTGTCAATGCCAAAGTTCGCCATTTGGAATTGATGTTGGTATACACAGATTGGTAGAACTACAGTTCCCAGCAGAAAAAACAAGTTATGCCACCAAATTCACATTCCCATTGCAATACAGTGAAGTGCATACCTGTTTCCTCAATTCATATCTGGCTTTGAAGATTGACGATGTGCCTGCGATTCAGAGAAGATGAGGGCACTGGAGCTCCAACATGGGTTGGGTTGGGGGGGGACATTATGGTTAGAAACCCTAATGCCTGGGCGTTTGTTGGTATTTGCACTACAAATTTTCAGCATAGTCTTTTGTGACTCCCCCACCTCATGAAAGCACTTGGGATCTCTGCTCATGAATAGTGGCACTGTGATTTTGTTCATCTGTCCAGAACGTTGATTTCTCACAGCAACCGCGTCATTCTGCACCACATATGCAAAAACACAGTTCAGGCAGTATGTGAAAATTACAGCTGTACCATTCATAGGGAGGCAGTGTTGAACATCTGGAGTGAAAATATTAAAAATGCTCGAACGTACAAGCATATGTGGAAACTGCACATCGCACACACATATCAGTCATTTAGTGGAATAATTTCACCAAAATTTCAACATAGGCATTTTGTGACCTCTACTCATGAACACTGTCACTATGATTTTCTTTCTCTGTCCTGAATGTTGATTTCTCAGAGCAACCGTGCCATTGTGTGAAAACACATTTCTGAAAGGATGTGAACAATGACAGCTGTACTGTTTATAAGGAGGTGTGCTTGGAAACTGCACAATGCACACTCGTAACACAATCATTATATGGACTTTTGTCACCAAATTCTCAACATAGGTACTTTGAGACCTCCGCTCATGAACAGTGTCACTTTGATTTTCATACTCTGTCCCAAACACTGATTTCCCACAGTGACCACACTATTCTGCGCCGGAAGTGTGAAAATGCATTTTAGCCAGGATGTTGAAAATGACAGCTGTACTGTTCATGAGGAGGTGTAAAAAAATACCAATGTTGAAAATCTGGAGTGAAAATATTACAAATTCACGAAGTTACAAGCCTGTGTGGAAACTGCACAATGCACGCTCGTAAAACAGTAATTTTTTGGGAATTTTGTCTCCAAATTTTCAACATGGGCTTTTTGGGAGCCCACCTCATGAACAGTGACACTGTTGTTTCATTAATCAGTCCCAAAAGGTGATTCCATGCAATGACTGCAAATTCCCCTTTTTGAACGGATTAACCAGATGACAGTGACTGAATTCATGAGGTGAGGTCCCATGAACTCCATGTCGAAAATTTGGTGCCTAAATTCCTAAAAATGGCCGAGATATGCACCAAAGTTGAAAAAAACCTATTTATGCCATTATACAGCTTACCGGCATTTCTTCAGTTCACGGTCGGCTTTGAAGAGTGCAGATATTGTTCCCGGTCCACTGAAGATCATCGTGCCATGCACCGGAGGTAAGTATGGGGTGAGGGTGGTGTGGGGAGATGGGTGCACAGAGGGTGGGCACGGGTTGGGGGAGGGACAACCGGAATCAATGAGGGACCGTTTTCTAGTTTACAGGTTGAATTTTTTTTTAAAAAAACACAGGAAGGTTTCTTTTTACAGGGGACATTTGACATGCTGGGGTGGGCTCCAGCATGCCACCTGATGTTTGGGGGTCTGTAGTCAGTGGGGGATTAGGCACGCCGCAGCACATACAGGTGTTGGAGAAACAAGAGCCAAGAGTTGGGCACCCCCCTTGGCACACAAAAATTGGCATTATGCAGATGGGGAGTGGGCTTCCCAATCAGCAAAATGAACTGGAAGGGGGTATGCTGACAGGTGGGATTGGGCACCCCCATTGGCACATATAAGTGTGGGGGCAAGAGCTGAGGAGGATTGAGCACCTGCTCGGCACATAACAAATTTGGGAGGGGGGACATTATGCTGATGGGGAGTGGGCTATCCCATCTGCAAAATGAACTGGAAGGGGGCATGCTGACAGGGGGATTGGGCACCCTTGTTATTTTATTTTTTTTAACCGTGTGGGGGAGGCCTGGGCTCAGCGCGTTCACACTGCTGTAAGCTACAGCAGTGTGAAGGAGCAACCAGGAATGCAACGCAGGAATGCAACTTCAAAGGACCGAGCCACGCTACTATTGATGCAGCTGCAGTCCTTTGAAAATTTGTCCCGCTCAGTCCAAACAGCTGAATGTGAGTCATCGCCAGCCTGCCAAGTGATTTGTCTGCCGCTGACTTGACCCTACAAATGAAGCTCTCCATTTGGCACACCTCTGTAAAGCACCTTATAGCAATGAGTTTGTCTGTGCCTGTGCGCCACGACAAACTCAAAAACTATGTTAATTGCATATGGTGGACACTAAGTAAACAGCACTGCCAAAGCAATACTAGCATGCTTATTCAAGGGTAAATACTTTTTGGTGGATTTTGAAAAACTAAAGTTCTATGTGGCTGTACAGTACTAGGACTGAGCATATGTCTTGAAATGAAGTTGCTTGAAAGAATGCAGTTACAGAGCTTCAAATTAGGCATAGATATCACCCAGATCAGTGGACACATTGCAAGTCAGCCCTCCTAAGGGGGGGGGACAAACACCAGTAATAGATTGATGCAGTCAAAAATTTTGCACAGGTGGCACTAGATTCCCTAAAAACTCCACAGTTGGGTTTCCTACCCTATGACCAATACAGAAGATGTGACATTGAGAACGGAACCATTAACTGTCTCTCCTGCTCTTATGGTGAAATCACTGCATGCTGAAAGGAAGTCCAGAAGGCTTGCTATTCCCCTGTCACCCCTTCAGTAATGTTAACTGCATCTAGGTAATGTTAAGACTGCACCAATTTTACATGACAATTGTTGAACCCTTAAGGACTGTGTCTAATGTATGTGCACCCTCACTCACTGTCATTCAGATGGTGACTGGCAAAAGGTAGTGTGAGGAGGTTCTGTGTCGGTCACTGTCTCCAGCATTACTGGAGGACTTGTTTAATTTGTGAGTCAGGAGTGGACAGGGGTCTGGTAGTAGATGATGAGTGGGTGGTTTGGAGAGAGGGGTGGAGTTAGCGGCAGCTATTATGGGCAGCCAGGGAGGTGGAGTACTACTGGACTACCAGGGAGTTTGACAGTTTATCATGGGAATTTGGGTGGGAGTGGGTACTACTGAACTACCATTTCACAGGATTTGTGGTAGAGATACCACTGGACTGCCATTTCACAGGAATTGGGGTGGGAGGGGGTACCACTGGCCTAACAGGGAGTTCAGATTTTCATTAAGGGGAATCAGTGTGGGTGGACTGCCATGGAGGGTTTAGACTTTTTTCATTATTTTGATGGTGATCTGGTGGGAGGGAAGGCCACTAGACTGCCAGGCATGGTTTAGCATGTTTTTATTATTCTGACAGAGACAGAGTGGGGGAGGTCTTATACTGTCAAGGAGTCCTACTGGGTCAAAATGTTGTACGCTTGATAGCATACGACAAAACCCCATAACTGCAACAGTGCAGTACAACTGAGCAAGAGGGTGCAATACTATGAATGGGTGTGTGCATGGTACTGCCCTCTCACCCTGTCCTAGGCAGAGGATAACACCTCTGCTGGGATGGGGTTCCACTGAGCAGCTGCCATGGCTCGATGCAGTGAGCCACTGGCAGCAAGGAAATGAAGCAATGCGTTTTGGACTGGGTTTGATTCCTGGTCCCAGATGCATAGAAATATTTGCACTTTGTGCGATATTTGTGTTACCCCCTCAGAGTTAGTTATATTAGTTGGGGGGGTTTGGGGGGGCACAGCTCCTCATAACAGGTGGTGCAGGGGATAGAGCTCCCCGCAAAAAAAAAAAAAGACTTATGCGTATGGCATATACTGCACTGTTTTGGCAGCATGATATATGCATGCGGCATAATGTCTTGTGACATTATGACCCCGTGCCCAAGGAGAGCATAGCATTTTTGCATTATTCCAACAGTGATTGGGTGGGGGTTGCAAGGGAGGTTTAAGATGTTTTTCATCACTCAGATGATGACCTGGTGAGGGGGATACCACTGGACTACCATGTAGTTCAGATTTTCTTTAACAGGAATCAGGGCAGAAGGACCACCAGACTGCTAGGGATGTGTTGTTAGGGATTGCATGAAGAGGGTAATGGATGAGGCTCTGCGCAATGCCTCTGCACATTGTGAGTGAAGCAACTGTGCAGAGCAGCTAATGGCCAAATGTCTTGCAGGCCATATGTTGTCATTAGCATGCCACCAGCTAAGTATGGCTCCCAGGATCACAGACGCTATTTTGTCTGAGATGCGGTATCTCCCTTTACTCCTGGAAGTCTGTTGCAAGCAGGGGGCTGTGGTACCGCCATGCATATGCACTTTGTGCAGTACTAATGTAGCATCGTATTCATACACTCAGGGTGTACTGGACAGGATGCACTGCTTGTATAAAAATATGACACCCTGACAGCTGCATGCTATTTCACGTGCACCACTATTTTTTGTGCGCTCTAATGGCCACCTTAGAATATTGGACCAATAGTCTGCATGTCAGAATAAGCCTCACTTAAAGCTCTGGAAGAAAGTTTCAGTGAAATGCATTCACTACCTCCCTTCCTCTCCCTCCCACCACCCCCCGTGCATCTCTTAGCAGGTGTACTCACTACCTCCCTTCTTCTCCCCTCCCCTCCCCTGCCAACCTGACAACACTTCTTTAAAGTGGCCTTTCTGTAATACAAGAATGTTCAACCTGTTGCTGTAAACCAATGAATTGTGTATTTTGTCCAGATAGTATTACTGTAGCTCTAAACACTGTATCAGGAATGTACAGCATTATGCTGTAACCAATGTCTTGTTGATTTGTCCGAATACTACCTTTTTGTTGCACTGTACAATGTTGACATAGAACCCTTGTAAAAGAGCTCCACTCAATGACACTTCTGAATTTTCAATCAATAAACAAATAAATGTGGTTCTAGGTTCAATTGTTTTTTTTCTGATAATCAGGTCAATGGCAAGTAAGAAGGTATACTATTTATTGATGCCCTGTCCCTCAGGCTTAGGGTGCCTTACAAATACAAAGATACACAGCAGTATCGACATTTCTGAATTTCACTAACATTAATTCTAGCTGATATTATTAAAACAGACTAAATAATAACATTAAGTCTAACCTATTGGTCAGCCCGACTTCTGGTACTGCTGGAAGTAGCCAGGGAAAGCCAGTGTGAATAGATAATGTTTCAGCCCCCTTTTAAAGCTGTCAACCAAGGGAGGCTTCCCTCAGATACTGAGGCAGTATATTCTACAATGGCAGTGCTGTCACTGCAAATGCAAGTCCCCAGATTACTTCATTTATGATCTGAGGACCATCAGGAGGTCCACCTCAGATGAGTGGAAAGGGCAGACAGGAGCATAAGGATGCAGTAGCTCTTTCAAATAGTCCAGGTCTAAATCATGTAGGGCATTGTACATTAACAAATCTGTCTTGAAGGTGATTTGCCACCTCGCTGACAGCAACTGCAATATTAGCAATACAGGGGAGATATTTATTTTTATTTATTTAGTTTTTGTTGACCAGATATGTGCACTAGACAAATTCTGCCTATTTTCAGGCACGACCCAGAGGAGGGGGATACAGATGAATGTCAACTGACCATGAACCAGATTAAGCAGTTGGTGGTGTTTTTAGTGCTCGGAATCACCAGCAGTCAACCTGGCTGCAGTATCCTGCACCAACCACAGGCAATGGGTCAAATGTGCTGATAGCTTGAGGTATAGAGCATAAAGTCCAACCTCAATGTAATGAAGACACACACCAGTGTGTTTATGTCCTCAGGTTCCAAATAGGGATTTAGCTGAGTGATGTTCCTAAGATGACCACCTCTGACCTGATGTTACCATGTAAACTTAGGATCCAGCATGGCATCCATGTTCTTAAACCTGTCCATTGTTGGGAGATGGGTGGCATCCAATTGTAATCCAACCACATCTCCTTCCATACCTGCCATTCTCTGAGAGCCCTATCCATCAGAAGTACTTCCGTCTTCTGGGATTCAGGTTCAAGCAGCCAGAGACCATCCAATCAGTGATGGAAAACAGGCATATGTCCAGCAGGTTGACAGAATTTCTCTCTCCCTAGGAGCAAAGGACAAATATAGCTGGATATCATCAGCATAGCAGTGAAACTTTAGACTATACAACTGGATGACCTCCCCTACAGGCAGCATATACACCCCAAAAACATGGGAGACAGACTCAAATCCTGAATCACTGCACAGTCAAGGCAAGCAGGGCACTATGAAAAATTTCCCAGCACAACCTGCCAAACCCTGCAAGATAGGAAGGATACAAACTTCTTTAAAACAGTGCCTGTTAGTCTACCAAAGTGCCTCAGTTGATCTGTTAAAATCTTATGATCTACTATGTCAAAAGATGACAAGAGACTGAGAAGAACAGGAATTGATTGTTCACCTCTATCCCTACTTAGTAGTGCACCCTGGCTGTCTCTGTGTTGTGGTGCCCTCTGAATTCCAACTGGAATGACTCATAGGTGCAAATTTTCTCTAGATGCACCTCAAGCTGTCTCACCACTACTTTATTGATAAACTTCCCTAAAACAAGGGAAATCTGAGACAGGCCTGTAGTTGGACAAGATTCCAGGATCCAAAGATGGCTTTTTAGAAGAGGCTTCACCACCAACCTGTCGTAGCACTAGGCTGGAATATCAATAATGGCATTATAAAACCCAGCTCTACCTCAAGCTTTACATCTATGAAATACATAAACAAGGAAAATTTGGCTCTCATTTTTCCTTTTTCACAACCTACTGTGCAAAAAGTTCTAGATAATTATGAATAACGTTTTTGTCACACCCTTGGAATTATATAAAAATAAATTTTATTTTCCCTCTACAATATAACTAATCACTAATAACTGTGGCATAAATATAGAATCTTGTAAACACTGTAAAAAGCTGCATAAACATAAGACAACAAAGCGTTTAGAAAATAAACAGAAACAACAAAAACAATAAACAAAAGTTTAAAAGCAATGAAGGAAAGTAACTAGACACAACACACTATTTTAGCATGCTTCTGTGAACAATACTATTTAATGTGTGAGCACTTGTAAGTTTCTGCATGTTAGTATCTTAGATTATTTCTTTGTGTAAAACTTATTCAAACACTTTTTCACATGCAAAATTTTTATATATCTTTGTATAGATTTTAATAATTTTCTATATATCCATTATGTCAAACATTAAGATGATTTTTCCCATGCAACCCTCAGCTAAGTCCAATTAGAATATTATAACAATATTAAAAATAATGCTCAATACATCTAGTTAGTGACAAGGTTTGAATTTTCCTCTCAGTTTCAGAATGTTGGTGAGAATTCTTCTTTCCCTTAATGGCAAAAGTCCTTTCAGTGGCTGGATCTTGTTGTTGTTCCTGTTTTTACTCAATTCACACTTGAATCCTGGACCCTGGGCTCCCTCTGTTGTCAACATAGCAATGTAGGCTTGCTTCTTGTCTAGTACAGATGTCAAGAATTTGCTCAGTTCTTTGTTTAGGTATTGGCGGCAAATTCAAAACAGTACTATAGTATATGGGTACTGCCTATTGTGCATGGATTTCAGCAACTGCTGAAATCTTGTTGTAGTACAGTTCAAAGGTCAAAAAGTTGTTGTACTATCGATGTGACATCACATCGATGAGTACAATAACTTACCACTGTTAACTCGCCCTGATTATGCTCGGAAGCGTGGCTCTCAGAAAAAAAAAAAAAAAACATGGCGGCGCGATTTAGCGAGCGCCGAGCAGCCGAGTCATCGACTTTGAAGCTGGGAGTCAGGACATGGAGAGCCATACATGGCTCCCTTTCTGAACACACTTTTTTTTTCTCCACGATTTTAAAACTGTGCAGAGGAGAAACTGACAAGTTGGACGGAGCGGAAACATGAGTGAGCAGGAGTACCAGATGGAACAGGAGCAGCGCATGCGTACAGCAAGTAACGAAAAAAAAAAACAATGTAAAACAAAAAAAAACCCATATATACTATATAAAACAGTGGATGGGTGAACATCCACAACAAAGGCTGCGTTCCCATCTCGGGCAGTTGATGACATCAGCTAGACCTCTCAAGCTTCACTCTCGAGGTCTCTGTGATGTCATCAACTCCCTCGATGGAAACACAGCCTTGTTGTGGATGTTCACCCATCCACTATTCTATATATGTAACAGCACACAATGTCCATTCAATGAGCACAGGTCTTCATAGCATCACAGTTCGAGAGAAAAAACTGATTTCCTTAGTGGTTGGCTTTATTGCCTCTGGACCAGAGCACCATCCTGACATAATTTCCTGCATATTTTCCAACTTTGATTGGATCATGCAAGTACACTATTCATTTTTAAGTCCAAAGTTAACTTTTTTTTATAACTTTTGTATGCAATAAGATGCAGTCTTTAAACAAACATTTTCAAACCCAGCTAATCAAAAGCAGTCTTTCAAAGTGTCTCTTGTGTCTGTGAGACAAATATTTTCTGAGATAAGCTAATAATGATTATAACATCAGTTTTTAGCAAGATATCTTAAAAAGGACTTAATGAGCTTACTGTTCATGTCCTGGGCTACAAAATTAAGCAAGTCTCTTTCAAACTCATGGTTAGGAAAGTTCTTAAAAGCATTAGATTCCAATGCAGATGATTCTTTCCCTGTTCTTCAAGAAAACACATTCATAAAAGCTGTGAGACTTGTTCACTACAAACTTTTTAAGAAAGTGTATTTCAGTTCAGCACCAAGTTGAACACATAAAAATTATATCTTTGGATTTGTCATGACACCAGCTCTCATTTAAGACCAAATAACCCTTGTTTATTTCTTGTGGTTTTGGCACAACACATTCCAATGAATAATAATGTTTCTATGGCTGCTGCAGTCTTAAAACTTGGTCAATTGATAGTTCAATATGTTCTTTATCAGCTGATGTAAATTTTGTGCTGGCAGTATAAAAAATAGCTTTGCAGCAAATGAAAGTCTTTCATTCAATAGCAAAAATGCATAGAAGGTTTCTCCTTTTCCAGCCAGCTACTTGGTGCATGGTAGTGCCAAGCCGTAAAACTTGGTATGTGGTTGCTATGGTCCCTTATCAGATTGTCTCTTGTCCCCCAAGCAGAGATTCAAGAAGACCCTTAATATTGCACTATTAAGGGGACCAGTTAAGGAAACCTTCCTTTTTAAAAGGAGAATCTGACATACCATTTTTTTTCTTAAGTTCCATCCAGGCAGCTCATGAAGGCAGATTTTAAACCTCTCTCAGAAACAGCTTTTTTTCTTGCTCAGAGAGGTCACTGTTATGAAGGCAGAAGTTTAAACCAGCTGTCTTTGTACTATATCCCAGTTACATTCCAAGCCTAATAACATCATTAAACACTCATGATTAGGCATTATAAAGAATATAAACTAATAACTATAAAACAATGCAAAATAATAAAATTATAAAATATTTTTGCAATCTAGAATTTGTCCCCACATACCTAATCAGCACACTGAAGACAATACCTTCAATAAAGAAACACCTGACTATCATAACTGCAGCTGGGCCCAAGGACTAACAGCAGTCTACAGACAGCTGAGTCAGTCCTGGGTCCAGCATACAGAAAGTTGGATGGAGCTCCAAGATCAGCTCAAGCACCTCTGCAGTCTGCAGCAAATATAGGTTAACTCCAGACTGACGTAATGCCCCCTGGCCTGCCATAGTCTAGCTAGTGCTGGGCCACGACAGCCCAATCAGAGGGATCCCAGATTGGATAGAGGATACCCTATCAAGGAAGAAGTGACCAAACTCTTCACACCCTTCTGTGGACAGCACTCTGCTGGACATTAGATAGACTGAATGTAACAATTTGTCCACAGTGTGAAAGAGTTGAGCTGGTCTCTTTTCCCCTGCAGCAATCACTTATTACAGAAACTGCCTTTTTCAGGGTGATTTCCTCCTGATACACCTTATAAGAAGCCCTCAGTGTTCACTTCTCCTCCAGAGATCCCAGTCTCCTCCATGAATTCTCCAACCCTCACCCTATGGCCTTTAACTGCTTTAGCTCCTCAAGATACCTGGAGGAGCTCTGGCAGGAAACTCTTGGGAGTATACAATAAGGTACAAGGGAGTTTCAAATACCTCAAGGGGATCACTAGAGTTTTAGAGGGCAGCATCTTTCAGAAAAGAAGATGTGCAAGAACAAGGGGTCACAATATGAGGCTGGAGGGGGGAAGACTCAGGGGCAATGTGAGGAAGTATTTTTTTTACAGAAAGGGTGGTGGATGCATGGAACAGCCTCCCTGAGGAGGTTGTGGGGAAACAATGGTAGGCAAATTCAAGAATGCATGGGATAGGCAGAAGGTAACACTAGGAGCAGGAAGGAGGAGGTAGGCTGTAGATCAGGTAATATCTGGTGTTTGTACAGTTGGTAGGGGAATGGCAGACTAAGTGGGCTAAGCGGTCCTTATCTGCCATCAAATTCTATGTTTTTATGTTTCCAAAAAGAAGAAGAAGAAGAATCAGTATTTATATAACACTTTTCATAAACTTTGTATCCCAAATCACTTTACAAGCAATGCTGGACTGGTAGTAAAGTGACTGAATGTGTAGTGGCAGCCATTACACAAATCAACACCCACACACAGCCTTGGACAATTGCATGAACCAGTTTTATGAGAAGGGGAATATTGGCCAAAACACTGGGAAAAGTCTCCTACTCTTTTTGCAAAAATTGCCTTGTTTTTTTTTTACTTCCACCTGGACACCCCCAAGGACAGCACCAGGATGGGTAGAAGGGACCTCGTTTTAACATCTCATCCAAAGGATGGTACACCCCAACAGTACAGCACCCCCCAATACTGCATTTGGGTGCCAGCATTTAGGTATGAGCCCAGTGCAGGTGGGGAACTAGAACCCACAACCTTCTGGTCCAGAGGCGGATGTGCTACCAACTGAGCCATGCTGTATTATCAGCTTTCATAGTCTCCACAACCTCCTTCACCCTCTTTGCACACATCTGTAATATGCTCAAGCAGTTTAATACCACCATGGGTTTAGAAAATTCAAGATTACATTTTGGATGGTATCAGACCAACTTCATAGGAGGGAATGATCTTACTGGGGGGTGCCCTGATAGCAAAAGCATGTTGATCCGACCATGCAATCAGATAAACCTTGACATCAAAGACATCAAGGTCTACGGGGAAACCAAGTCCAGGGTGTGGCCCCTTCCCCATACAATTATAAATGTACAAGTGGTTTTGCCATATTGAACTTTGTGATCTAGACACAAATGTTACATATTAAAGATGATATAAATCCATTCTCTGTCTGTTTCCCTAAAACACTCTCCTTTCTTCCATTCAATATTATCCACCCTTTTGATAAACTAGCAGTTTTTTTGTTGAGTAAAGTAGTTTTATTACTTTTTACTGCAACCAAGTCTGCTTTGTTTTCCTTATATTCAGTGTTTCCTGCTGTTCATTTTTCAATTTCCTTGACATTCTGTTACCAGTTCCACCCTTTAGACACATTCCCTCAGCCTTAAAATATGGTGGAACTGTCAGCATAGTATGCCCAGGAGTCATAATAATGTCATAGCAAAATAGTCAGTTGTGAATGTTAAAGAAAGACTATAAGGCAGAACTGGGGCAGTAACAGTTATGGATCATAGTAGCGTGCAGTGCTCTAGATGAGGTGCATACTGACCCTATTTACACATTGTAAAGAGGCACCTGAGTCTTTCATTGGCTGGCTTGCATACTGCTTACACAGAACATGTGGATTTTCAAAAGCACTGATCGGCTCTGTGTGTCCACTACTGTAATTGCTCCCCTACCCAACCATACGTCATGTCCAGAGTTCCCTGGCCCTGATTTATGCTGCCTTACCTTTGACCTTGCTGTTTGACATGCTCCTTCCCTCCTTCTGTAATGCACATGTCCTTGGAAATTTTGTTAGTGAAGTGGGAGTGAGTGGTACAGTAATTATGTGGAGCCCAGTGTAAGCAGCAAAGTCCCCACCACTGAAGTTGACAACAGCAGCAGCATGGTACACAGGCTAGCACAGCCAGGATGAGAGGGAAGCCATTCCACAGCATGACGGTGACTTGGAGCTGAAAGTAGTGGAATTTCAAGTTGGAGAGAGAACTTAAGGTAATACATGTTGGGGGTGGGCCTCTACATGTGTTGAGGAAAGTGTAAGCAAGTGGAGCATGCGACGAGCAAGTGGGCAGGAGAGTAGGGCACAGTAGCTTGCAAATTTATTAAATCTTGGCCACAGTAAAACAGTTGACAGTGGCACAGTGCGGAAGGATATTTAGCTAAATTAATATAAAATACCTGACTACGCAAACTAGTGATAGTCTGAAGAAAAGTTTTGGTTTTTTTGTAAATACAGTGTCAGACAATCTAAGTCGGGTTACTGCAGAGAGTGTATGCCACTGCCTGGTGATCATTTTGCACAGGGCAGTGGAGGCTCAATGCTGATAGTAAGAGACAGCACAGGCTAGATTCAGTACAGTACAACTGCAGCCTTTCTGTACATTCCCTGACTTCCAGCACAGAACCCTGCCTGTCCTGGGTGGTGGTGGGGGGTGTCAGGCTATCATCAGGCTGCACTCTGTAGCTGCCTCAGCCTGGCACCTAGCCTGCTTGATAATGGAATTGTTTTGTTGATACATACTTTTTTGTAGTTTCAAAAAGTCCCCTTTGCTCGCTGGATTTTGTCATTTGTACTCATCCAGATTTGGTTTTACTCACTTCCCTTACAGAGTGAGGAGTACAAAAACTCAACCCCAAAAATCTTATCTGGAGCACAGGTAACATGCATAGTAACATATTAATTTAAGGTCAA
This sequence comes from Neoceratodus forsteri, assembly GCA_016271365.2. Lineage (NCBI taxonomy): Eukaryota > Metazoa > Chordata > Ceratodontiformes > Ceratodontidae > Neoceratodus > Neoceratodus forsteri. Next base: position 632,891,665 of record CM057450.1, on the reverse strand, counting down.
AAGGGACTATAGGTCCATTAGGTCTTCTCCCCTATTCATAAGCAGGGATCAATAAGTGTGCTGTACAAACATACTAATTTATTGGATGAAAATGAAATATTAATTTACAGAATCAAAATAACCTATTTATCTGAGTTATATTGAACCTCTTTTTTTACATACGTTTTGATTCTGTCTTCTTGTCGGTGTTATAAGAATCCAATGATATTTCAGCTCCAAGACCTTCTTAAGGAGCAACAGTACTTGCAGATAAAAAGAGCAGCCCACATGCTGATGCACTAAGGGGCCACATACACAGTCGCATTGGGGTGCCACAAAGTGATTGCAAAGACCACTTTATGACACTGTTTGACCTTGCACCCATTTGTGCCATATACAAGGGGATCACAATCCTTTCCCTGCACTGGCAAAATGAGCATTGCTCTGGCACAGAGAAAGGGGTGGGAGTCAGTAAGCTAAGGCAGCGCTGTGCAATGCACTGTTGCTTCCTGAATCCCCTTTCCAGCTGCTAAACACCACAAAGCGTCACTCCACTGTCTACAGACAGACACCACTGAGGTGGAAGCACAGGACCAAGATTGGCGAGTGTCCAGGTCAGGATGATCCCCATGTGAGTAATCTGGGATAGGGAAGGAGTTCCACTGGACACCAGAGAATGAATTAAGAGCTCCTGACAGTTGAGAGACCACTAGACCACCAGGGATAAATGCTATGGGGCAAAAAAGACCAGATTAACCACTGTCAACTAGCAGACCATAAAGTATAAGGTTGGGGGACAACTGAGGCATCAGCATCTCTGCCACGGATATCGGAGATTGGCAGTGTACCATGTGACTGGCACACTGCCATACCCAAATGTCTGTGGGTGCAGCTTGTCCAGTATTTGTGGTAAAAAAAAAACATTTGCAACCACAAACATCTGGAGGCTCAAAACTGTATTGCAATCTGTCTGCTGGCAGAAACCCATCATCCCAATGGCCAAGATGCCCCATGGCAGTTTTCAGGGGTGGCATGGCAGCATGGGGCGTAGAAGAAAAAATTTGAAATAAATTCATTCCAAAACTGATTGCTGTCTGTTTCAGGTTACACGTAATTACAGTGTGTGGCTATTATTCTGAATATTTTGTTTACAAAATACAGTTTCTGTTATCAATTTCCTCCCATGTATTTGTGGAATAAAATGTTATCATTGCATTTATCTTCACAGTAATTACCTGTCCCTCCTTTTATCTTTCAGGGCTTATTGGTGGCAATCCTGTACTGCTTTATCAATAAAGAGGTAAGTCAATAACAGTCTCCTGAAACTAGGAATACCTACATTGGGTTCTGATCTCACTTGGGGCTGATCACATAATGAGGAAACAAGAGCATTTGCCTGGCTGCATATTGGCTTAATGGTGTTGCCACAGCACTACTTCTCTGCCCCCCTTAAATATTGCTGCTGAAATATACTGTACAGTATACTGCTGCAGACAGAAGCAAGTCGTCGGCAGATATTTCTAACTCACACAAAGTGCTTTCATGTCATTATTTTCCCTCAATGCTCCTACTCTCTTAATTTCATTTCTATGTACAGTATAGTGCCACTGCTTTCTCTTTGGCATCTATTCCCCTGCCCCCACCACCACCACCACCCCAACAGAATTCTGGCACAGCTTTGACTACTGTTTTCTTAGTCACCCTTTTGCATATCAACCAATACAACAGTCACTCTTGCCTATTCCATGATTTATAGCATTAAATGGAACTCCAATGGGTGGCCCTGAAAATGGCAATTAAAATTGTACCCAATTATAGAAAACTATTCAAACAATCTGGACAGAAAATGCATCTGTACACAATCTGTCAAAGTAGTACTCAAAAAATCAAAGAGCAGAGTTTTGTACAGTAGTATAGTTCATCTGGTAGTGCACATAGCATTACACCTCCATTGCAAGCTTGGTGAAGGTTCCGATTATGCTCTGGACAGGTTTCCTTCTGACAACAGAACGCAGGTACAGCAGGTAGTTTGTTTTTGTAAGTATACCTCCACTGCTCAGAGGGCTTACTGTACAGAGTTATGGCACTCATAAACACAGAAAATAAAACATATCACACTAAAAGCAATGCACAGTTGGCCCCATGGCACTGACGAGCCAGGGCCACTCCATAAATCAAGGAAATCAGGAGCGCAGGCCAGCAGACAGACTGACAAGAGTATACATGAGGATGCTGTTCTCCCAGGGGAGGGAGGGAGGATGGCGCACCACTCGAAGCATCACGAAGAGCTAGTTCCTGGTGGTGGCACGGTAGAGCCACCATTGCTGGTCTTGGTGGCCGTACATCAGCTAGCACCACCCCCCAGGGTGCCAATGTGGTGTATACTGCTGAGGCAGGTGGGATGGGGAGGGACCAGAAAAATGGAAATGGACTGGCTCAATGTAAGATTCTTAGTGATGGTCTCTGCATGCGTTCTCCCCCATGCTACCAGATCCTTCACACTGGTGCCCTCATCACCCAGTCCTGAATGCCCAGTCAATAATTAAATCAAAAGCAGTGGATTGTAGTGCAGCTGCTGTGGTACTCCTTCAGAAGAGCTGGGACAGGGATGAACCAGGGAACTATAGATCAGTCAGTCTGACAGTCTGGCATCTATAGTGGGCCAGATTACTTGAGACACTTATTTAGGAGAGGATGGTGAGGTTTCTGAATGCCAGTGGATTCCATGACAAAAAAATGGCATGGATTCACCATGGGGAGGTTGTACAGTATCAAGCAACTCTGACTAACCTCTTTGATGGGATCATGAAGGCAGCTGACATTTGGCAGGCTGTGGATTATCTGAATATGGACTTCAACATAACTTTTCAACTCTATCCCACATAGGAGAAAGGTTAAGAAACTGGAGGACCTAGGTGTAAGGGACAATATTACAGGATGGCCCAGGAACTGCCTAGGAGGGAGAACACAGAGAATAAATAGTCTTAAATCAGAAATTCTTGATGGTAAGGGAAGTCCACAGTAGGGTTCCCCAGGGGTCAGTCTTATGCTAAATACTTTTCAACGTGTTTATCTGCAACACTGAAGAAGGGATCCAAGGGAAGCTGTGCCTGTGTGCAGCACACAAAATATATACAAATCTTCTGTAGTGGGAAGTGATGAGATGGCTAGGAAACTGAGTCAAGATCTGAAGAAACTAGAGAAATGGTAAAGGGTCTGGCAACTAAAATTCAACATAAAAGAATGCAAATTTATGCACATCAGGGTCAGTTACCCATAAACAAAGTACAGAATGGGTATGTACAGTAGTCTTAGAAAAAACAACACATATATATATATATATATATATATATATATAGGGATACGTGATGGGCAGGAGTGGAATATGGAAAATGTCTAAATGAGTGAATAGTGACCTCAGGATACCTTACGAGTGGTGGAGCATAGCGGAATATTCATATTACACTCCTGCCAATCATGAATTCAATTTATACAATAAGGCTTTAAATATTTGTGCTTTTTTTTTTGTTCTGGATATTTGTATACTATTTTTATGTGGTCCTCTGGGTGTTATTTTCTGCAGTGGTTTTGCTCCGCGTCGTTAAGCGTCCTTAAGAATGATTTTTGTTTCGATTTTGTGAATGGAGTTGTTTGTAGTGTTTTGATTGGTTGCTTTTATCAATGGGTTGCTTGTATTTGTTGTGATTGGTTGTGTGTTTGGATGGTGGTTACTGACTGGTTGTTTTCAGGTTTGTTGGAGGGCGTTAGTAATGGAGGAGGTTGTGTAGCTCGTGGATATGTTGGTAATGTCATTGTAACTATCCGTTTGTCAGATTAATTTTTTTGAATTATTTTTTGGGAATTTACATGTGTAGTGCATTTTTAACATTGACAGTGTTTAGCTTTTTTGGGTGCTTGTCTCTGGTTCACTTCACTGGAGGTTGTTCCAGTTTACTTCACTGGGGGGGTGACTGTCAGTTTACTTCACCGCGGGTAAGTCTCTCATGTTTTCTGGTTTTGTTATTACATTTTTTACTTCATTCTGCTGTTGCTTTTTGCTGGGTCATTATTCGGAGCCCATGTTTCTCTAGAGGTTTCTGATATTCTACTTCCTGTCGCGAGAACAGTGTGAGTAACTCTTTCTGTTCGGAAGACTGCACAGGTGATTTTTATTTGTTACTGTGGAGATTTGCAAGTAGTTTGGCATGGGATCTTAAACTTGGGGAAGTATAGTGACTTAGGCACTTTTGGAATAAATGTTATTGATGTATGCACTGTGTGTAAAAATGTAAGATATTATCACAGAGCATACGTCATGCAGGATTAATTCAACAGTGGTGAGAATACATGTTTTTATTACATTGAATATCATCTCACCCCACTGTATAAATAAATAAATATATACAGTATATATATATATATATATATATATTAGAGGCAAAAAAATCAGTTTAATGCATTAGTTAGGGTTGTTCCACAGTGACAAAAGTGAGGAAATTCAGTGTTAGGGCTGAAAACCCCCATGGACCCCCGCCCTCCTCCCCAATCGGCATTGGGGTGCGCATTGGGATAAATCAGCCCTAACTCTCACCCCATGACATGTGTAAAGCAGCAGAAGTATAGGAGAATGGGGTGAAAGTTAGGATCAACGATCCCACGCACCCCAATGCCGATTGGGGAGGGCGGGGTCCAAGGGGGCTCTAACCTAACACTGAATTTCACTTTTGTCGCTGTGGAACAACCCTAACTAATGCATTAAATGGAGTTTTTTGCCTCTAATTTCTCTTCTTTTTGAGAATGATAACAAGAAATAGTGAATGTAATGCAGCAGCGGGAGCGCGGGGCCCCGCCACATGATGTCTCGTGGCATAGTAACAGCAACAGCAACGCAAACAGAAGTGCTAACAGTGGCGCACATGGTAACACAAGTGCAAATGAGAACAGAAAGGGTAACGCACATGGTGGCGTAGAAGAGAACGATCTGCCACGTGATGTGTTGTCACATAGTAACATGGTGCCTGCAAACGGAAATGTCAATGGGCATGGTGGACGCAAAGTGAAACAGAAAGAGAAACAGTACTGTAGACACAAATGGCAAAAATAACGAAATGCAAGCGCAAATGAAAGCGCAAAGGGATAGCACATGGTGGCGAGACGCCAATGGTAAGTGAAGGCAATGGAACGCAAGCGAAAGGGCAACAGTAACAGTAATGTAAGCGCACAGGCTGGTTTTCCCCAAAACCTGCATAGAGAAAGACAGTGAGTACAAATAATGTATGCATAATAGTGAGTATCGGAGCAGAAAATGAGAACTTGGAATACTAAATACGTTATATCTCAGGAACCGTACGACATAGAAAAAAAATCAAAAAGTCGTATGATTTACAACTGTCCTGGCTAATTGGGGCTAAGCATTTTTCTGACGAAACGTCCGTATCTCGCACCGTTTCCGAGATATGGGCCCTGAAAGGCGCAGCGAACGCCGTAATGTTATCCTATGGGGAAAAAAGAGAAGTTCGGAGTGCCATAACTTTGCCTCCCTGTAATATTTTTTCACCAAACCACTGAAAGGCACATCTGTGGGCTGTTGGCTGTGTTCCCTCCAAATTTCAGAAAAAAAGACTAAACCGTTATTTTGCAGCAAGGTGCCAAATGATTCCTGTAATGCGTTGGGCGCCGTAATGTTATCCTATGGGAAAAACTGTCAACTTTGGAGTGCCGTAACTTTGCCGCCGTGTAATATTTTTGAATACAACACTGAAAGGCACATCTGTGAGATGTCATCTGCGTTCCCCCCAAATTTCAGCCCAAAACTCCCAACCGTTCCTTTGCAGTGGAGTGCCAAAGAATTACTGTTATTTTGGGCAAAGTGTCGCAAAGTAGTGTCGTAATTTGCGAAAGTGCTAAAAAATTTGCAACACTTTTGAGTGCAACACTACTATAGTACTTTTTCCAGAAATTTGAAAAACATATTTCTGGGGTGTTTTACCGCAAAATAAAGACATGGCTAGCATCCTCAGGGCCCGACTAGGTGAATACAAAAATAATTAGGTTGCTAGAGGGTCTCAATTTTAAATGGAAAGCATTTTTCTGATCACTAACTGAAAACAAGATGGCAGATTTGCGACAGTAACAGGGCCATTTGCGACAGTAAAAAGTGCATTTGCGACACTGTCGAACTTTTTGTTAACTTTTCCCATTGACTTATAATGGAAATTGTTTTTGAATAACTTTTGAACCGTTTAATATTTTCACGAAATCTTCAAAAGGCACATTGGGACCTGGCCGCATGTTCCTGAAGATTTCAGGCCAGTATCAGCGCAAACTGTACAACCTATGGCGCGACAATAGAAAATCAGAAAAGCGTAAGCGTGTGTAGATCATGCTTATACTCCGCAGCCGTATATCTGACTGATACAATACTTGGCAGATCCCACGGCCTATGGTTCTTGATCATGTATTCCAAATTTCAGGCAAATCCGTCAAACAGTTGTAAAGTTATTAAGGTGCAAAGTTTTGGGGTTTAACATAGAAATGGCTCCTAAACCCTAACTATAGTGGCACTACCGTGCCGCTATAATATGTGTGTGTATATACAGTGAAGCCCACCAGGATGAAGCGTAGCAATGCAGAATTCTGCAGTAGAGTTACTGCAGCAAACAATGCAATTTCAATGGGAGTTACTCCCTTTTGTCATGCAGTAAACCTGTGACACTGCACTTCATCCTTGCTGGGTTCACTATATATGTGTATTTATACAAATATATATATATATATATTAGAGGCAAAAAACTCCATTTTAATGCATTAGTTAGGGTTGTTCCACAGCGACAAAAGTGAGGAAATTCGCTGTTAGGGTTGAAAACCTTAACTCCGAATTTACCCCCCCAGCACCACACACACACAGACACACACACACACACACACACACACACACACATGCAAGTATGGGGTAGGACCAAGTCAACACAACCAATGGCAGACATCCAGCAGCAGGTGACAGAAATAACAAACAATTGTCTAAATGTACTACGAGACATCCCCACCCACCTGACCAGGTACTGCATGCTCAGTGGAGATCAACAGCAAAACTGAGGCCATGTACACCAAACGTACACATCCCTGATTGCAGCTGCACACAACGTACCACACTTAGTAGTTGCATGGCCTTACCTACCGATGCCCCACACCAGTAATATTTTTTCAATACAACACTGAAAGGCACATCTGTGAGATGTCGGCTGTGTTCCCTCCAAATTTCAGCCCAAAATTCCCAACCGTTCTTTTGCAGTGCAGTGCCAAAGAATTGCTGTCATTTTCCCACAGACTAGAAAACTACTGTCACAATTTTCGAAAGCTTTCGCAAACATTTGCGACACTTTCGTGAGCACAAAAGTAATTTATGAAAGTACTTTTTCCAGAAATTTGAAAAACATATTTCTGGGGTGTTTTACCCAAATTAAGACATGGCTAGCATCCTCAGGGTCCGACTAGGTGAATACAAAGAATTAGGTTGCTAGAGGGTCCCAAATTTAAATGCCAAGCATTTTCTGATCACCAACTGAAAACAAAATGGTGGATTTAGCAGATAACAGGCCCATTGCGGAAAGTAAAATGCATTTCTTGAAAGTGTTGAACTTTGTGTTAACTTTCCCATTGACTTGTAATGGGAAATTGTTTTTGAATAACTTTGAACCGTTTAATATTTTTTCACCAAATCTTGAAAAGCGGCAGCTAAATCACACCTTTAATAACTCTGCAGCCGTGTAGCCGATCGTATGAAACTTGGTGAAGATGCCAAGGCCTATGGTTCTTGATCGTGTATTCCAAATTTCCGCCAAATCCGTCAAACAGTTGCAAAGTTATTAAGGTGCAATATTTTGGGGTTTAACATAGAAATGGCTCCTCAACGTAGCAGGAACGGTCTGCCACGTAATGTGTTGTCACACAGTAACATGGTGCCTGCAAACAGAAATGTCAATGGGCATGGTGACGCAAAGTGAAACAGAAAGAGAAACAGTACTGTAGACACAAATGACAAAAAATAACAGAAACGCAAGCGCAAATAAAAACACAAAGGATAACACACATGGTGGCGTAGACATCAATGGTAAGTGAAACGGGTACGGAACCACAAGCGGAAAGGGCAACGGTAACAGTAATGTAAGCGCACAGGCTGGTTTTCCCCAAAACCTGCATAGAGAAAGACAGTGAGTACAAAGAATGTATGCATAATAATGGGTATCGGAGCAGAAAGTGAGAACTTGGAATACTAAATAGGTTATATCTCAGGAACCGTACGACGTAGAAAGAAAATTTAAAAGTTATATGATTTATGACTGTCCTGGCTAGTTTTGCTGGGGGCTAAGTATTTTTCTGACGAAAAGTCCGTATCTCGCACCGTTTCCGAGATGCGGGCCCTAAAAGGCGCGTCGAACGCCGTAATGTTATCCTATGGGAAAAAAAGAGAAGTTCAGAGCGCCATAACTTTGCCTCCCTGTAATATTTTTTCACCAAACCACTGAAAGGCACATCTGTAGGCTGCTGGCTGTCTTCCCTCCAAATTGCAGAAAAAAAGACCAAACCATTATTTTGCAGCAAGGTGCCAAAGGATTCCTGTAATGCGTTGGGGGCGCCGCCGTAATGTTATCCTATGGGAAAAACTGTCAACTTTGGAGTGCCGTAACTTTGCTGCCGTGTAATATTTTTTCAACACAATACTGAAAGGCACATCGGTCATATGTCGGCTGCGTTTCCTCCAAATGTCAGCCCAAAACTCCCAACCGTTCTTTTGCAACGCAGTGCCAAAGAATTGCTGTCATTTTCCCACAGACTAGAAAACTACTGTCGCAATTTGCGAAAGCTTTCGCAAAAATTTGCCACACTTTCGTGAACACAAAAGTACTTTGCGAAAGTACTTTTTCCAGAAATTTGAAAAACATATTTCTGGGGTGTTTTACCCCAAAATAAAGACATGGCTAGCATCCTCAGGGTCCGACTAGATGAATACAAAAAGAATTAGGTTGCTAGAGGGTCCCAAATTTAAATGCCAAGCATTTTTCTGATCACTAACTGAAAACAAAATGGCGGATTTGCGAAAGTAACAGGGCCATTTGCAAAAGTAAAAATGCATTTGCGACACTGTCGAACTTTTGTTAACTTTTCCCATTGACTTATAATGGAAAATTGTTTTTGAATAACTTTTGAACCGTTTAATATTTTTCACCAAATCTTCAAAAGGCACATCGGGGACCCTGGCCGCGTTCCCTGAAAGTTTTGGGCTAGTCCACATAAACTGTGTGCAACCTGTGCAGCCGTCCATGTAGAATTCCAGAAAGCGTAAATGCGCGCAGATCACGCTTTAATAACTCTGTAGCCGTATATCCAACCAGTAAAAAACTTGGCAGATCCCAAGGCCTATGGTTCTTGATCGTGTATGCCAAATTTGAGGCAAATCCGTCAAACGGTTGCAAAGTTATTAAGATGCAAAATTTGGGGGTTTAACAGAGAAATGGCTCCTCAACCCTAACTATGGTAGCACTACAGTGCTACCATAATATATTATATATTAGCCTCATACATATATACATGCCAGCAAAAATAATCTTAGTACATTTAGGCAGCCCTCTCCCCTGATTGCATTGCACTCTTCATTCAGTGTGCTTACGCAACTGGATAAGATATGTGATGATGCTTGTGTAACTTGATTTGCTTTTGTGGCTTTCCACCTCTCTATCCGTGGGATATACCACCCTGTAGGGGTATGACCCAAGGAACCCTAAAGGAGGGTTCCCCCCCTACAGGTGCCAGAAATGAATGCGTTGGCTAAAGGTAGGTTAGGAAGAAGCCCACGGGTAAGAAAGATGAGACACTGGAGGAGGAGGAGAAGGAGGAGGGGTGGATGGTGGGCAATGAAAAATGAATCCTGGGAGAGTCCAGGATGAATTACATTTTAAGCTCAATGGGGGAGTGACGCTGTTGCTCTGCCCATTGAACCGCAGGCTTACAGCCCTCCCATTCAATGTGCTTACGCAACTGGATAAGATATGTGATGATGCTTGTGTAACTTGATTTGCTTTTGTGGCTTTCCGCCTTTCTATCCGTGGGATATACCTCCCTATAGGGGTACGATGCAAGGAACCCTAGAGGAGGGTTCCCCCACTACAGGTGCCGGAAATGAATGCATCAGCTAAAGGTAAGTTAGAAAGAAGCCCAAAAAGAATACTTAAAGATGTCAAGCTTCGAAGAGGCAAGGATGAAGAATGAATTCTGTGAAGAAAGGCTAACTTCCTAAGGAGAGAGGGGAAAGCCGGGCCACCATCCACCTCCATCCAACAGCAGAACCTAACTAACTAACGAGAAGAAAGCATTAACTCTAACTAATATTATGACCATTGGCATGGAGGGGAGGGAAAAAGCCACTTTGAGGGAGAAACCTCTGGGGATCCAAGGCCTAGGTCACCTTCCATCCAGGCCGACGACGTTTGATCTGAGGACATATGTTAGTAGAGAGAATAGTTCATAGATGATAGACATGAGTAGGTTAAAGAGAAGGATATGAGTAGGGAAGATGATGATGGGATAGGGGAAACCCCAAAAGAAGGTACAGATGGAAGGAACATGAGGCAGCGATACAGATGAATGTGATGATTGTCTCAGGAGGGCGACTCCGGGGAGAAGGATGTATTCAGATGCGGTTTGAAAATTATGAAGACCGACGATGATGATGATAGCTGCAGGAGTGCAGTAGGTTCAAAGAGGCAGCAGAGGAGTCAGTGATAGGAATGCTCGAGGAAGCAATGTAAATAGAGTACTGATGAGCGACTGAAGACCAGAGTCATGAACCTGGAGATATAGGGGAATTGAAGGAAAGTGGAGAATGCTGGAACAGTGAAAGTGAAGCACAAAATGGATGATGGTACGAAATGGATACGGTACAATAAAGAAAGGAAAGCCAAGAAGGCTGATACAGGTAGAGGTGAGGCACTGACTGAATGATGTACGATATTGGAGTGAAGGCAGAGCAGTCGAGGATAGGGATGTGTGAAAGGAATGCACAGGTTGGAGCAGAGGAGATGAGGAGGACACTGAGCGAGTTAAGAAAATGAAACAATGAGTTCAGCATGGTACTGAGAAAGCAGAACGGGAGAACAATGAGGTCAGCATGGCTCTGAGGACGAGGAAAGGAGGAAGGAAAGCGAATAAGCACTGATAAAAGGACAAAGGATGGTAGGGAGGTCAGGCGAAGGCAGGATAGGTGCAGGCTGGACTAGAGAAAATCCTTGATGGCTGGGATGAGCAATATGGGAGGGGATGAGAAGCATACTGATAGAGCAATAGAAACAGATAAACAGGTCAAGATGAGGCATAGCAGACCAGAGAGGGGCAAACCTGAATGTATGACAATGAGGTAATAGGAAACAAAATAGGAAATGAGGCAGCAGGGCCGTAGAACCCCAAAAGAGGTAGCCGAGCTGAGAAAAAACCATTGAGCAATAAAATGAGCTTGGATTTCCATGGATAAAACAGCAGCACTTACTGGAGCGATAGTCCCATTGATGTGAGCCAGATCCAATAAGGCTAGAATGTGATTTATTTTATTTTTTTATGTGAATATCATGCAGCCTATGAAAGCATCCAATGAAGTAGGTAAACGAATGATGATTCATGGCGACATACAAACAGGCTGTAGGACAAAAACGCCAGAGTACCTGCAGACATGGGCCAGAGAGGCTACAGTGCTGCTGGCTGAGTGCCTACAGGAGGGCCGCATCCTAAACAGCACAGCTGGCAGCAGTCGACATGCACCCAGTGCATAAACAGTGTATGTAATGGAAAGCCAGTCATACAATTGGGTGGCAAGGTGAAAAGAAATACTGCAAGGGCTACAGAGCTAGAGCCAAAGCGGCTGCAGGACAGTGGGAGAAGTCAAGCGAAGGAGAGATACGAGGCTGGAATGAGAAGCCTAGCAGCGCTGGTGGTGGTCCAAAACAACGGGCAAGACCAGCGACGGAAAGAGCTGGTAGCCGAAAGCGGGCAGCTAGTGAAGGCAAGCCACGGTGCCAGTTGCAGCAGTGATGGAGGAGCGAGAGAAGAACAATGCTGCGAGCTCACAGTAAGGACGAGCGGGGGGATGAGAGAGAAGGCATCGGGAGCACAGTGTGAGCAATGGGCTATGTCAAAATAGGAATGCAGTTCCAAGAGGAGGGTTTGGAGTGAGGGGAATCACAGGCTAGAAATCGCAGCAAGGGCAGCTGGAGGCGATGAGAGGACTGGGAGCAAACAGAAAAAATGGGCAAGGGAGCGACCGATGAAACCTCTGGCCACAGCAATGAAAAATGAATCCTGGGAGAGTGTAACGTTTTAAGCTCGATGGGGGAGTGACGTTGTTGCTCCGCCCACTGAACTTCGGGCATAAAGCCCTCCCATAGTGCACCTGCAGCCCCATTCCCTACTTTGCATCATAATTATGCTGTTTTTAGGGGTGGTGCTGTAGTGCTCAGCAGCCACTTGGCTCATACCAGGAAGTTACAAGCTGGGCTTTAGGAGAAAAATGACTATTAAACTGCTAGGCAGAAAATATTGATTTATGGCTGAAAAAGCTCCTAGAGCTGGCAACTACATGGCATAAGTTGCCTGCCTGAAGCACAAAAATATGTCAGCTGCTCTATAAACTGAAGTTTGTTTATTCTTTGGTAACCAAGTAAGGCCCACTAGGCACAAGTGCCTGTTTTCAGGGGTGACCCAGGAGCACTGAGGTGGTTAATTGACTTGCTCAGAGTCACACATAATGCAAGTGAAGGTTGTGGGACTTAAACTCAGGTCTGCTGGATGTACCAAGCTCATTCCTAGCTTGTAAATTTCTTACTGAAATGGAAATTGTACTAATGGAATTAAACATTTGTTTCCCTGCCTCTTTGCATATATGCAAAATGCCAGTGCCAGATAAAGAGAGTGTCTGTGGCTGAGAAGCATGGCTAGACAATGGGCTCCCAGTCAGCAGCCACTCTTCTGGTCAAAGTGAATCCCCATAATGCAGGGACTGTGAACTATGCAAGCGCTGAATTGTTGAGTATGTCAGCCACCATATGCCCGTAACCCTTAACCTTCATTTGACTTGTTTGTAAGGCCTTTGGCACTTTGCAGTACTCAGTCCTACCTAAAGCAAAGCCAGCCTTAATGCCTACATGGCAACTTGCATATATTACCCATGATACCTCCCATTAGGGGTACTGGTATATGTGTAATTTGGGTTGCTTTAATACTTGACTGCATTGCCAGTTCACGTTTTGTGTAACCCTTGCTTCAGTGTCTTTATGTCGAAGTTCTTGTGCTGAATTTTCAAAGGACTGAGAATGCCACAAGCCCTGGGTGTGCAGAACATATGGCGCACGGGGATTACGGCATTTTCACAGCCAGCTATCAGGATTTTCTATCCCATTCACCAATTGCAGCAAGTTAGACCACCTTTTTCTGGTCTTACTTGCGTCAATCACGGGTACCCTTTTGACGGAGCTTGTGCCACCTATTTGGCACAAGCTGCTGTAAATCAGGTAAAGTGTTGTAATTGCACCCAACCTATCAAAATCAGGTGCAGTGTGCTACAAAGGTGTTGGTGCAGCGGTGCCAACAAAAGGGTTTGATGCAAGGCTTGCCCTTTGAAAATCCAACCTCTTGTCTTTTGAATTTATTGGTTATTGTTTCAATGTAAGGGGGCTTCAGATGAAATGGTGGACATTTGTCAGATGGTGTTGAACTGTGCACATCTGTGGAAATCAAGGAAATCATGAGCCTGGCCTTCCCCAACCCCACAATACAGCCCTCCTTTATAAGGCAACTGCCAGGAATCAAAGAATTTTGCAGGGGAAAGGATCACAGATCTCCTGGTAGAAGGTCACCTGGGGGCCAGTGACCATCACATCGTATAGTTCAATTTGGCCACTATAACTAAATCAAGCAATTCCAAGGCAAAAACATGGGATTTCAGAGGAGCTGACTGTGATAAGATGGCCAACAGAGTTAAGCTAGCCCTGGCAAGAAGAAATACAGGTGAGGGGGAACAGGCAAAGTGGACAAGCATTAAGGATGCAATACTTGAAGCAACATCCCATTGTGTTAGGGAGAAACACAAGAGAAAAATAAGGAGGAAACCACTTTGGTTCTCAAAAACAGCAGAAAAGATCAGAGCCAAAAGGTTGGCCTTCAGAAAATATAAGGGAATGCAGCAGGATGAAGATAGGAAGGTATACCAAACTTCCTTAAGGGAAGCATGGAAGGCAATAAGGCAGGCAAAGGCCCAAACCGTGGAAACACTAGTACAAACAGTAAAAGAAGGGGACAAGACTTTCTATAGATACATTAGTGAAGGAGAAAGTCCAGAGGAGGTATTGCTAAGATAAAATGGGAAAAGAAGGAGTGTGGGGAGGAGGACCTAGGAAAAGCATCTATCCTAAATAGATACTTCTGCTCAGTATTTACAGAGGAGAAGGTAGGGCATGGCCCACAGCTCAGCCCCATGGACACAGAGAGGAGGGAAGCGTGCACAAGTCCCTTCACAAAAGAAAGGGTCCTACAAGAGCTCACTAAGCTCAGGGTGGACAAGACAATAGGACCTGATGGCATACATCCAAGGGTACTAAAGGAGCTAAGAGTGGAACTAGCAGAGCCATTATCTGAACTGTTTAGTGAGTCTCTGAGCACAGGAGAAGTCCCAGAAGACTGGAGAAGAGCTTATGTGATCCCGCTCCACAAGAGTGGTAGCAGGGAGGAGGCAGAGAACTACAGACCAGTCAGTCTTACCTCAGTAGTGGGCAAGATTATGGAGGAACTCCTTAAGGAAAGGATAGTGCAACACCTGGAATCCATTGGAGCACAGGATCCAAGACAACATGGGTTTACAACATGAAGGTCCTGTCAAACTAATCTCATAGATTTCTTTGATTGGGTAACCAAAGTGGTGGACCAAGGGGGTGCAGTTGATGTCGCCTACCTTGACTTCAGCAAAGCTTTCAATACCGTTCCACATAGAAGATTGATTAATAAGCTGGGTAGGCCGGGGTGGGTCAAAAGTTGGCCAACTGGGTGGCAAACTGGTTGGTGGGCAGAAAACAGAGTGGTGGTAATGGTATACAGTCAGAAGAGATGCAAGTCACAAGTAGGGTACCTCAGGGATCAGTCCTGGGGTCAATCCTCTTCAATATCTTCATCAGTGACATTGCAGATGGACTGGAGTGTAAGGTTTGTCTGTTTGCAGATGACACCAAGATCTGCAACAGAGTAGATGATGCAGATGGAGTGGGCAGAATGAGAAGAGATCTGGATAAATTGGCAAAATGGTCGGAAGAGTGGCAACTGGGGTTTAACGCAAAAAAGTGCAAGATCATGAACATAGGGAAGAAAAACCCTGAATCCACCTACAGTTTGGGAGGGGAGTTGCTGGCAATCACAACAGAAGAAAGAGACTAGGGCATCATCATCATCACAGATGACCTGAAATCATCCAAGCAGACCACTAAAACAGTAGGTAAGGCTAGAGAGATGTTGGGGTGTATTAGTAGGGGTATCACAAGTCGTGAGAGGTAGGTAATAATCCCTCTTTACAAGACACTGGTTAGGCCCCATCTGGAGTACTGCATGCAGTACTAGAGGTCCCACCTGCACAAGGACATTAACAAAATGGAGGCAGTCCAGGAAGGACAACCAAAATGGTGCAGGGATTGCATCAGAAAACATATGAGGACAGATTAATGGAGCTCAATATATATACGCGAGAGCAAAGGAGGGAGAGAGAGGTGATATGATCAAAACATTCAAACATCTTAAGGGCATTAACAAGGTGAAAGAGTCTAACATGTTTCAATATAAGAAAAATATCAGGACAAGAGGACATAGCATGAGATTAGAGGGAGGACAACTAAGGGGTAATGTGAGGAAGTTCTTTTTCACAGAAAGGGTGGTGGATGCATGGAATGGCCTACCACAGGACATGGCGGATATGAATACAGTGCAGGGCTTCAAATAGGCATGGGATAGGCATAAGGGAGCAATACAGATGAGTATGAATAGATAGGCAATTGACAGAGTAAAGGCCTATGGCACATTCAAAAGGTAGAAAAAATGGGCAGATTGGATGGGCCTTGTGGTCCTTATCTGCCATTAACTTCTATGGTTCCATGTTTCTATACAGAGGTGTATAGCTTGAATGGAATATTCGTACTGGCTTACTGCATTCCAAAGAGTTAATTTAATGGCTAGAGCTAAAACCTTCCCATACAATAAAACAATTACAACTGAAACTTAAAATACATTCATTTGAAAATCTAAAATCATTTTACTTTCAGAAAGTTCTGAGTTACACAGACAATGTGGTAGTCTATTATATGTCCCGTTTATTAATATAACAGACACTCTCCGGCTGATGTTCAAAACATTGAAGGATGGATTGCACTTTATAGTTTGTTGCTGAACAAATAAAAAAAACAATGTATCGCTGTTTGGAACTAAGGCAAAGATAAACCTACTATACATAGAGACTCTTTTCAAGTACTGGAGATTGTCGGTACTACTTTGAAAGTAATGAACCATTTGAGATATCTGGGCAGCTACCTAGCAGGGCAACTATCTTTAAGCAAGCATATGGATGCCCTAACAAATTCCCTGAATTAAAAATTTGGAATGCTCTACAGGGTGAAAAGCTGCTTAACTGACAAAACCAGATTACCGATTACTCATCAATACTTGATGCCTATATTTAATTGTGGTTTTACTGGTTATGATCAAACGTCAAGAACAGATTTTTAGATGAAATGTGTGTTTTTATATAATAGAGTAGAGAGGTCTGATCTAGATGCGAGACAGAAGGATTTCCCCATCAGTAAATGTTTTTAAGGGCTTATTAAAAATGTACATTTTTGATTTAGCTTTTAGGACCGGCAGAACAAAAGAACACTGATAAATTGATAATTAGTATTGTGTTTTATCCTATTTATTGTATAACCTCCTCCTTTTACTGTGACCATTGTGATTTGTTGTTCTGTTGTACTGTGTGCCCTGAGCCATCTTGGATGGGTGTCTAACCAATAGATTTGCCATGCCTTACCTTTGTCCTGCCTTGCCTAGAACACATAACTGTGAAATATATCAGAAGTTCTATTGGTTGTTACTAAATCAAAAAATCCAGATTTGTTCAACTAAATATGGTCTTTCAACAATTGCACAGCAAAGACCCTGCTTGTCTGGTAGACTTTTTCAGGCCGTATCAAATCAGTTATTATGCACAATCAAACAATGAGAAATATTGAGCTGCTCCCTTTTTTTCAAAATTGAAATGAGAGAAAAACACAAAATTCCCTTAGCCCTTGCTGCTAAAACCCGGAATACAAATCCAGCAACTCTAAGGCAAACTTCATCTAGCTTGTTTTAAAAGAGGATTAAAAGATTGTCTGTTAAATGACTCTAAATGGACTCTAGATGGATTTGATTTGGCTGCTTGTATTATTCTTCACTCCAGTAAGCTTACCCAGGCAATAAAAGTAAAATAAAAGAAATAATTTAATAATAGCATTAAGAAACTTCAGGGGTTGGGTAACATTCATTAACTTACCCCTACAGCATACAGCACTTGGCTTTGCCTTGTGCAGCAAGACCCCAGTAGGGTTAAGGTAATGTATGGTAATCCAGCGCCTGGTCATCATGCCTTAATACATAAGTATAACTGGAAGGGATGTGACTTGGAGGCAAAGTACAGCAGCCTTACATTAGAAGATGTTCTGCAGCTGATAGCTTAATAGTGAGGGTTTGTTGAATTAGTGGCCTGGTTTTGCTAACTGATTTCATTAACAGGAAAAGTGAAAGATGCTGTGCAAGATACCCCTACATAGAAACCTACATGGGGGGCTTCCTCAGAGGGATGAATCAGGGCAATCTGTAGTCGTTAAATACCCCAAGTGATTAAACATTCATGTACTCAAGCATACAATTAAATTTCAACTACCAATCAGACAGTGAGATGTCATAAATACATAAAGTGACAGTGCTTTCTTGGTGCTCAAAAAGTTAATCATTTAAAACATTCTTATACAAATACATCTTGAAAACAAGGAAAAGGAAGAACCACAATTCCTTGCTAGAGCTAATAATCTTTATCTGTTCCTTTATGTTATCAATTTCATTCATAAATACCATGATTGTTATTAGAAAGTTCAAGCCAGCCAGGTTCTTCTCAACAAAGCTCAGGGGGGCTCAATTCTCAAAACCACCTGACTGTGCAAGGGGCTTGCGCCACAAGGAATTGCGCAAGGTGCGGATTGCGCCAAAAGATGCGCCGGGAGCAATTCACAAAAGCAGCCTGTGGCAAATGCAGGCTGCGTGCACCAAAGGGGGTTTGCATCATCCTTGCGGCACAAAATGGGCTGCGGCATGGCACAAGGAGCCTTGCACCAGTGTAATACTGCAACATCTCCTAATCTGAGATTCACAAATGTGTCCCATGACAACGAAACCTAACACCCCTTAGACCAGCCAGGGCTGGTCTAAGGGTACTTAGATGTGTGTTCTCTGGTAGGGCTTAGTGATCTTGTGCCACCCCCCAGAGCCATACCTCTCATCCATTAGCTGTGAAATGTGGGACACTGACCCCCATAGTGTGGGACACAGCCTCGACCTGAAGATAGACATTGAGAACAGGGGTTAGGGTCTAAATCCCGACTGTCAAATTCCTGACTGTTGAAATCCCGTTTTTTTATCCCAAAATTAATACCAACGTGCTTTAAAGACCAAATGTCAGCATCCCGACAGTCTAACACTTGCACATCATTTAACTGTTGCCTGTAGCAGCATCACGACCTGACATTCTTACAGTAGCACAGCATTTAACTGTTGCCTGTAGCAGCATCACAATCTGACATTCTTACAGTAGCACAGCATGTAACTGTTGCCTGTAGCAGCATCACGACCTGACATTCTTACAGTAGCACGGTTTATTGCATTTAATGCAGCGTCTCTCGATACTAAACTAATAAATTAAATACAAGTAAACACACACCATTTCTGTTGAAATTCACAAGATAGAGTAGCACACTACAGCAGTCATGCTACATGATGCGCTTACTGATGATGTGTTTATGTACGGCTGTTGACCTTTACCACTTCTAGTGTTCTAGTGTTCGGTACAGCAGCATTGCCAGTGAGAGAAAACAAGGTAACGAAATCAGCTTACCTTTACAAATGTTTTATTGAAAGCTACTCAAGATTAAAAAAGATTAAAACTTTATTATTAAGCAATTGGATCATTCTCTCAGTTTCCCAGTGTCCCAGTCTCTTCATAGGTGCAGATTGTGAGCAATGCCTCTAATATACTCAATATTGCTCCCACTGCTCCTTTCCTTTACAACATTTCCAATTTTGGTTTCTCGGTCCAGGTACCATTTTTTCACTGGAGACTTAGGCATCCCGCTGTTAATTTTTTCAATTGTGCTGTTGGTCACCAGTTACTCTTTTTGTAATTCTGCTTAAAACCGATGTACCCCAATGTGAGCACTACCAATTAATGTCCCCAACCTCCGGTGCCAAGCTTCCACATTATTTTGGGTACGAGGATACCTAAGCACCATTTGGTCATGTACTGACCAGAATGAAGGTGGAAACAGTGGTGGACTTCATACAGTTGTGTTATTTCTCATACGGCACCTAATTCTCCCCAAAACATAGTTGTCTTCAAACCATTCTAACAAAGTAGCACTGTCGGTTGGCATTTCCGCTTTTATTTCACTGTAGACTGCAGCAATTTCTTCTGCAGGCATGAAGGCCAATGCTACCAGGTGCAGCATTTTTAGGCTGAAATCTGCATCTGTGCCGTACAATGTAGCCATGCCCAAACTTTGAATCTTCTGCCAAACAATTTGTCCAAAAAAGAACAGGCATCCCTTGTTATGACAGTTGATAAATTCTGCTTTACATGCATTGATGGCTGCTTGTTCGAAGTCAGTGATAATCATGGCTGGTGTTAGTGTGAGACTGTACTCATCAGCAATGTCATGCAAATCCTGGAACAGTCTGATGTAGCACTCCTGTGATTTGGAGGACATTAAGGCATATACAAGGGGTACAATGCCTGAAGTTTCTGGGGTCCCAACTGAGGCATGAATGGAATATAGTTGGCAAAACATTGCTGGCACCGTTTTGAACGTGCCATCCATAATCCAAAAATCAGCATTTGCTAGTTTCTCCATATCTATTCATGTGGTAAATATAATTATTTTTTCTTCACCGAGAGTGGATTCCCTAGCCAGGAATCTCTGCCCATTGACAGTTTGTAAATGTTCTGGGAAGTTCAAAGTGTCTAAAGACTGAGGCTCTGGTGGGGCATTTTGTCTGCGAGCTCTTTTAACAACTTCCTGCAAAGCCTGCTGTGAAGGCATGCTCTGCAAAACTTCCTGGGAGACCTTAGATAGCTCAGCTTGAATTAATTGGGCTGGACTGTCATGGGTCTCCAGAGCTCGAGATTTTAGTGAGGCCAGTGCTGCAGCTATAGGGAGGTCTGTTGCGTTTGGGGAGCAGTTGTGCTAGCAATGCTTACGGAGGTGATGCTGTCCTCCTACCAGTACTGTGGAAGCTCTACCCAGACAGCAATGACTTTTCTCTGATTGGCAGCACCAGTAAAATAAATCCCCATGATGTTGTTCCTCTACATATAGATATCCAGCTATACATAATTTATCCTTGCCCTTCTGAGACTTCACAATATCGCACACAACTGCAGCTTCTGCCATTCTGCAACTACAACTACAAAAAAACTGCCTCAGTTTGGTATTTAAATAAGCTTGCATCCGCTAATCATTTAATTAGTCGGCTGTGTCATGAAAGAACTGGAAGGGGACAGGATCAGTTGTGTTCCAGGACAGTAGCTGCTGCTGTTGTTGTTTTCACAGGGTTCTTGTGGATTTTACTTGGTAGGTTAGTTCTTTTCTTTCTTACTTCTAAGGGGCTAGCAGGGTATTGTTTTGGGGACTGCTGGATGTTTGTAAACTGATTTGGTGGCTGTAAGTGGGGCTCATTTTGTGGATGTTTCACTGTGTAACAGGCTGCACTGGTAGAGGCCTATTTCTTCTGGTTTAAAACCTATTTGGCGGGATTTGCTTGGGCCTGGTTCTTTGGCTGCTGGGCTTGGAGGGAGACACAGGGCTGATACACTCTCGAGTCAGGTGTCTGCCCAGGACCCGCCTCCCCACCCTCCCTCCCAGAAGTCTGCAGAATTTATGGGGAACACCTGCCCTGCAATTGGAGGAAAAGGCTGCAGGTGCAGCTCATGTAGTTCTAGCCACTGGGGTTGGATTTAAAGGCTAGGAGAGAGGAGCTTAGGGAGTTGTTCATTTCCCTTATAAGTTTAATGTGTTGTACTGCACCTAGTAACAGGGTTACTGGTGTACAGTGGGACTGTCTCTAAGATTACTAGGTGACCTGATTAGGCAGTAGGGGTATCTTGGACTAGGGGGGAACCTGGTGGCTCACCCAAGGAAACCTATTTGGAAGGGGATGGAACCACACATCATTAGGGCCGGCATCTTTGGGAGGGTGGTGGGGTGCACAGGGTGTGAAGCAGCCATGATACTGGACTGGGCTTGGAAGTTCGGTGGTTGCCCAGTGTGCTACCAGCTAGCACAGCTTAGGGAGGAGGTTGCGGGGATTAGGAGAAAGCTGGGGAGGGGTGGTATGGTTGGGGAAGGGGCTGGGAATCTCCCACAGGGTTGCACCAAGCACTGGGGGTGGGGCATAGGGAAAGGAGTGCAGGAGAATACTCAGGGGTCACATAGGGACCCTGGCACAGGGATCAAGGACACTACCAAGAAGCAGGCAGGTAACTGGGACCCTCACAAAGGGGGACGGAGGACAACATTCTCAGGAAGCAGGCAGATGGCCAGGGCTGGACAGAAGGAAGCAAGGCAGGAGGTGGATCAGACCTTACACTCAGTAGCCGCTCAATTCTCTTCTTCTGCTCAAGGATAGCGGGGTGATGTAGCCACGACAGAGGTGGTTAGAGATGGAAAGGGTGGGAGGCAGGAGGCAGGGCCAGATAGCAGGAAGAACAGGGGGACCTGGAATGCAGGAGAATGGGGAGCAGTGAATCAGAGCAGGAGAGGCAGGGGAAGAGGGAGGAAAGCGCAAGGAGAAGGACCAGTTGGGAGGAAAGGTAAGGAGAAGGACCAGAAGTACAAGGAGGTTCAGTAAAGGGAGCTGAGGGTTTAGGCCAGGGGAGCACGACAAGCAAGGAGGAACTAAATGGAGACAGGAAGGAAGGAGGATGAGTCAGGCTAGTTTAGCAGATGGGGAGAAGGACCAGTTGCGAGCAGTGAGGGAAATTAGCAAGGTACAGAAGGATACTCAGGAGGAGAGGAGAAGCATAGGATTGGAGGAGGGGTGGCCATGGTAAATAAGGAGGGGTGGCATGGCACCCAGATAGGGGAGGAACAAGGAGCCAGCTGGGTGGAGGGGCCTGTAGAAAGGATGAGGGACATGGA
Source organism: Neoceratodus forsteri (assembly GCA_016271365.2). NCBI lineage: Eukaryota > Metazoa > Chordata > Ceratodontiformes > Ceratodontidae > Neoceratodus > Neoceratodus forsteri. The sequence goes on along the minus strand of CM057450.1, from coordinate 632,869,172 downwards.
AGGGGGGATGGAGGAAAAGGAGGTCAGAGTGCTCCTGCTGGGGATTCTATGATCAGGGGTATCAAATGGGATAGGGAGGAGAAGCCTGGCCAGTTAGAACAAGATGCTTCCCTGGACTAACAGTGCTCAGGGCTAGCACAGGTATATCAGCTGGCAAAGGATTGTGGGGTTCTCCAGACATACTGGTCCACCTGGGTACAAATGACATTGAGGAAATAGCGAGCTAGAGATATAGGCAAGATTCAGGGGCTCTGGGGTCTGTCTCATGACACATAGGATGGTTTCCTTCTCAGAAATCCTGCCAGTGCCAAGAATGAGTGAGGGAACACAAAAGGAAAATTAGGAGATAAACCAGTGGCTCAGAGTGGTGTGAGGCCAGAGGGTATGGGTTGATGGGGATTGGGGAGACCTGGGAGGATAAGGAGCTGTATGCTGAGATAGACTACATCTCAATTTGGAGGAGGAATCATCAAGTTGAAAATAGAGGGTTCATTGGTGAAAGTGGGGTTTAAACTTGTGAAGGGGGTGGGATGGGAGAAAAGGCTGTCAAGGGGTACCAATAAAGGAGGGACTCTGTCTCCACCCCTGGGGACCAGGAGGATTGCAGGAAAAGGTCAACTGGCAAAGTGCAGACCAGGGAAAACAGAATCCCCATGGGAACACAGAGCAGGAAATGGAACTATAGGGAAAGGGTGGAGGTAGTCCTGCTAAATGCCAGGAGCTTGGGCAATAAAATGCCTGAGCTCCAGGCGATGCTAACTGAGGGAGCAGTGGATGTGGCAGTGGTCACTGAGACTTGGGCCACTGCAAGACATGACTGGGACCTGAACCTGGAGGGTTACTATGTTCAGGAAGGACAGGGGGAGGGAAGGGAGGAGGGTAGCAATGATAGTCAAAAACTGCATTGGCATAGGGAGTAGATGAGGCAGAGGGAACCGTGGGCGATTTGGGTCACCTTGATAACAAGGGGAGCAAGAGAGTAAAAATAGAGTGGTGTATAGACCTCCTGCCCTGGTGGAGGAGCTGGAGGACAGTCTGGTGGCAGATGTTAGGAGACACTGCAGACTGGGCAGAGGAACGGTGGTGGTGTTGGGGGACTTAAACATGCCAGGAACAGACTGGGAGACTATGACATCCTCTGTGACCAGGGAACAGAGGTTGTTGGATGTCTTTCAAGACGCGTTCCTAACTCAGCAGGTGAGGGAACCGACCAGGGAGGCACGGTACTGGATGTGGTCCTGGCAGACAGTGACCAGATTGGGGCCTGGAGGTAAGGGACCCATTGGCGGGAGTGACCATGCCACGTCTGGTTCTGCCTGGACCTAGGAGGGGTAGAAGGCTGCACAAAGACGGAAGTAACCGACTTCAGAGGGATTTAAGAAATGGGAAGGCTCCTTAAGGAGCACTTGGATGGATTGGGTCAGACATGGGCGCTGATAGTAGGTGGGAAATCATCAGGAGGGTGCAGGATGCTACAGCAGCACCTGTGCAAGAGTAAGGCAATGCGGTAGGGCCCAAAAACCCTGTTGGTGGACAGGGAGGTCCAGGAGGTGGTCTGAGGAGAAGAAAGCAGCCTATAAGCAATTCAAGTGCTCAAGGGTGAAAGGGATCGAGGGGAGTACGAGCTGATGGCTAGAAGGGCCACTAGAGTGATGAGGGTGGCTAAGGCAAGGAAGGAGCAGAACCTGGCCAGGGAAATTAGGAGAGGGAACAAGGGGTTCTTTAGATACATTGGGGAAAGACGAAGGGTGAAGGGACAGATTAGCAGGATTAAATCAGGGGAGAGATGGGCACAAGACCCGGGAGAGCAGGCTGAGGTACTAAATGAGTACTTCACCTCAGTTTTCACCAGGGAAAATGGGGGTGCTGCATCATACATGGGAGGAGACAGAGATACTGAGGAGGGGGGGACCCTTACCAATTAGCAGGTCTGGGGAGAGGGGGAGGCATCACTGGCAGGTGGGAGGAGGGCTAAGCAGGGAGAAGAGGTACCGGAAGTGGAAATCACAGCAGAGAGAGTGAGAGAAGCCCTCAGCTCCCTTAAGATGGAGAAAGCACCAGGGCCGGATAAATTATATCCCAGAGTGCTGAAGGAACTTGCAGATGTCCTGGCGAAACCCCTGGCAGAGCTTTTCACCATCTCTCTGAGGACAGGGTGGGTGCCCCAAGACTGGAAGGTGGCGCATATAGTGCCTATCCACAAGGGGGGATCAAGGTTGGTGGCAGGGAACTACAGGCCTGTCAGCCTGACATCGGTGGTGGGCAAGGTGATGGAGGCATTGTCAAGGAGAGGCTAGGGGGGGACCTGGATAAGTCAGGGTGCCTGGACGATAGACAGCATGGATTCATCCCGGGGAAATCATGTCAGACAAACCTGGTGGAGTTCTATGACTGGGTGACAAGTGCCTTGGACCTGGGTAGACCAGTGGATGTCCTCTTTCTAGACTTCAGCAAGGCATTTGACTCTGTTCCTCATGTGGGCCTGTTGGATAAGCTGGGAGAAATGGGGGTGGGGAACCAGATGATCAGATGGATAGGCAATTGGCTCCAGGACCGGACCCAGAGGGTCGTAGTTGGTGGGATAGTCTCATCCCCAAGGAGGGTCATTAGTGGGGTCCCACAGGGATCAGTCCTTGGGCCCCTTCTGTTCAACGCCTACATATCTGACATAAGGACAGGAATCAGGAGTGAGATGAGTCTCTTTGCAGATGACTCGAAACTGGGGGCGGTGGTGGATGGGGAGGAGGGAGGTGGCCCTACAGGGGGACCTGGAGGCTCTGGAAAGATGGTCTAGAAAGTGGAAGCTGAGGTTCAATGCAGGGAAATGCAAGGTAGTCCACCTGGGGGCCAGAAACCCAGGCCAAGTGTACACCCTGGGGAAATGCTACAAGTCTCGATGGCTGAGAGGGACCTGGGGTGGTGGTGGATGTCAAGATGAACAACTCTGAGACTTGTAGGAGGGCAGCAGCTAAGGCCAACAGGATGCTGGGATGCATCGCTAGGGGATCACCTCAGAAGGAGCGAAGTGATACTCCCTCTATAACTGCTTGGTGAGGACGCACCTTGAGTACTGCATGCAGTTTTGGAGGCCACACTAAAGAGGGACATTAACCTCCTGGAGAGGGTCCACAGGAGGGCAACCAAATGATTTGGGGCTTGGGGACAGGACCTGAGGAGAAGCCTCGAAGAGCTAAATATGTACACATTGGAAGAGAGAAGGGACTGGGGATATGATAGAGGTCTCAGGTACATGAAGAGGGTAAATAGGGGAGGAACAGTCAGGGTGCTTGAAGGAAGGAGAAAGGGGCCACTAGAGGGCATGGGTGGAAGCTGGAGGGAAGATTCAGGGAGAAAGGAGGAGGTGCTACTTCACTGAGAGGGTGGTAGAGCCATGGAATGCACTGCCTGGGGGCTGGTGGAGGCAGAGACAGTGGAGGGGTTCAGAGGGGTGGGACAGGTACAGGGAAGGGTTCTGGAAGCAAAATCCAATGCAGCAAGAATATCCAGAACTGGGAAGGGAGAAGCCAGAGAAGGCGAGGGGGACAGCAAGGTCAGCACCCAGGTTGGGGGCTGACCAAACGAGCAGACACGAAAGACCGTTAGGCCTATTCTGCTGGCATTTTAGTATGTTAGTATGATTTTTTGGCATTTTACAGTCAGGACATGATTGGTTGATGTCTTGTCAGTAGCTGTCATGGATAATTAGTGAGAAATCTCTTCTACTAGACGGGATTTACAATTGCAGCAGTCAGCTTTCGGTATTTCAGCATTTCGGCATTTGAATATGCGGTATTATTTCAGTTGGGCTATCAATGCAATCGGGATTTTAGTGACGGGATTTTTTTTGACGGGCTTTGGGATGTCGGGATTTCGTACGGATCCCGAGAACAGTATGGAAACCATTGTGTGTACTTGTACAAAGTATGTGGCTGTTATTGCGCCATGAAATACTATGATGTACTGCTGTACAGTGTGCATATATGGCACATTCTATGTGTGGGCAGCATCTTGTCTATGAGGGACGGATAAGGTACAGGGCAATATTGAGAGGCACACTAATGGACATCTCTCGTAATCAGGGACAGTTGAGAGGTATGCTCGGAGCCCTCCCTGGGCAGGAGGGAACATGTGCTGCGGTCCATCCTCCCCAGCCCCAATCCTATCTATACATACATGGCAACACTGCCTTGGTGTCCAGTGTTCCCCCCTCCAGATCCCTCTAATATGTACAACATATATCCCTTCCCTGGTGGCTAGCGGTCCCCCGCCAGCCCCAATCCCCTTTTTATTACATATATTCATGTCTCTTGTACTGTAGCAGACCCTCCTCCCTATCCCTGATCCCCTGTTTAGTAAATGTAATTACATCCCTGGCAGTCTAGCAGACCCCCCTCCCTATCCCTGATCCCCTGTTTAGTAAATGTAATTACATCCCTGGCAGTCTAGCAGACCCCCCTCCCTATCCCTGATCCCCTGTTTAGTAAATGTAATTACATCCCTGGCAGTCTAGCAGACCCCCCTCCCTATCCCTGATCCCCTGTTAAGTAAATGTAATTACATCCCTGGCAGTCTAGCAGACCCCCCTCCCTATCTCTGATCCCCTGTTTAGTAAATGTAATTACATCCCTGGCAGTCTAGCAGACCCCCCTTCCTATCCCTGATCCTCTGTTTATTAAATGTAATCACGTCCCTGGTGGTCTAGTGGACCCCCCATCCCTGATCTCCCTTTGACATGACAATATATCCTTCCCTGGTGGTCTAGTTGACCCCCCTCCCTATCCCCAATCTGCCTGTACCATATAACATATAACCTTCCCTGGTGGTCTAGTGGACCCCCGACCCTGGCAGACAGTGCCCCACCACCCCACTCCCCCATCCCATCCTGGAGCCAATGACCGGCACAGCTCCATGCTCTCCACCATGGCTGGCCACTGACTGAGCTGTCAAGGAGTGTGTACTGTACAATCAGCTGTTACAGTATGTGCTCCTTGACTGCTCAGTCGGTGTCTGGCTGTAGTGGAGAGCAGAGGGCTGTGCCGGTCATTGGCTCCAGGATGGGACGGGGGGGCAGTTGGTGGGGCACTGCCTGCTGGGGTGTGGGGTCCACTAGACTACCAGGGAAGGTTATATGTTATAAGCTACAGGCAGATCGGGATAGGGAGGGGGGTCCGCTAGACCACCAGGGACGTGATTACATTTAATAAACAGGGGATAGGGAGGGGGACTCACTAGACCACCAGGGACATGAATGTATGTAATAAAAAGGGGATTGGGCTGGGGAGAATGCTAGCCACCAGGGAATGCTGTCTATGTTACAGTGGTAGCCACAGACATTGCCAGCTATTTCCAGATATTTCGCAACATTTCTGAAGAGTTTCTCTCTGCTGCCCCTACTGTTTAAATGCAAAAAGCATCAGATATTTCTGGAAATATCACAGAAATGTTGGGAAATAGCTGGCAGTGTCTGTGGCTACTACTGTACATGGTTATGTTGCCGTACGGCTGCCCTGTGGCTTGCGGCAAACCGTATGGATGTGACGTCTGTTTGGCGCACGGTCACATTTGCTGCAAGCCATGGGACTTTGCCCCAAGGACCCACCTAATAGATAATCAGGTGCAGCATCTCTGGTGCACCAGGCTTTGGCACAAGCTGCCTTTTGCTGCAGCATGTGTCATTCTAAGGGCCCTTTAAGGAATGGGCCCAGATAATACTAATGATACTCTACCTGATGCATAACATATTAATAAATTATTTGGCTGGTGATTAACAGCAGTCGTTAATAAAAAAAATCTGGAGAGGCAAGGAGAGGAAAAACACATGAAAAAGAACATAATATTGTGCAACTAGAGGAGGGGGTTAGAATCTGACAGGTAACTGTGATGAATGTCAACAAGGGGGGACCAAGTGAGGAAATGGGAAACAAGGGTTGATAGTGAGGAATAAGTGGGGAAGGGATGAAAAATCAGATGAAAAGAAACAGCAAATATACCTAATTAAATATAAACACATTATCATGATATAGACACATAATAATGATATGTATAAATATTCCCATCATAGAATTTCATTCTGCTAGTGATTTGATATGAGGTTCAAAATAAATGAATTAATTCAGTTTGTGTATCTCAGACAAAAACTTCATACAATACTACAGCTGAGTAGAAACCCTTCATGGATTTTACTGTATTAGGGGAAAATACAGTGTAACTGAGTAGATACCCAGGGTGGTTACAGTGATACATCTTATTAGATCACCATTAAACAGAAGGGGAAGATTTTTAAGATATATTAACTCAGAAAAGGTTTAAAATCTATTTCCTCTTTTAAACCTGCCAGTGTCAGTGAGTTCAGTTTTTAAGATGCATAATGTTTCTCTTTGTAAGAGAATACAGGTTCGATCCCCAGGGAGTTATGGAATGTGTTAGAAAGTGGGGAACTGGAATCCTGCTGGATTACAACCATGTTTTACAAACTTGATTACAAACATCCCGAGCTCAGTGCTGGGGCCGGTGTTGTTCGATGTCATCATCAATGACATTGGGAATGGCAGTAAGGGTAAAATATGCCTATTCGTGGACGACACCAAGATCTGTGGGAGAGTGGACACAGCTGAAAGGATACAGGACCTACAGGATGATCTGAAAAAGCTGGGGAGGAGGTCTGGGATCTGGCAGCTTGGCTTCAATGCCAAGAAATGCAAAGTTATGCAAATTGGAGCCAAGAATCCCAGAACAGAGTACTACCTGGATAGAGTCCAGGTATCTGCATCAGAGGAGGAGGAGAAGGACCTGGGAGAGATGATCACTAGTGACCTGAAGCACTCCATGCAGTGCAAGAAAGCAGCAGCAAGGTCAAATAAGATGCTGGGATGCACAGTTAGGGAATCAGTAGTAAGAAAGAGGAGTTTATACTGCCCTTGTACAGGTCATTGGTGAGGCCACAGCTTGAGTATGGAGTTCAGTACTGGTGCCCACACCTCAAAAGGGATATTAACCAGCTGGAGATGGTCCGGAAGAGGGCTACAAAGATGATAGCAGGACAGCAGGGTAAGGCATATGAGGAGAGGTTGAGGGTACTGAACATGTACTCCCTGGAAGACAGGAGAGAGAGAGAGAGAAAGAGAGAGAGAGAGAGAGGAGACACTATTGAGACCTTCTAGTACTTGAAAGGGAAAATAAGGTGGAAAAGGAGTGTCTCTTTAAGCAACCATAACACAAGGGGGCACAGTCTTAAGCTGGAGTGGGGGAGGTTTAGGATGGAGGTCAGGAAGCACTTCTTCATGAAGAGGGTGGTAGACACTTGAAATGCGCTGCCAGAAGAGGTGGTCTCATTGAAGACAGTGGGCTGCTTCAAGAGAGGCTGGGATAGGTATGGGGGTAAGGTGAGGATCATGGGTAGGGAGGATGGAAAGGCTGGGCATGGGATTAGAGCAGTGCAGGAGGAGTTTGTGGAGTTGGGGAGGGGCCTTAGACAAGTAGCACACACAGTATCCTTCTTGGAGGTGCTACCTGTCTATGGCATGGGTGAGGCAAGGGTACTCCGCACCATGCGATTCAATGAATGGTTGAAAAACTGGTGCAGAGCACAGGGTTTTGGTTTTATTGGGGACTGGGGTTCCACCTGGAGGGATACCCGCCTATAATGGCACAACGGTCCACATTGCCCAGGAAGGGAACCACTCTCCTGGGTGATCAGTTTAAATGCTTCATTGGCAAGCTTTTAAACTAGCCAAGGGGGGGAGCCACTAATAAGAAGCAGCGAATTTCCAGCCTCTCCCCACAAAACAGGGTAGTTAGCAAGATAAACAACAAGGTAGAAAGGTCAATGGGGGGCAGGATGGGGTAAATGGAGACGGCGAAGTCAGTAAGGGCAGGGATGGGACTACAAGAGGTAAAGCCATCAAAAAATGGAGAGTAATGAGTATCAATGCCCGTAGTCTGGGTACAAGCTTCCTGATCTGGTGGCCTTGATGGAAGAGGAACACCTGGATGTCAAAGCAGTCACAGAAACATGGTACTCACAGAACCATGACTGGGATGTAAACATACCAGGGTACACAATCTACAGGCGAGACAGGGAGGGTAAAAGAGAAGGAGGAGTAGCTCTCTACATAAGGGAAGGAATCAAAGCAACAGAACTAAAGGGTAAATGGGGAGGAGAGGAGGCACTGTTATTTATTTATTTATTATTTCATTTTTGTTGACCGGGTAAGTGCACTAGACATATCCTGCCTATTTTCAGGCACGACCCGGGGGAGGTCGATACAGTTGAATGCTAACTGACCTTGAACCAGATTAAGCTGTTGTGGGTCAACTTGGAGTCAGACAATGGCCCCACAATCCGCATGGGGGTTGAATACAGACCCTCATCTCATTGGGAGGAAATGGACAAGAAAATGATATAAGGTATCCTTAGAATGGCAGGAAAAGGGGAGATATTGTTGATGGGGGGGGCCTGAATATGCCAGATGTTAACTGGAGCACATTTGCTGCAGCCACATCCAAGAGCGAGGTCATTCTCAATGTTCTACAGGGGGCATGTCTTAGACAGCTAGTATTGAAATCCACTCGGGAGGGAGCAATCTTAGACCTGGTACTCTCAAATGGAGATGGAGAGAGGATCACAGATTTAGAAGTGGGTAGCCATCTGGGAACTAGCGACCACTGAACAGTATGGTTCACGATAAACACAGCAGTAGAGTCAAGCCATACAAAGGCAAAGGTCCTGGACTTTAGGAAGGTTGACTTTGCCAAAATGGGTGAGTGCCTAAGGAATGCACTAGCAAATGGCCAGGAAGGAGGGGGTGGAAGAACAATGGGGAATAATCAAAACTGCCATCACAGAGGCAACAGGCCTTTGTATGAAGCAAATAAACAAAACAAAATGAAGTAAAAAAAACACTGTGGTTCTCAAAGGAGGTGGCAGGGAAGGTTAGGGAAAAAAGATAGCATTCAGGAAGTACAAGGAATCACAGAAGGAGCAGGACAGAGAACTGTATCAGTTAAAGCAGAAGGAAACAGGAAAGGCAGTCAGAATAGTGAAGGCCCAAACCAAGGAAAAGATAGTCAACTCAGTTAAGAAGGGGGATAAAACCTTTTATTGGTACATCAGGGAGTGGAGGAAGACCAAGAGAGGGATAGTGAGGCTTAAAATGGGGAGGGTGGGCAGAGGGTGACTGTGAAAAGGCAGAGTTACTGAATGAAGATTTTTGCTCAGTATTCATAAAAGAAGAAGAGGGGAGGTACCTAAACCAAACAATGAAAGCACTTGGGACGGGGGGGGGGGCAATACCAGTCCATTCACAGAAGAAAGGGTCATGAAGGAACTCCTAAAACTCAAAGTGGACAAAGCAATGGGGCCTGATGGGATTCACCCCCAGAATTCTGAAAGAACTAAGGGGAGAACTAATGACATCACTGAATATCCTTTTTAACAAATCATGGGAGGATGGTGTGGTACCAGAGGACTGGAGGAGGGCAGATGTGATTCCTCTCCACAAATGTGGGAACAAGGCAGAGGCAGGAAACTACAGACCTGTTAGCTTGACCTCAGTGGTAGGGGAAAATGATGAAATCACTTCTGAAAGAAAGAATTGTTGAGGAGCTAGAGGCCAGCGGGGCACAGGACCCAAGGCAGTATGGATTCACAGCAGGAAGGTCATGTCAGACAAATCTAATAAATTTATTTGACTGGGTAAACAAAGTAATAGACCAGGGAGAGGCTGTGGATATGGCCTATCTAGACTTTAGCAAGGCATTTGACACAGTCCCACACAAAAGATTAATAAACAAGTTAGCCAGCCTGGGAGTGGATCCCAGGGTGGTAGCCTGGGTAAAACATTGGCTGGACAACAGGACCCAGAGAGTAATAATAAATGGAGTACACTCTGAAGAAAGGGGGGTTACTAGTGGGGTAACACAGGGTTCAGTATTGGGATCGGTCCTCTTTAATTTCATTATCAAATCAAATCAAATCAACTTTATTTTTATAGCGCCTTTCAAATCCAAGGCGCTGTACATAAAAACATATACATAATAATAAAAATTAAAACAAACATTAAAACATATCAACCATAGCTAAGTAAAAGCTAAACTAAATAAATATGTCTTTAAACCAACTTTAAAACTATTGACGGTTGGGCATTCTCTCAACCAACGAGTTAGAGAATTCCACAGGGTTGGGACTGAAAAAGCAAAAGCACATGATCATAATGTCTTTAATCGAACCCTGGGAATCTCCAGCAATCCCTCATTGGCGGAGCGGAGAGGGCTGAGGGGGCAATAGGGAATCAGGAAATCTTTCAGGTAACCGGGTCCCTGATCATGTAGGGCTTTAAAGATTAGTAAACCAACCCTAAAGGTGATCTGCCACCAAACAGGCAACCAGTGCAGTTCACAGAGCACAGGTGTAATATGACTGGTTCTAGAAATCCCAGTCAAAAGCCTGGCCGCCACGTTCTGCACCAGCTGCAGGCGGCGGATATCAACCCCAGGTAGCCCTACGTAGAGGGAATTGCAGTAATCAAGACGGGCAATGACAAAGGCTTGGACCAATGTTGGAAGATCACCCGGAGGAACCAGTTGTTTCACCCGGGCGATATTCCTCAGATGGTAAAAAGAGGATTTGACGACAGCTGACACCTGACATTTTAGGGTCTGACCATCATCAAAAATAACGCCCAGATTTCGCACCTGATTGGAGGTAGAGAGCGGTATACCACCAAGTGACAGACCTGATAGCTGTCCAGCTCCCAAACCCACCCCCGGATGACTTGGATCCACTACCAATACCTCAGTCTTATCCGGATTCAGTCTCAGCCAGCTGGAACTCATCCAAAGTCTGATCTCAACAAGGCAGTTATTCAGCATGGAAAGTGCATCATCCTGACCGGGCAGAAAGGACAAATACAGCTGAGTATCATCTGCATAGCAGTGAAAACCCAGACTGTATCGCCTGATGATTTCTCCCAATGGCAGCATATACACTACAAACAACATGGGAGCTAAAATGGAGCCCCGCGGTACCCCACAAGGCAGGGAGTGAGCGCTAGAGGAATAAATTCCAGTGGCAACTCTCTGGAACCTGTCTGTGAGGTAAGAATGAAACCATTTGAGGACTGTACCAGACAGCCCACCAAAAAACTGCAGGTGCTCCAACAGCACACCATGGTCTACAATGTCAAATGCAGCAGAGAGATCGAGAAGGACCAGAATGGTACACGCCTTTCGATCTCTAGCCATTAGGAGGTCACTCAATATCCGGACAAGGGCAGTCTCCGTGCTATGCTTCTTCCTAAAACCAGACTGGAGAGTATCATAGACATTGTGAGTTATAAGATGATCATCCAATTGCAACGCAACCACCTTTTCAATAACCTTACCAACAAATGGCAGGTTAGAGATAGGCCGGTAGTTAGCTAGACAATCTGGATCCAAGGAGGATTTTTTAAGGAGTAGTCGAACGACCGCCTCCTTGAGGGGGTCAGGAAAGACCCCCCTCTCCAAAGACTTCCAAACAATGTCAGCAAGGACTGGGCAGATAACTTCTACACATCCTACTAAGAGAGGTGTAGGGCCTGGATCCAAACTACAACTAGTTGGTCGCAATGTTTGGATGATCTTCATAATGTCACTGAACTCCAGCCGGCGAAAATCTGACTAGACAGACTGAGTGCATGCCACTTCCTGTCAATCACTGCAGTCCCCCATAGAAGAGGTCGGACCAATGCCAGACCTGATGCTGGCAACCTTATCTGCAAAAAACCGAGTGAACTCCTCGCATCTTAGCTGAGAAAAAGCTTCTCTGGGCTGGAGACAGATTGGATTGCATAATCTGTCCATGGTCCGGAAAAGCTGAGCCGGTCGATTCCGTGCAGCAGAAATCTCCCTGAACAGGAACTCTGCCTTCTTATGGTTGATTTCTGATGATAGCCATCATAATGTGCCATCAACCTAAGCCTGTCAGCATCATGGATGGACTTCTGCCAGGCTCTCTCTAACCTTCAGCCAACTCGCCTTAACTCCTTCAAGGATCCATCAAACCAAGGGCTCCTTGGACGGAGGGCGAGAGGCCGAACACGAACAGGAGCAATTTTGTCCAGAGCATCTCCCACAGCCTTATTATAGGCTAGTACAAGATCATCTGGACTCATGCACTCACCCGACAAGCCCGATAGATCCAGTACTGCCGTTAGGTCACTGGGGTTAATACCCCTTAAAGGGCGGTACCGAACCATCTCCGTTGGGGAAGACCTATTGGGGGGCCCTGAAACTGAACCTTATGGTGTGATAGTTGAAATTGCAGAGGGGCTCTTTGCAGATGACACAAAGATATGCAACAGGGTTGACACACAAGAAGGGGTGCAAAGGAGGAGAAGGGACTTGGCAAGATTGGAAGAATGGTCAAAAATATGGCAGCTTAGATTCAATGCAAAAAAGTGCAAAGTAATGCACCTGGGAAACAAAAACCCAGGGGAAGAGTATACAATGGGGGGGAGGTACTAACAAAAACACAAATGGTAAGGGACCTGGGGATAGTCATATCAGATGACCTTACCATAGGTAAGCAATGTGAGAAGGCAGTAAGGAGAGCTGGGAGGATACTAGGATGTATAGGGAGAGGCATCACCAGTAGAAAACAGGAAGTTGCTATCCCTCTGTACAGACAGTTGGTGAGACCCCATCTGGAGTACTGCGTACAGTTCTGGAGACCCCATCTCCACAGGGACATAGACAGGATGGAGGGAGTCCAGAGGAGGGCAACTAAAATGGTGCAGGGTCTGCAACAGAAGCCATACGAAAAGACACTAAAAGTGCTTAATATGTATACCTTTGAGGAAAGGAGGGAGAGGGGGTATATGATAGAAACTTTCAAGCACCTCAAGGGAATCAATAAAGTCCAAGACAGGAGCATCTTTAAGAAAAAGAGATGTACAAGAACAAGGGGGCACAGTTTGAAGATAGAGGGGAGGACAGCTCAGGGGCAACATGAGGAAGTACATTTTCACAGAGAGGGTGGTGGACGCATAGAACCGCCTTCCTGAGGAGGTTGTGGGGTCAAAAATAGTGGGGGAATTCAGGAATGCATGGGACAGACATAAGGCAATTATAGTGAGGGGTAGTAGGAAGTAGGGTGTTGGGTAACTGGAATCTGCAGCTTATCCAATAGGTAGAAAATGGGAAGACTAGGTGGGCCAAGTGGTCCTTATCTGTCATCAAAGTCTATGAGTGGGGGGGACAGGGTCAGTAGCTCAAGCTGTGGACCCTGCAATGTGAGCAGACTAGATAGACCAAATGGCCTTCTCCTGCTGACTTCTTTGTATGTTCGTATGTTTTTCTTTATAATGGTGGCCAACAGCATTGTTTTGTTTGCCATTGTGGATTCTCTATACAGTGGTAGTCATAAAAAAGTGTTGCAGTACTGAGGTATACCTAGGTATACTGAGGCAGAAAGAGGCAGGATTATATTGCAGTCAATGCAAATTTCCTCAGTAGTACCTCGGTGGTACCTCATGGTAGGAAACTTTTAGATAACTACCGCTGTATATGCTCTTGCACCTTGTCTTTAAGCGGATGTATTATCCTGCCCATGTATAAACAAACAATGACACCATCCAACGTACACCATAAGAGGTGTGCGACAATCACTGTATTGATTCAGGTAATATTTCCTCTTGGTTGCTTAATGTTCAAAAAATTTCCCTTTTTAGGGCTGTGGGTGGAGCCTACAGCCATTTTGCGAGAGCTCTGTAGCCCTAACAATGGTTGATTGTGGAACCCCTTCTGTTGGACTTTTGGACGTATGCTTCTGAAAGCCCAACGGAGTTTAAACTCCTCTGCCATGATCAGTTGCTACAGAATAACAGCCGCACTATTTCGGCTGTTACTTACGCATTCCTGTGTGTGAACTGCGCGTGCGCATGACTTGTGTGCATGTGCAGTTCTGTGGGTGCCGCCATGTTGCGAATGACAAAATACATTTCACTGTAGTACAACCCCCCACCCCCAATTCATGTGGCACACTGGGAGTCCACCCCAGTTTACGGAAATATTTTTTTTTCTTCTGTAAATTAGAAAACAGTTCTTTGTTGTCACATTTTTTTCCCCTGTAAAACTGAAAATGGTCCCTCATCATCGCTGCAGTCCCCTTCCCCCCTCTCCACTCTCCCACTGAGCACCCACCTCCCCACCCCACCCTTGCCCCATACTTACCTCCGGAGGTCAGCACTGTCATCTTCTCTGGACCGGGACACATCTGCACTCTTCAAAGCCCAACCACGACCTGAAGAATCAAAGGTAAGCATGCTACACTGCCATTCAAAGGGGTTTTCAACTTATGCTAATATCTCAGCCATTTTTGGGAATTTTTGCCCCAAATTTTCAACATGGGGTTCTTGGGATCCCATCTCATGAACACTGTCACTGTCATTTTGTTACTCAGTCCCAAAAGGTGATTTCGTGGTCACTGCATGGAATCATCTTTGGGGACTGATTTACAAAATGACAGTGCCACTGTTCATGAGGTTGGGTCCCAAAAAGCCCATGTTGCAAGCCAGTGAAAAAATCAAAAATGACTTTATATTCTGATGTGCATTGCGCAGTTTCTACGCACACTCCTAACGTCTCCAATGTTTTATATTTCACTCCACATTTTTAACATTGCCATTTTTGCACACCTCCTTCAAAACAGTACAGTTGTCATTTTTCACAACCTGCCCAAAACATGTTTTCGCACCTGTGGCGCAGAATACCACGTTTGCTCTATGCAATCACCTTTCAGGACAATTGAACAAAATGACACTGGCACTGTTCATGAGGAAGGGTCCAAAAAAGTCCATGTTGAACATTTGGTGCAACACCTCCAAAAAATGGTCAAGTTACACCTGGGCATTGAATAATTTCTATGTACATGTCTAACTTTGGTCACTTGGTTGCTCTTCACAGCCCTATCGGCTCTGGCTAGAGTTTATTTGGTTTACTTGCAGATGTTGCAATGTCTAAAAGGGGTAAAAAAAGACAGGTTCTTTTTTTTGTCTTTTACTTTTCTTATCGGTGAAATGGCTATGTGTAAGATGGTCTCCCAAGTTTCTCCCCCTGCCATAGGAGCTGGGTTTGTAAACTTTTTGGTGGGACCCAGGGGTCAGGGGTCAAAGCCCCCAGAGGGGGTCTATGGGAGCAGAGCTCCCTGTACATGGGGGTTGGGAATTAAGCTGGACCACCATCAGACTTCCGTTATTAGCGTAGCGCTTAAGTTACGCTACTTGCCCACTTACAGCATGCTCTACACTACATTGGCCTGTTGGTTACTTTTTATTAGTTTATGTCAGTTGCGGGCTTCACCCTCCATGCCCCATATTAAGAGAATAAAGGGGGTGTGGGGACAGAGGTCCCCCCCAACTCAAATAAACTGACAAAACCTCGCTTATGGCACTCTCCACACCATGTCGGACAATTGGTTATTTTTTTGCAGTTTATTTGAGTTGAGGGGGTTTTGCCTCCCACACCCCTCATGTTAAAAAAACCAGCAGTGTAGGGGGGTGGCAGAGCCACCCAACTCAAATAAACTGACAGAACCTAAATCAACAGCAAGCACGCAACAAAAGTAGCCTAGCACAGCTACAGTATTGCTCTGCAAGCATGCAATGAAATAATGAAATTACACTGTATTGTTTATTTGAGTTGGGGGGAGTTTGCCCCCACACCCCCATGTTAAAAAAACAAGGGCGTGTGGGGAGCAGAGTCCCCCAACTCAAATAAACTGACAAGACCTAAATTAACAGCAAGCATGCAATGAAAGTAGACTAGCGCAACTACAGTATAGCGCAGCATGCACGCAACAAAATTACGCTGTATTCTCTTAGTCTAATCTCTCTGCGCTATTTGAATCTCCCTGTGCTTTGAAAAATAATAACATTCTTTTCTGTCCTTCACCTGAATTTTAAGGCTCTTTGGGATACCGTTTATGAAAGGTGTCATATGAATTCAAATTTCACTTCATCCTTACTACATACACCAACAAACACTTTGGGGAAGGACACATTTCAACATGTAGTTTCTTGTTTAATGTGGCAGACCTTCACATAAATTCAAGGGTGGGGGGGTCTTTGTTTCCCTACCCATGCCTTGTCTGTTTATCCCAAAGCCTAATCTTTCCTCTACAGTGACCCCCCTGTCACTTGTATACAGCAATGCTCATATGGTGACAAGTGTCCCTGCAAGCCACTAGTCAGGAAGAATTAGAACAAACAGAAACGATGATTTGGATGCTTAGAACAACTCACCCTGTAGACTGCAGTTCTACCCCCAACCCCCCAAAATGGGGAAGTAGGCAGTCCTTGCCTCTTGTTCCAAGACCTCACTGCAATGCCAAGAATATAATTTCTATGTGGCTCAGCAACAGGACCCCCCCCAAAACACAATCTACAGTATGCGTGAAGGAAGACTTGGAGGTGAGGAACACAATTTTGATGTTGGTTGCACGCATGCGCAAACCAGCGTGTTGTTGCAATATGGGATTTTGGGTGTGTGTTGCTGCCAATCCCATTGCAGTACACAAAACCAAGGGCTTGTAATGACTTAGCAGTTGGCACTAATGACTGCTCAGTGTGGTCCTGACGCAACACTCTGCTAGGTGGGCTGAACTATCATGCACTTCAAAGGGCTGAAGCCACTCCAATCAGAGAAGGTTTTGTTCCTTTGATTTGCATGATGCCCATGTCAGTAAACAGTGAAAGGGGAAGTCTTGCAACAACAGCTTCCAAAAAAAATCTCCTTCCCAGACAAACAGGCCCCCATCCTCCTTGGTGTGAGACACTGGGAAGCCCACCCCGTGTCCCTAGTTGTCCTTCAGCCCAGTATAAGTCTCCCCTCCCCCTCAGCAGTGTGCCTCTTCATCTAAGGTTTGCCGACAGCGGGGTGCCCAATCCCCATGTTGGTAGTAGCCCCTTCCCCTTGACAGTGTGGGACACTGGCTAGCCCACTCCCAGTATCCCCAGTTGTGTACTAAATTCCCATATTATTGCTGTGGAACACTGGGGAGCCCACTCCCTGTGTTCCCCAGTATGTCCCCCCAGCAGTGTTGCCATGTTCCCCCCTTTATGTTTGCCAACAGCAGGGTGCCCAATCCCCATGTCGGCAGTAGCTCCCTTCCCCCTGACAGTTTGGGACACTGGATAGCCCACTCCCAGTGTCCCCAAATGTATAATGTACCTTTAAAAGAGAAAACAGTCCCCTGACGTCTTTTGTTTTAATCTTGAAAAAAAGCAGTCTCTCACTGCTCCCACATCCCTCCCCATCCCCACCCTCCTCTGCACACCCACCTCCTTTTGCCCTCCCTTACCCCATACTTACCTCCGGAGGTCAGCAGCCATGATCTTCTCTGGACCAGGAGACGTCTGCACTCTTCAGAGCCAAACCAGGAACTGAAGAATCAGAGGTAAGCAACGTATAATGGCAGTTAGTGGGGCTTTCAACTTAAGTTGATATCTCAGCCATTTTTACAAATTTTGACCCCAAATTTTCAACATGGAGTTCATGAGACCCCACCTCATGAATACTGACACTGTCATCTTCTTAATTGGTTCAGAAAGGTGATTTTGCAGTCACTGCACAGAATCACCTTTTGGGACTGATTAACAAAATGACAGTGCATACAGATTTATGCGGCTCTCACTAGTACAGAGGAAAAGTTGATTGGTTTATGGCAATTACTGAACCTAATTCATCTGCGTAGACAACTCCACAATAGTTATAAAGATAGTCCCATTTTACTGCCCAGTTTCCTAACCTGTACATTTTCACATCTCTGCAGCTGAATTCTAAAGACAGCTGTTTGAACGGTTCACTCTCAGAGGAAAGAGACATAGCTAGTGGAGTACCACAGGGTTCAATGCTTGGCCCAGTCCTAGTCAATATTTTCATTAGTGATATTTCTGATGGACTGGAGGGCAAAGTGAGATTGTTTGCAGATGACGCAAAGATAAGAAACAGGGTGGACACCCCAGGAGGAGTACAGAAGATGAAGGTTGACCTTGAGTCTCTAGAAAAGTGGTCAAGAACGTGGCAACTAAACTTCAGTACTAAAAAATGCAAAATCATGCACCTTGGAAGGACTAACCCAAGAGTGGATTACTACCTAAGGGGAGAAAAACTGGTAGCTTCTAAACAGGAAAGGGATCTAGGAATAATTATAACAGATGACCTAAAAATGACCAAACAATGTGAGAAAGCAGCACTGAGGGCAAATGGTATGTTATGCATGAGCAGGGGGATTACCAGCAGAAAAAAGGAAGTCATCCTGCCACTCTATAGATCGCTGGTGAGGCCACACGTGGAGTATAGTGTACAGTTCTGGAGACCACAACTTAAAAAGGATATTACCAGACTGGAAACAGTGCAAAGGAGAGCTACTAAAATGATTCATGGACTGCATGACAAATCATACGAGCAGTGGCTGTGTGAATTAAACACGTACTTCCTGGAGCAGTGGCAGGAGAGGGGAGACATGATCGGGACTTTCAAATTCCTAAAAGAAATAAACAAGGAGCTGGTCCAGGACCTGTTCCATATCAAAAACCACTCAAGAACCAGATGGCACAACATGAAGCGAGAGGGGGTAGATTCAGAAGCAACACACGCAAGTTCTTCTTCACCAAGAGAGTGGTTGAACCATGGAACTGCCTTCCACAGGAGGCAGTGGAGGCAAAAACAGTGGGGACTTTCAAGAAAGTGTGGGATAGATACAAGAGCATCATAACACTCAAAAGCAGTTAAAGGACGGGGTAGGCTTATTGGCAAACTAGATGAACCATACGGCCCCCTTCTACCATCACCTTCTATGTTTCTATCTCTAGGAAAAAAAAAGATTCTAAAAAAAAAAAAAAAAAAAAAATATGGAGAGCAGTCAGAGTGAGCCGCACCATGACAGAATAATGAAATGCCACAACCTTACATTTAAACATCGTTGCAATCACAGAAAGCAGAAGTTGGTGATCCTTTTGCGGGTCCAATCCCAATATTAAATTCTTTTCTTTTTTTTTTTTTTTACTGGCGCAATTAAACAGTGTACTTGCGAGCGAGACAGGTGCAGGCTGAGAGAGCAGCTCACTCATCTCAAACAGGCAGGCTATTCCACTTGATTCACTGAATGCTGGCCTGCCCACCCACCAAGTGGCATCAATTTGGTCTCCAACTCCAGCCCGGCTCACACCAGACTTGGCTCCCACTGAACAGCTGCTGGGCTGGCAGGGGCTTGCCACACACTCGACCACAATGAGCATGACCTGACCTCCTCCAGGCTGTGCAGCTCTTCCCCAGCTTGTGCAATGAGCATGACCTGACCTCCTCCAGGCTATGCAGCTCTTCCCCAGCTTGTGCCCAGCCATCTGCCACCAGCTTCAATTACCCTGCCGCCCAACCCCGACTCCTGCTCTAACCTCAGACCAGTGATCATGAAAGGATAGGAGCCCCTTGGCATAGCTTCTGGCACAATGTAATGCTCTGGCGGGGCTGGGAGTTTGATATTAGCTCCTCGGTTCTAGGTAGCAGAGTTTAGCCTCAGAAACTTGCCACCAGCATACCACTGGACACTGCAAGCATCCAAGACAGGCACCTTAATTAAGCAGCAAGGCATGACGGGTCCTCTGTTTTGGAACCCACCATCAATCACTCTTGCAGCCCATATAAACTGTAGATGTTGAACAGATCCTAACATTATAACGCTGTACCTGGTTAAAACATACTTACATCCTGTATGAAAGTGCTGCTACTACTTCTGCATTACAGCTGACTAAACAGTGACATGAAGATACAGAGATGATCATGTGTGCCCTGGATGGTGTGCCCACACTCTCTCAGCACTCTGCGTTTTTTTCAGGGCAGATTTGCACCTAGAAAAATTAGTATTGCATCACTAAGGAGCCAACTAGTATAGGATTAAAAAACAAGAAAACATAAATGCACATGCTATACACAATTAGACCAGCATTAATAATAATGCAATTCTGCAGAGCAGCTGGCACAGTGAAATAACCACTTAGCATTAGCAGAATTATTACTTTCACAAATTAAACAACCTACCCTCGTTAACCAGTTACTGCTTGTCGCAACTGTGGGATGTGTTGGTCAGGCAGTAGCAACAACCAGGAGTGGCCACTACAATTACTAACACTGCCATGTCTTCTACTGCAAGTCAGTGGTGGCAGTGATGGCACTTGGGACAGACACCACTGTAAGTGAAGAGTTAAGAACTGCAGCACTTCTGATTGAAACTATCATGTAAACAGTACTTAAAGTCAGTAAAGCAAAATTGCATTTATTTGCATCTATATAGTACAGCAGTTTAGCTCGGAGAAAGCAGAGCTGTCAACCTTACTTATCCATTAATCACAATGATTACGACAGACTACATTACCAAAAATTAGCAAGCAAAACTGTCATAATTTCATAACTGGTTCACTGCAAATCTTATGTGATTAGGCAGAGTAGTCTAACAAACAACAGATGAAACAAGCATTTGTCAATGCCGAATGTTGATAGCGTTGGTCTGTTGAGCTTGCTAAGTGGACCTCTGTCACTGGCTCAGTCTGTTTGTCCCGGTGCTGCAGGCTGCTCTTTTGTACTGGGCTGCTGCCTGCGTTGGCACCTTCTTCTGCCGAGGAAGAAATCCGCAGCTGTCCCGACAGAGCTCCATTGAGGTGGCTCACACCCCCTCTCTCACTCGCTCATTCTGTTTCTTCTGATGCTGCAGGCTGCCCTTTTGTACTGGGATCCTGCCTATGTTGGTGGCTTTTTCTGCCCACAAAGAAATCTGCAGCTGTCCCAACAGAGCTCCGTTGAGCTCGTTCACTCCCCTTCTCTCACTCACTCATCTCGTTTCTGCCAGCACTGCAGGCTGCCCTTTTCTACTGGGCTCCTGCCTGCATTGCTGCCTTCTTATGCCCACAAAGAAACTTGCAGCAGTTACAATACAGCTCTGTTGAGCTCGCTCATTCACTCATTCTGGTTTTCCTGCCACTGCAGGCTGCCCTTTTGTACTGGGCCCCTGTGTGCCTTGCTGCCCTTTTCTGCCCACAAACAAATCTGCAGAAATCCTGACAGAGCTCCGTTGAGCTCACTGACTCCCCCTGCCTCACTTGCTCATTCTGTGCCTCCTGGCACTGCAGGCTGCCCTTTTGTACTGGGCTCCTGCCTGCATTGGCGGCTTTTTCTGGCCAGAAAGAAATCTGAAGGAGTCCCGACACAGCTCCATTGAGCTCGCTCACTCCCCCGCCCCCTGCCACTCACACATTCCGTTTCTGTCGGCGCTGCAAGCTGGCCTTTTGTACTGGACTCCTGCCTGTGTTGCCGCATTTTCTGCCCACAAAGAAATCCGCAGCAGTCACAATAGAGCTCTGTTGAGCTCGCTCACTACCGCTCCGATCACTCGCTCGTTCTGTTTCTCTTGGTGCTGCAGACTGTGCTTTTGTACGGGGCTCCTGGCTGAGTTGGCACCTTTGTCTGTCCACAAACAAATCCGCAGCTGTCCCAACAGAGCTCCATTGAGGTCGCTCAGTCTCCCTCTCTCATGCGCTCATTCTCTTTGTCCTGGCGCTGCGAGCTGCCCTTTTGTATGGGGCTCCTGCCTGCATTGGCACCTTTTTCTGCACACAAAGAAATCCACAGCAGTCCTGATAAAGCTCCATTGAGCTCACTAAGTCCCCTTGTCTCACTCGCTTGTACTGTTTCTCCCACCGCTGCAGGCTGGCCTTTTGTACTGGGCCCTTGCCTGCATTGACGCCTTTTCTGCCCACAAAGAAATCTGTAGCAGTCCTGACAGTCATGAGTTCGCCATTCCCTCCCTCCCCTTTATTTTCTCAGAAGAAGCCAGAAGGGGAAGGAAGGAAACATATTCAATTCAGTGCTTTAGAGTAACTGATAATTGCTATTTTTCTTTAAAACTTAGATTGTGAGCTTTTAGTGACACTATACTTTCTTTGTTGTCTTTACTTATAATTGTTTTTGGGCTGTTGAAAATTTAAAACATAGTGGTGGTGTAATTCTGTGCTGTCTTTAATTGCTGCAAAGTTTGCCCCCTCCCTTCCCCAACTCTTAATTATATGCCCTGTTAAATCTGATTGACAGGAGCTAAACACAGGGTATAGTTAGGGGTGTGAAGTAGGAGGGGCATAAGTGGGAAGAAGCCCACCCTCAGCACGACAAGTGTTTTGACTCATTTATTTATTTATTGGTTTCTTTTTCTTTAAAAAAAAAAAAATTATTTGAGGATCAGTGGCAGGATTTTTAGTACAGTAAATTAATATAAAGAGAACTAGGAGAGCTTCAGTAGCAGACAAGTAGTGGAATTGCAGTATAATGTGGGGAGTGGTACAATGCAGTGGCTGTGGGGCAGCCATATTCAGAGACCTTCTGGACACTGAGGTGCTGCCCTATCTGCTTGCATCTCTCTGGACTGCGGGATGAGGTAGCCAGACTCAGAGTGGAAGTAAACTGGGTCAGGAGTACCATCACCCCTATCCAGGGACCACCCAGTCCAATGCAACTGCCTCAAAGGATGCCGAGAACGAGGAGCACTTGGATGACAGTGGGCTCAGGGAGGGTTAGAACAGTCAGGCAGAGGCACATCCCAGATCCTATTCCACTCAAGAACTCATATGCCACACTGGCAAATGAGGACAACCAAATAGAGGTACCCAGAGAAGTGGAAGGAAAGGATGTGGAGGTTAGCCAAGGAGGTGACCTCAGCGGGGAAAGCAGTGGACCCCAGAGGAGGAGGAAGTGAATCCTGGTGGGGGACTCCATCATAAGAGGGATCCAGCTAGGAACACAGGAGGGGGAGGACAGGGAGGTGAGGTGCCTACCAGGTGCCACGGCATGGAGGGATGGAAGGAAGATCCTGGGGATCACTGGGAAGGCAAGACAGGAGGGTGAGCTGGATGTCATTATCCACCTAGGTAGTAAAGACCTGGCAAATGGGGAGCCAAAGGAAGTTCAGGAAGAGTTTAGGAAACTGGGGAGGGGTCTCAAGCAAGTAGCTACTTCTGTCACTTTCTCAGAAGTACTACCTGTGAGAGGCAAGGGAGAGCATAGGATGCATGCACCAGGAACTTTAACTCATGGTTGAAGAACTGGTGCTGTGAGGAAAGGTTTGGATTCATTGGTGACTGGGGACCCACCTGGAGGATGGAGGTTTGTTCAGGCCTGACGGCCTGCATCCATCCTGGAGGGAATCAAGCACTCAAAGATAAGTTTAAATGCTACATTGACAAGCATTTAAACCTAGCAAAGGGAGTGGCAGGCTAGCAAGGAGGGTACCTACTTGCTCACCCCCCAGCCTAGCAGTGGAACCAGTGAACCAGAGGAGTGGCTATCTCTGCAAAGCAGTGTGAAAAGATGGAGATTAGTGCCCAAGAGGTGGATAAGCAGAAAGGGGCAAATTCATCAGAAGGGCAGACAGCAAGGAGAACCAGGGATAAATGACAACCAAGGAAGGGGCTGGAGTAGAACAGTGAAACAGTCTAGGGAGGTCAAATCATGGAAAGCCATGTGTGCAAATGCCAGGAGCCTTAGCAACAAGATGGAAGATCTGGAGGCTGTCATGGTACAGTCAGACCTGGACATTGTGGCCATCACTGAAACCTGGTGTAATGATAACCACGACTGGGAGATGGCCATACCTGGCTACAACATATTCAGAAGAGACAGAGCAGGCAGAAAGGGAGGAGGAGTGGCACTGTATGAAAAATGACATAAGGGCCACAGAGATCCAGGAGGAACAAAATGGGAGAGAGATACTGTGGGTTAGCTGGAAAGGAAAATGGGACAGCCATCCGCACAGGTGTGGTCTATAGACCACCAGCCCAGGAGGAAGAAGCAGATAGGGAGTTGATGCTAGCCATCCAAAGGATGGCAGACAAGGTGAGGTAGTACTGGTTGAGACTTCAATATTCCAGACGTGGACTGGAGCATCCCAGCAGCAGCATCAACTAGAGCAGATTTATCCTGGACTCCTTCAGGGTGCCTTCCTCAAGCAACTGGTCATGGAACCAACTCGGCAGAAGACAATACTGGACCTTGTGCTCACAAACAGGGACAGTGTGATGGGGTAACAGTGGGGAGCACCTGGGAAACAGTGACCACCAGTCATTGTGGTTTGAAATCACAGAAAGAGCAGAACCAAACCACACAAAAACACGTATCCTGGATTTTAGGGGGCAGACTTTGGGAAAATGGGAGATACTTGAAAGAGGCATTAGGGAATGGGACAGGAATCAGGGGTTGAGGAACAGTGGGCAGTATTTAAAATGGGATTACAAGAACAGCAGAATTATGCATAAGCAGGTTAGCAAGAGGAAAAGGAAGAGGAGACCATTATGGTTTTCCAAAGAGGTAGCAAAGAAAGTGAAAGCCAAAAGAATACATTCATGCAATACAAAAGACACAGGCAGAAGGGGATAGGGAGAAGTACCAGGAGAAGCAAAGGGAGGCAGGGAGGTCAGTAAGGGAAGCCAAAGCTCAGACAGAAGAACACATTGCAAAATCAGTGGGTAAAGGGGACAAACCTTTACAGGTACATAAGTGAAAAAGAAAGACAAAGGGAGGGATAGTGAGACTGAAGGGGAGGATGGGGGCCGCGTGGAGGATGACAACAGTAAAGCTGACATATTGAATGGGTATTTCTGCTCAGTCTTTACTGAAGAAGAGGAGGGTAATGGGTCTGAAGGGAGTACAAGGGATGAGAATGGTGCAGAAATGGACACAAGTCCCTTTCACGAGAAAGGGTCCTGAAGGAACTGGAAGTAATAAGAGTTGATAAAGCAATGGGGCCAGATGGGGTACACCCAGGGTCCTTAAAGAACTAAGAGAGGTGGTGGCTGAACCTCTGGCTATCCTGTTTAGCCGATCACTGGAAACAGGGGAGGTACCCAAAAACTGGAGGACAGCTGATGTAGTCCCCTTATACAAAAGTGGGAACAAAGAGGAAGCAGGGAACTACAGACCAGTCAGCCTCACCTCGGTAGTGGGGAAAATCATGGAAGCACTACTGAAGGAGAGATTGGTGGAACATCTAGTTGTCAATGGACTACAGGACCCAAGGCAGCATGGTTTCACCAGGGGGAGGTCATGTCAGACCAACCTCGTTGAATTTTTTGACTGGGTGACTAGGGAGGTGGAAGAGGGGAGGGAAGTGGACATGGCCTATCTGGACTTCAGCAAGGCCTTTGACACTGTGCCACATAAAAGACTATTACACAAACTGGGGAATATGGGTGTGGGCAGGACAGTAGTGTGGTGGGTAGGTAACTGGCTGGGTGGCAGGACACAGAGGGTGGTGGTAAATGGCTGTCACTCCACAGAGGGAAGAGTGACCAGTGGGGTACCACAGGGATCAGTGCTGGGACCGGTCCTATTCAACATCTTCATCAGTGACACGCTGCAGGACCTAGAAGGCAGAATTTCACTGTTGCTGATGACACAAGCTCTGTAACAGAGTAGACACACCAGAGGGTGTAGACAGAATGAGAAGCGACCTGCAGAAACTTGAAGAATGGTCAGGGGTTTGGCAGTTGAAATTCAATGCAAAGAAGTGCAAGATAATGCATATGGGGCACAAAAACCCTGGCACAATATATCAGTTGGGGGTGAGGATATAGCATGCACCAAGCAGGAAAGGGATCTTGGGGTTATCATCTCTGATGACCTCAAGGTAGGGAAACAGTGTGACAAGGCAGCAGGTAAAGCAAATAGGATGCTGGGATGTATAGGCAGGGGCATCACCAGCAGGAAAAGGGAGGTCATAATTCCACTATACAAGACACTAGTGAGACCCCACCTGGAGTACAGTGTACAGTTCTGGAGACCATACTTATGTAAGGACATAGACAGGGTAGAGAAGGTTCAGAGGAGGGCAACAAAGATGGTGCATGGATTGCATCACAAGTCCTATGAAGACAGGTTGAAGGAACTGAACATGTACTCCCTGGAGGAGAGGAGAGAGAGGGATATGATAGAGACATACAAGTATCTTACAGGGAGGAACAGGGTGCAGGAAAACACTATTTTAAGCGAAAAAGATGTTCCAGGACTAGAGGTCATGGGATGAAGTTGGAGGAGGACGATTCAGAGGAAACATGAGAAAGAATTTCTTCACAGAACGGGTGGTGGACAAGTGGAACACCCTGCCAGAGGAAGTGGTGGGGCCTGAAACAATCACGGGATTTAAGAATGCGTGGGATAGACATAAAGGAATTCTGGAGGTCAGGGGTAAGGGGCAACAGACTTCTAGGAAAACAAACTGAACTTACAAGCTCAAATGGGCAGACTGGGAGGGCCATAGGCCCTTATCTGCCGACACTGTCTATGTATCTATGTATCCCTCAGTCGCTCTCTCATTCTGTTTCTCCCAGTGCTGCAGGCTGCCCTTTTGTACTGGGCTCTTGTGTTGGGGCCCTGGCCTGCCCACAAACAAATCCGCTGCAGTCCCAAAAGAGCTCAGTTGAGCTCGATCACTCTCCCCTCATACTCAGTTGATCTTAATCTGTCCCAAACACTGATTTCCCAGAGTGACCATGCTATTCTCCGGCAGGAGTGCAAAAACATATTTTAGCCAGGATGTGAAACATGACAGCTGTAGTATTCATGAGGTGTGAAAAAATGCCACTGTTGAAAATGTGGCGTGACAATATTACAGATTTGCGAAGTTACAAGGGTGCGTGGAAAACAATTCAACGCACGCTTGTAACACAGTCATGTTATGGACTTGTCACCAAATTTTCAACATAGGGATTTTAGGACCTCTGCTCATGAGCAGTGCCACTCTCATTTTCTTAATCTGTCCTGAACGCTGATTTCCCACAGTGACCACGTTATTCTGCACTGGAACTGTGAAAACACATTTCGGTCATGATGTGAAAAATGACAGCTGCACTGCTTATGAGGAGGTGTGAAAAAATGCCACTGTTGAAAATCTGGTGTGACAATATTACAAATCTGCAAAGTTACAAGGGTGCATGGAAAGTGCGCAACGCACACTTGTAACACTGTCAATTGATGGGCTATCATCACCAAATTTTCAACATAGCCATTTTAGGACCTCTGCTCATGAACAGTATCATTGTCATTTTCTTAATCTGTCCCGAACAGTAATTTCCCACAGCGACCACTCTATTCTGCGCTGGAAGTGCGAAAACACATTTCAGCCAGGATGGGAAAAATGACAGCTGTACGGTTCATAACTTGGTCTGGGAAAATGGCAATATTGAAAATCTGGAGTGAAAATATTATAAATTCTCAAAGTTATGAGCGTGCGTGCTAACTGCGCAATACACGCTCGTAACACAGTCATTTTATGGAGTATCGTTACCAAATTTTCAACACAGGCATTTTAGGACCTCTACTCATGAACAATGTCACTGTCATTTTCTTAATCTGTCCTGAACACTGATTTCCCACAGCAACTGCGCTATTCTGCAACGGAAGTGGGAAAACACATTTCGGCCAGGTTGTGAACAATGACAGCTGTACTGCTCACAAAGAGGTGTGACAAAATGCCAATGTTGAAAATCTGGCGTGAAAATACAAATTCGCAAACTTATGGCGTGTGTAACTGCACAATGCTGCGCTAGTAAAACAGTAATTTTTGGATTTTTCCAAACTTTGCAACATAGGCTTTTGAGAGCCCACCTCATGAACACTGGCACTGTCATTTTAGTTACTCGGCCCCAAAGGGTGATTCTGTGCAGTGACCGCGAAACCACCTTTCGGGGCTGATTAACGCCATGACAGTTCAAGAATTCATGAGGAGGGGTCCCAAAAACCACATATTGAGAATTTGGCAAAAAAATTCCCAAAAATGCCCGAGATATGCACTAAAGTTGAAAAAACCCTATTTATTACATTATACAGCTTACCTGCATTTCCTCAGTTCGCGGTCGGCTTTGACGAGTGCAGACATGTTCACGGTCCACCGAAGATCGTCGCGCTGAGCTCCGGAGGTAAATATGGGGTGAGGGTCTGTGGGGAGTCAGGGTGGGTGCAGGTTGTGGGAGGGGCAGGAGACTAGAGGATCGTTTCCTTTTTCAGGTAAAAAAACAAAAAGTCGCAGGACCGTTTTAACTTTACAGGGGCATGTAGCGCGCTGGGTGGGCTCCCAGCGTGCCACCGGAGTCTTGCTTTGGGGAGGCAGCTGTAGCCGACGGGGGATTGGGCACCCCCATCAGCAAACAACAAAAGAGCCATGTGGCATGCTGGTGTGGGCTCTCAGCGTGCCACCAGAGTCTTGCTTTTGGGGAGCAGCTGTAGCCAATGGGGGATTGGGCACCCCCGTTGGCAAACAACAAAAGGGTGGGGAATTCCTTTCTGCCGACGGGGATTGAGCACCCCCATCGGCAAACAACAAAAGGGGGGAGAATTCCTTTCTGCCGATGGGGAGTGGGCACCCCTATTGGCAAACAACAAAAGGGGGGGATTTCTTTCTGCCGACGAGAGTTGGGCACCCCGTCAGCAGACAATAAAACCGGGGGGGGGTTACATTATGCCGACGGGGAGTGGGCATCCCCATCAGCAAATAAACATAGTAGGAGGGTAAATATTGTTTGTGAACACGGCGGCAAGCCGCCGCCGTGTTCACAAACAATATCAGGGATCCTCCATCCCACCCTGTAATGACGGGTTGCTCCCTCATTGCAGCAGATGGCTGATGCTGCAATGATGAGGCGGCCCCTGATTGCAGCGGCTGATTTTTTAAAAGGTTATGGCACAATGGCTGAACTACTGTCAGCAGCAGAGTGCCACAGCATTGGGGGATGGAGGACAAGCCTTTGCAGGCTGTGGGGGCATTGGGCACAACAGTCCTGTGCCTCCACAACCTGTCTGTAGAGAAAGCTGCCGCAACATGTTTCTTGCGCATGCGCGCAATCAACATAAAAAGAATAAGCACTTACTAAACAAAGCCTCACAAGTTAGTAGTTGCCATTGGCTAAAGCAACCTAACCATTGTGCATACTGCATTTAGTGTACTATAGAAAATAATAACAGTCTATTGGGTACATAAGAGGATATAAATTATTTTGTCAACAGCATTTAAGATTGAACCATACAATATGCCAAGTACTATATATGTATCTCAAGTGCATCAAGCCAAAAAGCAATTTGGTCAACAGCAGCACTCAAGAAAAATGACTCTTAATGTAGCTGTTAGTATTTTTATACATGCATCAACACAAAGATGCAAAAACAGAAGGGAAAAGGGTATAACACCCACAGTCTGAGATACAGTATTCATTAACCAATCTTACAAATGTTTGACAGACACTTATACCAAGACATTACATTTAACAGCAGCTGCCTACACTCTTTGACATTTAATCACAAGCTGACTCGAGAACCCAAAGCTGGCAATCAGTTTCGCTAGACAATTGGCTTTGACTACTGTTGCATTTCTGCATTATTATGTGTACCTGTGCAAACTACAGTGCACGTGCATGCAACATTCCAGTGCCAACCACAGTGCATCTGCCTGCAGTGTACCCACCAGTACTAAACCAGCTGCCATTAAAGTACTCCTTCCACTCACCTATCTGTGACATTCTGCCTACATTACATTACCTGCATCACCTATACTTCAGTGTACCTGCCAGTACCTAACACCTGCACTGTACCAGCCCCAGTACATCAACTTGTAATATACCTGCCGAGACTGAACCAGCTGCCAGTAATGTACCATCAAAAAGCTAAAAGTAGACCATGTACACTCTCATTAGAGGTGCCACCAGTCCCTCACCTAGGCAAGTAAGCACAGCAGAAAAAGCTTATAAATGGGCACACATACTGTTGGTGCTGAGACATCATATTCATAACCCAGTGTAACCCCCAGGTGGCGCTATCCCAAGGGCTACTACGCCTGCCTGCATAACTGCTAACAGGTTAAGGGGCCTAGGTCCAATGGCGGGTGCCTCCACCCAGAGGTCGGGGTTAAGACAGTCTGGTATGACTTGGTCACAGCCCTATGGGTCACTGCAACCCCCCTTTCTTCCCACTAGTGGCCCACACAATATATCAGAAGTACCAGTATACACTTACCCCCAGGACTGGTTCGATCAGCTTGACTTTGGGGAACCCTGTAAAACAAGATGATACAATGCAAAAGCCACAGTACAACACTTTAACATAAATGAATACCTCAGACAGTGTAACTTTGCTGAAACAAACATATCTGATTTATTAAGGGGAATATAACAAGGACAGGAAAATCAGGTTAATTAGTTTAGACACCTTAATAATCGTAGTACTGTGCACATGTTCAAAGTCCCAAATTGTCACTTTCACTGGGTACCCAGGATGGGGGGGGGGGCTAGCCAGGATCAGTGCAGCTGGATGGGGCCCTGTGATGGAAAAACACTTGCACAATGCCCAATAGTAAACCGGAGCCGGATGGCTCAGTTCATGAAGAAATGAAACAGCAACAAATAGATGACACACTTGCAATTTGATAAACAGATGGCAGGGAGCTACCCTGCTTTGTACTCACAGACTCAATACTGGAAACTGGATGGAAAGTAGATTGTCCTAGATTGCCAGGAGGAGCAGAACATGTGAAAAAGGTCCTTGTGACTGGACCCCACTGCAGTTTAGAGCAAATAGATGTAGTCTGGATTAAGCTGGGGTTTACTTCCAGCTTCATGCACTCAATTCACTGTACAGGGGATTTGAAACGTGATTCCCCACAAGCACTACACACATTTATATGTAAAAGGAAAGTACTATACCAGGCAGGCTGCTTCTCTATCCTGATTGCAATTACTGCACAATACCCGGGAGAACACACAGCAGATTAAGTTCCTGACAGACCGAGCAAGATTCAACAATTTCTCCAGTCTTCTAGAGGGTGAGCCTGGTTTCTACTCTTCATATCTCCTTGATTCTCTTCACAGGTCAGATTCAGTCTGAACAGGCACTTGCACACACTGCAGACCGAAACTTAGGACCTTACACGTGATTCCCGTGCTAAAACTACACACCGAATAAGCACACAGTTCCCTGTCTCTTCACTGCGCAAACTGATCTGATCTTTCCAGTAGACAGAGCCAGGCATTTCCTTTGTGTTCCTCCCAGTTCAATTGGCTGGCTTGGCTGTCACTCACAATCAGACTCCCCCTGTGGGTGCAAAAATGTGCCGAAATCCAAACTACAATTCCCAGAAGCATTGGCCATACAGTACATAGGTGGCTGGCTCCACAATGAGAGTCCAAGTTCTGATTTGCCAGCAGCAGGCTCCATTTCAAAGGTCCCCCCCACACTGATTGGTCCAGTTCAGCAGTTCAACCAGAATGGAGGCTAGGCAAACACAGTTCTGACTGCAAAGAAAAGCAGGTTAGACAAACTGTATTTTCATTATTACTCTAAATGATTTCTGGCAAACAGTTACATCTTTGAAAAGTGCTCACTCTGCCCACTTAGTGACGGCAGAAATGGAGCAATTTGGCAGCAGCTCGAGTGGGACTCAAGCAGGGAAACACACAGTCCCCCCATAGAAACTAATTATGTCTGCAAGCAGACAGCTCTTAAAGAGACAGCACCAGAGGCTCTAAAAGCACTCACAGATAAACGGCTTAAACGCCAAACACCATTCAGGCTTGGAGCATTCAAGCAAGCTCCTGGAAGACTTTTTGGGAACCCCCATTTGCAGGGGGGTTACACCAGTGCATAATTGCAACATGGCCTGCAGGACTAAGGAAAGACCACCCAAGGTGTCACCATAAGGCTTGATCTGGAGGTCTCGCAGGACCTCTCTCACAATCAACATTGTGTGTGCCAATTTTTAACCTGTTTTCTTCCAGTAATGTACCTCTACAATACCCCCATCTGTGACATTCTTCCCACACTGCACTACCTGCATCGATCATTTTCACAGTGAAAGTCCCTATAGGAGCTAGTAACATTTGAATGAGAATAATTAGTGTTGGGTACCATGGCCTATAGTAGTCCATCACCGGTTCGGTCCTCCTCCAACTCAGGCTGACTCAGGCTCTCCTTTCTTGTCGACATGAGTTATGACTGTCACATGGTTGCCAATGTTCACACATCAACATCCTCCCAGCCACTCATGGCCTACAGACTGTTGACTACTCCACCGGAAAGCCACACCGGTCTGCGACTGCCACTCAACCTCCTCAGCCCTCAGCTCTCTATAACAAGCTGCTGTTCCTCTCATCAGCGTCACCTTGATGTCCTCCGTAACATGTTGGTATCTTGACTC
Source organism: Neoceratodus forsteri (assembly GCA_016271365.2). NCBI lineage: Eukaryota > Metazoa > Chordata > Ceratodontiformes > Ceratodontidae > Neoceratodus > Neoceratodus forsteri. The sequence continues at coordinate 632,836,921 of CM057450.1, read as the reverse complement.
CACTCGCTATCATCCAATAGTACTGGCTCGATCTCTTTTAGGTGCATGCGCACTGAATTCTGTGCCAATTTCAAAAAATGCCACCCAGTATAGGCGGGGGGGGAGGGATTGCACCGCTCCCTTCACAGCTCTTGGGGGGGTCGCCACAGTGGGGCAAGCAAACAGAGGAAAAAATGAAAAAAATGCCCCCCAAAAATTGGTGATGAAAATAATTATTGGTGGGGCTGGGCCTGCATTGCAAAATATTGCTGGGCCCCAGGTCCCATGGACCCATATAACCCTGCACCTATGCCCCCTGCAGAAAGCCCGAGTTTGAGGACTTGCTCACTGTATTAAGAAGTGAAATTCAGAACCATGAGAAGGAAGTGAAGGAAAGGGAAAGGTTAAAATCTGAGAGGGACACAAGGCACTATGAGGAGAGGGTCTTCTCATGGAAGAAAAAATTCAGGCCTCAGAGCAGAGGTAGATCTGTATCCCATAGAAACAGTAGAGGCAACAACACATCTGATAAAGCCACCAGTGATAGAAGCCCCTCGAATGACACAAGAAGGGTTAATTTTTTAATGTCAGAGGAACAAGAAATCGAAAACCAACAGGCAGCCAACCCAAAAAGAAGGGGCAGAACAAGGAGGGGGCAAAGGATCAAGTGGATGTCAACAGACGTCACAGAGATAAAGCACGAACAAATTGAATAAAGAACAGTAATTAATATATATATTGGATCAAAAGAATTAACGGAAAACCAGATTAGCTTACTGTCAAAAGGACTCCCCTTTGTTCCCACCCAACCAGTGAACTACTTCCAAGTAGAGGTGGACTTTTTTTGTTTATTACGGAAAGTAGATCTTAAATGTTTCTTCAGAGACGGACAAAAGAACCCAAGCACAAACACGGGCTTTCTCTTTTATTTGCCTATTGAGTCCCAGCTAGGAACCAGAACTTAATTTGGACATAGCATTGCAACGTCTATGGGAGGAAGGTCTACAAGAGGTTGGAAATACAACAAATATGGACTTTGATGTTGATGCTAATCTGCTAATGACTTTGTATAATGAAAAATTTTTATCAAAACCCTAGTTTGGTTAGAGAAATTGAAGTGAGCCTGATAGAAAGAATTAATGAAAACTAAAGGGAAGGTCCCCTCAGCCTTTTGTTTGATTACCTGTGTAGTCTGTAGGCATGCATAATGATTGCCTCTATTGCACCCTCTTAATTTCATCATGATTTAAATATAAATGAAGTTACTTAAATCTAGTGTGAAAACTGATTTGACTTCATTGCACGGATCATGACCTGACTCATTTAAGAAATCCTGTAATTTTATGATGCTTTTCAAGCTAAAGCTTGAAGTAGTTCCACTGTATCAGTCAGTGCTGCTTATGTCCTCTGCAGTCCCTATGCTCTTGTTGTGTGCTGGTTATTACATTTTTCAAGTTACAGTAAGTGCCCTGCTGTTTGCTATACTTTAGTGTGCATCTGAGCTGGAAAAAATGGCTTTTAGAGAATGTTTGTGTTTGTAAAGTTGTATTTCTGCTTTATTGAATAGATTTGAATTACAAGTTCTTATTTTATAGACTGAGCATGCAGTCTCTTTGTTCTCATTGTTGTTTTCCTGTGCTGGCTAACAAATAAGGTTGAGGATCAGCACAAGACAAAAAAATAGGTACTGCAGAGGACCTCAGTAGCACTGACTGATACAGCAGAACTGCAGACTTCAGCTCTAAGGCCCCCATGTTCAGAGCCAGATAGCTGCGCTCATAAAATGGTGCGCCACACACAAAAAAATGGTCTGTCTGGCTCTGGCACAATATTCAAACAGAATGTGTGATCCAAACTGACTGCACAATCTGTTTGAATATCAGACCCTGGTTGTGCAGTGCACAGCAGAGAGTACCATGTTTGGCGCAGAGCAGCCAGGGTGCTGGGCTGATGACCGCCCATAGGGGTACAGCACTACACACACTGGTTTGCCCCATGACCCCCATAGGCAATATTCAGCCCAAACATGCAGATGAGCCCATTGGGCATGCATGGTGCAATGGGGCCATTTACATGTCCATTATGGGCTCATCTGCATGCAAACACTGCCATGAAGTTCATTGGGCCAGTCCCCCCCCCAAGCCCTGAACCTCATGAACATCAACATCCCACCCAGTGTCCCTGGTAGTCTAGTGGTCCCCCTTCCCCAGCCTCAATCACAGTTATAAAAATAAATTATCCTCAATCCCCATATCCCTGGTAGTGTGGTGGTCCCCCCCTCCCCAGCATTGGTCAATGTAATAATATAGAAATACCCCTCCCATTCCCCATTTCCCTGGTAGTCTAGTGGTTCCCCCTCCCCAAGCCCTGATCCATAAAATAATAGAAAAATCCCTGGTAGTCAAGTGGCCCCCTACCCAATTAGGCAGTGACCCACCACCCTGCTGTCCCCCAACCTGACTGGAGGCAATGACAGGCACAGCCCACCCGCACCACCACGGCCAGCCACCAACTGAACTGTACAGGAGTGTGCACAGTATACAGTACATGCCCATTGGTTGAATGGTTCATAATGTGGAACAGTATGTGTCAGAAATTGTAAAGCAGTTGAATGATGAGTCATGTTATAAAAGATTCATATACAATCCGACACACTTTTAAATCAATCCTGGATGATCACATAGACAGAGCTTTTGCAGTAAGGCTTGTTCATCAGAACAAAGTAAATTACTCAAAAACTGATCATCCACTAGTCTGACTTTTAATGCCTTACCAAAGGTCCACAAGTCCATGAGAGACCCTCTGAGATGACCCCCAGTTTCAGTCATTGGGTCACTCAGTGAGGGTCCCTCTGGATATGTGGACCACTTCCTGGAAAAGCTGGCTACAGAGGCCCCTAGTTACATCAGGGATGTGGCTGATCTAATCACCAAGATTGAAGGCTTAGAATGAAGCCCTCAATACTGTTGTCTCACTATTGACACAGTGAGCCTGTGTACTTCTATAGAATACAAACAGGGAATTAAGCAACTGAGGAAACCATCGGTGAGAGTAACATGTTCCAGAATTTCCCCTCCTCATTTATTCTAACACTTCTGTCTTTTGTTCTGCAGCCTAACTACTTTCAGCTCAATTATAAATTTTATTTAGAGACCTGAGGTTTGCGATGGGTGCCTCACTGGCACTCTCTCATGCCAATTAATTTTTGTCCACTTGGGAATGGAAACTGGGTATCAGGAGGACAACCTCCACCTCAGATACATTGTTCAATGGTGTTGATTTATCGATGACATTGTATGTGTCTGGGTTGGGGTCTGCAACAGATTCCCACTTTAGTTAATTGGCTCAATAACAATACCCTCAATCTGAGTTGCACTTTCAATGCAAATGAAAGGGAAAGTGAGTATCTAGCCATAAAATTAGGAATTAATGAGCAAAACAGAGTTATTGGCTCCCCCTATAGGAAGCCAGTTTTGAGAAACATGCTTTTGAAGGCAGAGAACTCACTTCCTCGGGACCTGTGCGACAGCATCCTGTATGGCCAGTTTTTAAGAATTAAACAAAATTCCACAGAGACCAATACATTTGAGAGGGTGACCAATATGCTGCTGGCCAGGTTCCAGGAAAGAGGCCATTAAGCAGCTGTTGTTCAAGCAGCATATCAGAGAGCAGGAAACGTTGCTAGAGGTAAATTGCTGAAAACAAAATCAAAGGAGCTGGAAAGGGGAGGAGAATTTGATCACTGCAGTATTTGGTTTTAATAGTGAACCCAATGCTCTGAGAAATATCATTAGGGAACAGTGGCAGACTCCAGTGAGAGACCCAGAGATTGGTCCCTTACTGGGCAAATGCCCAAGAAGTTTCATTTTCCACAGGGGGAGAAACTTGGGAGATCATCTTACACACAGTCATTTCGCTAATAACCAAATAGAGCACAAAAAAATTCAACCTGTTATTTTACCTTGCAGCTGTGACATCTACAAGTATGCCCAAAAGGAAAACTTTTTGAACATCCAACAACCAAAAGGAAATATTACCCAAATCAATACATTGATTGCTGCACACTTTTTATGGTGTATGTTGGATGGTGTCATTGTGGTTGTTTGTATGTGGGCAGCACATTACATCTGCTTAAAGAGAGGGTGCAAGAGCATATATTGTAGAGAAGCAATTCACAACGGCAAACAAAACAAAGCTCTTGGCTACCAGTATAAAGAAAAACATGATTGTAATCTGGCAGGATTTTATTCCCAGGCTTTACAACACATTCCAGAACTGTCCCAGGAGGGACTGAGCCCACATTCTTTTACAAAGAGAAACATTTTGGATCTTGGAACTGAATTTCCTGACACTGGCAGGTTTAAATGAGGAAGTAGTTTTTAAACTTTTTCTGGGTAAATATATATACTGTATATATATTTTTTTTTTTTATACAAGTATTTATGTTCTCCTTTCAGCAGGCTGCAGTTGCCTCGTTAGCCAACCCTACCAGACTCCAGGGTCATTCTGGATCTTGTGACGCCTTGCGTGTCCCAGCAGATCCCCGGAGCTGGTCTGGAGGCTTCATCCTGCTGTGGCCCCCGACAGTGTTTCCTGGTTTTCTCCCTGTTTTTTTTCCAGGACCCCAGACAGAGAGGCACATATGTGTGAGGTGCACAGATGCCCTCTTGCCCTGGTAACGGCCCTATCCTCCCACCCCATTGGCCTAGCACCCTGGATCCCTCAGCTTGTGCAGCCCCCTGGCCTCCACCGTGAGGCAGCCAAGAGCGGAGGGAAGCTCAGATCCCTCCCTGGAGAGGAAAGCTGCCTGACAGCAGCTCAATCCTGCATTGCACCTCCCCCCCCATACCAGCCTCTGATGGCCCCTGCTTGTTCCTGAACACGGGTCACTGGTGTGGTGAGAGGAAAGGCGTCTGACACCTCAACTCTCTGCACCACCAGGCTGGCTCTTGGGTTAATATATTTAAAAAACCTGCCCCTTTTATTTACTGATGCTCTAATAAGATGTATGACTGTAATCATCCTGGGGTCCTAGTACTCAGCTGTACTGTATTTTAACCTAGTAGCATAAAATCCACCCTATTGTACATGGTAAAATTTTCGTCTGAGATATACAAACTGAATTCATTCATTCATTTCTTTTGAACCTTGTAGCAATTCACTAGCAGAATGACATTTTGTAATGGTAATATTTACACATATCATTATTATGTATCTATATTAACCCTTAGACTGCCAACAGAATTAGAATGTATTGGACTTCTGGACAGATATATCAGTCCACTGTCCTGCAAGGGTTAAAATAATGTTTTCATATTTAATTAGGTAAATTTGCTCTCTCTTTTCTTGTTTTTTTTTCTCCATATTATGTTTATACTCCCATCCTCTGGTGCCCCCCTTCCTACCGACCCCCCCCCAGCCCTGACATCCAGGAATTACCGGGTCTTACCTTTCTGCCCAGCCTGGCAGCGGAGCCTGCAGAGGGTCGGGCTTCATCTTGTAGCCAGAGGATCCATTTTCCTCCAGTTTTCTCCCCAATTCCCATTGCTGGGGCACACATGCCAGACGTGTGTATGTGGAGGTGCACGCAAGACAGTGGAAGTCCCGCAGCACCCTCCCTTCTGTGTGCCCTACAGACCTGTACTTGCCCCAGGCCTCCACCTGGGGGCAGTCATTTGGTGAGAGTGCAAACCCTCCCCTCCCAGGAAAGGAGACCTGTCCTCCGATTGCTCAATCCTCTCCCAACCCCCGACGGCCCGGGCTCGTTCCTGAACCTGGGTCACCAGTGTGGCACGAGGTCTGGCATCCAGCACCTCAACCGTCAGCACCACCAGGCTGGCTCTCTCTTTTCTTTTCATCTGATTTTTCATCCCTTCCCCACTTATGTCTCACTATCCCCCACAGAAAAAAAAAAGGGTAGCTAAATGGCAGTCGGCATCTGCACCAGTTCCCATAACAGATTCACAATAGTGTTGTCCTGCCAAAGTCACAAAAATAAACATGGAGAAAGGTACAGTTGAAGATAGAAGTTATGCTTCAGATACCTCTTCTTCTGTAAAGTGGTCTCTGGCACCCAAGGAGACAGACAAGACTGCCTGCTCATCATCCAGTAAAGAATGTAAGACTCCTGACATGATGCTTGAGGTAGCAGAAAGCAAAAGAGGCTTCAGATCAGCAGTTCAGTATCACTGCTGGCAAAAGGAAGCACAAAGACAAGCACCTTATGGTTTCTCTGCCTGTAAAGCGAAAATATCAAAATCTGGCAATTTTTACAAATCATGCAGAACTTCGGGATCCTTGCTGATATCCCCCTCCACACACACACACACACACAATCTCTATTCAGAACAGGGTTTAATAGAGGAGGAGGAGGAGGAACAGATATCCTCCAAGGATACTACCATGGAGGACTTCGGTTTCCTACCAGGAGCTCATGAAGACTTCCTTTTATACTGTATTTGTGAACCAGATGGCAGGAATGCTGAATCTTGCACCCACTGAGACATGACTGGAATTTATGAGCATGCTGGAGCTGACCTCATCAAAAAGTATGTCTATCCCTATTCATGATCCTTGCTGTGCCTTTAATCTCTGCAGCCACAGACAAGCAAGCAGAGAAAAGATATGAGGTAACCAGGGAGGGTTGTGATTTTATTTGCAACCACCATGCCCCTGAGGCAGTGATAGAAGCAGCTGCTTGCAAGAAAGCAAAAGTTAATCTGGCAGCTTCACCCCCTGATAAAGACTACAGAAAGATGGACCTTATGGCAAAAAAAGGCCTGTACTATCTTGACCCTGTGACTAAAGGAGGCAGCCTACCTTAGCTACACTCCACATTATCAGCAGGCACTGCACCATACAGTTATATCCATATGTGAGAGCTTGCCACCCCCAGGAGAAAACACAACTTGGTCATACTGTGAAAGCTGGTCTGGAAGCTGCTAAATACCAAACCAGTTTCAAATGACTATTGAAGTGAATGACACTGCTTCTAAATGTCTAGCAAATTCAATATCTTCCAAGCCATTTGCATAGCTTAGAATAACTTGGTTGTCACAGGATGTGCTGATTTCCCCTTTGAAGGTACAGTACCTCTTTATTTGGTGACAACATTGAGGCCTACAACAAAAAACTTGATGAACAAAAATCAGCTTTTAAAAATGTAGCTGAAAAAGAGAGATCCTCTATGCCATATAGACCCTATAGAAGGAAAGGTATGGGAGGGGCTTGCTACAGTACACCTTTTGTGCACCATGAATACTCTATTCCGGGGGTCCGCATAGAAACACAGAAATACAGAAGACACTGTTGGCAGAAAAGGACCATTGGTCCATCCAGTCTGCCCTGTTTGTTACCCTACCATACTCCATGTCCTACTGTCTAGATGGGGTTTTCATCTTTGCCTCCCCCCCCCACTTATTCACCACCATACTGCTAGACTGCATGTAACTATCAGACCCCATACTCTGTTCCAGCCATGTTTAAACCCATTTATGGTTTTTGCTCCTACCATCTCATCCAATAGGCTGTTCCATGAAACCACCACTCTCTCCATAGAGTAAAATTTGAATACCTCCCTCCTGAATATCTGCCTCCCCTTCCCCCAACACCAGCTTGCCCCTCTTGTTACTGACCTCCAATTCCTGTTGAATAGCTGCTCACAGTTTACCTTGTTTATTCCTTTTAGGAACGTGAAGGTCTCTTTCATGTCACCACCTATCCTTTCTGGCCTTCATTGGTACATGTTCAATGCCCTTAGCCACTTCTTATAGGATCTGCCTTATTTGCCCTGAATCATTTTGGTTACCCTACACTGCACAGTCTCCAGTCTTCTCTGTCTTTCCTCAGGTGGGGACTCCAGAACTGGCACAGTATTCCAGACTGGGCATCATCAGCCATCTGTTTAGAGGCAGTATTACCTCCTTCCTCCTACTATGGAAACCCTTCCCCAATACACCCAACATTCTGGTTGCTTTGCAGCAGGAATTGTTGTATTGGCTAGTTTGTTTGAGGGGGGGGGTCACTTATGATGACTCTCAGGGCCCATGCTTCTGAAGTAATTGCCAAATAAACCCTTCCATTCCAGTGTTCCCTCATAGGATTCCTGTTTCTTGCGTGCATCAGCTTGCACTTTTTGGTGCTGTATCTTAGCTGTCAAACATTAGACCATCTTTCTAACCCTTGTGTGCCCCTCTGCAACTCCCTCACCACCTCCTTGCTGTCTGTCCTGCCACAAAGCTTAGCATCATCTGCAAAGAAACAGATCTTGCCCATTATACTTTTCCCTATGTCATTGATGCTGATGAACACATTGAAAGGACAGATGTTAAGACTGATGCCTGTGGCACCCCACTCGTAACCTCTCTATCCCCAATCTCACCCCATTAATCACCACCCTTTTCTGTCTCCCTCCTAGGCAACTTTTCATCCAATTAACTAGGTCCTTCACTGCCTCAAGGTCCTCTAAGGTAGACATCAAGGTCCTCTACAAGTAGGCTCCTGGACGAGGGTACACCAGTGTATGTGGTCTTTAAGAAATTTCAGCAAGGCATTTGATACAGCGCCACACATGGAGTTAATAAGCAAACTAGAAAACAAAGGTCCAAATACCATATAATGAGGTAGATAAGAAATTGGCTACATGGTAGGAGGCAAAAAGAAGGATAAATGGACATGCATTTGATTATGAGGAGGTGACAAGTGGGGTCTCACAGGGATCAATGTTGGGTCCTATCTTATTTAATGCTTATGTGGGAGACATGCCATGCATGGAGGGTGGATGGATGGATGGCAAAATCTGTGGAAGATACAAAACAACTGCATGTGAAGTGGATACCAAGGATGGTATAAGAAAACTACGGATGGAAATTAATCAGCTAAGTGATTGGGCACAAAGGGCAAAGACACGCTTTAACCCAAATAAATGCATAGTTATATATTTTGGATGCAGAAATAAATTCATGGAATATAATTCAAAATGGTATAACTATGAAAGAAAGTGAAAGGGAAATGAATCTAGGAGTGTTGATATCAAGCAATTTTTGAGACCAACGCACAATGCAATAGTACGATTAAAAAAGGAAACAGTTTACTGACCTGTGTAAGGAAGAATTTTGTAAGCAGAGACAGGAGGGTACTGGTGCCACTGTATAGGTCATTGGTCAGGCCCCATTTGGAGTATGGGGTCTAGTTCTGAAGCCCATACAGGAGAACAAATGTAAATAGACTGGAGGTCTGTACAGAGAATGGCAACCAGGCTGATATGAGATGTAAGAGAAATGAGATATCAGGACAGACTGAAAAAGCTTGAGCTATTTTCATTGGAAAGGAGTAAGAGGAGATGTGATAAGGGTATATAAAGACAGTTTCAGTTTCAGTTTATTTTTTATACTGGAAAGGCATGACAGCAACGTTGCCTGCTTTCACAAGAGTCCAGTAAGACAAACAACAGCAGGTTACAGGGTTTACAGGAAAGTGCATTGCATAAGAACATAAGACTTAAAGGGTACAAAATAAGTGCTGTCTAATGTGAATAATACAATACATTACAGTCAAGCAATGGATAATCAATATCAATATCATAGGTAGTGTTCAGGTAAAAAAAATTAAACATACCAGGGCAATTCAAGGTCTGGAGCATTTGCATGACTGAGAACTGGAGAGGTGAGCCTTAAGGTTGTACTTAAAAGAGGCTGTTGAGGGGTATAGGACAAGTGACAGGGGTAGGTCACTGAACAGTTTAACATCCTTGTAAGAGAGACAGGGTGTTTTGGTCTTGGGTAGTACAGCAGAAAGGGAGGGAGAAGGAGAGGGAAGAGGACCATCTGGTGGACCGCGTGGGGGCAGACATGGGGACGAGGGAGTTGATGCTCCTTGGTAGGTGTCCTAGAGTGGATTTGTGGAGGAATGTCAGAATCTTGCTGTCAAGCCTGTTTTCAAAAGGGGGCCAATTGGCAGATTTGTACAGGTCATAATGGTGGGTCAGTCTGAGGAAGCCTGTGGCAAACTGAATGACATTGTGGTAGGTGCTACAGTAAGCAGCCGACTGAAATTCCTTTGGGAAGGGGGGAGTAGTAGAGCAGAGCTCCATAGTCAAAGATGGAGAGCAGGAAGTTGGTAGCCAGAAGCATCCTGGATTCAGGGATTAGAAAAGGTTTGACACGATATAACATGCCAAGCCTTTGATGTGCTTTCTTAATTTACTGATTAACATGTTATGAACTTCAACAAGTTGAAGTTCATAAGTTGGGTGACAGTCAAGGACCAAGTTAAGGTATTTAAACTCTGTGACTTGTTCAGTGGGGTTGCCATCATTGTCCTGAAGGAAGAAATCGCAGGCTGCTGATTTTCTGGAACCAAAGAAAACTATGGACTTGCTTTTTTTTTTTATTCAAGTTAAATACTAGCCCTCGGGAAGCGAACCAGGAGTGGAGCCTGAGAAAGTCCTGCTGGAGTTTGTCACGAAGGGTAGAGGGGTCCTTGTCTTTGCAGAAAAGTGCACCATCATCAGCGTAGAGGATGATTTCAGTGTGCCTGCAAATTTTAGGGAGGGATTTAACAATAAGGGAGAAGAGGATGGGTCCCAAGATGGAGCCCTGGGGAACTTCATATTTGATTGGGGAAACGATGAGAGAACACCTTTGAACAAGGTTCTGTGAGGTCTGTGGCTTAGGTAGTTATAGAACCAGTTTGCAACATCTGAGGAAAAATTGAGACTGGTGAGGGATGAGAGAAGAATCTTGTGGTCAACAAGATCAAAGGCTTTTGAGAGGTCCACAAACACTGAGCCAAAGTAGGGCTCATCATCATTGGCTTTATCAAAGAAGTGGGTGAATTTGATCAAAGCTGTTTCAGTGCTGTGGCCAGCTCTGAACCCAAGCTTTGCATCTGTTTGAAGATTGTATTTCTCTAGGTATTCAATGGTTTGGCCCAGGGAGATTTTTTCCATAATGTTGGACGGAGGAGCCAAGAGGTAGATGGCCCTGTAGTTGACGACATACTTTTTAGGGCCAGATTTGTGAAGGGGTTTAATGATGGCATATTTCCATTTAAGGGGCAAGGAACCAGAGCAAAGGGAGTAGTTAAAAATGTTGGTTAAGGGGAGGGTGATATGCTCACATACTACCTTAAGGATGCGGTAGTCAATGTTGTCCAGTCCTAGGCTGGGCCTAGGGTCATCTGTTCTTATGAGTCTTACCACCTCCATGGGAGAGAGGTACCAAAAGTGGAAACTGGGGGGGGGGGTTAGGGTTAGGCAGGGAGGTGATGGGACTGGTGTCAGGTGGATGGTTGAGCTTGTACTTGTCAAGGTCACTAAAGCAGGAGCTAAAGTGGGTGGCAATTACAAGAGGGTTTGTGACTGGCTGTCCCCCAAGGGAGAGGTTCATTTGTTCACTGTAAATTCCTCTTCCCATCAGGTCATTAAGAAGCCTCCAGGTGTGTTTGGGGTTACCCTGCTACTTTGCTGTTTTTCTCTGAGGAAGTTGATTTTTGCACTGCGGACTACTGATTTACAGCTATTGCAGATTGTTTCATAATGTTGTAAAAAGTTAGGGAGTTCAAGTTTCTTATATTTTGACCATGGCCTGTTTCTCTTCCTCATTAGTTTAAGGAGATCAGAGGAGACCCATTTGTGGCTGTGTCCTTTAACCTTGAGGTTTTTTTTTAGAGGGATGAGGGAGTCACAGATAGCTAGGAAGTTCCTACTGGCTGTGTCATGGGTGATGGCAATGTCATTTATGAATTTGGTGAAGGACCAGTCAGTGGCTAGTATGGCTTTAGTGAATTCATCAGTGTTGAGTTTTTTTAACTGCCTGGAGTAAACAAACTTGTGTTCAATTTTGGGGGCTTTAGCTGACCAACTGCAAAAGACAATGCAGTGGTCACTAAGAGAGTCAGCGGGAATCCCTGACTCTATTACGTGAGAGTGGATTGTGACAAGTATCCAGTCCAGGACCTATACCCTGTCCTGTAGTTTGTGTGGATGAGGTACAGATTAACTGGTGAAGGCCTAGGTTGACAATGGTTTCTTTGGCTATGTTGGCCTGTAGGGACAGCCAGTTAAGGTTGAAGTCCCTGAGGATTGTCCACTCCTTTCCACATAGGAGTGTGTTTTTAATGTTAAGGAAAGTATCCAGCTCAGTAGCGGGGGTGACAGGGGGTAGATAAGTCACGCAGATAGTGATGATTTTGTTACTACCAAAGAGGAGGTTCACAGAGAGAGATTCAAGGTTAGGTGTCCCTTCAGGGGTTTTGAATTCTGAGGCCGAAAGGTGGTCTGCAATCCAGACGAGGCATCTGCCCCTTCTTTTTCCTTGTCTGTCCCTTCTAAAGGGGGAGTACCCTTCAAGGTTGATTTCACTGGACAAGATCTTATGGGTTAGTCAGGTCTCAATGAGGGCAATAATGTCAAACTTATTAGCAGAGAACCAGGCTTCGAGCTGAGGTTTTTTTCACCAGGAGGCTCTGGATGTTGAGGTGAGCAATTTTGAGCAGATTTGTATTTTTTGGTGGGGAGGACAGGGGGTACATGGAGGTTCCAGAGGAGGTCCTGGGTTAGTGCATGGATATTCCAGAGGAGATCCTGGGTTAGGGTGAATTGACCCAGAGAGGAGGAGGAGGAGGATTAGGAGGAGTCATCTGTGCCTGTTGTTAATAAACAATAGGAGCTTAGGAGATCCCAGTTTAGAGGAGGACTGCAGAGTTATATGAAGGGAGCAGCATAAGGGGGAGCACTTGTGGAGGAGGCAGAGGAAATGTATGTAGTGTTTAGGACTGGGGAAGGACCTGGGGAGGGGTCTGCAGTGGTTAAGAGTGTTCCAGGTTGGCTGGGGTAGTGAACAGGGGGAGGTGATAGAGTGTAATGGGAATTCATAATTGTCTCAGAAGTAGAGGCAGGAGTTTGAGGGGTGAGAGAATGGAGGTAGAGAGACCAGAGATGCAAGATAATCAAAGACAGAAAAAAAGATTAAGTTATGCATTGTGGGCATAGTTAGAAGGAGAGAACAGCACCATCGGAGACAAGGAATTCATGAGCAGTATAGGTTTAAGATTGAAGGAGGGGGAAGTAAACCTAAGAAGGCATCAATTCCAGTTGAAAGGTGAACTATATAAAATAATAATGAGAGAAAATTGGATCACACAGAGGGTGGTGAAGATATGAAATGAACTGCCAAGTGAGGTTGTGGATAGTGAGAGTCTGAATATCTTCCAAAAAAAGACTGGTTAGGTGTAAAAAGCAAAACAATATGACATATCTAGAGACTCCTGTTTTTTCTAAATAAGAAATAACAAGAAATTCAAGGTATAATAAGAAATAACAAGAAATTCAAGGCATAACAAGAAATAACAAGAAATTCAAGGTATAAAAAGAAATACAAAATTTCAACATACAAAAAGACTAAAATGAAAACAAACACGTGAATAAAGTGAAAAAAAATGCTTTTGGGAAGGGGGCAAAAACTAAATAAATGCTTGCTTAGGCTCCGTTGTTACCACAGAGACGGTCCATAAGGAAGCGACAGCGGAATTGTTTAATTCACAAAACCTTTTAAGACTACAGCATAATGCTGCTTAATACAATGTAGTATACTAGGAATGTGATTTATAGTGTGTATAAGGTCATTCTGAGGTAGTTTATGAATGTTTTTGTTTGTTTGTTCATTTGTTTGTTTATTTGTTTTTTTCAAGGTTAAGACCATTGAGAATAAATTAATTTACAATAGTGACCTTCATTCATACTTTACACAAACATACAATAAATATAAATAAAACAAAGCAACACGATAACACAATTAGTTAAAACAGTTACACTGCTTTTCCAAAGACCACAAATACTTTTTGAATGTAAAAACTGAGGGAGGTTGCCTGGTTTGGGTCCTGAATGCATGAGAAAGGCTATTCTAGAGAACTGGAACATAGTAACTAAAACAAGACTGGGAACATTTTGTTTTATAAAAAGAAACCAAAGTTTCTCATCCTCTGGAATTCCTCAAAGATGGTTCTGTATATTCCTGAAACTTAGTCTATTACTCAAATACAAAGGGATATGGCCCAATCCACATTTATAGGCAAATACCCATTTGTGGATAACCCTTCTATCACATAAGGATATCCATCCTAATTGCTTACACATCTCACAATGATGCATAAGTTTTGGACAATTTAACACCAGTCTGGCCAACCTATTTAATAACACATCCGATCTTGACTGCCTGTCACTAGTTGCATTGTCATACAAGATGCCTCCATAATCTATTACTGAAATATTTTGTACTGTTATGATTAAATTTAATATGTCTGAGTCAAAGCAGTTTCTATGTCTATAAAGAGAGCCACACTCCTAATCAACTGGGTTATAAGTTTATCTACATGGGTATTCCCTGAACATAATCTATCTAACCAAAACCCTAAATACTTGTAATTGTCTACACATTCCAAAATACTTTCTGAACCATCAAGAATTTTCCATTCACAATCCCCTCTTAGTTTTGAAGCTGTCCTAAAAAGCATATATTTGGTTTTTTATATGTTTAGTTTCAGTTTTGAATTAGTAAAATATGTTTGAAGGTTATCAAACCATCCTGAAGAGTATTTTGTACATTTGACATTGAGGAATCAGAAAAATAAAAGATGGTGTCATCAGCGAATAAGTGGTACGGGCAGCCCCCACATGTTGTCCGAGACCTTTCAAATAAACCAGAAAAAGTCGGGAACCCAGAACAAAGCCCTGGGGTACCCCTTTATGGACAAGAAGGGGAGCTAACTCTGATCCATTCACTGCTGTGACCTGCCATCTATTGGAAAGATATGAGCAGAACCATTGCATAGTCTCCCTGGACAGTCCAACCTCACATAGGTCCTACAGTTTGTGGTTGACCATGTTGAAAGCCTTGGAGAGATCAATCAAAATTGCTCCTGTAAAACACTGGGCATCATTTGCTACACCGATCTCATCCAAGACCCCCGACACAGCCGCCATAGTCCCGTGAGATTTTTGAAAACCGGATTGGCACTGGTCCAGTAGCCCATTTCCTTCCAAACAGTCCATAAGCTGTCTACGCAGCAACTTTTCAAATACTTTGTTTACCACAGGCAACAAAGATATTGGCCTATAGTTGGACAGGCGACCAGGGCCCCCCCCTTAAAGATGGGGATCACCCTGGATGACTTCCAACCCCTTGGGACATGTCATAGTGTGATAGACCAGTTGAACAAATATACCAAGAGTTCAGCTATGGGTGTTGCCGCATAACTCAACATTGTGGGGGACAATCCATCTGTGTCACTACTACTACTCAGCTTCAACCCCAAAAGTGATTCCAGTGTCTTATATTTCCCAATTTCTTTAAAGGCAAATTGATGCGCATCCCCATGAATTGTAGTCCAGGGGTTAGTCAAAGGGCTAGAGGAACCACCAAAGAAATTACCTGATTCTACAAATAATTTATTAACCCTATCGGGGGGGTGCCATGTCACATTCATATGGTTCTTCCTTGGACAGGTGAATATTAACTTTTGATTTTCTTTAACGCTTTAAATCATTTATTATACCCCAGAATGTTTGGGGGGTTCCTATAGACTCAGAGGTCTTGGTTTTCAGAAATGGGTTTTTGGTTTCTCTTACCTTGGAGACATATAGAGTCCTTAATTTCCTGTAATTATGCCAATCACCTGTCTTTCCTGATTTATGGGCTTTGGTCCAGGCTTTATTTTTAAGTTGTTTCAATTTCATTAAGTTGGTTGAATACCAAGGTGCCGAGTTTATTTTTACCTTACGGGATTTGACTGACATGTTTGTTACATACCTAAAATAACTCGCCCAAGAAATATTTCCAGGCCAGGTCCAAGTCAGGGATTAATTCTAACCTATCCCATTTTATATCATCAAGATCAGCTATAAAAGCAAAATAATCAAAGGTTTTAAAGGATCTAAACTGAATTAAGGGAGGTGGGCCCCTATTCCTTGTCTGCCCCTTTATGCAGAACACATTGTTAGAGTGGCTAAATAAGTCAGCAGCTGCCCCAGATGAATGGTAATTATGAGTCCAATTTGTTAAGATCAGGCCAATTAGAGAGGACTCATCAAGTTTATTTACATTTATACAAGTAGGTTCTGTCACCAACTGTACCAGGCCAAGATCTAGTGCTATTGTTTTTAATAGTCTTGACATTGTTGGATGCAACCAGTCCACGTTAAAATCACCAAGAACTAAAAGTTCATGGGAATGGGAAAAGGATAATAACGCATCATGGATTGCATGCAGAGCTTGCATTGGCAAATGGGGTGGTCTATAACCTTCACAGAGAAGCAGTGGTTTCCCACTTCCAAATCTAAATTCTAGGGCTATGTATTCACAACTTGTAGGTTGAATGTTAAAAAAATAATCAAGAAGGAACATATTTCTCCAAGTAATAGATCATTAGCCACCCTCCTTGTTTACCTCTGTCAGCCCTCATAAAGTTGTATCTCTGAATCTGTAACAAATTATCATCGTGTCTTTTGCACAACCACCTTTCTGATAGCAATAAAAAATCGGGCGTATTATCAACTGTAAAGTCTCTGATTAAATCTAACTTCGGAATGACACTTCTAACATAAGACTGAATAAAGAGTAGGCCCTTATGGTTCTGTAAGTTAGGTACTATAGGGCCAGGATTTGGGCTTATATTTCCACTTTGTATCAACAAAAGAAGAATACACAGCTTTGTTAGTAAGCACTCCTTTAGATGTTTTAACATGAACTGTAAAAGTGCTTTCTTAATCTGAGATTCCAACCTAATATTAACTTTCCTCCCAGGACAACACTTCTCCGACAGTACCTGTATCTGGGACTGAAATAAACCTTTATAAACACTTAAATGAGAGACAGTTTCAACACTAGTTAAAAAAGAAATGTCATAACAAGCATTATTTCTAGTTCCATGACTTAACAAAATTCTCCCATTTAATTGAGCGTCCCACCTGGAGCGAGTCCCATCCACCTCCCATTGGACTGACCCACCTACTGAAACTACTAACAATAAATATAAAACAGACCCCATCAATACTGCAAACTCTTATTGCACTATATTTAGAAATACAAAATAAAATATTTGCAAAGCAGCATCCCTGCAGCCTCCCACTCATGCAGAGAGCCACTAAGGTCAAAAAGGCTTTCTGGACACTAGCTCCTCCTCCAAATGTAGTCAGTGCCCATGCCCCGAGACACTGGCTCCTGCCACTAGCCAATAATGGGGAAGGGGGTGCCTAAACAAGTCTCTGTGGGCTGATGTCTTCATCCTGCCAGATAATGAAAGAGCTGGGGGAGAAAGTGCAGGTGTAGGTGCAGCACCTTATTGAATGAAACAGCATAGGAGGCCATAAGTGATCTGGGCAAAGACTCTGGCTGTAACATCTGAATGTAAAAGTGGTAATGAGAAATTAAACTAAATTTTCAATGAATAAAAGAGAAATTATAAAAAATAAAAAGAATTTCACAGATCTCTACTTATATCCAGTGAGATGGCAGCAGACAAAACTAGAAGGGTTTTAACCTGTTTTTTTTTCTGTAACACCTACAAACCTAAAAACCTCCCAACTTCTTCAGCAACAGTGTGCTACTGAGTCGAATGCCTTGCTGAAGTTGAAGTAGAATATATCTACTGCTTGTCCTTTATCCACCGCCCTTGTAATCTAGACAAAGAATACTATCAGGCTGGTCTGCCAAGACCTCCCTGCCACAAACCCGTGCTGTTTACTATCCTGGAGCCCATCGCTATCCAAGTAGGTCAGCACTTAGCAGGTACTCTTTGACAACTGTTTCCATCAGTTTATCCACAGTGGAGGTAAGGCTGACTGGTCTGTAATTTCCTGGGTCCTTACTATCCCCTCCCTTGTGGAGCAGAACTATGTCCACTATCCTGTAATCGCTCAGAATCACCATTGACAGCAGCAAGGTATTGAATAGCCCAGGCAGGAGTTCAGCCAATTCTGACATCAATTCCCTGAGCACCCTCAGGTCATCCCACCTGGTCCCAGTGCCTTATCTAGTTTCAGGGCTGCAAGCTCTGTTTTTTACTTTTTCTACTGTTATCGCAATCTACCCCATTTCTTGAGTAGTAATAGTTGAATTTATTTTTGGCACCCTTCCCCAGAGGCCCAGGGTGCCATTACAAAGAGGAAATACGGTAACACAACAACATCACAATACACAGTAATTAACAGTAAAATCATAATATAAAATAGAATAAAATTAGACCCTTTTTCCATTACAGCACTGAAAGTTAAATTAAATACCCAATAACATTCATTTCAAAAACAATTCAAACACCTAATGCCTGAGTAAACAAAAAAGTTTCAAGTCCTTTTTTAAAAATGTCTACAGAAGGAGCCTCCCTCAGAGCCCTCGGTAATTAATTCCACAATAACAACCTGCCACCTCGAAGGCTTTGTCCCCCAACATTTTAAGTCTGGTCCTGGGGACAACCAGGAGGCCCTCTTTGGCAGAATGGAGGGGATGAACGAAGAGATAAGGATGTAGAAGTTCATGCAGGTAGCCCGGACCCTTACACGTTAGCAGATCAGTCTTATAAGAGATACACCACTTAGCCAGAAACTAGTGGAGTTCCTGTAGCACAGTGGTGATGTGACTGGTCCTAGAAAGGCCAGTCAACAACCTCATAACCTCATTCTACACTAACTGCAGGCATCACAGCCTACCTCCACTGACCCCAACGTAGAGGGTGTTGCAGTAATCAAGATGAGACATCACAAAGGCATGTACTAGACATGACAAGTCATCAGGAGGAATAAGAGAACAAATCCAGCTGATATTTCTAAGATGATAGAAGCCATTCTGGACTACTGCTGATTCTTGAGCCTCAAATGTCAACTTTTCTTCCAGAATGATGCCCAGATTCTTCACCTTTTGGTCAGCATCGAGCCAAGAGATACCAAGGCAGAGGCCAAATACCCTCTCAGACACTGCCAATCCTCCCCTCCACCTGGCTCAATCATCAGTATTTCAGTTTTGTCTGGGCTGAGCTTCGGCCAGCTCAAAGACATCCAGCCCTGGATCTTGGCCAGACATTTGTTCATCAAGTCTACCACTTCCCTGTCCTGGAATGCAGAAGACAGATAGGGATGAGTATCATCTGCATAACAATGAAACCCAATTCTGTACTGCCTAATGATTTTTCCCAAGGATAGCATGAACACAGAGAACAACATGGATGAAAGAACTGACCCTTGGGGTACGTGCAGATCCCTTGGAAGTAATGAGAAATTACCCATCACAACCCATAGAGACAGGCCCCCGAAGTAGGACTCAAACTAGCTGATGACTTTTCCAGTGAGTCTCACGTACTCTCTGAGACAGTCCAGTAACAGCCCAGCCCATGGTCAATGGTGTTGAATGCTGAAGAGAGATCCAGAAGAACAAGAACTGACCACTCTCCCCTGGCACTGGGTCCAGTGAGTGCCGACAAGAATAGTGTCAGCATGGTGCGCATGGTAAAAAAGGCAGCCTCTGCCCCCAAAACCCCTGTACTTAAGGACTCTCACTCCAGGGGGAGCAGACCACAGGGCAAGTTAAATTTCTGGGGCCGTGAAATACTGTTTCCATGGCCCCTTGTAAAAAAAAAAAGTCCCAATGTTGGAAAAAGTTGAGAGACCAGGATTGGAACCCTGGTCTCCATTGCCACTGGCCAAGCTACTCCATGCCCCAGCCCTCCACATCACAGGAGCAGCTTGGCCAGCCTCCTGGTTCCTGCAGCCCTAGTCCTGTGTAAAGGATCATGGACAGTGACTAGGGGAGCGCTTACAGCAAGTGCTGTAAAACCACAGTCGCTGTCCGTGTGAGCACTTACCAGACTAGCACTATATAGTACAGTGCTATTCTGGTAGTGCTCACTTGACGGGGTACCCTCTCGCCTATCCCTCATCATGAGCAAATAATTGTGCACCCTGACCAGAGCAGTCTCTGTACTAAACTTTGTCCAAACCCCCGACTGGAGAGGTTCCTATATTTTGAAGGTTGCCAGGTGAGTCTCTAGTTGCAAGGCAACAACCTTCTCAATAACCTTGCCTAAATAAGGCAGGTTAGACACAGGCTTGTAGTTTGCCAGTACATCTGGGTCCAATGTTGGTTTCTTCAAAAGTGGCCTCACGACTGCACTTTTGAGTTCTGCAGGGAAAGCCCCTCCCAACAAGGAACACCAAATGATCCCGATGAACACTGGGCCCAACTGTTCAGCGCAACCCACCAAAAGTCACATTGGGCCAGGTTCGAGTTCACAGTATGTTGCTCATAGCCCTGAGAACACTTTAACAACCTCCTTCATTGTCACTGGCTGAAACTCACCCCATGACCACTGACCGCCATTGTAACATCAGGTCCCAACACTGCTGGACAATAACTGATCACTAGAAGAGATCCCACCCTAACAGAGAAAACTCTGTCTGAGAAGAACCAAGCAAACTCCTTGCATGTCATGGATGATGCAGCCTTCATGGGCTCTAGGTAAGCTGGATGTAATAGCCTGTCTACTGCCTAAAAAAGCTAAGCTGGTCAGTTCTTACCAGCCACAATCTCTCTGGACAGAAATGCTGCCTTCTTATGAGAGATCGCCTTTTGATACTCACTATAGTAGGCATTCAAAGCCAGTTTGTCTTCCTGGATGCTGGACCTCCTCCAGCCTCTGCCCCATAGATGTTATCGCCCTCAGCTCACCATCAAGCCACTGTGAGCTAAGGTGAGAAACCAGAGGGCGAACACAGACTGGTATTACCAGGTCAAAGGCCACACCAACTACTATTATAAGCTACCACAGCTTCCTCTGTATGTTCAGCATAAGCTGACATCATACCTGAGATGTCCATCAGGACTCAGCCCTCTCAAAGGGCAGTATCTGACCACCTCCACAGAGGGTGGACTAGAGAGTGGTGCTCTGAACTTGAACCTGATGGCACAATGATCTGACCAACTGATCGGATCAATCTTGAGGTTCTCCACCTCAAGCCCCGTGTGAAACTTGCTGCTGCCTTTATGCCACTTTCCAGCAGAGGCCCACCATTCTCCACTGTAAATGCTGAGCAGAAGTTATTAAAAATGGCTGCCTTCTGATCATCATCCTCTATAACCCTCCCCACCCACCCCGCCAGTCAGCCATACAATTCCACATCTCATCTTCCTTTTTTTCTCTGATATACCAGAAGAACTCTTTTTGCCCTCCATTGTCCACCTCCACATTTTGCAGCCCCTGACCTCCTTCCCGGCATCCTTCATCTTAATTTGGTTCTCCATTCACTCCTGCTCCCCTGGTTCTTCTTCTAGCTAATGAGGGCCTTTTTTTCACCCTCTTTGCCTCTCTTAATTTCTCAGAGAATTAGATTGTTCTCTTGTGCTTGCTACTCTTGGTAACCATTCCCAAGCATGACTTGGTTACATTGAAAAGAGCCAAATTAATTTCTCCCCACCTCTCCTCTATTCTCTTGATCTTCGATCAATACTACCAGCTTTCCCCTGACTAATTCCCTCATCTGGTCAAAATCTACTCACCTGAAATCCAGAATTACAGCCCTTGATGAAGGTAAACCTTTCCCTAAGGCCAGTTCAAAACATATGGTATCATGGTCACTGTGCCCCAGTGGTTCCCCAACCTGCACTCTGACCAACATTTCTGAGTTGGTAAGCACCATGTCATGAATGGCAGCCTGTTTTGTCAGTTCCCTGACCAGCTGAACCAGTAGGCAATCCTGCAACATGTCTAGCAGGGACTGGCATCTAGTACTCCTAGCTGCTGGAATATCCCAATTTATGTTAGATAATCACTACCTCCTCACTTGTAGCCCCCTTCTCAATTACTTCCCCTAGCTGTCTATCCTCTTCACCCTCCTGTCCCGACACAGGAGAGGCAGTGGTAGGAGAGGAGCCAGGCAGAAACCTACCTCAGCTCCTCCAGCTCTGGCTCAGCTCAAACTTTGATTAATTCTGCTCATGCCACCATAGATTCATTGCCAGTAGGTGGGCATCTGTTTTGCTGCCATAAGAAGTAGAAAAAGAAAACCATAGGCAAATGGTTCCTGGAAGTAGTTTGTCAGGGCACAACCCTTCAATTTGTAAAATTCCCAAAATTAAGGAAAATCAGAGTTGTTTTTCAGCTAAGAATTCAGAGCATAAAAAATCTATTGGATTTGGAAGTGAGAAAGCAACTTCAGCTACATGCAGTGGAAAAGACTGCTGTTCTCAGTTGGTGAGAGGCTTCTTTTCCAGGTACTTTCTGCCTCTAAAGTAAAACAGAGAACTGTGACCCATTCTGGAACTAAGGTTCCAAAACAGGCATCTGAAATAGGAAAAGTTCATAATGGTTGCCCTATACACAGTGATTCCATCCCTACAAAACGTGGACTGGCAGGCGTCATTGGAAGGATACTGTAATCCCAATTAGACCATGACACAGAAAATACCTAAGATTCAAGATAGGCATGCTTGATTTGGTTCAGTGCAATCCCCCTTAGCTTGAGTTCAACACCCAGAGTGTTCACAAAATACTTGTCAGTAGTGGCAGCACACCTGACCAGGCAGGGAACAGTGGTGTTGTCTTTCAGAGGTAACGGGCTAGTGTGTTTGAAAACACAAGAGGAAGCAGTGAGCTGAATTCAAACAGTGAAGAGAAGACTGCAGAGAATAGGTTTTCACTTAATTTTTTTTTTAAAAGTCGCACCTGCAACCCAGATAAGTGCTGGAGTTCATAAGTACAAAACTGAACACAGTCGTGTGTAAAGCTTTCCACCCTCTGCAGAAGGCAGAAGCATTAATTTCTGTGCAAACACATTCCAAGCAGGTCATAAAAAGACAGCATAGGAATTTTTGAGACTCTTAGGCTAGATAGCAACTATTGCAACAGTGGTGCCATGTGCTATAGTACATAATGAGACAAGTTCAGTACCACCTCAGAAGGTACTGGCACCAGAAAAGTGCAACACTGCATCAGTAAGTACCTGTATCATACATGTTGATACAAGCACTTTCTCTGGTAGAAAGAGGTGAGCAATCGCAAAGAAGGTATTACTTCAGGACTCACCCACAAGAATCTTAACCACAGATGCATCCCTCCTGGGATGAGGAGATCATCTGGAGGGCAGAACCGCAAATGGAGTATGGAGCCCATAGAAGGCAGGAGCACATAAATCTGGTGGAACTCAGAGCTCTGTTCCTGCCTGTACAATGTTGTTCTCCTTCCTGTTACAGGATCAAACAGTCCTAATAAAGACAAACAACTACAGTGTATTACATAAACAGTAAGGTACAAGATTATCAAAACTCAGTACATAGTTGAAGATGTTACCTGGCATGCACACTAAATATTTGCAGTACATGTAGCAGGCAAGGAAAATGTTCTGGCAGACTCACTCAGCAGAATGGGTCATATTACCCATGAATGGTTTCTGAACCAATTGGAGTGCCGAATTAAGTGTTCCAAATATGGGGTGTACCAGAGGTGAATCTGTTCACTTCACGGGAGGACAGGAAACTACCTCAATTCCATTGCAGACCTCCCTTGGTGGGAATAGTTCCATAGGATGCCTTAAACTTCCCATGGAAGAACTTGTGCCTTTATGCATTATCCCCATTTCCACTAATCCACAAGGTTTTGCTGAAATTGGAAAGGCAGTCAGCAAGAATGATTACAGGAAAGCCAGACTTATCAAGACAGTCTTGGTACTCACTTCTGCTGACAGTGTCACAAAGGATGCCAATCTGTCACTGACAGGATCTCCTGAATCTCTCTTAAGGCAGAGAGATCCACCCAGATCTCAAATCACTTCATATGAGAGCATGGCTCTTGAAGAGCTAAAGTATTCTAGATTATGCCTGTCAAACCAGGTAATGGAAGTTTTGAAAGTTGCCAGGAAGCCTGCAGCAAGGAACAGGTACAGTATATGTCCAAACTGAAAAAATTCAGTACAGTATTTAGTGTCACTGTCCGCAAAACAGTGCACTAACTGTTAATTTGTAGTCTTGGACTCATTGGTACAGTACATTTTAAATCGATGGGCCTAAAGATTTCTACTCCAAAAGTACATTTGGCAGCTATTTCAGCTTTCAGGTCAACAGACACAGAACAATTCTTTGTAGCACAGCCAATGTTTAACAGATTTGAGAAGGTTAGCAAAGAGCTACCTTATGGCTTAAGGGCACAATGTACTCAAATTACATGCGCTATTGTTGGTGACATTGAGGGTTGCATACCCCTCTCAGAATTGTGTAAAGCAGCCACCTGACCCACAGTACACACTTCAATTTCTCTTCACTTCTCACTACTGTCTGGACATCCCAAAAAGGACAGATGCCAGATATGACACTTCTGTCCTTCAGATCCTTTTCCCTAAATAGGTTTTAAACTCAGCCTCCCAAGGTACAGCAGTTCTTGGAGTCTGCATATACAGTATATGTGACATCACTAATACACTCTCATTGCTAGAAGAAAAAATACTTACCATAGTAATGATATTTCTTCTAGACAGTGTAAGTCTTAGAAAATGGGCTTTTATTTCCTGGTCTCTGATTGGCAGGTACCCATGCTAGGAGAGTACATTAACTTTAACAGAGACCAGGAAATAAAAAGTCCCAGCTCATCCTGTCACATGTGGAAGTGGTATCACTGTGCCACCTTCAATTTTAAAAGGTGTCAACTGCCATTTTCCTTTACTGTCACTTAGCAGGCAATGTGACCCCTTCCCCCATCTGCTCAGTTCTGTGAACAGAGGGATTCAAGAACACTAACACAAAAAAAGAAAAGTAAATAAGTCCTTAAAAGTAAAACACAAAAGTAAACAGACATTCCCAAGTCACATTGTACACATATTTTTTACAGTTGCTTTCCAAGCAACCACCTCCCCATGCACGCTCATGCTGCTTCTCCAACTGCGCAGTGTAAAAAAAAACAGTAAAGAATACCATTGGGAGGGTAGAAAACTAAAGCACACTATTTAAGAAATAAATAAGTAACCTTATTGTTACCATAGTGAAATCACTCACCCTGGGTTCTTAATCTCACACTGTATTACAATAGTGACTCCAATCTCCCCGGTCGATCAGGAATGCAGTAGTAAAGTGGACCCAATTCCCAAGCAATCTACAATACTGTACTAAATAAAATCACAGGACCATGTTGGGGTCACAGGACAGCTGAATGACCAAGGATGCAGTGAGGGAGGGAGTGAGGGGGTGGAATTACTGCAAAGCACAGAACTGTTGAACACTTCAGCGCCCTCTACTGGCAACTATACCAGCAGAGGGACTAGTCTAACAACAAAAAAAAATGTAAAAATGGTCAACTTTTGTTTTTAAGTATTTATTTTTAATTTTTTAACTGTTATGTAAAAATTCCACATGTAGCCCATTTTCAAACCACAAAAATACCCTCTTTGGTGAGGGGTATTGGGTTATACTGGACCTTCCAGCATTGGGGCCTCATTACATCCCTGGGTGGTCCAGTATAGCCCAATACCGCCCACCCTGTCAGGTATTATTGCTTGCATACAACCCTGTCTGTCTTCCCTTCTAGAACCATTAGTATAAAAGGATTCTTCAGAACAACTCCACTCAAATATCCTTAAAGAATTTGTTTTACTGCTTGAGCATTTTTCAAATTCCTAGTCTTTGCAGTTTTGACAATTTATTATATAGTGATTGTACCAAGGATGCAGTCAGGGAGAGAGTGAGGTGGAGCAGAAATCTCCCTAACAGAAACCTGGCTTACTCCCCAAATTCTGGACACTGCCCTGACTCTGGCTGGCTTTAATTTATTCAGAAAAGACAGACAAGTTAAACTGAGCGCTGCCTAATCTACTTTACAGCCGAGCCTCAAGGCTACAGAATGAGACTTGATAATCTCACTAGAGACTCGAAGGTCTTGCAGTTAAACTCCTTTTAGGGAAGGGTTGTAAATTGCTAGTCATAATGTCAACATATATTCCACCAGGCAAACACAAATCTGGCCTTGAATCATTCACTAGACACTTCAAACAAGCCAGTTAAAATTGTGAGACCATAGTCACTGGTGACTTTAATATTAATTAGGCCGCCAAAACAAGTATAGCCCACACGGACTTCATGGCCAATCTGTTCCTTACACAAGTAGTCACAGATTGCACTAGGTCCAACTGCAAAACAGGAACCAAAACCTATTCGACTGGATCCTGGCTACCCACCCAGATAGGCTGTTCGATGTCTCTGTCCTACTAGACTTTATTACTGTCCACTCCCCAATAAAATATGTATTGTCTGCTAAAGCCCCTTAGCCACCTCCCCTTACTACAATCAGCAGGGTCCTACACAAAGACAGGATCAAAGAGTTCAAAGAGCACATGGCACTGATTGACTGGAGCTATCTGGATGGCATCCCTGATATGGACACTGTCATTAACTACTTCATAAACTAATTTAAGGCAGTCTGTAACAGATATGTCGCAGGCTGCTTGTGCCAGAGTGGACTTATGCCACCAGTTATGCCCTAAATCCCTTGCGACATGGCGCTAGGGGGTTTACGGCAGCTGTTGCACCCTATTCTGGAAGGGCAGCAGCAAAGTCCCAAAATGTGCTATTCTAGAACAACCCCCAGAGAACATCCGTCAATGTACAGTTACACTAACAAACAGCTGGTGTAAATGTGTTTTGCCTCCACCGGGTGTTGCACCAATCTGTCACCAGCCCCGATCCCCCACTATATGCATCCCCCAGCCCCATCCCCCAATCAGTAGAAAAAGCCCTGCAGGGCTATCGAAGCCCACCCTGGCCCCCAGGTCCCAATAAAGAGTAAGAAAAGCCCACAGGGCTATAGAGCCCACCCCCAATCCCACAATAATGATTAAATACAGCCCCACAGGGTTATTGGACCACCAGTCCCAGTCCCCATATTGTATAGTTAGGTGCCCCGCAGATCAGTCCTCGCCACCTCCCCAAGCCCGATCCCTAATTTTATGTCCGTGCAGTATTAATATTCGACTTCATATCCCCAGTATCCCTGGTAGTCTAGTGGCCTCCACCCCCCACCCAGCAGTGCCAGACCACCGCTCCCCACCACCCATGGCCCAGCTGGCGGGCTGGCTGACCACCTCTCACCTCCATGGCCAGCCATCAGCTGTGCCTCCAGTGAGGCGTGTACTGTATATATATATATATGTTAAATTAATGAATGAGTTAATTCATTTATTGAGCACGTATATACAGTAGGCGCTCATACTGAGCACAGTCGGTGGCTGGCCGTGGTGGTGAGAGGTGGACTGTGTCAATCATCGACTTAGTACAGGTTGGTGGGGGGCTGGCACTGCCAGGTGGGGGCCACTAGACTACCAGGGATGTTATGAATGCAGCTTGGGTCCCTCACATGCGTTGCCATTTACTGGCGGTTGGGCTGGTGATCGGGACTTGGGCATGGGGGGCATTATGAGTCCTGCGGGGCATAGTGGCCACAGTTCGGGGATTGGGGCATGGGGCCATTGTGAGCCCAGTGGGGCATACCATACACAGATGGGGGGGCACATACATCCTGTGTTGTACTGTCTTGTGGCTTGTGCCGACCTGTTCAGGTACGCCCTTCCTCTGGCATACCTATTAGATCATCACAAGTCACAGGACTTAGCCATGGGGACCCTGCCCCTTCTAAAATTGGGAGCAGGGTCCTTGTTGCAACTGAATTTTGCGCAAGTCGCCTTTGGCAGTGACTTGCGCCATTCTTCTAGAATCGCCCCCTAAGTAGGGAAACTGATTTAGTATGGAGCATAGTAATGACTTGGAAAAGAAAGTCACCTCTATCAAATTCCTAGACTTAGAACTGATAGGAAGTCCAGGAGAAATAGTGCAATTCACAGGATATTGGAAAGAGACCGCAGCAAATATAGTATTACAATCAACTAGTGCACATCCTAGGAGACTCATCTCATCTATCCCATATGGAGAACTACTAAGATTTTTAAATGCTGCTTTTATACTTTATAGTGCCGAATTTGAGAAAGTCCTTGTTAGCTGAGCGGTGACCTTCCTTTCTCAAATTCGGCACTAAAAGGTATAAAAACAACATTTAATAATTAACCCCACTGTAGCCTATGGAGTGCACCCCCATGCTGTTCTTGTACTGACATCAGGAAACATGAAAGCATGGAGGCACGGATTGTTGCCATTTTAGAGAGCAGCTCCATGGAGTTGTTTTACGAGTGTTTATTCTTTAAATATAGCATGCAGCAAATTAAACTTTTGGGTGGAATGGGTAAACCAGAGGATGAGTTATGATATATGTTGGAGGGGGGAGAAATATTTATACTAGAAACCTGCTCTTTAAGTGAAGTTTAAAATACTACGTTAAATAGATACACCTGTACGTAACTGATTTAATTCAATATGGTAATCTGTTATATATGCACTAATAGATGGTGATCTTACCTGACGGTAACTAGATCTGCCCCCTGACGAAAACTCAGATAGGGTTGAAGCGCTGGGACTAGGATGCTAGTCAGCTACTGCAGCTGTTGTCACAATAAAGAAGCTTTTTACTCAGCAACATTTGCCTTGGTGCAGGTTCACTAACTTTGGCTTCCTTGCCAGGCTAGCCACCCTTTGCGGCAACCCCCATGACTCTTCAGGATGTGACTGGTTCTAGTTCTCCTTTATGATTAAGCCCTTATGCCTGTTCCATCCCTGCTTGAAACTGTATACCAATTTGGCCATTAAACTACTTCTGACGGCTTGTTCCATTTGTCCAGCACTCTTTCCATGAAAAAGCATTGAGACATCTTTTCTTGAATCTCATCTCAGCTTGAATCTCATCTTATCTAGTTTGTGAGTTCCCCCTCATCCCTGTATTTCAGCTCAAGGAATAAAGTTCCTTGCCATCTACCCCATTTATCCCATGCAGGTATGTCTATGCTTCCATCATGCCACCCTTTTCCCTTCTCCTCTCAAGGGTTTACGTGTGTTTGCAGTAGGACGATTGCCTCCCTTCTTGTGCTGTTTATCCCACCCTATGAATCTCAGTATTCAGTTTCCTTTCCACAGCTCTGTTACAGTGTGCTATGGTGTGCTATGGATTTTTGGATTTCTGATATTATAACCCCTAGATCCTTCGCCTCCTTGGTGCTTTCCAACACCACCACTCCCTATTTCGTACTGCACCCATGGGCTCATTTTCCCAGTATGCATTACTTTAACATGTTATTGTGTTGAAGCACAGCTGCAAGATCTTTGACCAGTTCTCCAGCCTTACCAGATCCTCTCTGAGTTCCCTTTTCCCTTCCTCCATTTCAGCCCTTGTGCATATCTCTGTGTCATCCACAAAGAGACAGACCTTGCCTTGCATGTCTTCCTCATGTCACAAATGAACACATTGAAAAGGACAGGAATCAGTACTGATCCCTGTGGTACTTTGCTCGTAATCTTTCTTACCTCAGAGACTTCACTTACTACTGCACTTTGCATTCTTCCCCATAGCCAACTTTCTACCCAAGTCACCAATTTTACCTCCACCACCAAGACCCTTAACATCTTGACCAGTCTGCTATGGGGGAAATGAGTCAAAGGTCTTACTAAAATCTAACTATGCTTTATTGACTACTTGTCCCTTCTTAGTCACCCTGGTCACCAGTTTGAAGAAGTTGATTATATTTGTCTGGCATGATGGTTTTATGTGATAATGGCAAGTTTTATACAGCGCCGACCACATACACCCGAAGAAAAAAATCACCCAACATCAAAAGGGCAACCAGAATAACAGCGACTGCCTCAATAGTGGTGGTCACTGTAATTCTTAACCGCAGCAATAAAAAAATAAACATATTTATGTGGGGGGCAAGCCCCCCGCACCCCCCCAATTTAAAAATAACCACTATACTCAACTTCTCGCTTCATTTTCTACCTTGCTATTCCTACAGGCAGTCAAATTGAGTCACTCAAATTGAGTGACTCAGTTTAATTCACCCCATCACATGCTACCAGCATGACCTTCCCCTCCTGAACCCATGCTGCCTGGGATCCAGTAGCCCATTCCCTTCTAATAAGTCTATTAGTTCCTCCCCCTGTATGGGCTGCATTACCTTTCCCACTATTGATGTCAGGCTGAATGGTCTATAAAAAAAAAGTATAGATAATCTGTTATTACCTGGTGGTCTCCCATCCAAATACTAACCAGGCCTGACCCTGCTTAGCTTCGAAGATCAGATACAATTGGGCGCTTTCAGGGTGGTATGGCCATGTGCATACTGAATTAAATGATGTTGCTGAGTGATCCAGCCACTGCATACTACATGTATGATGCCAGTTTAGGGGAAACTCTGCACATAAAAACATTCTGCTGTTGATTGTTTACATCAGACTCATAGCGCTCTCTACTGGGATACTGTTTTAAGTAAAAGGTGCAGCTCCATCACAAATGCTTTGCAGGTGTTTTCAATTTTAATATGTAACTGGGCTAAGACATTTTGTGATAATCTACTGTAACTGACCCATTTAATACAGTATCTTGGCTGGGACAAAAGTACGGAAGTCAGATAACTTGTGTTATTATTACTTCTTAGTATTTTGTTGCATACCAGTTATGTGTTGGTTTCACCCACTGTATGTAAGTAGTATCTCATCATACAAAGCTGTATATTCTCTCCTTATCATTGCTATACACCTCAATTCAAGTCAAATTAAAAGCCTCTCATTTTGCAGGTTCAGTCTGAGATAAAGAAGAAGTGGCAAAGGCGGAAGCTAGGCATGAGCCTCCTGGAGGAGCATCGCAACACGTGCAGCAACACCCCGCAGGGACGGGTGGCCGGCAATGGTCACTGCCACCACAAGTCAGCTGGAAAGTGTCACAGCTTTCCAAGGGACAACGGTGAGAAGTATGGTAATGTTGACTCCAACTACAGCTCTGAGAACTCCTCATCAGGCCATCACCACACAGGCACCAAAAATGGCAAATCTTACTGTTATATTTCCACAAAAAAACAGCCACCTAGCATGGACGACATCGCTCAGATTGAGGGGGAGAAGCCACTGGCAAAGTTTTCAGAAAGTTACTGTTGAAAGCCAAAACTGTTTTAGAGTATGAGGAGAAATAAGTATTACAAGAGAATACTCCAGAAACCAACAATTGTATTGGCTGAGTAATGGGCATGATTCCATGAAAGTCGCACTGAAATTCCACTCCCACAAAGGAATATATTGTGTATCTTCATTAATGTAGCAATATGATCCATCCATTGAGCACATTAGAGATTATAGACTGCTTTGGTATAACAGTACACGGACCAAATTAGTCCATAATACATCATGATGCTCTTTGTGTTGAAGCTTATTGCCAAGTTATCTGTTTTTTAGGGTCACTTACAAGTTTCTAGGATTTTCAGACTTTACATGTATGAACACTGGCTTCTTTGACACGTGATGTATTCTCTTGTTGCATCCTGCGAACACATCACAGAGAAAGCTCCATCATCATTGCCTATTGTAACTCCAGCTGGGACTGGAGTAGCTGAGAATAAGTCTCCCATGACCAGTGCTCCTGTATCACTGCATACACAGACTCCTGCTGGAAGAAGATAGGAATGGAGTAGCTGTGAGACCCCTCCCCCAGTAAGCGATTCAATGTTGTGACCTACTCTATAGCTGGTTCTAGAACTGCAAGTGGAATATGTTCACGTTTTGTAATCATTTGCACCATTTCATGGGTTTCCAACATACACCTAGATCAAACTGTGCCAAGTTACTGCTGCCATACTTCCAAACATCTGCTGGCCTTCAGGACAATGGTGCATCTTTCCATGGGAGAGGACTATCACCCACCTGCCAAGCGCAACCACAGTCTCACTACATTGGTCTACAGTGGGATTTGAATATACTGCTGTTGTTTTTAGAGGGGAAATACAGTACATTGCTGATCTAACAATTGTTTACAAATTTGAAAATCCACTTATAAACATAGCTACCATTTCCCCCAGTCAGCACAACAGAATCTTTCTGCCTTCACCATTTAACACTTGGATGTGAGCCTTCAAAATACCCACTTTCTTCATGGTCACATTGTTGGATCCCAATTTCTGATTAATAAAGATTCCAACTGTTGAACTCTCAAAAAGTAATAAGTCTGAGAAGGTACTGTGTTTATTTACTAACTCTGTGCTAAAACTATACTTAGATCAGGAATCACATGACTGTATCGTTAGAGAACACAATATCTACAATGTTATTTTCTACTGGAGAAGACTGTTGCATGATGCTGCGTTTGCCAACAGCAGTCATGGCTACATATGAACATACAAAAATGCCAGCAGATTAGGCCCCAAGGTCTATCACGTCTGCTCAAGATACAGCTCACAGTACAGTCACTGCTGCTGCTTCCTCCCCTTTTCCCCTCACTCCCCCCAAGTTTCTCAACCCTGACTTACCCTACTGGTCACTTCCCTCTCTTCCTGAACCTTGCCCATGTACCTATTCCTTCCCTTCTTAAAACTTCCTACTGATTCCATTGAAATCACCTCATCAGGTAGCGCATTCCAAGGCACCAACACCCTTTCCATGAAGTAATGTTTCCTCAGTTCTCTTCTGTACCCCACCACTACCACCACCACTAGTTTTAGGCTATGACCCCCTCGTGGTCCCTTTTCCCTTCAATCCGAACAAACCCTCAGTGTTTACTCAGTAGATGCCCTTCAAGTATTTATAGGTCTCAGCCATATCCCCTCTGTCCCTTCTGTCTTCCAGGGAGTACATGTTCAGCTCCCTAAGTCTCTCCACATTGGGCTTCTCCCCCATTCCCTGGATCATCTTAGGCGCTCTCCTCTGGACTCTCTCTAGGAACATGACGTCCTTCTTTAAATAAGGACATCAGAACTGCACACAGTACTCCAAGTACAGCCTCACCAAGGATTTGTACAGTGACAGGTTAACCTCCTCCCTCCTCAAGGTGATCCCCCTAGCAATACACCCCAGCATTCTGTTTGCCTTTGCCTCTGCTTTACTTTTGGCTGCAAATTCCAAGTATATCACATGACCCACAGCTTAAGGCCCCCACTTCTACAGAGCACTGCTTCTTATCTCTAACTGGCCAATTGTTATGACAATCTGCAGTAGGTAACATGCAACCATGGTCCTGTTTGACTAATGAAAAGAATCTCGTATAATGGTTCTATCAACAGAGACCTGCAGTCAACTGTAGACACTGACTGCGGCCCCCTATGGTGTCCTGTATTAGGTATGAGAGAATTCATCTTTTTACCCCATTCCTCTTTTCGCTATGGAGAGAGTGCTGAGCTATAATTCACAATGGGATTAATATTGCTGATCTGCCCACAACTAGATGAGACACTCTGTCCTTTTATTTTGAACTCTGTCTACACAGATACCTTGTTTTGCACATGTTTTAAATATAATTGGAAATTTGGACATTGGTAAAAGTAGGTTTAATACCACCAGTTGATTGTTGTGTGTATTTGTTTAAAAATAAATGTAGCCCTATTTTCCTTATGTAGGCTCTCTTGATAATGTAACCTTTTCCCCATTCAGTGCTCATTTTTTAATTATTCAAGAGTTCCAGAACCTTATGACACTAGTTGAGCAGAAGACTAGGGTGAAGTTTTCCTAGCTGAACTTTCACCCAGCTGATAACACCAGGTTCAAGTGATAAAAAATAAATACTGTGTGGGGGATAAGGCAGCATTAACAATGGTCCCTAAATAAGGAAAATAAGAATATTTCCAAACAAATGCAGGAAACAATACATTGGGGGTATAAAACAGACTTCACACAAGCCCAAACTTCCAATTATATTAAGGGTGACACGCAATACTTCCCAGTAGAAGCCGCTTAATTGGGGTGGCCTGGTGGTGGCCCTATCATCCCAATTAAGGGGCTGTCCCATGTATCAGAAGTGTATGCTTGTACAGTACAACAGATTTCCAATATCCCTCTGTAATGTCACACAGCCAATTTCCAATACAGTACTGTATTTACGCATCTACACTTTCCTGATCACACATCATCAGGCAGCATGCCGGTGTTGGCAGGGAGACATCTATGTAATCCTGCTGGTAAATCCTGCTTCTCTCTCCTCTTGACCGCTTAGCCACCTGATTAACCACATCAGAGAGCTCCATGCAAACACACACTTAGCAAAAAAAATCCAGCTTCTCTCTCCTCATGGACAGCAGCTGGCAGCTAACACTTTCCAGGACACACAAAAGATCGGGCATCATCTGGGAGCATGCCAGTGTCGGAGAGCAGACATACAGGAGAGGACTGTCATTTACTTGGGAGAGGACGGCACAGTTTAGGGCTCTACCTTTCTTCCAGGACACACAACAGATCGGGCATCATCAGGGAGTATGTCTGTGTCTGCAGGGAGACGTACAGGGAGAGGACTGTCATTTACTTGGGAGAGGTACGGCACAGTTTAGGGCTCTACCTTTCTTCCAGGACACACAACAGATCGGGCATCATCGGGGAGCATGCCTGTGTCTGCAGGGAGACATACGGTGAGAGGACTGTCATTTACTTGGGAGAGGTACGGCACAGTTTAGGGCTCTACCTTTCTTCCAGGACACACAACAGATCGGGAATCATCAGGCAGCATGCTTGTGTCTGTCGGGAGATGTACAGGGAGAGGACTGTAATTTACTTGGGAGAGGTATGGCACAGTTTAGGGCTCTGCCTTTCTTCCAGGACGAATAACAGATTGGGAATCATCGGGCAGCATGCTTGTGTCTGCAGGGAGACGTACGAGGAGAGGACTGTAATTTACTTGGGAGAGGTATGGCACAGTTTAGGGCTCTGCCTTTCTTCCAGGACGCATAACAGATTGGGAATCATCGGGCAGCATGCTTGTGTCTGCAGGGAGACGTACGAGGAAAGGACTGTAATTTACTTAGGAGAGGTACACAACAGATCGGGCAGCATCGTACAGCATATCAGGGTCAGCAGAGAGAGGTACAGGGAACTGTAGTTTTAGTGTAATTTATTTAACTTTACTTTACCTCCTGATGGTAAATTCTGCTTCTCTCTCTTCACGCCTGTCTTTTGCTGCCACAGCACCACAATACCTGATTAGCTATGCCATGAATGGAAGAGGGGAGCTAAGAACAGCAGCAAACTTCAGCTTGTAGCTAACAGCTCTGGTAACATCCCTCTTACAGCTAATAGCCATGATTCACACCTAATCAGGTGTTTCAATGGGTGCTAAAAAGGGATTAGCACATCTGTGTGAAGGCAAGTCTGACTGTAATCACCCTCATTAGGTGGCAGTGATGTCCCCTTTAAACAACAGATGTCTGCATAGGATAATAGAGCCATATAATCGGTGCCCGGTGGGATGTCCCAATAAAGAGGACATCCCGATTAACTGCATCCCTATTAAGTGGCTTCTACTGTGTAACTTAAATGGGTAGTACAGGAGCCAAATTTAGTATATGGCATCATTTTCTGCTAATTAGTGATTTTATTTGCTCCTTCACTATACAGTTAACAAACTCTGCACAACATTCCATGGTACCTGATTGACTACTAGCAAGTGCTGCTGAGAAAAATTGTAAGAACAGGGATGTAGAATCTGCCACTTCTGTGAATATAACAGCAGTGGTAGTTTAGTACACTTGCATTCTGTTTTTGAAAACGGGGTGTAAATGTTTAAAATAACAGAGCAACATTTAGGGCAGATGTTCCTCTACATGTTCTTTTAAACCCCTACACCCCCATTTACACCAGTGCAACAATAATGTTATACAGTGCCAGTGCTGTTTCATTCAAAGCAGAGGAGGGTTCTATATCACTGTTCTTGCAGCTTTTCCCAGCAGCCTTTGTTGCTACTCAATAAGGCACTGCTGGCTACTGTGTGGAGTTCTGGGATCACTGACTCTATATTGAAGTAGCAAATAAATTAACGTATTAGCAGAAAATTAGGCCCTACAGTATATTGCATTTGACTCCTGTACTACCCATTTAAGGTATGTTACCTAGAGAACCCGTTACTAAGAGGTACTACTGGTCACATTTAAAAAATGTTTAAAAAACACAAGGTTTCTGTTTCTGTTAATGTAGATAATGACATTAGCATATAATAGGGCAGATAGTTGTACACGATTAGCGCTTTGTGCTAAAGAGTTGCACAGTGTGCTATGTTAAATTTCACAATGACCTAATGCTGCTATACTGGAACAGAAACTCTGCACTCGCCTAGTGTGAAATTGCTGTTCCAGTAATAACTTGCTGAAAATACCACCAATCAACAGCTTAATCTGGATCAGTTTCAGTTGGTTTCCATCTGTATCCTTCCTTTCCCCAGGGGCAAGGGAGAAAATAGACAGACTTACCTAGCCCTTGTATCCCGGTCAACAAAAACTCAATAGATAGATAGATAGATAGATAGACAGACAGACAGACAGACAGACAGACAGACAGACAGACAGACAGATAGATAGATAGATAGATAGATAGATAGATAGATAGATAGATAGATAGATAGATAGAAGCACAAATTTAATAGGTGCCAATGTGCAAAACAGAGACACCTGCTGGCCATAAAATGGTATGCGGCCAGCATTTTGAGTATGTCTGTATAGGAGCAAGGGCACATCAAAAACAGGATAACCCTTGTGCTCCACACAGCCGTATTGAAAGATCAACATTTTAATGACCCCATAATGGAAGCAAGTCACAGACAACACATTTTCATCCCATTATGGGGGCCGTAGATACATAAATACATAGACAGTGTCGGCAGATAAGGGCCTACGGCCCACCCAGTCTACCCATTTGAGCTTGTATGTTCACTTTATGTTTTCCTAGAAGTCTGTTGCCCCTTACCCCTGACCTCCAGAATTCCTTCATGTTCAGTATTCACAGAGGAAGGAGAAGGGGAAGGGCCACAAAAAAGTAAGAGATGCTTTGGAGGGAGGGAAGTAGACACTAGTCCCTTTTCAGAGGAGAAAAGTCCTGAAGGGACTTGCTAATCTGAAAGTGGACAAAGCAATTGAGCCTGACGGGTGCATCCAAGGGTACTGAGGGAGCTCCAGGTGAGGTATAGACCTCTTGACACCCCTGATCATTCTTCAAGTTTCTGCAGGTCCCTTCTCATTCTGTCTACACCCTCTGGTATGTCTACTCTGTTACAGAGCTTTGTGTCATCAGCGAACAGGGAAATTCTGCCTTCTAGGTTCTGCGCAATGTCACTGATGAAGATGTTGAATAGAACCGGTCCCAGCACTGATCCCTGTGGTACCCCACAGGTCACTCTTCCCTCTGTGGAGTGACAGCCATTTACCACCACCCTCTGTGTCCTGCCACCCAACCAGACTGCTCCATGCTTGTGTGCTGCAAATATCACTGAGGCATGGTGAAGCCTGACTGATGGCTCTACACCCACCAGTGAAAGTCTGGCCCCCTCCATCCCACAATCCCCTTGCCAGTGGTACTATTATCATGAATGTCCCTGGCAGTCTAGTGGCCCCACTCCCTCACCTGGTCCATATATCCTTGGTAGACAGATAGTTCTTTCTGCCCCAGGCCAGATAGAATTAGAAAATGTGTCCCTGGTAGTCTAGTGGGTAGAAAACACATTTTGGGAAGGAGTTCAAAGTACCCACTCATATGGCCATAAGGAGGGGGTGGTATCTAACAGAAGTGTCAGTGTCAGTGGCTGAGCAGGTTGCACACTGGTCTCTGAGCCTAGAAGATCAGAAGATAGTGAGTTCTAGCCCCACATCTGGAACTTGTGGTAAAACTCCCAATACTGACACTGTAGTGCATCATGAAGGGGTGCTGCACTCCTGAGGTGCCATCCTTTGGATGAAACATTAAACTGAGGTCCCATCTGCCAGTTCTGGTGGTTCTTCAGGTGGACATTAAAGACCCTATGGCACTTCTCTCAAAGTGTAGGGGAATTTCCCTGGAGTTCTGACCAAATTCTCCCCATTTAATATAGAAATATAAAATTTGGCAGCAGATAAGGACT
Source organism: Neoceratodus forsteri (assembly GCA_016271365.2). Classification (NCBI taxonomy): domain Eukaryota; kingdom Metazoa; phylum Chordata; order Ceratodontiformes; family Ceratodontidae; genus Neoceratodus; species Neoceratodus forsteri. Next base: position 632,798,980 of record CM057450.1, on the reverse strand, counting down.
ACTTGGCACACCCAGTCTGCACGTTTTCCCCTATCTACATAATCACCGCAGACCTTACTTGATCTACACCTCTTTCTCCCTCTCCCACTTCCTTTCCACCATGATTCCTTTGTGCCTATCCCATGAATTTGTGAACCCCACCACTGTTTTCTCTCCTATCACCTCCTCAGGAAGGTTGTTCCAGAAATCTACCACTCTTTTTGTGAAAAAGTAAGTCCTCACATCTCTTCTGAATCTACCCCCTCCAGCTACATAGCATGTCCCTATGTTGTTGAGCACATTTTTTTCTGAAAAAATACTTCCCGCCTGTACCTTATTTACCCAGTGAGGAATTTAAAGGTTTCTATAATATCCCCCTTCTCCCTTCTCTTTTCCAGACTGCACATACTGAGGGCCTTTAGTTTCTCCTCATATGGCTTTTGATGCAGACCCTGTACCATTTTTGTTGCCCTCCTCTGGACTGCCTACACTATGTCTTATGTCCTTCTGTAGATGTAGTCTCCAGAACTCAACATAGTGCTCTAGTGGGGTCTTAGCCGTGATCTATACATAGGCAACACCAACTCCCTCTTTTTGCTCATGATACTCCTCCCTATGCACCTCATCATCCCACTAACCCTCTGGACTGCTCACCTTTAAGTCATCAAATATGATTGCCCCCAAATCTCTTTCCTGCTTGGTGGTCATCAGTACCACTCCACCCATTTTGTACTCCGCCCATGGGTTTCTATGCCCTAAGTGCATTATTTTGACTTTTTCGCACTGAAACCCAGCTGCCATACCCTTGATCACTACTTTAGTTTTCTCAGGTCTCTGCTCATCCTTCCCACCCCTTCAGAGTATCCGCCATATTGCAGATTTTGGTGTCATCCACAAAGATGCAGACCTTCACTTCCATCTGCTCTGCAATGTCATTTATAAAGAAATTAAAGAGGACCGGTCCCAGAACTGGCACCCCACCTGTCACCCTCCTTCCTCAACATGAACTCCATTTACCAGCACCCTCTGTCGCCCATCCCCTAACCAATTTCTAATCCAGTTTACCAGCATTGACCCACTCCTATGCTACCCAGCTTGCTTCTTAGTCTCCTGTGTGGAACAGTGTTGAAAGCCTTACTGAAATCTATAGTAGGCAGGACACATCCACTGCTCCACCCTGATCTCATTCCTCTGTCACCTAGTCAAAAAAATCAATCAGATTTGTTTGACATGCCTTCCCCCTGTGAAGCCATGCTGCCTCAGGTCTTGTGACCCACTGGTTTCAAGATATTTCATAATCCTTTCCTTCAGCAGTGATTCCATTAAATTTATCTCCACTGATGTCAGGCTGACTGGCCTATAATTGCCAGCTTCCTCCCTGCTACCACTTTTGTGAAGTGGAACTACATCTTCCCTCCTCCAGTCCTCCAGAACCACTCCTGTTTCCAGAGAGCTTTTAAACAGGATTGTCAGAGGTACTGACAGTGCCTCCCAGAGCTCCCTCATTACCCTTGGATACACTTGTCAGGCCCAATTGCTTTGTCCACCTTCAGATTAGCAAGTCCCTTCAGGACTTTTCTCCTCTGAAAAGGGACTAGTGTCTACATCCCTCCCTCCAAAGCTTCTCTTACTTTTTTGGGGCCCCTCCCCTTCTCCTTCTTCTGTGAATACTGAACAAAAATATTTGTTCAAGATGTCTGCCTTTTCGTGGTCCGCCTCTGTACAGTCCCCCCCCTTCCGTTTTAAGCCTTACAATCCCATCCCTGTTCTTCCTCTTTTCACTTACATAAAAATGTCTTGTCCCCTTTTGTTATCTCCTGGGCAACTCTCTGTTCAGTTTGCACCTTTATGCTCATTAGTGCTTTCCCAGCTTCTCTCTGTTTCCCCTATACATCTCCCTATGCTCCTCTCTTTGCAATTCCTTGAACCTTCTGAATGCTACTCTTTTAGTCTTTAGCTTTTCAGCCACCTCTTTTGAGAGCCATAGCAGTCCCTGTTTTCTCTTGTTTCGCTCACTTGTTTAACACAAAGGTTTGATGCCTTTACTATGCTCCCTTTTCGCTTTGCCCACTGTTCCTTCACCCCACCCAGACCATCCCTCCACCAGGTCTTCCCTGAAGCATATACTCATCTTTGTAAAATCAGCCGTCCTGAAGTCCAGGACTCTCGCCCTTCTGTGGTTCAATTCTGCAGTCGTCCTTATATTGAACTACACTGCACAGTGATTACTGTTCCCTGGGTGTCCTCCCATCTTGATGTCTGCAACACTGTCCCTGTTAGCCGGCCTGGTGTTGCTGAGGGTTGAGGCACTGGACACCATACCTCACGCCACACTGGCAACCTGGGTTTGGGAACGAACTCGGGCAGTCAGGGGTAGGCAGGGAAGGAAGGGGATTGAGCATCCAAAGGACTGCTCTCCCCTCCCCGGGGTAGGTAGTGAGGCTACATCACTCTTCAGTGATTCCTGATGGAGATCAGAGGCCTGGCAAGAGTCGTGCTGAAATGTGAGTTGGAGCGGCAGCGGACATCAGCATGTCAGTATGCAGATATTATTGCTTGTCCGCGTTCCAGGGGGAAACATACATTGAAAAACCCCGGAGGAGGTGGGGAGGTGATGGAGGCTCCAGAAACCAAAGCCCACATCCCTAGGCAGGACCATCCTTCCACCAGGCTCTCCCGAGCCCCTCGACCTGACCCAGGACTGACCCTCTAATTTCAGAAAGGCCGCCAGGTAGGTGAAGCGGGCCTTCCCCTGGGGGGTGATCTAGGGGGCTGAAAATTTCTTTGGTTTGGGGAGAGAGTACTCAGCAATCATGCTCCCTGGAGGAAGGTGGTTTCAGACAGGAAGCAGAGGCCATAGTTGAATGGGCACTCCTGAGAAATGCCCCGATCCTCCAGTGAATAAATAGAAGTTACAAAAAAAAAATGTCCCTGTTAGTGATCACCAGGTCCAGTACTGTCTCATCACAAATGGGTTTGTTGACTAGTTGCCTGAGGAATGCTCCCTGCAGACAGTCCAGAATGTGTCTGCTTCTAGATGAAGTCACTGCTGTGAGGCTCCAATCTTCATCCAGTAGGTTGAAGTCCTCCACCAGCAGCACCTGTCCTTTTTCTGCCATCTTGCTAATGGCTTCCACTAGTACCTTATCTAATTTCTCCCCCTGTACTGGAGGGTATCCCGTGAATATAGCAAGTAAATTTTGGTGAGTCAATTTGGCGACGTGAAAATAGCGACTGCAAAATGGGCCATGGGCTCTTAATAGCACGTGGTAAGTCTAGCATGTTTGTTTATGTATGGAGTAGTCATTTTATAGAGTATATATAGGGCTTCGTTCATCAAGCCAGCTCCGAGCTGGCCATCTGGTGTAGTGGCTACAGTCACTGCCTCTGTGGCTGGCAGACCTGGGTTTGGGACTGGTGGTGGGAGATAGTTTTTTTGTTGTTGTTTAGTCTTTAATATTTTCTTATTTCCCATTGTTCAGCTTCTGTTCCCCCATTCTCCCAACTTTGTTCCCCCCACTTGCAGGTTGCCTCCCCCCCAACATTCTCCCTCTGCCGTCGGTGTCCTCCCGTAGAATACCCACCTCCCATGTTTTCCCCTGTCCCCATTATCATCCCCCCCAGGTGATGGTTATATCATTTATGGGGGGTGTGGGGGGCATAGCCCTCCACATAAAAAGTACCTCTGCATCACCCCCACATAGAAGTAAGTGCTGGTTGCTGTTTCTAGCTGGTGCTGTAGTGTTCAGCAACATTTTGCTTTTTGGTGATGTGCACTCGCTGTTTTTTGTTAGCGCCGTTTTGTAGGGCACTATTTTCACATAGAATCTTGTTGGAAGTCTGTAGATCACTCCAGTGCAAACAGTGGCTCCATTCTCCATCTCCAGTGTGACCCACAGGACCTCTGCCTCCCCCTGTATTCCCTGTATCTTCATCACTTTTGTGCTTTCCCTCACGTAAAACACCACAACCCCTCCTTTCCTTCCCACTTAGTCCTTTCTGAACAAACTGTAGTCTGGTATGGCCATGTCCTAGTCATGGTTTTTAGTGCACCATGACTCGGTACTGGCAACAGTATCCTGGTTGGTCTCTGCCATGATGGCCTCTGAGTCCAGAATCATATTTCCTAGACATCTAACATTCATACACATGGCCTTCCAGATTTTGTTTCCACTCTGCTTGTTACCTGCCCTTTTTCCTTTTTGCCTTCCCTACTTCCTTCCTCTCCTCTCTTCTTAATGCTCACGTTTGCTTCCCACTTTGTTTCTACCAATATGTTTCCTTTATTAATTTGTGCAATGGGGGATTCCTCTCTCCTTAGGTTCTCCTTACTCTCTACTTCAGTATGGGGGGGGGGGACAGTTTCTGCCTCTCTGATTCCTTCTGCCACCCCCCTCAGCTAGTTTAAATGTTCATCGAAGTAACGTATAAACCTTTCACTGAGGACTGCGGTTCCCCTCCCAGATGAATGCAGGCCATCACCCCATATAAGTAAGCAATAAGACACGATGGGGTGTGCATTAGACAGTTCTAATGCATGGCTAGGGGGAGGTAGTGAGGCATGAGGCCACAGGCTGAGTGCGACCAGTCCCCTAGCCGTGCATTAGAACTGTCTAATGCACATCCCCAGAGTGTCTTATTGCGCTTATAAAATGGGCTGTGTATTCTAAATGGGGTTTCTAGTTTTAGCTGTGCATTAGACACTTCTAATGCATGGCTAACAACCAATCAGATTGTTTGAAATCCTTTGCCCATTTTATAAATACCACCAACAGTTGGCTTCCATCTGTATCTCCCCCCACCAAGGGGCAAGACGGAAAATAGGCAGAATTGCCTAGCCTTCCTTTCCTGGTCAACAAAAATTAAATAAATAAGTAAAATATCCCTGAAGTTGGTTAAAATACAGTTTAAAGGACAAAAGTTATTGATGAAACAAAATACATACAAGGAAAAAACTAAGTTTGCATGCATGCACAGCATAGCATTTTAGGGCTTAGGTTTTTTTCCCATACTTGTGTGTGGCAGATGGTGGCAGGCTTTGGAGATGAGAGGATGGTAAGTTTCAGCCTCCATCTCGGGGCGTGGCAAGGAGGACTGGCACCAGGATGAGGGTGACCCACTAGACCGCAAGGGATACATTTTTTTAATTCTACCAAGACCAGGTAAAGAAGAGGAGACTAGATAGATAGATAGATAGATAGATAGATATTTTATTTATAAAGCACCCAATTCCGTAGATGCTGGGTGTTGTACAATACACATCAACAACAAAATACATATAAGCAGCAATTCATCATAAACTTAAAATTCTATCCATCCCATTAAAACCAATATATCAATCACTAAAAGCCTGCTGGAACAGAATGTCTTTAGTCCCTTTTTAAAGGCTTCTACCGAGGGGGCCTCCCTTAAATAACCAGGAAGGGAGTTCCACAGAGTAGGTGCCGCTACTGAGAATGCCCTGTCCCCAGAATGCCACATCCTAACTCTGGGAACTCTGAAGAGGTCTACCCCGGCAGAATGGAGTGCCCATGGCAGATGGTAGGGGGCAAGGAGATCTTGCAGAAAGACAGATCCCCTTTCATGTAGGGTCTTGTAGGTCAGGAGCCCTACCTTGAAGACAACCCTCCACCTGACTGGCAGCCAGTGCAGTCTGCGGAGGACTGGGGTGATATGGTCTGACTACCACAGATACATTTGTAATTCTACTGGGACTGGGTGTGGTAGGTAGTTCCACTAGACTACCAGTAACCTCCTGATGCCTTAATTTGGTGGCTAGTAGCCTCCAACCTTTTTTTAATATGCATACATAATGTATTAAGTTGCACATAATTCATTGTTCTTTGAGTCTGATGCCAGCCAAAGCACAGGAGTGAGGAAAAGCCTTGCCAGAGGCTCCAGATACTGTCCCAAAAAGTAAGGTGGTGCTAAACAGGGCAAACTTGCACCCTGTAGTTAGGGGACATGTCAAGTCATGCCAATCATGTCATCCCACAACACCATGCCTCGGACTCTTCAATCCAACGTGAATGGCCACCCTGAACAATTCATCCCCGGACGAGTTTGTTTTCTAATATTGACACCGGGGGTGAATTATTCAGGGACAAATTATGCAAGGTGCTGATTCATGCTAGAGTATAGAGTCTGGGGAGCGGTGTCACATGGCGACATGACCAGCGCGAGATGTCACGTAGCCCTGTAGTTACAGCCATGCATAGTTTTGGCAGGTACAAAGCTGGTGTACTGTTGCCAGTGACCGTGTCAGTACTAAATTTAATGACCTGATACAGATGTCCGTGGGTACAAATGGGGGTTGCCTCCACCAACATCCCGGATTACAATAGTCCCAGAGATCGGGGATTCCCTGGTTTCAAGAGCAACACATAGTTACATAGTTATATAGTGATTTACAGCAGATTATGGACTCGGACCCATTGAGTCTGCCAGATTCTATCTAATTTGTGAACTGTACTCTATTGGACATTCACTTATTTCCCATGTTTAACCCCTCCCACCCACTCATTTTATAATACCCATATGTCTATCCATCTATGCCTAAATTAATTTGCAGTTCTGTATTGGAACACTCTCTTCCTTTGGAAGCCTGATACAGGGTTTGATTTTAACATTGTTTTACTAGCCCAAAACCTAGTGCAAATTGACCAGGGCTAGCGCGGCCAGCTCTCAACTTGTCCATCTTAACTACTGCAGGTTTGTCATGGCTATTAATGAAGTTTAAAAAAGTGCCTACTTTAGCAGGCTCTAGTCTAGTCTTCATGCTAATCTTTCTCAGTGCTCCAGATAGCTTGGTGTGATTAACAGCTCATTAAGAGCTGCAATTATCTGGCAGTTGAAGAGGGGGATCCCACAAAAGACTCAGTGTGAGTCATTATCACTCCATTGTTAGGACTTTCATTTATTTATTTATTTGTTGTTTTTTTTTTACCGGGTAAGTACACAAGACAACAATGTTGCCTATATTCAGGCATGACCCGGGAGAGTACAGACAGGGGAGACCAGAGTCAACATTAAAGAGTATTTCATGACACAGCATGAAGTGAGAACAAACATTTGATCAGTATACAGCCAGGTACAGTCATTATCAGTGATGACAAAGAGAAACAGATAACATTACATTAATTATTTTCGTCTGATGATACATCAATGCTAAATTGAAATGACAAACAGCAAACAAAACTTAAATGAAGTAGCATTATAACAACAGGATTTCTGCTGGGTGTGGGAAACTTTCAGAGTGTCCAGGCTGTGGTCAAGGGGCAGAGTGCTGCTAAGTCACTAGATTCCAGTTTTCTGAATGTGTCTCTAGCTCTGTTTACATGGTCACTTTTGCACTGGAGTAACCCAATTGCTCAGGTTGCTCCAGTACAGAAGCTTCTGTGTGGAAATGTACCTGATCGGGGTAATCCACTCAGTAAGACACTCCTGCAGTCTCTGGAAAACTGGGGACACTGACCGGAACAAATGATTTTTAACAGATCAAACTGCTGTGTGGACAGTCTGCACTGTAACGACACGTCCATTGTGGGTGTGCACTGCTGATGTGACGTGGACTTGTGCATGATGAGTCTCCATTTTTGGCGAGTGCACTAAGTGGAATACTGTCCCTACAAAAGGAGACTCTCCTGACTGCAGCAAAGTAGCTGCTGTTTACAATCGAAGCTGTAACAGCTAGAAATCTCCAGCTGAAATTTACAACCATGAGTTCGGGCATGCGCATTTAAATGTACATTTACATCACTGCCTACGTGAGTGGGCAAATGTCAGACCCCATCGCATGGCCCCTCACCAGCACAGATAGTAGCAGTGTGGCGAGGGGCTATGTGGACAGAGTGATGATCTGTGGCAGAAGTTTGGGACCGCACTGCTGCAGTCCCAAGTCTGAAGCGCTATTGCTGTGTAAACATGGCATCTGTCTGATGATTTGTCTCACATTATTAAGAACAGTATCCCTAATTTCCCTACATTTTGAGTGTCTATATCCAACTTTTCAGTGACAAAATGCTGAGAGGTATACAGAGTCTGCTCTGCAGGTGATGGGTTTTATTCCAACCTCATCATAGATGCTCCCTCTCCCCTCCAAATCTCTCAGCTCTGTACTTTCCCTGGACACCACTGCAGACCAGACTCTAAAATAACCATCCATAGATCCGTAGCTGCCATTACAGGAGGGTGTAGGGGTCCCCAGCTCTTCTAAATGGACCATGCCAGTCTATGCTATCCATGCAGTGGACTAACATGTCCCACCCAACATGTCCTTTCATGCTAAAACAATGGTTTGGGGCATGTATGGTACAAAAATAAACCTTATTCAAATATATAATTTGAAAGGTTAAAATAGGCTTTCTTGGGGTGCCTAAATCCTCCTAACTAGAAAAAGAGTCAGTATAGCATAATGCCTGTGTACTGGTTCCCCTGGATTGATGAAAAGACAATGTTAAAAAAAAATCTTTTATTGTTGGGGCAGAGCATGTTAAAATCAATACCTTTAAAATAAAAACATCATAAAGTTTTCTATTTCCCCAAGCTCCTTAGGTCTGTGTAGCCCTTCCCCAAAGAAATCCTAGATGTGCCCCTGGCTCACTTGACACTGTACAAAAGCTTCCAGAAGTACAGGTCTACCATTTACTACAGGATGGGGGTGAGAGTGTCTTTCTCTGCCTATGTTCATTGCCCTGCGGGTGGGGTGAGAGTGTAGTGAGGTGCATGATGATGTCAGCTATCGTGTGTGCAGAGCTAAGACTACTTGACTGAACATTTGGTGTTGTGCTATCCTCTGGTTCATTGGTGGGGGGGCAGATAGAGGAAGAGAGGGGGTCATGGTACAAAACAATGGGAGTCACACTGCATGTGATGGCATTCCAGTTTTTTTTTTTTGCTGATGCAGGATGCAATGTGGGACCAGGATAAATGTGCAGTAATCAGAGTATTTCTTGGCTTGCTTTTTTTTCCCTGTATAAATTATCAAAATGTACCATTATAATTGTGGGCTAGTGCAACCATCTGTGGGCTAGTGCAATTTTGAATCAACTTGACCTGCTGGCTACTGCAAAAAAAGGTTAAGGTTGACCCCTGCTGATACAATTTTCCACCACCCTCTCAGTGAAATAATGCTTCCTGACATCTTTCTTGAACATTCCTCCCACCAACTTCATATAATTTTCTCTTGTGCTAGTGTCTACTTTAATTTTAAATAACTCCTTGCATTACACTTTGTTTATTCCATTTACAAATGTAAATGTCTGCATCGTTACCCCTTTCCCTTCTGCCCACTGTGTACAGAATCAGGTCTAATCATATTTCCTCGTATGACTTGACCTGTTGCCCATGTGTCATTTTTGTTGCTCTCTTCTGCACTCTCTCAACCCTATCCCTATCTTCTTTCAAGTGGGGATTTCAGAACTGCACACAATGCTACAAGTGGGGCCTCACCAGGGACTTGTATAAGGGTAATATTACCTCCTTTCTTCTACTACTGATCCCCCCTTCCTATACTGTTATACTATTGTTCTAGCAAGCATTTTCATTTTTATGTAATGTTTTTTTTACCAGTGTACATGTCTCAGGACCTCCTTGTGAATGAGCTTGCTCAATGGAGTTTTCCTGCAATAAACTTGAACTTGAACTAAACTTGAACTTGAACTATACAACCCGGCATTTTATTTGCCTTCCCCACTGTCTTATTACATTGTGACAATTGCTTTTAATTCTCATTCATTAACACTCCTAAGTCTCCTTCCTTGTCTGCTTCATCTATTTTTACTCCACCAACATGTACAGCAGGTTACTCTTGGATTTTGTTTGTCCCAGTATGCATAACCTTACATTTTTGCATTGAATTTTACTTGCCAAACCCTCAGCCATGTTTCGGTTCTTTCTAGATCCTCCTTAAGTAATTTTTTATCCTCATCATTATCTACTCTGCCACAGATGTTGGTATCATCTGCAAAAAAGTATTGCAGACAAATGGACATACCACTCCATCTCCAACCAAATTTATCTAGTTCAGATAGGCCATGAATAAAGACAGAGTCAGGTAAAACTGGGCAGACTGGAAGGACCAGGACTTCTTCTGCCGACATTGGCTATATTTCTGTTACTATATACAGGGGTTATATGATCTGACTTTTACTTTTATGTGGGAGGGGTCTGGCAGCCAGTAGCTGTATAATGTTAGACGCTGTATGGTGCATTCTGAGTTTATTTGGTACAATTTGAGATTTAATACAGCCCACCCTTTAAGCTCCCAGTATCTCTAAGTTCACAGTTTGACACTTGAGGACCAGGTGCCATCTGAGGGTGAAGAGCATCTATTGTCAATAAAATGTATTTTGGTTATGTCAGTTTCTGCCATCTGACAAACTCAGTACCTTGGTGCATGCAGTCATCTCATTAATACCTGGCTATTTTGGTGTGCTTTATGTTGACTTACTAGAAAATAATTTACCTGACATATGAGAAAAGAGATGATAGTATTTCCAGGGAGTTGGGGGGGGGGGTTGAGAACTTGATGGGATCATGATCTTTTTTCTTTCCCCAAAATTCTATGTACAGTGCCACCCACCAGAATGAATCACTCTTATCACAGTATCTGCCAGTGAGATCCTGTAGGATCCTGCTAGATCTCCATCTAATCCAATGGCAATTGCTATAATTTATAATACAGGAAACTGTGAAATCTCACACAGAACACTTGATCCTGGTGGATGGCACTGTATGCACAGTATGTATGTATGTACATATGTATGCACAGTATGTATGTATGTATGTACGTATGTATGCACAGTATGTATGTATGTACGTATGTACTACATGTATTTATGATATGCATATATGTACTCTATGTACTGTATGAATGTATGTAATACTGTATCTATACTGTATATAGTGTATTTATTAATGTATTGTATGTATTCTATGTATGTGGGTATGTACTGTACTGTATGCATGTATGTATGTGCAGATTTGCAGCTGATCCAAAACACAACTGCTAGAGTAGTGTTGAAAATGCAACAGAGAGATCATTTGATGTGAGTCTGACAAGAGCTGCATTGGCTGCCTGTGTAATGTCAAATTCATTTCTAAATACTGGTTTTGACAAACAGACCTCTAAATGATATAGGACCAGCCTGTCTGTTTGTTAAAACCAGTATTTAGAAATGAATTTGACAAACAGACCTTTAAATGATATAGGGCCAGCCTGTCTGTTTAGCCTCCTGTGGCTGTGTTCCCTTGTCTGCCCAATAAGAACAGTCAGAGGAGTTTTATTGATTGTACCACCAAGTATCTTGATATCCACTGGAACTGTATGAGTTTTTCTTTCACATTTTCCATCTTTATGCAATGTATGTATAGACCACGGCTTCACCTCAAGCTGACATGAGTTGTAGAACAGGTCAGTTTGGGCATCCCAACCCATGATAATCCTAGCACTTGTGTTTTTAAAAGAAGCTTAGAAAAAAAAAAAAACCTAATGTGAGTATACATGCTCTCTTATGCAGAATGTGTTTATCAGAACATTTTATGTGCTGGTTGCATCCCCCTCCTTTAAGGAAGGGGAATGGACCTTGGGTATATTTAACCAGAGGGTTAATAGAGTTTTTGTGTACTTAAAGGTGAACTACAGTCAACATTTACAAAACACTGTGTTGTGCAGAGTGTCTTGATTTGTGTGGCTAGTTCTAGTGCATCCTTTCCTTTGTTTGCTGATAGGATTTTCCCCTAAAATTTCCTACCTGTTTTATGGCCCCTGGGGATCTCCATGCCTGTTTTATTGCCTTTCCTTTTTTTCTTCAATGCCTGTTGTTCCTTGTAACACTAATGAACTGGAGACCATTGTTTCAGTGAGTGCTGGTATAGTGTCCTGTCTGCAGCAGTACTGTACTTTTAAGTGCCTTTTGTTCTGGCCTCAATTAAATAACTCTTTTTAATCCAATATTTTTGTTTTCTAGGTGTGAGTTTAGATCTAGTTAGCAGCAGTAAATGCTCTGTTTGTAAAGCTTTCATTTTCATTAAACCAACCACAGCTGTACAAAAGCACACAAATCCACCCAGATCATCAATGCAATCATTAGTGACGACTCTAGCTGTATAATAATCCACTTAGTTATCCCCTCATGTATTTTCCAAACTGTAAGTGAAGCCTTTATTGGTGCTCATTGGATAAGAAGAGGCGCTTACCAGCACAATGCTACTACTGTAAAGTGGACAGAAAGCGAACACTTACTGAATCAGTGGTCTCAAATGCATCACTGCCACATGGTATGGAAGGCATTGTGGGAAGAGAAAAGACAAAAAAGAGGCAATCATGGAGATTTCTAGGTGTCATAACAACAAGTAGGAAAATTCAGAATAAAACCAGAACAGCAAACAAAGGAAATGATGCACCCGAACTACATACACAAAAATAAAAACCCTCTTCACAACTTTTCTTTTTTTTGTAAATTTTTGACTGTAGTTCTCCTTTAAAATTTCCTCTGGGGAATAATCAACAGACACCTGGAAATGATCAAGCACCGTTCCTGGTTCCTTTCTCAGCTGGAACATCATTGGAGGCGAGGCAGAATTAAACAACTGAGGCAGCTCAGCAGATGCTTAATAGGAATGCTGTATGACTAAGCTCTTGTAATTGGTGATGATACAGGGTGTGTTAATTAAATACAGCTTTTCTAAGATGAAAGTCCCACTGTATCCCCATTACCGGGGCAGAATTTGGTCAGCATGGTGTTGCCTGTACATACAAAATGGATCAAGATGGCTGCCACAAATTCTGCCCTCTGATTGGACAAACCAAATCATCTGCCATGTCTATACATACTCACAAACTTATGGGCTGCAATGTCTAAGCCAAACATTAAATACCCGGCCTCTTAATAAGTTAGTAGGAGTAAAAACACACTCCAGGGTGTTGCATTTGTGCCTCAGCACATATCAGATAAGAGCATAGATCTTCCAAGGAATGCACACCCTGTCATATGTTGTTGCCTACTTCAAAATAATATTTGAAAAAAATATTTTTCCAGGTTGGTTATCTACTTTCTTTCCCTTTCATTAGCATTATCCTGCAGGAGGGAGCTAAGACATACGAATGCTGAGGTTATGGCACCCGGTTCAGATGTGTCAATCAGCTGCTTCTGGAGGAGAAGCTTCCCACAACAATTAGGGATGATTAATAGATGATTGACAATATAACAAAAAGTAGTAAGAGTACTACTAAAGTGCATCTGGGTGGTATTTAAATCATAAGCATTAATTAGGCATGGCAGTTTTTTTCCCTTCAGTTTCTCAGTTCACATTTTGATAAATCTGTCAGTTTGAAAAAATGATGAAGAAGAAATTGCCAATTTAAGAAATGAAGTAACTATAATCTCTTACCTCAAGTACCCAGCAGGTACTGATGTCCTTTACAGGAACATTTATCGCAAATGATGTTTCGTAAGTGCACTGGTTATTTTAACTTATTATAAATCAGGGAATAATCACCATCAAAGAGTTCCAGAAATGCTGCATAATGATAGCCAAGGAACTTTAAGGCAGCCATTTCATGCTTCAAGCATCCAGCTACCCTTGCCTTCACAGGATAGGGAACACATAGGCTCAGAGTAAACCAAGCTTTTAGCCTTTATTCACAAGACTGTGGGACACACGTCCTCAAGAGACAGTGATGAAAGGAGACAAAATGTGACATGCATCATGAAATCTTTTAGTTTCCAGCCTAGGCAGCTTTGGAAATTGGTGCCTATTAAAGTTAGTTTGCCCCTTTTGGGAAACCTTTGAATATTTAGATGCATTTCATCTTTTAAGTTATAGATCATCTGTATTTCTTCTTTATTACTAGGGTCATTTACATGGAAACATGGGCCATGTCCCCCACAGTTTATAAATTTCTGGCGCTTGATCCTTTGCTGAAGTCACAATCCTTTGCCTGCGACATCATAATCATTTTCAAAGTGACAAACTGTGATGTCACCAACAGAGGACTGTGACTGCGCAAATGATTAAGCAGCAGAGACCCAGGTTTAATGCAAATTACCCTAGTAATGTAGAACATAGGAAAGAGCTATATATGCAATCTATAAATTATAAGCTGAATTGTCTCTTCTCAGAAGTGGCAGATTCACTTAGAGCATCATGCTTTAATATGAAGTTTTGCTTTAAAGCCTTGGGCCCAGATATTCAAAGCTTTGCACGGTGTGCAAACCATTTGCGCGGGTTTAACGCGGGATTAGCGCGGGTCAAAAGGCCAAATAGCGCACACAAATTGCATTAGCACTGGGCAAACCATAATATATGCAAGGGGCAAACTGAACAAGAATATAGGCGCTATGAGATATTCAGCAACTAGCACTGCGCTAAGGTGTATAGCGCAACTTAGCGCGACCCTTTGCGCGGTACAAATCACTGCCCAGGAAAAGCTGGTCTTAACTCTGAGCAAACAGCTTTGTGCAACATTGTGGCCTTGTGCAGCAGTAGCGCGGCTTTAGCGCGGCCTTGCGCAACCCTAACATATGACTATGACACAGAGAAAAAGCCAGACATGGAGGAAACATGCTGCTCACTGATGGCACCACAATGATGCTAACTGCTTCCACCAGTCCCAGTCATGCCAGGCAGTATGTGGTGACCCGGCCCCAAGGGCCACTATGGTAGTGTGGCCATACAGCACACACCTGCAGACCATACGTCTGCGGTGACCAACAGATGCCAGCACACACACACATGCAGCACTGTGGGCATTGTGGGTGTTGAGGGGAGGGTCTACGGGTGGCCAGGCCTCACCACAGACTGGGTGTGGCCACAAGGCTGGGACACAGCATGCAGTGCACATGGACCAGTATCAGGAATACCCCAATACCAGTGTGCCTGTCTGATCATACATGCCCCCCCAGTCACATACCGCACAGCTGTACATACACCACAGCACACACAGCCGGCCATGTCTATGTCACTATGAGCATCCCATGCCAGAGGTGCAGCATCTGTGGGTCACACAACAGTGTGACAGTAATGTCCACTGGCAGTACACACCTGCAAGGTGGGTCTGTCACTGTGTACAGTGCAGTGGTCATCACTACCCTACACTCGATAGGCATTGTTGTGTCCCTCACACTACTGGCCCCCTTGCTACTGTGGTGTCTGCTGTGCACTGTAGCGTGCCCTACAGTGTGACAGTTGCATGCATCACCACTGCCGCCTGTGCCTATGCTGTGTTGTCCCCTGAGGTACACAATGCCATGCTGTACTGCATACATGTAGCCTGCAGCTACCATCATGCACTGTCAGACTGACCTATAAATGGAGCTGCAGCCAGACCTGGCCAGCCCCTGTACTTCCAGACTGACCTACAGGTGGAGCTATGGGACCCTGCAGTAATGCTGGGCAAACTGCATGCAAATCAGGGCATAATGAGATGCTAATCTGGATGTTTGCCCAGAGATTACCTAAGTAGGCTCATTTGCATGTCACTTTTGAATATGGCAAAGTTTAGCACCGGGCAAACGGCTTAGCTCCGCACTAAAGCCATGCAAATGTGTTAGCGCAGCGCTAACGGTTCAGGGAATGTTATATAGTTTTGAACACTGTTCTTTCACATCCACTGCTGCCTGCAACTGTACTGGGTCCATGTATTTGCTGGCACACACATTGGCAACATAGTTCACCTCTACCTACCTTCACATCGCTCTGCACTGTGTTGCTGTTGTGGTTTGCACTTCCTGGTTGTCATATTCAGAGCTGTCTTATTCCAGAGCTACGTTTGCCCTGCACTCCCAGCCCAGTTTGCCCGGCCTCATTTCCATGCTATAATCAGAAGCTGTTTGCCCTGAGCTATTCCTTTTGAATATAGCTTGCTTTGTGCTCTGGGCTATGTTTGCCCGCCGGGCAGTGCTAATTTAGCCCTGGGGCAAAGTTTTGAACATCTGGCCCTTGGTGTACTGTGTGGGAACAGAGGATCTGGAGTGGGGGAATGAGGGAATCATGCTCTCCTAATGTGGGGCACCTGAGACAGATGGCGAAAACACTCTGGGCCAGATATTCAAAACTGTGCCCCAGGGCTAAATTAGCAGAGCCCAGTATTCTAAATTAGCCCAGATGCAATAGCCCACTATATTCAAAAGGGATAGCCCCGGTGCTAAACCTGCTGAATATAGCATGCTAAGGAAGCCAGGTAAACTGGGCTGGGAGTGCAGTGCAAAAATAGCCTGGGAATAAGACAGCTCTGAATCTAGCAACCAGGAAGTGCAAACCACAACAGTATCCCAGTACACAGCGACGTGAAGGAAGGTAGAGGTAAACTATGTGGCCAATGTGTGTGCTAGCAAAGGAATGGAGTCAGTAAAGCTGCAAGCAGCAGCACATGTGAAATTATATTGTGCAAAAATGTACAATGTTTCTGAAACGTTTGCGCAGCGCAAACACACAAGTTTAGCATGGATCTAAGCCATTTGCCCTGCACAATCACATTTGCTTGGGGCAAAACTTTGCTACATTCAAAAGTGACATGCAAATTAGCCTAGTTAGGTAGTCTGTGGGCAAACATCCAGATTAGCATCTCATTATGACCTGATTTGCATGCAGTTTGCCCAGCACTATTGCAGGGTCCCACAGGTCCACCTGTAGGTCAGTCTGGAAGTACAGCGGCTGGCTGGGTCTGCCCACAACTCCACCTGTAGGTCAGTCGTGGAGTGCATGGCAGTAGCTGCAGACTACATTTGTACAGTACAGCATAGAACATTGTGCCTCAAGGGACTACACAGCACAAGCACAGGTGGTGGTGCTGCATGCAATTGTCAAACTGTAGTTCATGCTACAGTGCACAGCAAACATTACAGTAGCAAGGGGGCCAATAGTGTGAGGGACACAGCAATGCCTATGGTGTGTAGGGCAGTGATGACCACTGCACTGTACATAGTGACAGACCCAACTTGCAGGTGTTTGCTGACAGTGGATATTACTGTTATGCTGTTGTGCGACCCACAGACAGTGCACCACTGGCATGGGATGCTCACAGTGCCATATACATGGCTGGCTGTGTGTGCTGTGGTGTCTGTAAAGATGTATGGTATGTGACTGGGGGGACACATACCATCAGACAGGCACACTGGTGTTGGGGTATTCCCGACAGTGGCCCATGTGCACTGCATGGCTTGTACCAGCCTTGTGGCTGCACCCAGTCTGTGGTGCAGCCTAGCCACTTGTACACCCTCCCCTCAACACCCTCCATGCCCACAGTGCTGCATGTGTGTGCTGGCATCTGTTGGTGTCCACCGAAGGGTGGTCTGCAGGTGTGTGCTGTATGGTCGCACTGCCATGGTGTCCACTGGGAGCTGGGTCGCCACTTACTGCCTGGCATGGCTGGGACTGGTGGCAGATGATGGCATCATAGGGATGCCATCAGTGAGAAGCATGTTTCCTCTATGTTTGGCTTATTTTTATATGTCATACTTACTGGGTAGGGTCACGCAAAAGTCACACAAAGCCACGCAAAGCCACAAAGCCATGCAAAGCTGGTTTGCCCAGAGTTAAGACTACCTTTTCCTGGGCGGTATTTTGCACCACACAAAGTGTTGCGCTAAGTCACTCAGAAACACTTTGCACGGCACTATTCGCTGAATATAGCATTGCACTTATATTCATGTACATGCCCCCTCAGTTTGCCCCTTGCATACATTATAATTTTGCCCAGCATTAATGCAGTTCGCACGAGCTAGTTAACCTTTTGAATATAGTGGACTCGCACTAACCCTCTGCAAATGGTTTGCTCAAAGTTGTGAATATCTGGCTCTTTGTGTTGGAGTCACACATTTGGAAGCATTTATATAGTTATGCTCAGAGAATGCATTTGTGGAGTGGACTGTTCTCTGACAGGCAGTGTTAGTATCATTCTCTGAATCCAACCAAATTCAGATGTTGGATCCTAGGTCAGATTCTTTGGTTCCAATGTCAGATTCTCTGGATCTGAGGTAGGATCCTCTGATCTGAGGCTGAATCCACAGCTCAGATCTATGAATCTCACTATCAGATCCAAGTATTCTGATATGATCCATCAAATCCATGCATAGGATCCGAGGTTGTCGGCTCCATTCTTGAATGTCTTCGCTAATTGATGACATCTGAAATCCGACATTTTGCCCACTATCCATTGATACCCAGTTTGGTTGTATACCATCCAAGCACAATTATTTATAGTTTGAAGTTATAAGCTTGCAAAATACCATGGGCAGAGTGAGAATTTGTTTCTTAAAAGAAAGTAGTTTTATCAAGGGAGTAAAGGTGAGCCAGGGCAAACTGTTGCTTACCAAGGAAATCACGGCATACCCTGGGTAACAGAGTGGCAGAGAATCCTTATCAGTTAGTATGTGTTGCACAGCATATTGATTGATGGTGGGGAAGGTTAACAGGATGCGGGGTGGCATACCAATGAGGTTCACCAGCAGAAGGAAAGAAGTCATTCTGCCCCATACAGGTCCAGGTATCTCCGCGTCTGGCTGCGTGCAGTACTGGAACCCCTACCTCATGAAGGACATAAATCAGATAGAGGTAGTGCAAAGAAGGGCTACCAAGATGATACAAAGGCAACAGGAGGTCCCGTATGAACACAGCTGATGAACCTGAACATGTACTCGCTGAAGGAGAGAAGGGAGAAAGGGGATATGATCCAGTCCTTCAGATACCTTAATGGCATTAACAAGGTTGACCTGGGGGATCTTTTATGCAGACATGAAAACAAAAACACCAGAGGGCACAACTACAAATTAGCGGGAAGGGGGGAGGTACAGGAAGGAGACCAGAAGGCACTTATTCACTGAAAGGGTTGTGGCAGGATGGAAGGCACTGCCCGAGAGGGTAGTAAATCAAAGTTCAACTGGGGGATTTAAAAGAGGGTGAGGCAGAATCAAGGGAAAGGTTAGGGTGATGGGGGGGGATGGAGCAACATGTAGCAAACACAAATGAGCTGCTCTATGAGCAGACTCGATAGACCTTCAGGCCATCTACTGCTGAAACCTTGTATGTTCATATGTTCATATTTAATTCTTGCTCATGAAGCGGGTAGGTGGATCGGATGGGTCTAGAGACCCATTTCCAATCTTAAGTTACTATGCTACTATATCAAAAATGTAAAATGTTCCCTTATCGGACTCAAAGTAGGCTAAAACAAATATTGTTTTCCATCCTAAGGGGATCATGGGAGTCACCAGACTGTAGTTTGAAGGCCTGAGCCATGTTTGTATTTCTTTATTGATTTATTTATTTCATTGACCAGGTAAGATCACTGGGACAGTGCTCTTTTTAAAGAAGCAACCTGAACACAGGTGTAAAACGAACATGCAGTACTGTGAATTGTTTCATGTACAATGAACAAGCAGTATATAGAAGGCTAGTAAACAGTTTACATTACATTTATACAGTCTGGTAAAAACATTTGCATTCAGCCTTCAAAATCAAGTATTCTTGAAGTTTTACTTTGAAATTACCATGGAATTTGACTGCTCTGATACGACTGAATAGGGAGTTCCATACTAATGATCTAGAAAAGAATGCATTTATTCTTAAATAGAACAACCACAAATACCTTCTGATAAATTCCAAAAAATAATTTTTTGTATTTTATAATACTTGAAATTATATTTGTAAAAGCTGTAACTTTTGAATTGTTAGACCTGGAAACTGGAGGGAGTCTGATTACACAAATTAATCTGATACTGGTCTCGTGTGGTGATGCATGTCTATACATTCCAATGCATGTTATTATGACATTATTGGATTTAGCTGGCCTAGTAGCATGGCAGCAGTGTGATGGCTTGCTATGCCAGTAATCTGGGATAACAAATGGGCTTGGATGCCTTGGTGGTTGGCTGGGGGAGGGAGGATCGGGCATCCCATGGACATTTCTGCTCCTTTGGGGAGGGGGGAACATCATGTACCACTGCATGTTCACCACCTTGCAGAGGCTGGGTGGTGAAGGAGCAGTTGTCAGACACTAGAAGACCTTGATACAGATGCTGACAGTGTGCCGTGTGCCAGCACGTGCATGTATGCCACGGCATATGAGAAGACCTTGGGGAAGAAGAAAAATGGAGGAACACCCCTCAGCTGGCAGGATAATGATGGCACCCTCACAGGCTCCACACTGCCAACCACGGTACCCACTACATATTGATCCTGCATGGCTGAGGGTGGGAAGTCCAGGGGAAGGTAGCTGATGAGGCCGGGAACATTAGAAGGAGGCTGACTGGGGCAGCTCAGTAGCAGCAAATGTATACTGAAAAAAAAACAGGATTTTAAAAATGTTTCGAACCACTTCATGTTTTTCTATATTGCTATTTGAAAGATACAACAACATTATGCATCAATATATCAACTTTGCTAACTTCAAGATCTGATTTAAAATTAAGTTTCTAGCCTTAATGCTTCCAAACACATCCTATTTTAGAGAAATTATGTTTGCAAAGGTCTAACTTTGGAACCGTTAGGGCTAACAAATTATTATTTTATATATATATATATATATATATATATATAGGATTGGAGTTAGGGCATTAAGGACCAGACTATATCAATACTGTTTTTTTCCTTCGATACATTAAATTACATGACAGTTTTAAAAAAAAGTTTATGAATTTTTTACTTCTTCTGAATTTTGGTAATACCCAAATTATTTCATTAGAAACTGTGTAGTTTGTAACTTACGTTTCATTCATTTTATGCCCATTATCATGTTGCTTACCTTTCACTCTCCCCTCTAGCAACCCCTGCATTTGTTAGCTTTTACAGGCTTTGCCTGTGAATACCTCAGAAGATACTATACAGATTAATTTTCATTTGACAGCTGTGCCATAACATAGCAGGAAATAACTCAGCCATGTCCCCCATTCACAATGCCTGGGATTTCACTTTCCAAACTCCTGGTGATTCCCCAGTGGGTAACAGGTACTACTGTGCTACATAGCTGGATTCACTGGTACAAATGACTACAGCTTAGAGTTTTGTTTGCAGATGTATTTATCCATGAATATTTACACAGGCTGGCTCAGTGGCTCAGCAGTCAAGCATACGGTTGCCACATGAGAGACCTGGGATCAGGAACAGCCTCTGGTATATGGCTCATTGGACCTGTGGAGGACGTGGGAGGGAGGGAGGGAGGTTACAGAGATGATTTACTCACTCCTGAGAGAGAGAGGGATGAACTATGTGACTCTCCTGCACACCAGGCACATGGGAGATTCAGCAGGGCTTCAGTGGAGGCTACCATTAGTGACCCCCACAGCCAAAACCAGTGCTGCAACAAGGCCACACTCAATGGGATGGGATGTGGAATCTTGCTCTAAAATGAAAATTTAAGAAAAATATTGGGACAGAGCAACCCTTTGTCTATGTAAGTTCATCTTACCATTGGAGAAGCTTTTTGGCACATGGACTTCATATATCAATTTAATTCATAACAGCATTTTGTAAATTCAAGGCAGAAACTCACAAAGCTTTAGGTCAGACTGCAGAGTTTGTGGTGTGTGGGATGTATTGGGTATGAGGAAGAGAGTGTCAGTCTTGAAGAGGCTGCACTTCAAGACTGTTAGCTTCTACAGGCTTTACCTGTGAATACCTCAGAAGATACTATATAGATTAATTTTCATTTGACAGCTGTGCCATAACATAGCAGGAAATAACTCAGCCATGTCCCCCATTCACAATGCCTGGGATTTCACTTTCCAAACTCCTATTTATTGAATTATTTATTGAAATTTGTTGACTGGGAAAGGCACACCAATCCTAAGCTTCTTTCTAGGTACAACCTGGGGAGGGGTTACAAGAGGAAAAAAACTGCAAGCTAAGTGGCAAAAGCAGGGTGCATGTACAAAATCAGTAATGGGGCAAAATACAAATTTATAAATATACAGACTTGTCAAAACATACACTTTGCAACATTGCAGTCATTATTTGGATATGACAGTAAGGAGTAGTAGTAACAGGGTACCGGGGTGTGCCAGGATTGGACTAATTGCAGGTGCACGATTTTGTGATGTGAGCCAGCAAGAGAGGTTTAAGAGAGTGGAGTGAGGATGACAGTTGGGTAGGGATAGTGATGTTATTCCACAGGGCTGGAAGGCGGATAAAGAAGATATCTTGCAAATCATCCAGATTATGGGATTTGTGACTGAGGCACCTGCTACACTGAATAAACTTTGGGGTGGAGGGCAAGCTAAACTGATAGTTTATCAAAAGGTTGCCTAAAACAATTAATAAAAGGCGGTGTGTGTTCTACCTAGATATTTCCTAGTAGGCATGACCACCTTTGGATTGTACCTTTGTTCCCAGTTTATAGCTGCACTTCTTTTGCAGCAGCTTTCCCAAAAATACTTTTACTGACCTGCTTCCCATCCTCTAGCCACTTCTCCCTACAATACTTTCAAATCCTGACCCAGCCAGTAGTTGTAGGATTCAGACTTACAGGGCCACGTTTTCAATGAGTGCTTTTTGCCGTACGTTAAAGGTGCATCAAAGATATGGCGCACCGGACTTGCAGCCAAAAAAACAGGATTTTACATCCTGTACATGATGCTGATGCTGGCTAGACCACTTTTCTCTGCTCTAGCATGCATCAGTGCTGGAGCACCCTACAAGCAGCCTGTGGCCATTCTTGGCCGCAGGCTACCATAAAAGAGCTGCAAGTGTCACAGCTGTGTCCAAGATTATAAAATTGGGTGCAGTTGTGGCATTTGGACTTCATACAGCTGCGGATACACAAGGGAGTGATGCAAGGCTTGATAGAGACCCTGCAACATCCTTTGAACATCTGTCCCCAAGAGTCTAGAATAAGTGGAGGTGGTCACTAATGGGTTAATACAATCTCCTGGCAGCCAGGTTTCAGGGAGACAGTAGAAAAAGACCTGACTGGATTTGATTAGACATCAGGAGGAGTATTATATGTGTCTTCTCAGCAATGCTTTAAATACAAACCCACCCCTTGCATCTCAGGCCATCAAATACCAAGATCCTAAACACAGAACAGCTATTGATGCCTGTAGTGGTTAGTCCGACTGCTGTAAACAGTGGGTGTGCAATGGTATAAAATGTTTCTGTGAATCATGGACATTGCAGTAGTACAACAGTCTTACTTTACGTAAGGTTGTTGCTCATTGGACAGTTGCGACTGTGTTAGCATGAGAGGGCCCATCAACTCTCCATGTCAGGGAGGAATTACTATGGGACAGTCCATCAAGATTGAAGGGTACAAGATCTAAAATCTGTACTATTCCATGAAACATGACAGTCACAGTATTTTGAAATCTCACACTGTATCAATATTTGTGCTGTGACATCAAGTACCACACTATAAAACATGACTTTCACAGTATACAGTTTAACCTGGTATCAAAAACTTGACTTCCAGTGCTACTGTTTAGCATGACACTAGTCTGCTGTGGCAGCCCTGGTATAATATGTCACATCCAGGGTTACAAAATACTGACAGAGATTCTGGGACTACATTTGATGCAGACAGCAGTTGTATCTTTCAAGCTCACTGGTGGTTGGGGCATTGGTGGGCAAGCTTAATGGCCATCTGCAATTACAGAACAAAAAATAATGAGCTTGCCAATGCTTACTTACCGTTGCAGGAAGATATGTACCAAGTTCATCAAACCCTGAAGTCAATAGATGGGTTAACACATAGATCGAATTGGGAGCCTGAGAAACAGACAGCACTCAAGTGTGAAACACTGTTGATAACTTTTTGCGCCACAACGCATTGCTGTGAAAGCACAACAGGCTTGCTGCAGAAGCCAAGAATGATTAAGTCTTTGGGAAACTATGATTTATTTATTTTATCTAAAATGTTGGTGATCAGGAACAGCACAATGAGACAGATCTCACTTCCAGTTGCATCCCTGGGGATGAGGAGCAAGGGGAGTTACAAGGTCACATGCAGCAGCTTTGATGTTATTAATCATTGAAAGATAATCACGATCCCCACTTCTAGCTGGTTCCCTTTTTCAAGGTGGTAACAAAAGTTTATATTCTGAGCTTGTCCCAGTTAGACAACTGTACCAGCATGCTCCAGAAGTCTGTTTCTGGGCAGAGTTGTGTTATCTTGTAGACAGCGACAGAACGCATAACTGCTTTTATTAAAGCTGATGTGTCCTCTGTCTGAGCAATCGCTTACTTCATCCAACATAGTTAGCAGTGCAAACTTAACAGGCCGGTTCAGTGGCTCCCAAAAAGCAAATGATTTTACACAGCAACAGTATAGTTCAGTTTTAATACTGAACCAGTTGGGTGTTATAATCTTCTGCATCCCTAGTTCATTTTTATTTATTTAAATTTTAGTAGCCAGGTAGGCCCGCTGAGATCATAACACTCCCTTTTTCAGGGGCGACCCGGAATTAGTTACAAGTACCTAGAGGGAAGCAAAAGGAAAAATACATGGAGTCCAAATTACAAACAGTCCATAACAGACAAACTACAGTTCGAACAATTTGTTAGATACATACAATCACAATATTTAGCCACATCTTTAAGCTCGTACCAACGCAGAGCTTCAATATTGTATCTGTATTCTATCCTAAGGTTATATTGGCATCTTCCCCTAAGGTTCCTGACAGGGAACTAGCTGTAGCAGTAGCACTTAGACCCTCCACTCAGGTGAGTCTTAAGCCCTTTTCTGAAGCCCCCAAGTGAAACACAATCCTGCAGTTTGCTCGGGAGATTGTTCCAGAGTTTAGGGAGGGCTGTTCTACTGGATTGCTGACCTTGGGAGGATCTGGCTCTGGGAATTTTCAGAAACTTGCAATCTGTGGACTTGAGCTCTCTCCTATTTATTTTTGTGGCCAGCAGGCTCCCCAAACTGGGGGGAGGGGGTGGCATCTGGTTGCTGTAGTTTGTAAGCCAGACAGAGTGAGGGGTATGCCAATCTCCCTTTTAGGGTCAGCCAGTTTATAGTGCTCAGCACTTTGCAGTGGTGCCCCATGTGGTGTGCCCCAGCAGCAAAGCAACTGACTCTATGGTACAGAGTGCTCAAATGCTGCAGTTCTGTAGACCTTAGTGTTTGCAGCAGAGTCAATCCATAGAACAAAGTGGGGAGAATAGTCCCATTGCTGACCACAATTTTAGACTCTTTGGTCAGGTAGGGGCTAAACCTATATAGTAGGCCAAGTTTCTGATTTGACATTTTGGTAAGGTGATCAATGTGTTTCCTGACTGTAACATCCTGATCTATATACATTCCTAGGTACCTTATGCTTTCTACCACTTCGATCTCTGCCCCATGAGCGGTGGAGAGAGACAGGAGGTGCAATCTTTTTGTGCCCAGATTCTTAGGACCAAATAGCATTGCCTTGGTCTTACTGCTGTCCAGAACTAATTTGTTAGCTTGAAACCATTTTTCAAGGGTCGCCAAGTCTTGTCTTAACAGTCAGTTTAGGGACTCCAGGTCACTGGAGGTTCTATACAGCACCGCATCATCTGCATATAGTGTGACCTTAGCCCTGCCACAATGTAGTGGTGGGCTATTTATAAATAATGAAAATAAAAGGGGGCCCAGAATGGAGCCCGGGGGACACCATCATGCACTGGGCGCTCATCCGATCTAGCCCCATGCCAGTGGACAATTTGCATCCTGCCGTGAAGGTAGTCCGTGAACCAGTGCAAAGCTAGCGCATCTAATCCTAGAGCCTTTAGACATCCTATGAGTAGCCTGTGGTCCACTAGGTCAAAGGCCTTGGTGAGATCAATAAAGACTGCACCAAGAAGTTGGCCTAGATCAAGGGCTGCATAAACATCTGAGCTAAAACTTACAAGGGCTGTTTCTGTATCATGCATCTTTCTGAAGTCATGCTGTTGTGCTGTCTGTAAGTTATGCTCTTCCAGGTAAGTGATGATCTGTTGGTAGACCACTTTCTCCAGCAGTTTGCTAAGGGTACAGAGGATGGAGACTGGCCTGCAGTTCTCCACCTCCTCATGTGACCCACCTTTGGGAATTGGGGTTACCAGTGCTACCTTCCATTGGGCGGGCACTTTCCTATCAAGCAAGGACCTACTAAATAGCCGGGTTACTGGTGCCGCAATGAGAGGGGTGGCAATCTTGAGCAGTCTGGGCTCCAGATTGTCGTTTCCCACAGAGCCTTCCGGTTTTAGTGCCCTGAGCAGTTTTTGTACCTCCTATGGATACCAGTTTAAGGTGAAATTCAGGGCCCTGAAGAGGGCCCGTCTGTTTCTCTTGGATATCATGCCCATGGTTGGGAGTATCTGTTTTGAACCTCTGTAGATCAGTGAAAAAATTGTTGAAGGTATTTTTGCCAGTCTTTGACCTTGTGCTTTTAGCAGCATCACTCTTAAAAGGACAGTAAACATTGCAGGGATTGCTCAAACTGTGAAAGCCCATGAAAAGTAATTTTGAATGAGGTATTTGGCTTCCTTGTAGGTGTCAAAAGTCCAGAAATATGAATATTTAAATCATCTGTGAATCAAAACTAGGCTGCAGCCATTTCAATCAATCGTAAAACAGAAAGTGATATCACTGAGGGGCAAGCTGTAATTAACAACGTACAGCTTACCCTTTAGTGACATCACTTCCTGTTTCTAAAACTACATGAAATGGCTGTTGCTATGATTTGACTTACACATTACTTAGCTATTCATATCTCAAGATTCCTGTCCCCTACAGGTAAACCCAATACCTCATTTGAAAGATCCTTTCATGGGCTTTCACAATTTGAGTGGCCCCTGCAATGTTTACTGTCCCTTTAAAATACATTTGACGCAGTGCATTTTAGAGGAAAATGCAAAAAACCTAACTGTGAGCTGTTTCAGTATCCAGTGATTGACAGAGACAGCCCTAGTAAATTCAGTTAAGTTTGATCAGCAAATAAAAAAAAAACCTTCAGTGTCAAATGGGTACCCATGATTAGGGAGCTGGGGAAAGGGCACCAACAATAACAGCGACCCACTTCCTAGCGCATCCCTGGAGGGCTACGGTAGGGTAGGGTGGCCGGATGGGGGGATCAGCGAATATAGCGATGAGATGTCACTATATGTATGGGCACGGGGGGAGAGCAAGTATGCACAGTGAGGGGCAGGAAGGGATGTGAGAGGTTGTGCCGTGGTCAGCTGCCAAGCCGACTCAGTGGCATGGTGTGTGGGTTGCCAGCGCTGGTTGGCAGGGTACTGGGTTCGGGTCTGGGTGCTGGTGCATTTTTGTTGTGCCCAGCCCAAGCCTTTTATTTTTTTACTGTTTTCAACCCCCACGACATGCACCCCCCTGGAGTTGAGAATCTTTTTGTAGGAGGGTGCAGGAGGTGTGGGGCACAGCCCCGCATAAAACAGTAAAAGCAAGTCCCCGGCGCCATTGTGCTGTGCTGTGCGCCGGGAAAAAACTTTTCAGCACTCTGACTTCTTGATAACGGCGATTGCCTTTAGGCTTTCACTGTTATCACATAGATCCGTGTCTAACTGTTCTTTAATCAGCTGATGCTGGCATTGCTTACATTTCAACAGAACATATTCTGGCAGGTGGTGGGTGTTCTTTTCTACCAAGGCCTTCTGTGCTTAAGCAGTCAGACATTTGTAACTACACAATCACACAGTAATTCAAATCAGAAGAGACTCTAGACAGAGCAGTCCAGTTTGTCCCACCCCCCTGCTTTGTTTAAGTAGGGACGGTCAAGTACGTTACAAACCTACCTGATTAATGTACTAATTTATAAAGAGTTCCCCAATTATGCTATAGCAACTAAGGAGATCAAGTGTTATAAAACAAAATGTTGTGGAAAGCAATAAAAATGTCTTATCCAAAAAGAAGAAAACAAACAGGCATGCCATTAAAAAATCACCCCTGGCAATCATTTGCTTACAAGCACTGCTGATTTGTGCACACTATCGTATAAGGTTCCTTTTGACATTACTCCCAGCAACTTTCTGGAACCAACATATAGAAATGTATTTTTAGAGATCTATTATTTCATGTACACTCTACAAGATTCTAATACTATTTATGAAGTATTTAGTTTGAAATAGAGGATATCCTCTAGTGATTAACGAGATAAGATATCAACAAGTCTAAAGCCTCTCTAAATTTTGCACCAGCACTTAAAGGAACACTGTCAACCCTGTTTGCATCATATTATTTCTAGTTGAAAACCCACATTTTATGATTGCTGACCTTCTCTAAAGGTACTTTTACACTACCAGTTGTGTAACGGAGTGACCGTTACAGAACTAGTTTACCGTTCCATCCACTGTCGTGTAAATTGCACTCCTTCCAATTCAAAGCGAACACTCACCCGAACCGCATTCCATTGTTGGTGTGGTTCATCCCGATATCTTCCGTTGCATCCCGCAGTGTGAAAAGGCCATTCTGGCAGCTGCGTGTCCCATGCACTAGCTCTCATGCAAGATACTGCTCCGATAGGAACCATGGGACAGGGTGTGCCGAATTGTTGCTGTGCGTGTAAACTGAAGGCACAACGGAACAGACTGCAACGGCACTACATAGGTAACGATCCTTTCAGCAGAGAAACCTGTGTGTAAAAGCACCTTAAAATTCATTGATCTTGTTGATTGTTTTATCAGCTTGTTTTCTCAGTAGAACCGAAATGCATGCTAATGGTGTAGTTTTCCTCATGTCTGGTCTTGTTTCAAATCCTTGATTTACTCTTCCTGCATACTTCCTGCACATCAGGAACACCCCCAACAGTGCGGTCACTCATGATGCAGTAGTCTCATCTACGGCCACTGCATAATGAGCGGCTAGAATAGTTTTGAGGTTGTTCCCAACTCCAGGGAAGACTGTAAGTGAACATGTTTTGTGTTGTGACATCAGCATGGCGGGCAATCTGTTTTTTCACTTTTAAAAAGAGAAAGCATCAAACTACCAGCTACGTCGCCATTCTTGCCAGAATGTTTCCAATCATAAAATGTGTTTTTTTAAACATGAGACACTTTGAGGCCTTAGGGGGTTGACAGAACACACAGCCCTCTTTGCAGCCCAATATTTTATTCAAGAAAGTGAGATCCTGCAATGGCCACTCATGTTTTTGACACAGGGCACTCTAGTGGGTCCTTTCACACACACATTAATCAAGTACAGTGATCTGCTAATATCCAGCTAGCACCCACACACACACACACACACACACACACACATATATGCAAAAACATGCTTTCTGAATGTGTAGAAGGAATGTGTTACAGGCTTCATCAAACTATTAAAATATGACTGTGTAATATACTTTATTTGTTATAAAAATTTAAATCTATATTTTTAAAAGAAAAATAAAGGAGGAATGTTTTGCTAATATCTTGTAAACAGCTGTGTTGTGGGTGTATAATTATATGAAGTATATTTGTGTCAATGCTTTTTTAGTGCTGTTTGTAAATTTAGCATATATTACTTGTGGAAAAGAAAGGATGTACATATATTTCT
Organism: Neoceratodus forsteri; assembly: GCA_016271365.2. Classification (NCBI taxonomy): domain Eukaryota; kingdom Metazoa; phylum Chordata; order Ceratodontiformes; family Ceratodontidae; genus Neoceratodus; species Neoceratodus forsteri. The sequence goes on along the minus strand of CM057450.1, from coordinate 632,769,570 downwards.
GTACAATTTACAATGAATGGCTCTTTATTATCGACATAATAAAATTATTTTTCATGTTTGTGGCACTTTCTGCTCTGGTTATTGTCTACTACCTTGTCTTTTGTTTGTTCCTCTCAAAATGTATCCTGTTTAGATCCCCTTCCCCCATGTACATAGCACTGTTGTGTTAGCACTCACGGAACACCCACTGGCTGTCAGCCTCTATGTGGCACTGACCTTCTAATATCAACTGTGGCTGCAGTAGCCATAGTTGCCATTGATACAGGCATGAATAAAGAACCAGACACTGCATCACTTTGTGTTCTGGGGTGTTTTGAAAGGCAGTGTGGTCCTGTGGTTGCGCACATGCCTGTGAAATACAAGATCTCAGGTTTAAATCCCATCATAGCCTTTCTCTTGGTATTCTTTAAACTTCTTCCTCTCCCAGTTGTAAACATAGGTAAAACAGGACCCCAGTGAAATGAGATGGTGTATCACTGCTGGGCTACCCTGGGTAACTAAACAGCATAATAAGAAGCAGTAGTAATGACGCATGATCAAGTAGAAACAGCCCCCACTAGCCAGTCAGGTAGCACACTGCTATCAATGCACTACCAGAAGGGCTTCTGCTCACTATTCCAGTTACCTGGGCTCAGCAATGGATTTGGGTTGCATGGGGCTGTCTGGGGAAGGAGCAAGAAGTGTCCCACTGTACAGCTGTCCATCTTCATGAAAGGGGGTTCCATCCTCTGCTGTTTGCCACCCAGCAGAGGCTTCCACAAGGGATTCAGCGGCTGCCCACAGATGCTGAAATATGCTCACACCCCACTGCATGCATGCATGCATGCATTCATTCTGGTTCATTGGTCACCACCAAGCCCCAGGAGAGAAAATGGTGTATCCCCACCAGACAGCAGAATGGCAACTGCCTTCTGCAGGCCTTGAAATGATAACCAGGCATCCACCTCCTGGTCCAGATCCATGACCCAGCTGGGTATTTGTGATTCCCAGGGACCCCACCATGGGAGGCAAGACTTGAAGGAACAAAGGAAGCTGGGGTAAATACCTGGAGAGGGCAAGTGACAGACAGGGTCCTTTCAGTAGTAGGAGGATAAACACAGGATTGGGAAAAAAACAGTTCCTGTGTTATTTCAACATTGAGGACCACTGTGTTAATCACCTGGTGGAAGAGTTTGCATTGGGTGCATAACCTAACTGATCAATGACAGTGGCTTCCTGGAGTATGCTCAGAACCCCTGGAGTTCTGCAGCACTTTGTCTTCATTTCTGTGTCAGGGCTCCTTGGCTTCCACAGCAGCATTTTCAGACTTCTGCGGCATGATTTATTAATTTCTGTGGCAGAATGCATTCTGCTATTGGTTAAAATATGTGATGTCATCGATGACATCACATGCTGAGCAGAGAAAGGGGCTTTGCCAGCCCGGTGGTACTGGAGGTTGAGGCACTGGTAGCTACACCTTTTGCCATGCCGGTGACCCGGGTTCGGGAATGAGTCCAGGCCACTGGGGTCGGCGGGGAGGAGAGGATCGAGCATCTGGAGGAATGCTCTCCTCTCTCAAGGGAAGGGAGACTTGTCATCCCGCTTATTGACTGCCCTCTGGTGATGGCTGGAGGTCAGTATGGGTCAGGAAGCATGTTTCGATGTCCCTACATTGGTAGGGGAGGGGGGACAGGAGACAATGGCAGAAAAAGAGCCTGGCAGGCTCTGAGATGGTCTGCCGCATCCCAAGGGCCATCCCTGACTTCTGGATCAGGTCTTGAGGAGGGGGGGGAGAAGCCAGCAACCTCCTCCCTGGCCCTGACGTGGGGGGCAAGCAGTGGAGGAATTTCTGAGGATGGCAGGAGCGAGAGTGGCGGGACCAGAGAGTGAGTCCATCTGCCAAGAGGGCCATAGCCACCTGCCAGGGCACCAGGTGGCAAAAAGAGAATAATTAAGAAAAAAAAAAAGAGGAGGGACTTCAGGATAAACAAGATGGGGAAGGAAGCTGGGCACCATGAAAAAAATATATCTGAATAAAAATTCACCAAGAACAATGAATTCTGTGGCACAACATATATTCTGCAGCATGATACAATTCTGCAGAAAATTTGATAGCTCCAGAATTGCAGAATTCCAGGGGTCTTGAGTATGCTACATTCATGCCTCTATCCAGCCCTGTTCTACAGGTCCACACATAATTGCAATTCTTTAACATGGATTTGAAGCTGTTTCACAACCATTTTTATGTTGCACTTGCACAGCCAACATCTTGCAGTAGTGGATATTTGGAGGCGCGATCGCTGTTGGGCGAATGCAGGGCATGCACCGGTAGGCGCGTCCCTCATTCCCCAATCAGCCTGCATGCCGGTGCCACACCATGCATACTAATGTGGTGATCACATCAAAGGAAAGGTCCGCTGCAATGCAAGCAAAGCTCGTTACATGCAGCGGACCTTCCTAAGTGCTTCGCCAGCTACAAATATGGCAGCACAGTGGCAGCTAAACTGCTGACCGAGGTACCCAATCCCGGTGCAAACACTGCCCTCATGTATGTGCCGGCAGGGAAGCTACTTCGTCAGCATAATGTGTCCCCTCCTTTTTGCTGGCCAAGGTGTCCAATCTCCTTGGCTCATGCACCCCTCACTTTCATTGTTTGCTGACGGGGGTGCCCAATCCCGTTAGCATCCATCCCCCCTTTCCCACTTTAATGTGCCAATGGGGAGCCCACTCCCCATCCATGATGTTCCCCTTCTTCTGCACTGAGAGGTGCCCAATCCCCCTCAGCTAGTGTCCCCACTCCCTATGTGCCGATGGGGTGCCCAATCCCCGGAGCTACTATATCCCCAAAAATGCCTATAAAAAGAAAACTGTCCGCATGTTTTTTTTTAACACCTGTAAACAGAAAACGGTCCTTCGTAGTCTCCTAAACCCCTCTCACCACCTACACCCACCCACTGTGCACCCTGCCTCCCCACCCCCCACCCCTTACTTACATCTGGAGCTCGGCACAATGATCTTCGTGGACCGGAACATGTCTGTAGTCTTCAAAGCCGACCGTGAACTGAGGAAATGCAGGTAAGCTGTATAATGGAATAAATAGGGTTTTCTCAACTTTGATGCATATCTCAGGCATTTTTGAATTTTTCTGCAAATTATCAACATGGGTTTTGGGACCCTTCCTCATGAATTCTGTCACTGTTATGGCGTTAATCGGTCCCAAAAGGTGATTTCGCAGTCACTGCATGGAATCACCTTCCGGGACTAATAACATAAGGACTATTGACAGTATTCATAATTGGGCTCAAAAGCCTATGTTGCAAATCTGGCAGAAAAAATCCAAAAAATGGCTGTTTTTCGAGCGTGCGTTGTGCAGCTGCTACACACGCTCATAACTTCATGAATTCACAATATTTTCATGCCAGATTTTCAACATTGTCATTTTTCTGTACCTCCTTGTGAACGGTACAGCTGTCATTTTTCACATCCTGGCCAAAATGTGTTTCCGCACTTCCAGGGCACAATACTGCAGTCGCTGTGGGAAATCAGTTTTCGGGGCAGATTACAAAAATGACAGTGATACTGATCATGAGCAGAGATCCTAAAATGCCTATGTTGAAAATTTGGTGACGATACTCCATAGAATGACTGTGTTACAAGCATGTGTTGCTCAGTTTGCACGCTCGCTTGTAACACTGTGCATTTGTAATATTTTCACTCTGGATTTTCATCATTGACATTTTTCCACACCTCTTGATGAACAGTACAGCTGCCATTTTACATATCCTGCCCAAAAGGTGTTTTCGCATGTCCGGCACAGAATAGCGCAGTCACTGTGCGAAATCACATTTTGGGACAGTTTGAGGACATGACAGTGACACTGTACATAAACAGAGGTGCTAAAATGCCTATGTTAAAATTTTTATGCCAAAAGTCCATAAAACAAATGTGTTACAAGCGTGCATTGTGCATTTCCCACGCACCCTTGTAACTTCGCAAATTTGCAATATTTACATGCCACATTTTCACCACTGCCATTTTTTTACACCTTCTTATGAACAGTACAGCTGTCATTTTTCACATCCTGCCAAAAATGTGTTTCCACACTGCACTACCAAAGCCAATGCTAGCACGACAACATTCGGCATTGACAAATGCTTGTTACAGTTACTGCATGAATGTGCATGTGTGTGGTGTGTGTGTGTGTATTATACAACAACATGGTCCCATTGCATCACACAGAAAGATAGAAACTTTTTTTTTTTTTATTTGTTGGTCAAGTAAGCACCAAGAGCATCAAAATGCCCATTTTAAGGGGAACCAGAACACTACAAAATAGTATAGTTAAGGAACCCCCTCATGGAGGGGGCAATATTGGACCTGGTACTGACAAACAGGGACAGTGTTGCTAACATCGCAGTGGGTGGCCACCTGGGGACAAGTGATCACTATACAGCGTGGCTAAACATAAGAACTGAGTCAGAATCGAGATGCACTAAGACAAGGGTCCTGGACTTCAGGAGGGATGATTTTAAGAAAATGGGAGAATGTCTCAGGGACACACTAGCAGGGATAGGGAAGTTGAGGAGCAGTGGGCAAAAATAAAGGGGGGGCATAGAAAAGGCAACAAATCTCTGTGCCTGGCAGTATAACAAAGGCAAGGAAAAAAGGTACGGCTATGGTTTTCTACAGAAGTCACGGAGAAAGTAAAGACAAAAAAATAGCATTTAGAAGGTACAAGAGGACACAGGAGGAGGAAGAAAGTTTCCAGGAAAAACAGGGAGAGGCAGGGAGAGCAGTTAGGAGCGCAAAGGTGCAAACGGAGGAGAATATTGCCCAGACAATAAAAAAGGAGGATGAAACATTCTTTAGATACATAAACGAGAAGAAAAAGACCAAAGGAGGGATAGTAAGGCTAAAAGGGGAAGGAGGGGTTGTGAGGAAGGGGACCAAAAATAAGCAGACTTATTGAACAATTACTTTTGTTCAGTATTTACAGAGGAAAGGGTGGGTGACATGTCAAAAATAAGGGACAAGGGCATTAAAGGAAGGGAGTTGGACACTAGTCCTTTTACAGAGGAGAGAATCCTCAAGGAACTAGCACAATTAAAAGTAGACAAGGCAATGGGACCTGACAGGATGCACCCTAGGATACTGACGGAGCTCAGTGAGGTGCTGACTGCACCTCTTGCAGCTCTGTTCAACTTATCACCAGAAACAGGGGAGGTTCCAGGGGACTGAAGAAGGGCAAACGTGGTCCACTACACAAATGTGGACATAGGGAGGAGGCAGGAAATTACTGACCTGTCAGCCTGACTTTGGTAGTAGGTAAAGTAATGGAATCACTACCGAGGGAAAGGACCTTGTAAACAGTGGATTACAGGATCTGAGGCAACAGACTTTTACTTGGGGGGGGGGGGATCTTGCCAGACAAACCTGATTGAGTTGTTTGACTAGGTGACCAGGGAACTGGATCAGAGAGAAGCGGTAGATATAGCCTACCTGGATTTCAGTAAGGCTTTCGACACCATTCCGCATAGAAGACTGGTGAGCAAGCTGGGCTGCCTGGGAGTGGGACCAAAAGTAGTAATATGGGAACCGAAGTTGGCTAAGCAATAAGAGTCAGAGGGTGGTGGTAAATGGGGGTCCACTCTGGAGACAGCAAGGTGACCAGCGGGGTGCCACCGGGGGTCAGTACTAGGCCCAGTCCTCTTCAATGTCTCTATTAGCAACATTGCAGAAGGGCTGGAGGGGAAAATATGCCTGCTTGCTGATAGCACAAAATTCTGCAACAGAGTGTACACACCTGGGGTGGAAAGAATGAGGGACGATCTGAAAAAGCTGGAAGAATGGTCAAGAGAATGGCAGCTGGGTTTCAATGCAAAAAAGTGCAAAATCATGCACTTGGGGCACAGAAACCCAGGGACATCATACCAATTGAGCGGGTAGGTACTGGCAATCACAAAACAGGAAAGAGACCTGGGGTAATCATTACTGATGACCTGAAGGTAGCCAAGCAGTGTGATAAGTCAGTGAGGAAGTCTAGCAAAATGCTCAGGTGCATAGCGAGGGGCATCACCAGCAGAAAGAGGGAGGTAATATTACCCCTGTATAGATCACTGCTAAGACCCCACCTCAAGTACTGTGTCCAGTTCTGGAGGACCCACATCTGGAAGGACGTAGATAGGGTGGAGGCAGTACAAAGAAGGGCTACCAAAATGGTGCAGGGCCTGCATCAAAAGCCCTATGAGGAAAGAATCAAGGAACTAAATACGTACTCTGTAGAATAAAGGATGGAAAGGTGGGATACGATGGAAACATTCAAATACCTCACAGGTATTAATAAGGTACAGGAAAGTAGCATTTTCAATAAAAAAAGATGCCCCAAGACAAGAGGTCATGCTATGAGGCTGGGGGAGGGGGGCTCAGAGGAGAAGTGAGGCAATACTTCTTCACGGAGAAGGTGGTGGATGCCTGGAACAGCCTCCCAACAGAGGTGGTGGGTGCTAAAATTGTAACCGGATTCAAACATGCATGGGATAGTGAGGCAATACTTCTTCGCGGAGAGGGTGGTGGATGCCTGGAACAACCTCCCAACAGAGGTGGTGGGTGCTAAAATTGTAACAGGATTCAAACAAGCATGGGATAGGCACAAGGGGACCTTAGAAGAAAGGCAAGGGGGGTAGAAGACCAGAGACCAAGTAGGATCTGCAGTGGCACAGTAGGTAGGGAATACAGCCAAGGCAGACTAGATGAGCCAAGAGGCCCTGATCTGCCAACAACTTCTATGTTCTTATGTTTCTGTTTAAAGATTACAATACAAGCTCACATTACATCAAGGATTATTACAAGAATGTTTCGAATGATACAGACAGTGACATTTTATTTGTTCCTTAAACACATACAAAGAACTGGAAGACAACAGTGAGGCTGGTAATGCATTTCATAACTAAATAACACAAAACATGAAAGATCTCTGACTTCAGGAGGTTTTAAAGAAAGGGGGGCACAAATGAGTTGTTTGTCTAGTGTGGCATAAGTCTGAACATTCACAAAAGTCAGAAATGAAAGAATATTGTACAGGTGAAGTATATAACCACTTAAATATAATTAAACTAATATAAATAACCCTTTGTTCACAAGACAACCATTCCAAATGACTGTGCAAATCACAGTGGTGAATTAAACGGTGAGCAGAGCCAGCAAAGCATCAAGCAGAGTGATAAAGAACTGGGACACGTTGTAGCATTGATGAAGAGACAGAGGCAAATACTGGGAGACCATAATCAATGGAGGATAATAATAATGATTGGGCCAATACTTTATGAGATTGCAAGGATAAACATTTTTTTAACCAATACAACTGCCCCAGCTGAATATGTACAGACTTGACTACACTGTCAACATGATCATGATACAATAAAGACTGATCCAAGACAGATCTAAGAGATCGAAGATTTTCAACCTGCTCAATTTCTTAACCAGTTAAGTCACAGATTGATAACTTAATATTAAACTGTTGCTTTCACTGGGATCCACAAAGTAAAAATGTTCTTTTAGCCAGAGGTGTGCAGAACTACTGCTAGTGAAACAGAGCAGCTCTGAACCCATGCGGCTTAGGTTCCATGACACCTGAGTCAAACTTTGTCGGCTCGGCTCAGATCTCGGAGCTGTTTTTAGGGGAGATGGCATGCAACATGATACTCTGGTTTGCACATGTGCAAACTAGAATATGGAGGAGCACAGCTCGGACCTCCCCACCATTACAGATCAGCCAGCAAGGAGTGAGGTTGAATAACTCAGGGGTCGGAGAGATTACTTCTTATTCGTGCTCTTCCCCACACCGTTTGTCGAGTGTGACAAACTGAAGTCCAGATGGGCTACATCCACCAGGTAGTCTACCACCCTTTAATTTATTAATGCCTCCATCACCTTGCCCAGAACCAAAGTGAGGCTGACTAAGCAAAAGTTTTCCGACCCCCAATTTGGCTTTCTGCTGTGGTCTCCGGTGAGGAGGGAGCACGAACAAGAAGTGCTGTCTCTGACCCCTGATTATTATAGGGTCTAGACATAGTAGCAGTAAATGAGACATGGCAGACAGAGCATCATGCCTGGGAGACAGTTATCCCAGGATACAGACTGTTTAGGAAGGACAGGGCTGGAAAGGGGGGGTTGCATTATACATCAAGGAAGTCATTAGGGCAATGGAAGGCAGGAGGAGGAAGGGGAGACAGAGATCATGTGGATTACACTAGACAAATGGACAGGTGAATCACTGAGGATGGGGGTGGTTTACAGACCTCCTACACAGGGGGAGGAAGGGAATAAACAGCTGATACAGGCAGTTACGAAGATGGCTCTCAAGAGGGAGCTTCTGCTAGTGGGGGACCTAAGCCTCCTGAATGTGGACTGGGAGATCCCAGCTGCAGTATCAACTTGGAGCAGGGGGATGGTAGAGGTGCTACAAGGGGTATTCATGCAACAGCTGGTTAAGAAGCCCACTAGGGGTGATAACCTGCTGGACGTGGTCCTCACAAATGGGGAAAGTGTGGAAGAGGTAGTGGTGGGTGACAGAATAGGTTCAAGTGATCATAGGATTGTAAGATTCAGGGTAAATATGTGGAGGGAGGCAAATTGGATGAGAACTAGGGTGATGGACTTCAGAAAGATGGACTTTAACAGAATGAGGAGGATATTTGGGGTCAAAATGGCAGGGAAGGGGAATATAGAGGATGTGGAGGAGTTATGGGGAGCTATCAAAGGAGGGGTAATGAAAGTCACTGAAATTTGCATTAAGAAGGTTATGAAGAACAAGAAAAGGAGGAGACCGCCATAGTTCACATGGGAGGTGGCAGGGGCAGTCAGGGAAAGAAGGGCTTTCAGGAAATATAATAGGACATAAAGGGAGGAGGACTAGGAGACTTATTGGGAGAAGAGGAGGGTTGCTAAGCAGAAGATAAGGAAGGCTAAAGTGGACACTGAGGAGAACATAGCTAAGCAGGCCAGAAGGAAGGATGAAAAATGTTTAGGTATATGGGGGAAAGAAAGAAGGTGAGGCAGAGAATAGTAAGGTTGTGAGGAGAGGGAGGAATACCACTGGAGGGGGACTTTGAGAAAGCAGAGGTGTTAAATAGCTATTTTGTTGCTCTTCATGGAGGAGGGGGGAGGTAGGGGACCCAAGCTGGGGTAGGGGTAGGGAAGGCAAAAAGGTGGATCCTAGCATGTTCAGCATAGGTAGGGTAAGGGAGGAAAGTACAGTTGCATAAAAACTCACCATAACAGTAGATCGAGAGAATCTCTTGCAGCAGGTCATAACACCTGGGGTATCAACCGTAGGAATCATTTTCCCTGGATGACTTCTCAGCAGTCGACCCTGGGACCTCCCCCTAACAGTATCACGTGGTGTTAGTCTGGCACGTATATAAGGGGGAGGTCCCAGCTACTCCTCAGTTCTTTTCCATCATAGCAACTGAAATAAGATTACACTTCTCAGGCTTCCGAAGGGGAATCGAGGAAGGAAAATTATAAAAAGGGTCTCAGAAATGCTGCAATCTGATTGGCTGTTAGGATTCCAACAGCCTTACATTAATCCACGTTATACTGTCATGTACAGCCTGATCACCATGGCACATTAATTCTTCCTGTCAGCATTTCATCCTCTAGCCCTGCTGAATGTGTGGAATGATGCATTCTGATTTTGAACCAGCATTCTTAAACTGTTGGTGGAAGAACTATTTTATTAACAATCTCCCTCTAAATGAGGAAAACATTGAAAAGGTATACTTTAAACTCTTTTCTTTTGGTGTGTTTTTTATAATAGCAATATGGCACTCCCAGGAGTTAGATTAACAGTCAGTTAATCACCCCCTAGGGGCAATATGGTACTCGGCTGCGTCTCGTGCCACATTACACCCCTAGTGGGTGATTAACAGACTGTTAATCTAACTCCTGATCATGCCTTATTGCTTAAAGAGCAGCAGCTCGTGGAGTAAAAGGAAGCCAGAAGCAAGGCACCCTTCTGAAATAGCAGCAAGGGAGAAGGCAGGTGAGGCAGCATGACCCGCTGCAACAGATACTCTTGAAGATCTACTGTGATGGTAAGTTCTTACACAACTGTACTATCTTCTTCGAGGCAATCTCTTGTAGCAGGTCATAACACATGGGAAGATTCCAAAGCTGTTATAAATGCCAAGGGGAGGAGGAAGTGAATCATTAGGACTTAGAACAGTAGGCCTTGTAGAACTGCCCCTCCAAAATTGGTCCACTTCTTGGAAGCGATGTCTAGACTGTAATGTTTCGTGAATGTATGTACAGTAGAGAACGTGGCAGCTTCACAAATTTGTAAGGCAGAGACACCCTTGAAACACATAGTGGAGGCAGCCATGCCTCTGGTGGAATAGGGTTTCACAACCCCTGTGAGAGGTTTGTCGTATTTGTTATAGATAAACGAAATGCAGTTGGCCAACCATGTGGACAAGCACTGCTTTGAAACCTGAACACCGTGGTTCCAAGGGGTGAAAGATGCAAAAGGTTGATCAGTTTTTCGCAACTGTGAGGTGCAGTGAAAATAATATCTCAATGTTCTATGCACATCGAGAATATGAAGCAGGGATTCCCCTGGATTCGATGGCTCCACTTAATGCACTACTAAGTGGATAGCCTGACTTAAAGTAAATTCGGAAACAATCTTAGGTAAAAACGACAGGTTGGTGAGTAAAGACACCCCTATCATTATGAAATTGCAGGTAAGGATGTTTGCACATTAGTGCCTGTAACTCTGAAATACATCTACCCAATGTAATGGCAACTAAAAATATAGTTTTCCAAGAAAGATAATGGAGCTTGCTGGAAACAGCAGGCTAAAAAGGACTCAAGGTCAGTTTTTCAAGCACAAAATTCAAATCCCACACAGGGACTAGATTCCAAATAGGGGGAAGAAGGTGCAGAATACCTTTTAAAAAGGTTCTAATCAAAGGTAACTGGGACAATTTTTTTTGCCCACAGTTAAATGAAAAGCAGCAATCACTGAAAGGTGGACTTCTACAGAGGAATATTTCAGTCTACCCTCCAACAAAGAGAGCAAATAGTCTAAGATGCTCTGATGGGAACACTCATAAGGATCTAAGTCCTGTGTAGATGCCCAAATGGAGAAGCATTTCCACTTCATAGAATAGGAAGACCGCGTAGATGGTTTTCTGACAGCCCTTAGGACTTCCGCCACCTTTGGGGACACCCTGAAGTGCGAGAGGACTATGTCCTCAGGAGCCAGACATGTCGGTGTAGGGAGAAAAGGTCCGGATGTAGCAAGAAAACTTGAGCCTGGGACAACATAGCCTAGCAAATCAGTACAGGTAGTGGAACTGGTTCCGAGAGCTGCAGAAGCAGTGGGAACCAAATCTGTCTTGGCCAGAATGGTGCTATGAGGATCATAAAGGTCCCGTCCCTGACCAGTTTGAGTAATACTCTCTGAACGAGAGGAAAGAGTGGGAAATCATAAAGAAATATTCCTGTCCAGGAATGAGATAACGTGTCCAGCCACACAGTTCCAGGACCTCAGGAGAGAGCAGTAAAAGATAGTTTTGCGTTTTGTGGAAGTGGTAAATAGGTTCAACTCCGGCCAGCCCCATTGATGGAAGGCATCATTTAGGATGTCTGGTAGAAGTTTCTACTCGTGGGCCATGGCAGTGGATCTGCTTAGAGCATTTGCCATAGTGTTGGACACCCCAGGATGTGGACTGCCAGAAGATGGATACTCCTCTGGATCGTCCAGTACCAACCCCTCATCAATTCTCTGCAGAGAGGGTAAGAATGGGTGCCTCCTTGTTGTTTAGGTAGTCAACTACTGCAGAATTGTCTGATTGTGCTTAAAGACAACCTGGGGGAAGAGAAGAGTCTCAAAAGCGTGTTAGGCATAAAGGACTGCCCTCATCTCTAGGACATTTATGTGGAGACGGTCTCTACCTGTGTCCAAGATCCTTGGGATTGTACGTTCAGGAGATGAGCTCCCCACCCTGTAGAGGGGGCATCTGTGGTCAGAATGAGACATGGAACAGGAGAACAGAACGGAATGCCTCACATCAAGTTGTCTGTGGACCTCCACCATTGTGGGGCTCCAAGAGCCAGGGAAGACATCAGGACTGGGGCATCGAAGTCATCCTCTTGCTGACCCCATTGGACTCTTAGAGACCATTGAAGGACCCTTATATTCAGCATGGCATGGGGACAGTTGGGATTGTGGCCACCAAATGACCCAGGAGGTGTAGGTAGTCTTGAGCTGAGACCAACCTGCTGGACTCTAGTCTGCACACCAAGGCAATCAGGGCATCTGCCCAAGCCTTGGGTAGAAGCGCCATCCCCAAGGAGGTGTCTAACATGGCTCTGATGTACAGGAGGCATTGTGCGGGGTCCATCTTGGATTCTGGATAGTTCATAGCTATCCCCATCCGAGCGAGCAACTGAAGGGTTTGAGAAAGCATGAACTCCAGCCTGCAGTGAGACAACACATTCAGGAGCCAGTAGTCCAGGTAAGGAAAGACATAGAGGCCTTCCCTGTGGAGGGCCGCTGTGACCACCTCTAGGCATTATGTAAACATCCATGGGGCTGAGGAAAGGCCAAATGGGATGAACCTAGAACAGAAGCCAGAGAAAACGTCTGTGAGCGGGGTGCATCTGGATATGGAGGTATGTGTCATTCATATCGAGAGAGCAGAGCCAATCTCCTGTGTTCAGCAAGGGAACAAGTGCTGGAAGAGACACCATCCTGAATTTTTGATATTTGATATAAAAGTTGAGACCTCTGAGATCTAAAATGGGGCATAAGTCCCCTGTTCATTTGGGAACCAGAAAAAAAAAATGGGAATAAAATCCAACACCTTTCAGTGAAAGGGGAACTGGTTCAATGGCATGTTTTATGAGCAGAGCATTGTTTTACTCTTGTAAGACCAATGCTTGTTCTGGGGTAATGAGAGATGCTTGGTGGCGAAGCAGGGGGTAACTCTGTGAACTCCAATGTGTGACCTGATTCGATCAGTTGTAGGAGCCACAGATCCAAAAAGATGTCTTGCCACCTGTGGAGGTGCAGGGAAAAACTGCCCCCAATGGCCATGGGAAGGGTCTCCAGTCCCACAACCGGAGGAAGACCTTCAGGCTGAAGGATGACCCTGCTGGGGAGCAGCAGAGATATAGTGGGATGTTTTTGTAGCATTTCTGGGACCAGGTAATGTCAACTGAGCCTTGCCTTATTGGAAGGTGGCCTCAGAGTATTCGGATGTGATCTATAGGGGACCCACTAGAGGATGCCCTGTAGGCTGGCTTTCCTTGTGTTCGACACAAAGTATGCACAGGCTGAAGGGTACAACCTGAGTCTTGTAAATCCTTCAACATATCTTGGGTCTGTGGCCCAAAAAGCTTATCACCCTTAAAAGGAGCATTAAGGATAGATTGTTGTACATCCTGTGAAAATCCTGATACTCTCAGCCAGCAGTGACATCTTACACAAACACCGGCAGAGGACGCCCGGGCCGAAGTGTCAATGGCATCATAGGTGGCCTGAGCAGGTGGCGGCATACTGCAGCTGCAGTAGACATCTTGGCAGCAGATCCTCCTGGTAGAACCAGCAGGGAGGGACTGGACCATTGCCTGGGAAGCCTTGAGGATCTCTTCCTGATATTTCAGGAGGTGACCCATGTAGCTGAGTATGTGGAGGGACATAGTATCCAAAGCATGCACCCTCTTACCCATAACATCCAATTTCTTGGATTCCTTATCTGGGGGTTGAGCACTCATGTGTTGTGGTCTAGAGGAGCTGTCATGAGCAGCATTGATCACCACTGAATCCACCTGTGGCGGTGACATAAAGCAGGGGTAGTCCACCGGGGCCTGATAAATCCTATCAGCCTTATGAAGCTTAAAGGGTATTTAAAGGGTTACTTCCAAGCATCCCAAATAGCCTCTTCGAAGGTGTCCACGAGGGGATGGGATGACCAGAGTAGGGCATTCCGGTACTCCTAATACTGAGCCAACTTTTTCCTAGAGGTATACTGCTCGGTAACCTGGAACCCAAAAGTTTTCTGGAGATGGATCATAATGTCCGAAAATGTGGGATGATCAGGTGGAGAACATGGCAGTTCAGGGGTAGGTTCCCCTTGTATAGATGAGGCAGCCAAGGAGGAGTGAGGAGACTCATTCTGATCCATGCCTTCATCAGCATCCAGGTTAGCTAAATCCTAGTCCTGAAGGAAGGGGTTATCCTTGTCCACATCCATAGGTTGAAAACCTGGGGAGACAGGGGAAGAGCTCGCCATCCTCTGGGCTGAGGAAGGCCTGGAGGGAGCAGACACTGGGGCCAACACCTCGCTAGGTGGGCGAGCAGTCTTGGTGAGGTCCAAGATAGAATTAACCAGAGCATAGACATCAATCATAGCCATCTGCCCAGTGGAAGTGGCCAGACAGAATGGACAGAGTGAATAGGGACCACTGATGGTATCAAAGAAGGCAGTGGAACCAAATGGTTAGTCATCAATGAGGGGTGTGTGTGTATAGGACCCCAGAATCATCAACTAGGGAGCTAACATAGAGCTCTTTGTAGTAAGGCCGGGCATCGACGAGAGGATCGTTGATGGGTCAGAAGCCATTGTTGACGAACGATGGCTAGAAACCACAAAGGGGGGAGGCAGCAATGGAAGCTGCAAAACTACCCTGGAACTCACCATTGATGGAGAAGCCATTGATGAGGGAAGAGAGAAGCCAGCAGTCATCGACAGTGTGGAAGATGATGTTACAGTGGCAACCTTCTCAGTACTTACCTTCTTGGCCGTGCTCAGGGTACTCGTCGACAACAAAGGCGCGAAAGAAACATGCTTTGTCAGTGGTATGTTTCTTACTGGGACCCTGTCCTGTTGATGAGGGGTGCTAAGCCATAGAGCAGTGAGACCCCATGAAGATGTCTAAGACTCCCTGGGCTTGGAGCATTGCTGCTGCTCCAGAAGGGCAATCTTTTGCTCAATGAGGAACACACAAAGATTCTGAAACCTTCGAAGTATGGTGGCCTTGTTGAATCGTTTACAGAGGATACAATCCCACGTGTCGTGTTCAGGACCTAGGTACCGAACACAGATGTCATGGAGGTCCTCTGTAGCGATTCTGTGACCACAGGTACACTTTCAGAATAAGGGATCCAAAGACATCAGTAGACAAACACGTTTTGAATGAAACGTTTGGTCAGTAGAACTCTTCATCGATGACTGGTAAGCAAAGCTCCAAAGGAGGACCTTTTGTATGCAGGTCATGGCTGAAAAGAACTGAGGAGTAGCTGGGACCTCCTTCTTTTATACATACCAGACTGACACCATGTGGTAGTGTTAGGGGGAGGTCCCAGGGTCAACTGCTGAGAAGTCATCCTGAGGAAATGACTCCTGCGGCTGATATCCCATGTGTTATGACCTGCTGCAAGAGATTGATTTGAAGAAGATCTGGGAAGGTTAAATGTGGACAAGGCAATGGGGCCAGATGATTTGCACCCAAGGATACTCTGGGAATTGAGGGAGGAGCTGGCAGCCCCACTGATGAGACTGTTTAACTTGTCCTTGGATACAGGGTGTGTGCCAGGGGACTGGAGGAGGGCTAATGTGGTGCCACTGCACAAGGGAGTCAGTAAGAAGGCAGTGGAAAATTATCACCTGGTCAGCCTCACCTCAGTGGTGGGCAAGGTGATGGAGGCACTAATAAAAGAAAGGGGGGTGGTAGACTACCTGGTGGACAGCAGGCCACAGGACAAAAGGCAGCATTGCTTCATGAACAGAAGGTCATGCCAGATGAACCTGACAGAGTTCTTCAATTGGGTGGCGGAGGTGGTTGACTAGGGAGGGGTGGTGGATGTAGCCTATCTGGACTTCAGTAAGGCCAATGACACTGTCCCTCACAGAAGGCTAGTAAATGAACTATAAAGCCTAAGGGTGAGACAGAAAATAACCAGGTCGGTGGAAAACTGGTTGGCGGGCAGAAGCCAGAGAGTGGTGGTGAATGGGGTGCATTCCAAGGTGAGGGGGTGATGAGTGGGGTGCCCCAGGAGTCAGTACTGGGACCCCTCCTCTTTAATATATACATCAGTGACATAGCAGAAGGTCTGGAGGGAAGGGTGTGCCTATTTGTGGATGATATGAAAATCTGCAATAGGGTGGACATGCAAGGGAGGTTTGAGGCCATGATGCATGACCTGGAGATTCTGGAGGGGTGGTCAGAAACTTGGCAACTAAAATTCAGTGCCAAAAATTGTGCTGTGATGCACCTGGGGAGTAAAAACCTGTGAGCAGCTTACACCCTAGGAGGGCAGGAAATCATTAAAATAGAGTAGGAGAGGAATCTGGGGATTATAATATCAAGCAACCCTAAGGTGGGTAGCCAGTGCAGCAAGGCAATGGGGAAGGCAAATGGAATGTTGACATGCATTGGGAGGCAAAACAAAAGAGACACGGCACCATCCACCAATTATATACAAGGTTTTTCACTCACAGAGTATGCTGCATGTAAAAACAAGGTGCCACGCAGGTAGTACAAGCATTACCACACATCAATTGTGATGTGTGATAATGCTTGTACTACTATAACTTCCTTGTTTATGCAACATACTATGAAAGTGAAAACCTTGTATATAATTGGTGGATGTGCTTCTTGTTCTCTATTATTTTCTCACACAGAAACATTATCAATGGAGCCGCTTTTTTGTTTTTGGAATGCATTGGGAGGGGCATAACTTGCAGAAGGAAGGAGGTGCTGGTGCTGCTTTACAAGGCCATTGTGAGGCCGAACCTGGAGTATGGGGTCCAGTTCTGGAGACCGCACCTACAAAAGGATATTGAAGGTATGGAGAGGGCTCTGAGAAGAGCAACCAAGATGGTGCAAGGTATGCAGGGGAAAACATAGGAACGGAGGTGGAGGAAATTGGATCTGTACCCACTGGAGACTGGTGGGGGGGAGAGGAGGCATGATTTAAACTTTTAAGTACGTGAAGGGGATCAATAAGATGAAGGAGGGGAGCTTGTTCAGAAGAAAGGAGGGGGCTAAAACTAGAGGGCATAGCCTAAGATTGGAAGGAGGAAGATATAGAAGCAATGTGAGTGGGCAATTCTTCACAGAAAGGGTAGTGGAGGCCTGGAATGAACTACCAGAAGAGGTGGTGGGGTCCGAAACATTGGAGGGCTTCAAGAGGGCATGGGACAGACATATAGGGTTGAGAAGTGGGGGGAAGGGGAGGGCCTGTTAAAGTGAAGATGAGTAGGGGAGGGGGGAAAGGGCAGACTAGATGGGCCAGTTAGGTCCTTTTCTGCCGTCAGATTTCAGTGATTCTGTGAATTTGCTGAGAGAGAAAGGTAGCAGCCAGGCAGAAAGGGATTGGGAAGGGAACAGGTTTCCTTTCTGTTGTTCTCACTGGTACGGAGTCATAATGTCGCAAGACATTATGCCACATGGCAAAATCGTGCTGCCAATACAGTGTGATTTATGCCATGAGGCATAAATCTTTTTTCTGTGGGGGACTCTGCCCCCACACACCCGTTAATGAGGGCTGTACCCCCAGGACCTCCACACTAAAGATTCTCAACTCGGGGAAGTCCAACTTGGGGAGCACACAAGTCCGAAAAAATAAAATGTTCCTGGGACCGGAATCAAACCCGGTCCTAGGCATAACACCTGGGTTCCTACTGCTGTGGCTCAGTCCTGTGAGCCATGGCAGCTGCTCATCAGAACCCACTCCCAGCAGAGGTGTTATCCTCTGCCTGGGAAAACACTACTGGTGCAATACCGCGTACAGCAGTATACGCGGTATTGCACCAGTAGCGGTAGCATACTGCGCAGTACCAGGTTAGCCATAATGTCATACGCTATTAAGCATGCAACATTATGACCCCGTACGATTCTCACCCACCTCACCACCACCAACAGAACAGGAAAAAAACAAAACACAAAAAGCAACAAAATTCACATAAAAAAAAGAGCGGGACAAGACTGAAGAGCGGTGCACCAGGAACTGTGTGTGTGTGGAGGACACGTGCCCAAAGAAACTGCAAAAAAACTAAAGAGCTGCTTAATAAGGCATCTGCCAAATTAAAGTTAAACTTAAAGTTATAACTAAGTTTTGTGACCTAAAAAAAGGCAACAGGACAGGAGACAGTGTTTGTGTGTGGTTGGGGGTGGGTGGCAGTGGGAGACTGCAGTGCTGCTCTGCTAGCCACAAACTGTCAGCACAGCACAGAAAACCTGGGTTAGACACCTCCATTGGCATACTGTGACTCTGAGGATGTCACTGGACTTAACCACCCCAAAGCTCCTGGGATGCCCCTGAAAGCAGGCACTTGTGCCTAGTATGGCCTAACCCAGTTAGCAATTAAAAAAAAAGGGACAGTTAAGTACACAACAGTAAGATCCAGTAAATTGCAGGCTTGCGTGGCATGTGAAACCTTTTTGGAGGGAGGGTGAGCAGCCCGGCACTGCCAGCAGTTGAGTAGCCTCTGTCTGCAGTGTCACCAGCCATTTCCCACACAAGCAGGAGTCAGACCATTTTTATGTTGGCGCGCATGCGCAGCCAACATCTTCTGACAGTGGGGATTTGGAGGCACGGTCACTGTTCGGCGAATTCAGGGCATGCACCAGTAGGTGCGTCCCGCATTGCCCAATCAGCCTGCATGCTGGCGCCACACCAGGCATACATAATGGGGTGAGCACATCTAAGAAAAGGTCTGCTACAATCCGAGCAAAGCTCGCCAGACACAGCAGTCCTTTTCTTGCCGTGCTCGCCACCATTATGTGCATGGTCGGCAAGCTAGTGGCCACCTATCATCTGCCGACTTCGGGGGTGCCCAATCCCCCTGTCGGTTAACCCCTCCCGTCTTTGTGTGCCGACGGGGGAGCCCACTGCCGGCATAATCCCCCCAATCGCTGAATGCCGAGGGGTGCCCAATCCCTTCAGCTCATGCCCCCATGTTTGTGTGTAGCCAGAGGCCCTCCCTCCGGCATAACCCCCAATTGTTGAATGCCGAGGGGTGCCCAATCCTGGCTCGCGCCCCCGCTTTCTTCCGGTGCGGCGGGGTGCCCAATCCCCGTCGGCATTACTTCCTCCCCGTGTTTTGTGCAAGCGAGGGTGCCCAATCCCCGTCAGCTACTGACACCCCCAAAAACAGTTAGGTGGCATGCTGGGAGCCCACCAGCGTCAAATGCCCTGCAAAAGGAAAACTGTCCCGCGATGTTTTTCCGTTTTACCTGTAAAAGAAAACGGTCCCTTGTAGTCTCAATGCCCCCTCCCCACCCGCACCCATCCAATGTGCACCCCTCCCTCACCCCATACTTACCTCCGGAGTCTGGCGCGACGATCTTCTGTGGACCAGGAACACGTCTGCACTCTTCAAAGCCGACCGCGAACTGAGGAAATGCCGGTAAGCTGTGTAATGGAATGAATAGGGGTTTTTCAACTTTAATGCATATCTCGGGCATTTTTGGGAATTTTGGCCCAACATTTTCAACATGGAGGTTTTGGGACCCCTTCTCATGAATTCTTGCACTGTCATGCCGTTATTCATCCTGAAAGGTGATTTCGCAGTCACTGAGCGGAATCACCTTTCGGGACCGAATAATGAAATGACAGTGCAACTGTTCATGAGAGAGGTTCTCAAAAAGCCTATGTTGCAAGTGTGGTGGGGAAAATCCAAAAAATGATTGTTTTTCGAGCGTGTGTAGCAACTGCGCAACGCATGCTCATAAGTTAGCGTATTCGCACTGTTTTCATGCCAGATTCTCAACATTAGCATTTTACCACACCTTCTTGTGAACCTTACAGCTGTCATTTTTCACATCCTGCCCAAAATGTGTTTTCGCACTTCCGGCACAGAATAGCTCGGTCGCTGTGCGAAATCAGTGCTCAGGACACATTACAAAAATGACAATGACACTGTTCATGAGCAGAGGTCCTAAAATGCCTGTGTTTAAAATTTGGTGACAATACTCCGTAAAATGACTGTTTTACGAGGTGCAGGGCAACTGCGCAACACATGCTCGTAACTTAGCGCATTCACAATATTTTCACGCCAGATTCTCAGATTTGGCATTTTACTATACCTTCTTGTGAACTGTGTAGCTGTCATTTTTCACATCCTTGCCAAAATGTGTTTTCGCACTTTTGGCGCACACTAGCATGTTTGCTGTGCGAAATCAGTGTTCGGGACACATTACGAAAATGACAGTGACACTGTTCATGAGCAGATGTCCTAAAATGCCTCTGTTGAAAATTTGGAGCAATCGTCATAAAATGACTGTGTTATATTGCAAGCAGCAGTTTGCATCGACACTTGTACGTCACGTAAACTTCTAATATTCTCACCCAGATTTTCATAGTGCCATTGTTCTGCACCTCCTAATGAACAGTACAGATGTCAGTTTTCACATCCTGACCAAAATCTGTTTTCGCAGTTCCGGTGCAGAATAGCGTGGTCGCTGTGGAAAGTCCGTGTTTGACACACATGATGAAAATGACAGTGACACTGTTCATTAGCAGATGCCATAAAATGCCTATGTTGAAAATTTGGGAACGAAAGTCAATAAAATGAGTGTTTTATGAGCGTGCATTGCACAGTTTGCACACATGCTCATGACTTTCTGAATTTGTAATACTTTCACTCCAGCTGTTTATCATTGGCATTTTTCCATACCTCCTTATGAACACTCCAGCTGTCTGAAATGTGTTTTCACACGTCCGGCACAGAATTGCACAGCCTCTGTGTGAAATCAGTTTTTGGGACAGTTTGAGGAAATGACAGTGACACTATCCATGAGCAAAGGTCCTAAAATGCCTATGTTGAACATTTGGTGCCGAAACGCCATACAATGACTGTGTTGCAAGCATGCATTGCGCAGTTTCCATGCACCCTTGTAACTTCGTCAGTCTGCAATATTTTCATGCCACATTTTCACCACTTGCATTTGTGCACATCTCCTTATCAACAGTCCTGCTGTCATTCTTCACAGCCTGCCCAAAACGTGTTTCCACAGCTGTGGCGCACAATGGCGTGCTCGCTGTGCAAAATCACCTTTTGAGACACATTCACAAAATCACAGCACTATGCGTCTCTAGCTACGCCACTCCCACTGCTAATGCCAGAGTGACAACATTCGGCATTGACAAATGCTTGTTTTTATGTAGTCCTGTAGAAAAATAAATTCACTGTGCAAGCAAAACCAGTAAATACTTGCATCACGTGTGAAACCTATGGGGAGAGAGGCGAGGCGGTAGCCCGACAGTTGAGTAGCCTCTGTCTGCAGTGTCACCAGCCATTTCCCACTCAAGCAGAAGTCAGGACAGGACCATTTTGTGTGTGTAGTCCTGTAAAATAATAAATTGTACAAGCAGAGCCAGTAAAGGCTTGCATGTTGCATTACGTGTGACATCTTTTTGGGGACTGGAGCAGCCCCGCAGCTGAATAGCCATTTCCCACACAAGCAGGAGTGAGGACAGAACCATTTTTTTGTGTAGTCCTTTAAAAAAATAAATGGTGCAAGCAGAGCCAGTAAAGGCTTGTGTCACGTGTGAAACTTTTTTGGAGGGAAGGGGCAGCCCAACAGTTGAGTAGCCTCTCTGCAGTGTCACCAGCAATTTCCCACACAGTAGGAGTCAGGAAAGGACCAATTTTTTTTTGTAGTCCTATAAAAAAATAAATTGTGCAAGCAGAGCCAGTAAAGGCTTTCATCACGTGTGAAATCTTTTTGGAGGGAGAGGCCAGCTCTTGGCTGTTTCTTAGTAACTTCAACTTGTAATCTTTCTAGATAACCAGTTCATATTCATACCTTGCCTTGAGACATGCACTACTCATCATCACTGCCACCTATTTCCTCAAGGTGACTGCAGAAGGTAATATGGTTAGACACTGGGATTCTTCTTGGAAGGGAGCTGGCTTCATTCATGATCAGCAACTGTTATTTGTAAGAATTCTTGTATATTAAAATAAGCCTGTGAAACAAGTTTCTAAGACAAAGACATTCAGAAGAAAAAAAACAGTCACACAGAGTGCCTCTTCTACTGCAGTAAGTGTATCTTCTTTACCGGCGGAAGCTTCCTCTTGCTCCGAGTCCTTGTCTTCTGAGATCCCATCATGTTTGTCTGCTGCTGCTGCAGGTGATACCTGTTAACAAACACAGGCCAAGTAAAAGGCAGCAATAAAAGCCTGGGTGAATGATGAACCAGCAATTAAGAAAAGCAGATTTGCCAAAGGTACAGTTATTAAAGAAAAAAAGGCAGTTGCAGGCACCACACGTAGTGGAAAGGAAGTAATAAGCACACATGCATACTTTGTGCCACTTTTTCAAGATTTTAGCATTTCTCATTCCTCTGTGAGCTCTTCAGAGTCAGGCCATGTAGACAGCAGTGGCAGTGAGTACGTTCCTGAAAGAGAGGCAGTGCATGATTGGGACTCTGATGAGGAGGGTTTGGAGCCAGAGGAACCGGTGAGATGCCAGACCAAAAAACCTGGGGCAAGGTCATCAGAGGAAAAGTCATTAGAAGCCAGTGAAAAGAAAGTTTTGACTCATTGCACAGCACCATGACCGCAATGCATGGCAGTTATGCTGGAGTGTGGCCTCATAGTGCCACGCACAGCAACTCCAAGTGCACATGCATGACACCAGGTATGACAGCCAGGTGCATGGTGGAAGGCACGTACATGTATGACAGGTGGAGGGCTGCCACAGATGTCCTCACAGTGTGGCCAGCACCCAAGCACACTGGGCTGCATGGCCATGCCCTGGACCCCATGGCAGTAACAACCCACACCCGTCTGACCCAGACACCGGGCCAAGCACCGGTGCACACGTGCCAAAGCAGACGGGGGGACACAGGGGAGAACATGTACTGAGGGGTGTGCATGCTGAGGTGCAGTAGCAGATGCAGCTGGACAGGATGACCAGGAATGCCACAATACTGACCCCATGCCATGTACACCAGCCCCAGTGTCCTGCCAGGAAAACACACCATGCATGATATGCTGAGCATGTGTGTGGGGCTGGCCAAAGGCACCCAGTAGTGCAGACTGGTGCACACGTATGATTGGGAATCCCCCAGGGGCACAGACGATGCCACCTGTGGCACCGTACATGCCGTGGTACCCCAGAATCCCACACCAGGCTGTGTGAATCACACCCTGCGGAGGGATGCCGACACTGCAGGCACCTGTGGACACACAGACCAAGATTACCAACAGGCGTACCATCATGCAATGGGACAGCATGGCCAAGACAGAGCTGTGAGAGCCAGCACCAGTGGCACACAGCAGGTACAGTGCACCATGGTTCCAACATGCAACACAGGAATGGTGCACAGTGACCCAGGTGCATGCATGCCACCAACGGCACTGTGCCCCCCCCCAGCAATGCACAACATCTCCCAATGGGTGGCCCTGCAAGGGGGCACCTGCCGTGCCACATATGGCTCACATGTGGGACTCCAGCACTGGCCCCTTGCTGCCCACCCCTGGTGCCCCCCATAATGTCCCCCAATGTCCCCAACACCCACCTGGGATGGCCCACCACCCCAGGAACCACTATACCACCCTATCCCTCCAGCTGCTGTTCAGAAAACAGTAACCACACAGGTGAATGTTAATAAAACCTTTAATGTACAAAAGTTAAATAGTGCAGTTGCCATGCAAGTCCCCAAAATCCATTCAACAACAGTTTGCCCCCATGCATGGGCATCAGGGTCACAGATGCCTGGTTCCCATGGTCTCAGCTGGCGGCGCAGGTCTCTTCAGGCTTCATCCTCCTGGCTGTCCCCACTGTCGCTGGAGGTGGATGTGTCTGTGTACCTGAGTGGCAGTAGCATGAGGCAGTGGATGGGTCCAATGTAAAAGAAATGACATACAGTGACAAACTGCACTGCTGGGGGTATGGAACACTGATTAGCATGGCAAGGGTACACAACAGGGACAGCACAAAGTATGCGAAACCCACCTTCGATGGCACGACTACATGCCACAGCACAGAGGCACCCGATTTGTAGACCAGCTCATTGTCTTCCACCCTCAGGGACAGGAAACTGGGGTTCCTCAGCTGCTAGTGCCTCTGTCATGGCTGGGTCAATACCACGCAGGGTGCCCTATCCAGCTGCTCCACCCTGGTCAGCTCCAACTTGTGTGGCAGGCCAAGGTGATCCTGTGAGGGAGGAGAAAAGAAAAGCATGGTTAGCACCATGAACAGCAACCACACCCCACATAGCCCCACAGCACACCCTTCAGGTGAGATACTTACCCGAAGATGTCCTTGTAGCCGCCACAAGGTACCACTGCTGTGACGGTCAATGTATATGTCCTCGGACACTCTCCAAAGTTGGTGGGGGTACTGCATCACATGCCAGCTCTGTGGCACAGCCATCGCTGTGCGATCCAGAACAGCAGCCATCTCTACAAAAATACATTGTAAAAGCAGAACCCCATTAAAAATGAAATATTGCACATCACCTCTGCTGTTCTGGGTAAATACAGTATAAAAATGTGTAAAAGCAGGACCTCCATGCAAAAGAGGTATTGCATCTTATCTAGTCTGTCCTGGGTAAATATATTTATTTATTGATTGATTGATTGATTGATCGATTTAAATGTTGTTAACCAGGTAAGTACACTGGTGACACAAGGACACCTTTCTCAGGAACAACTTGGGCACCAATAAGATACAGAGTGCCACTATAAATATGAAAGTTTGGAATTTATTCAGAAGTTTACAGAGGAAAACTATACATACACTGGTGTAGCCATACAGCTGGCTTGCATGGGACAAACAAGAGAAAACAGGTGGTCAGGTTACAGTCACATTAGCTGAAACAGGTACAAACATGATCGCCCAGCAAATAACTCATATAGCTAGAAGACAACACAATGAGAGCAGGCAGCTGCTTGACTGACAGGGGAATTTTGTTCCAAACAGATGCTGATCAGTAAGTAAAAGAGCTGCGCCCCATCCTGGTCCGAAAAATCAGGATACCCAAAAGATAACTGGTTGTACAGTGAGAGTTGGGCAAGTTAGCCAGTTTGAGTGAGTTGTATAGACAAGGAGAGTTTTGTTTGGAAAATATACTAAAGACACATTTTGCGAGTGCCCAATGGGCTTTGTCATCAGGATCGAGCCTTAAGGTGTGATAGTGGTGGAACTTAGACCTTTGGGATGTGGTGAATCGGGCTACCTTGAGATAAAGGCTGTGTTTAACGATGACAGCAGATTTGAGGGCAGCATCCTCTACAATGGCACCACAGTCAATCAAAGACAGTAGATTGCTGTGTGCGATAGCTAATCTAGTATCAGCAGTAAGATGTGTTTGTACTCTAAAGGGAACCAAGCTTCTGGTGAATTTGGGAGGTAAAGGTAGTCTATCACCATTTTTAGTGGTAATATGGAAATTAGGTATGAATTTCCTGACCTTGGGGGCTGAGTCAAACAACATGACCTGCGTTTTTGGAATATTCAAGATCAGCCTTTTAAAAAAAAAACTGTCTTGCAGTGTGTGGAAGCTGCTGCATGGGGTGTTAATGATACCATTGATGGCACTGTCATGTACAAATAACACTGCATCATCAGTGTACAAAAGCGTACTAATTGTGTTGCAGACTTTGGGCATGCTGTTGATGCATACTGAGAACAGCAGGGGTCCTCATATCGAACAGAGCAAAAAGCACAAGACTCTCAGAAAGGACTGCAGCACCCAAAGAAAGACCAGGGCAACAATACAAAAAGGTGCACAAAACAGCAAAACAGGAACAAGTATGATGCTCTGTGCCAGGGTTTTATATGAGGACAGCAATACAAAATACAGACAGTCAATCAAACCCCAGCACCTTCAACCCTTGCAGATTCTTTGTCAGGGGAAGGGTTTGAAGTGCTGGGGTTTGATCGTCTGTCTGTATTTTATTGCACTCTATATAAACCTGAAGACCAAATAATACAGTTGGCCTCAGAGAGAACAGCACCAAGCCTGACCTTTTGCCTACTATTTGTTAGATAGTTCTTGAACCAGGAAAATGAGGGGTCACCCACCCCTAGACCATGCAATTTACGAAGTAGAACTTCATAAGTGACAAGGCCAAGGGCTTTGGTAAGGTCCACGAAAACTACGCCCATTAGTATACCTTTGTCCATAGATTGGTAGACTGTGTCCATGAAACTTACCAGGGCCGTACTAGTCCCACTTTTTTTTTGAAACCATGTTGTTCATTGCATATCAAGTTGTGTTGTTCTATATATATAGTTAGTTAAATATGCAACAATGTGTCCTTCAACTTGGCTAAAGCAGACAGTATAGAAACTGGTCTGTAGTTATCAAGGGAGGTCTAGCTGCCCTTCTTATGTAAAGGAATGACATAAGCCAACTTCCAAATATCAGGGACCTGTTGTATCATGAAGGACAGATTCATGATTTTGGTTATGGGAACAATTTTGGAGGTAGCCAGTTTTAGAACCTTTAGTGCTAGTTCATCACTGCCAGGTGACTAGTCCACTTTTAGGGGTTTAAGTATAGCCAGGACCTCCTTGAAAGTTATTTTCCCGAGGTGAAGTTTTGGCTGGGTTTCGATGCACTGATTAGGAGGAGAGTCTGTGGGAGCTCCCATGCTTAGGGGATTTCTGTATTTGCTGAGGTTCAGAAGCTTTTATTGAGAAGGTTTGCAGTAGTCTCAGGTTTTGAGTATTTGTTGCCATCTAGTTCAGTGGTAGAGGGTCAGATTCAACAGAAGGGTTCAAGAGTGATTTGATCTTGTGCCAGAATTTATTTGGATCCCTTAGGTTCTCTGCTTGTTGCATTTTGAAACGTTGGCGTTATTGACAGACTTACTTTACATTTATTTGTAAGGCAGCTGTATGTCAGCTAATAAGCTTGCCTTTTGGTTTCTCCACATTTGGTCCAGGCACAGCCCCTATCCTTCATCTCCTTGAACAGTTCTTTATTAAGCCACGGTGATGATTTGTTTTTGATTCTGCATTTAGTGATGAGGGCGTGTTGGTTTAGCACATGTGTGTTGGGGGCGTGTTTAGCACATGTGTAAACTCATGGGAGAAAAAATGCAAGTCCATGCCAGCATCTGACATGGAATATAAGTAGGACCAGTCAGTCAATTCGAGGTCATGCAAGAAGTTATCCAAAACAAAAACTGAGCAATTGCAGAAAGTGACTTTTTCTGGTGTGGGTGAGGGCAGCTCCGTTATGCCAGAAACAGAAAATGGCAGCATGATCACTAACAGAGTGTGGCAATTGGCCATACATGTTTAATCTGTCATAATTTCTGATAAGAACCAGTCCAGAAGAGAATGGTTGCCCATTTTATTATTTATTCTAGTTAGACTGGTGATCAGTTGCTTGAGGGGGCAAAAGTCGAAGATGTGCCTGTACTGATGTGTGTGTTTTCAGCCAATTTAAATTAAAGGTCAAACACACAACCCCGTGGTCTCATTATTGTCCCTCCTATAGTGAGACCATGGCCCAGAGATATTGCCGAGATGTGTTTTTTTTTTTTAAATAAAATAGTATTTTATACCTTTCTCTGTCTCGGTTTTTTTTTAATGTTCCCCACATTTTGTTTACATGTCTGCTCCCTGATTTTCCAGTGCTGGTGCAGGGACTTTGGCTGCATGTGACGCACATCTTTTCCTAGCTGTAATGTTGTAATCAGTATCAGTCAACAGACCCACCTAGTGGACTTAGTTAGTATTGCAGCACATAGTTTGCAGCACTTAGTTTGCATTATGTTGATACTGTTGTGCGCATCTGTTGCTTTCTGGCAGTACTCAGTACACAGTTGCCTTCTACTGTATATGTTTGCAGCTGAGGAGTATGCAGAGAATAAAGGCGCTGAATGGAAACCAAGGCATTTGTCATTATTTTTTTAATAAGAGCATCAAAATACCACACTGGTGAAAAGGATTCAGAACCAAGATGGAGAAACCCTGTCTTTGGACCAGACTTCAAAACTGAACAAGAAGGAAGAGAAAGAGCTGAAAATAGCTGTGAGTACCTCTAAAAGTTGCATGATGGTGCTGCCCAGCCATTCCAGTTTTCCCACTTTTGATTCTGACACTAAACCCAGCTCTGTAGGACCGCAGTGGATCAAATGGGTCCAAAGATTTGGAAATTACACTACTACAATGAATATTACTGGGGATGCGAGACTAAAAGCCCTTCTTTTGCATTTTACTGGGGAGAGAGTGCACAACATATACAGCATGTTGTCGGCAAGCATAAACAAAAACGCAGATGTGAAACAAAAGCTCACCATTTTTCTCCCGAAAAGAATGTGCAGTATGAAATATATGTGTTTCAGAAAGCCTCACAACAACCTAGTGAGAATCTAGATGCATATCAGACCAGACTATGTATGCATGTTAGCCAAGAACTGTGAGTTTGATGAAGTACAGAAAGAAATAAAAGCACAGTTTATACAAACTGCACTTCCTCTAGACTGCATTGCAGAGCATTAAGAAAGACAAAATTGTCCTTAACCGAGCTCCTTGAATATGGTAGAGTGCTTGAAACTTCTGACATGTAAGCTTCAGGCATTGAGAAAGGGACAGCCAGTGAAGATGGCCCTGTTGACAATATCAGCCACAGACAAGACTTCAAGCCAGCTCCCAGTACCACAACAACAGCAGGCCACAAACACCCAGTGAAAAACTGTTGTGGATCGTATCCACATCAGGAAGAATCTCCAGCAAGGCAAAGACTGCAGAGTGAGTGACAAGCCAAACCACTTTGCAAGAAAATGCCACTCAAAGCTGCAGCGAGCAGGACATTACAAGAATAGCAGTAACAAAAAAGAACAGTTACGTAAGAACTTACTGTAATAGTAGATCTTTGAGGTGCTCTCAGTCATCAGGTTACACCACAGAAGCTTCATAGTCGGTAAAGGGGAATCCACACAGAAGATTTTCAGCAGTACAACTGGGGCTGCCCACACTGTTGACATCAGCCGACGTCAGCAACCCTAAATAGTTGTGAGTGGCCCTGCTCCCTCCTCAGTTCTTTCCCCCAGAGACGAATGGAGCTAGGCCCCCCAGCCAGGGGAACCGAGGAGAGAAAAAGGTATCCAGACCTGATAAAACTGGATACAGTAGCAAGCCAGATCCTAGACAGGAGCCGGAAGAAGGGGTACAGTGGGAGGAAAATTTGATCTTTAGTTAATTATCCCCACCCCCCCGGCTCCCCACGTCCTTCCCACTTCATCGCCTCTCCATTCCTCCTTCTCCCCTCCCAGCCCATTCAGCCCATGCATCCCACCTCACCTACCCTCCTCACCTTTGACTAGGCCTTCTTGGCTGATTCTCTGACTTTCCTCTCTGGTCTTCTCCTGCCTACCTATCTCCTCCCACCATATGGGGCCACATTGGCCATTCAAGTCTTCCCCTAATTCCTAGTTTCTTCCCTGTCATATTAGTGTCCTCCTTTGAGTTGGCCTTATGGGCTGTATCTCTCCCTGGTCCTGTAAGTGTGCCCGTGGTATACTTTGTACAACTCCACGTGTGTTTGCTCTCTCTTACTCCGAATGTGACATATCCCTTGTACCTGTAGACTTTATCGTGTACCCATGGCACACACTGTACAATGCATTGTTTGCTTAGTTCCCAGTTTGCTCTGAATGTGACATCCTTTGTAAATGTTGATTTTATTTATTTTATTGCGTTTGCCTTGTACCAACTATGCTTTGTTCTTCCTGTATATTAATCCTCTGATGTGGAACCAATGTAAAGAGCTTATAGCTCAAAGGTGTTAATCCAAGATACTAAATAAAATAAAATAGACCTGATGACTGAGATCCCCTCAAAGATCTACTGTTATGGCAAGTTCTTACACAACTGTTCTATCTTCTTCGGGGGTCTCTCAGTCATCTTTGGATTTGTGCACAAAGATACCCTGTCTTTGTGAAAAATCAAATAAGGTTGCTTGCACCAGAGGGCCTGAAGCTCTGAAATTCTTTGAGCAGAAGTAATTGCAACTGAAAATAGCGCTATCCAAGACAGAAAGCGCAAATCATGGGTCACGATTGGCTCAAAAGGAGGCATGGTCAACTTCTCCAAAATAAAATTTAAGTCCCAAGCTGGGACAGGGGAACAGATTTGGGGTTTCAGCTGCAGGATGCCTCTGAGAAAAGTGCAGGAGACATCCAGCTTAGCAACTGTGTAGTCACCCACGAGCTCATGAAAGGCAGAAATAGCCAAAAGGTGGACCTTGAATGAGGAATACTGGAGGTCTGAGTCAGACAAAGAGATCAGGTAGTCCAGGATATGATTCCCCGAACAGGTGAAAAGGTCCAGTGCATGTTTGGCAGCCCAGATGGCAAGCCGCTTCTACTTCATTGCATATATGGTGCAAGTGGAAGGCTTCTGGGTGAGCACCAGGACGTTCCCTACCCTACTAGAGACACCAAACCTGGCACAGGCTATGTTCTCAGTAGCCAGGCATACAGATGAAGGGGCCGGGGGTTGGAATGCACCAGGGTCCCCTGATCCTAGGTCAACAGATTCCTGCAGAGAGGAAGAGGGACCAGGGTCCCTTGATCCTAGGTCAACAGATTCCTGCAGAGAGGAAGAAGGACCAGGGGTTCTTCTGCCAGCTGTTGAAGCAGATGAAACCATATCTGGTGAGGCCAGAATGGAGCCACCAGAATCATGCTGACTCCTCCATCTGCAACTTGATTAACACCCTCTGGATCTGAGGAAGTGGAAGGAATGCGTATAGAAACTTCCCACTCCAAGAGAGGGACAACGTGTCTCACCAGAAAACTCCAGGCCCTGGATCTAGGGAGCAGAAATTGGGCAGTTTTGTGTTGAGTGGGGATGCAAAAAGGTCCAACTCTGGATGACCCCATCTGTCGAACAAGTTTTCTGTGATGGATGAGAGAATCTCCTGTTGATGCATGCTGGACTGAGTCCTGCTGAGAGTATCCGCCAGGGTGTTTAGGACGCATGGCACATCGACTGCAGAGAGTGTTAGACTGTGCTCCAGAGCCCAGTAGCACACTCTCATGGCCTCCCTGCAAAGGGGGTTTGAATGAGTCCCACCCTGCTTGCTGATGTAGTATACTACACTCAAATTGTCTGACTGCACCAGCAGTTGGCCTGGAGCAAGATGCTCTTGAAAAGCCTGCATGGCGTAGAGCACTGCTCTCATCTCCAGGACACTGATGTGCAGGGCGGCTTCCCACTGAGACCAGGAGCCCTGGGATTGAAAGGGGCGTAGGTATGATCCCCAGCCCAGACCTGAAGCATCTGTAGTCAAGATCTGATGCAGGGAAGAAATCTGGAAAGGAACACCTTGAAGCAGATTAAAGAGATCCATCCACCACTGCAGTACCTTGCGTACTGGAGAAGAGACCAGCACTGGTTGGTCCAACTCATCTGTGTGCTGGTCCCATTGTACCCTGAGGGTCCACTAAAGGGTATACATATGAAGCTGTCCAGTGGATTGCTGGGAATGGCCGCTGCCATTAGGCCCAACAACTTGAGGTACACCCTGGCCGGTATGTACCGACTCTGAGCAACTTCCTGAGATTGTGCTATGAGGCACTCTGCCCTGTTTTGGGGCAAGAAGGCTTTCCCCTTTGCAGAGTCCAGAACCACCCCTATATACTGCAGCCTTTGGGATGGGACTGGCACCAACTTAGGCAGATTAACAGTAATGCCCAGGGAGCGAAAGAGCTGGAGAATATGCTCCAGAGTCAGCAAAAGTTGTTCCCTGGATGGGACCTTGAGAAGCCAGTCATCCAGATAAGGGAAGGCATACAGGCCCCTTTCTTATGAGAGCTTCTGCAACCACTGCCAAGCACTTGGTAAAGACTCGCGGCTCAGAGGACAAGCCAAAAGGCAGCTCTTTGTACTGATAATGCTCCCCTGAAAAGCAAAATGAAGAAACCTCCTATGAGGAGGAAAGACCGAGATGTGCAGGTAAGCATCCTGCATGTCCAGGGAACAGAGCTAGTCCCCAGTCTTGAGGAGGGGCATCAGGCCTGGAAAAGTTACCATCCAGAAGTTTTTGTACTAGACAAAGAGATTGAGTTCCTTCAGATCTAAGATGGGCCTCATATCTCTGGTCTTTTTGGGGACCAGGAAAAACCTGGACTAAAATCTCTGGTTTCTCTGGCATCTGGGCACTGGCTGAGGGTCTACTTGTGCAAAAGAGACTGCACTTCCTCCCGGAGAACAAACAAGTGAGCTGGGGATAGCTGGAGGATGGAGAAGGGGTATCTGGAGGCTGCTGTATAAGTTCCAAGGTGTGACCTCTTCCTATGATCTGCAGAGTCCATGTATCTGAAGTTATGGTCCTCCATAGATTCAGATGGAGGGAGAACCGATCTCCGACCACTGCCTCCTGGGTCTGAACCTGAAGAGGGGAGTCTGGCAAGGAGTCAAACTGAGGTGGAGCCAGCCGCAGAGGCTGGTCCATCAGTTCTGGGCCACTTGGCCGCTGCTCCAACATTGGAGGGGGTGGGCAAGAGAGCCTGGGTTCTACGCTTTCCCTGGGTATGGGGAGCAGAACTGGACCACCTGGTCTGTCTGTGAAAAGTAGGCTGCCCTCTGTCCTTTGGCTGAGTATGATAGAGGGAATGGACCTATTTAATGGCCATGTCCGAGGCCTGCAGATCATTTATGAGGTCCTGAATATCAGGACTGAAAAGCTTGGTGCCATTGAAAGGGGCATTAAGCCCCTTTTCTGTACATCGGCTGCAAATCCAGAAACTCTAAGCCAGGCGTGCCTGCGGAGGCATATGTCCATGGCAGCTGCTCTGGCAACAGTGTCAGCCATGTCATACAATGCTCTGAGGAGATGTTTGCTAACATCCTCAGCTGCTTGGAGACACTGAAGCAGCTCCTGCCTTTGGGTGCCCTCTGGAAGGGCCTGGGCTGTAGCCTTCCCTTTCTCCAGTTGGCATTTTGGTATTTAACCATATGCGACTGATAATTTGCAATCCTCAGACCCAAGATGGAGGAGGAATAAACCCCTTTTCCCCAGAGGTCAATCCTGCAAGATTTATTATCTGAGGGGAGGGAACTAAGGTGTTTGGACACCTTAGAACTGTCATGAGCTGCCTTAATGACAACTGAATCAGTTTCCACCTGGGCAGTGAAATAAGGGAGACCCTGAGGGGCATTATAAAGTTTTTATGCCCTGTGTAGCATGGCTGGCACCATATCTGGCCTGTGCCAGGCTGCTGTGGTTGCATTCTTTAACACTGAAAGCACTGGAGGAATGATCTTGGTGGGGGAGACCCAGGGATCTCCAGGAAATCTGCCAGGTCTTTCCTGGTGACATCCTCTTTCTCAGTTTGGAATCCCATGATGAAAGACAACTGCTTCAACACATTAAAGAATCTGATGTCCTCAGGAGGGGACCTTGGAGTATGCTTCACAGAGTCCTCACTGACTGAGGAGGCTGTGGACTTGTCTGAGATCAGGGTCTCTTCCTCTTCATCCTCCACATCATCAGGGGGAATGAGATCAGAATGATACTCCTCTTTGATGCCGACTGCCTTGACCTCTGGGTCTGGTGTAGGATTTGCCACCACTGGCCCACGGGGGGGGTCTCCCAGGGTCAACGAACAGATGCCAATGATGAAGCTGTCATCGACGGCATCAGTGAAGGAGGCCTATTCAAGGCGCCCAGCTGCTGAACTAGTACATTAGTGAATTTAATCAGTACTTTATTCAGGTCCATAGTGGACATTGACGGAGCAGGGGTTCAACCGCACAGGTGTCAACAACCCTCCGGCTGTGTCCTGGGAACCCAATGAGCGTGTAGCCCTTGTAGGAGAAGGGGCAGGACTCAACAGGCTGGTTGTTGATGATGAGCCTATCCTCTACGGCGAAGGGGCCTACAACCCGGAGGTCAATGTCCGGGCACCCTGTGTGTTGGGCGGAGGTGCTGTCAGTTTGGGTCTGGTAGGCACAGAGACCTGGACAGCTGGCCTCTTCATCGGAGCAGCTGCAGCAGATGAAGATCCCCCTAAAGAAGGAGAGGCCTGACAGAGAGCGGGATGGCCATCAGTGGGAGCGGTCGCGATCCCGGTCTTTTTTGTGACTCCGCCCCCCCCCGAGGACTTGTCTCAGGCTGTGGAGGCCTGGGAGCTTGAAAAGCCAGTCAGTGACTGGGAAGCCAGGGCCCCGGTAGATCCCTGCCTGGAGCTGGCTACCTGCCATTCCATCAGGAATTTTCTGAGAGCCTTCTTGCATTGCCTGAGGGTTGTTTGGTTAAACTTCAGACAGAGCTCACAGTAAGAGACATCGTGGTCAGGCCCAAGACAGCAAACACAAACAGAGTGTTCATCTGTAGAGCCAATCTTCTTTCCACAGCAGCAGTGATGGAAAAGAGAAGAGGGGGGATTAACTCTTGACATAAACAGTAAGAAAAATCTCTTAAAAAAGAGATTTAGGCAAAGTATAGAGAAAAAAGTCGTAGGCTGAAAAAGACGCAAACACTAGGATGAAGCTTCCATGGAGACTCATGCAAGCAAGTCGATAGTGGGAAAGAACTGAGGAGGGAGCAGGGCCACTCTTGCCTATATAGGGCTGCTGACATTGATGGCGTGGGGGGCCCCAGTTGTACTGCTGAAAATCTTCCATGTAGATTCCCCTTCACTGACGGCAAAGGTTCCTATGGTGTAACCTGATGACTGAGATATTTATTTATTGAAGAGAAATTGGAATTACAATTCTCTGAGTCATAGACTCCTTTGCAAAGGCTCCACGTCAGTACAAGAAAAGTTAAAACATTACATTACACATTACACAGAAATCAAACATAAATCATTCAGTTCTGGTATATACACACTATTACATAGAAGGATAACAGCATCCAGGATCTTAGAGAAGACCCTAGGTCAATCGTTGTGGGATACTGCAGGTTATAGTTTGAAAGACCATTAGTAGGGCCCCGAGTCAGGGTTTATGTACAGAGATTGTAGGACCTGAGTATGTAGTCATTGGTAAAGAAAAAACATTTTGTCATTACTGCACCGGGATATCATTCTGCACTAGCGCTATTTCTGTTTACAGTAGTCCTATTTTTTGAGATTCAGGGTGGGAGTATCAATAACAGCCACAAGCTGCAGAGTTAAGGAGGAGGTTCTTGAGTCCTGTCTTAAAAAGGCCAAAACTGGGTGCCAGGGAGATGGAGGACAGTAGGCTGTTAAGCCAGAGAGGAGCATGATACCGGAAAGACCTTTGCTCTAGAGAGGTCCTACAGTGGGGGACTATGAGAGAGGTACTGGCAGGGTGTCATGGGGCCCTTCTGTATGGGACTGGCTGGATAATGGGGTGGAGGCCTTTAGGTGCTAGCTTCAGGTGTACTTTTTTGGCAAGGAGGCAAGTGTGATACTTAAGCCTACCTTCAAATGTTAGCCAGTCCGCAAGCTTGTAGAGCTCGCATGTGTGGGTAAATCTATCACATCCAGTGACCAGTCTGTAGGCTTTATTGAGGGCTAAGTTGATGCAGCATAGGGTAGTTTGGTCTGCAGATCCATAAATCACAATGTCGTAGTCCACCAAGGCTAGGACGGAGCTTGATACAGCAAGACGTAGGGCGTGGGGGGGGCTAGGCAGCGTTTATATCTGTAAAAAATCTCCAGTCTAGAGTTAACAGCAGAAGAAAGGTGTTGAATGTGTGAGAGATAGGTGAGGGAGGTGTCCAGTGTGACACCCAGATATTTGAAGTAAGAGACCTGCTCAAGTTGGGAACCCAGTGAGTTTGAGATGTTAAGGGGGGCATTCTTATGAGGGCTTTGGCAGTGAGCAAAGATCATGGATTTCATTTTGCTGTAGTTAAGGACTAGGTGATGCTCAGCAAACCAAGATTCGAGTTCTTTGAAAAAGCCCTGAAGGTCAGTTTGGAGGGAGCCTGGTTGAGGGTGTTTCCAGAGAACTACGGCATCATCCACATATAGCAATAGCTTCCCACTGCATGATTGAGGGAGGGAGTTTAGGAAGAGGGTGAAAAGCAGTGGGCCGAGAATGGACTCTTGTGGGACCCCATTCAGGACTGGTCTAATGGAGGAGAGGGTGGTGTTAATTTTGACCTGTTGCGTCCGGCCTGAGAGATAATCTTTGAGCCAAGTTGTGGCATCATGGGAGAAATTCAATAAAGAAAGGGAGTTGAGAAGTAGCTCGTGACTGACTGTGTTGAATGCTTTAGTCAGATCTACATAGATAACACCTGCCATGGACCCCTGTTGCAGGGCTTCATGTATATAGAAGGTAAATTCAAGGAGGGCAGTGGTAGTGCTGTGACCCCTCCGGAAACCGTGTTGTTCATGGCACAGCAGATTATGTTTGGCCAGATAATCGGTAAGCTGGTCCGACACTATTTTATCAAGTGCCTTAGAGAGGGGAGGTAGGATCGAGATAGGTCGGTAGTTGCTGGTGGAGGTGGGGTCACCACTCTTCAGGATCAGGGTTATGATTGCTCTTTTCCAGATAGTGGGGAATTGGCAGAGGCATAGCGACCAGTTAAGTATCTTGGTGAGAAGTGGCAGGGTCACATCCAGCGTATGTCGGAGAAGTTTAAGGTCAAAGGAATCGCTACTATAGTGCGAGTTTGCCAATGCTTTGGTGAGGTAGCGCTTTGCTTCATTGCAGGAGATGACTCGTAGTCGGAAAGGGAGGGGGACCATGGTGGCTGAGGTGCCCACAGGGCGGCTTGGGATCGGGTCAAAGAAGTTTTTAGGGAGGATATGGTGGAGATCTGTGAAGGTGGTATTAAGGGCATCAGAGATGGTAGCAGGGTCTTGGGAGAGAGCTCCATCAACTAGCAACTGCGTAGGTGCAGGGGAGATGGGTTTCCCACATACTGTAGTTCCTTAATATTACTCCAAATTTTTTCCCAGAGCTCCAGGTGCTGGTTAGTGTTTGCTTATAGTAAGTAGCCTTGGCTTGCCGTATGGCCCATGTGCAGTTGTTTCTGGCCTCTCTATAAAGTTGTCTGTCCAATGGTAACCGAGAGTCCAAGGCCCTTTGCCTGAGGATATCTCTATGGCGCATCTGATCAAGCAGTGATTGTGAGATCCGGGGGTGTCCCTATTTTTTATAATTTGCTGTGTGAAGGGAGCAAAGATGTCACAGGCAGCATTAAAGGTGGCAATAAAGGAGGTGAGGGCTGCATCTACAGATAGGGCATTGTGGATTGGTGACCAGTCGCAGGAAGTAAGGTACAGTCTGAGACGGGAGAGAGATCCTTTTTTCAGGCACCTTTGGACTGTAACTTTAGGAGGGCTGGGGGGGGAGTTTATTTGACCACCAAGAGGTGACAGGGGAGTGGTCAATTATCGAGTCAGGGAGTACTTTGACCTGGGAGTGGTTGTTGGGACAGTTAGTGAAAATGAGGTCGATAAGATACCCCCGAAGAAGATCAAAAGGTACAACCCATGATGCAGGGTCAGTCAACTCACATCACAAGCACAAGGAGCCAAACCAGACTCATCTAGCAGCGATGAGGCCTATGTGTTTGTACTCAACAGCCATAAGCATATATATATATTTTTTAAACTTTCTTTATTCAAGAAAATATTCAAACACATCATTTAATTTTCCTACATGCAAATGCACTTTTTCTTCATATTACCTTTATATTCTTACATGTAAGTAACTTTTTCTACAGTTAACTTTTCTACTAAACTTCTAATAAATGTTATACGCCCTGTGTGTCAGGTAGAGGTGCTGTTAGTATAGAACAGTGGTTTAAGGCTCTGAACTGCAAACCTGGAGACGTGGGTTTGAATCCCACAGCCCCTACTTGCATACTGTGTGACTCTGAGCAAGTCACTTAACATCCTTGTGCTCCCCAGATTGCACCTGTAAACAAGCTTTCAGCTTAGTGTGTCTCACCTGGTAAAACAAAGGTAAAAAAAAAAAAATACAGCTTAGGCCCACATATTCAAAGGAGATGCGTGGCACATCCCTAGATGTGCCTGCGCATCTCTGGACATGCAGTGGCTGTCAGGGGCGTGGCAATATTCAGAAACCCCCAATGTGCCATGCAAGCCCAACTGTGCCACGGCGCAGAATATTGTGATGCAGGCATGCAAATGAGGGGTCACTCATGCATATTCCCCACATTGCAATATTCAAAAATCCCTTGGGGAAGACATGGTCGGATGTGCCAGCACAAAGTTAGGAATCCAAAACCCTGTCCTAACTTTGTGGTGGTTCCCCGGGCAAAGTCCTGGGCCGGTCACATGATCCCCCTCCCTATCCCAAATGTATGTCAAAAATATTCCTGCCTGAACCCTTTGTTGCCATAATGTAGGGACCCCACTCCCCGATCACAGTATATCAAAAAAATAAATATTATGCTCCGTTTCCATAGTGTAGGGTCCCCCCGCCCCAAACACAGTGTATCATGAAAATAAATATTATGCCCCATTTCCATAGTGTAGGGTCCTCCCTCCCCATCCTGATCCTAGTGTATCCTAAAAATAAATATGATGCCGTTTCCATAGTGTAGTGGCTCCCACCCTACCAGGCAGCAACCCTCCTCCATGCACCCCCCCCAACCTGACCTTTGCCAGCGACTGATGCACCCCACTGCACCCCACCATGGCCAGCCACCAATTGATCAGTCCCAGACTGTGTACAGTAAATAGTACACACCCATTGGTTGATAACCAATGGGCACGTACTATTTACTGTACGTACCTTGGGACCAATCAGTCGTAGCTATCTGTAGCAGGGTGCAGTGGGGTGTGCTAGTCATTGGCCCTGTATGTATCTCCAGGCATCTAACAGCCCCAACTCAGCTAGCAAAGCTCTGACCTTCTTTGCTACACCATGCTCCCTCTTTGGTATCTTTAAAGTAGTGTCTACCTGAGGCAAGAGGATGAGGTTAAGATCCCCTCCACATATTATTTGTTCTTCCCCTCTTTCCATTAGTGATACCAAGAAATTCCTATAAAACCCATAATCAGAACCCGGTGGAGCATACACAAAGGCCAGTGTAATAGTTTGGCCCTAGCCATAAGCATATTAATCAACCATAAGCGCAGGTACAAATATGTGGTACTAATATGACTGCACTGATTCTGGGGCAGCACTGAACATTATAAGTGAAACGATGTACAACATACTGAAGGTATGTCTGGAACTGTTATGGCTCTACAGAAGCACTTACAGTCCTAGAAAACACAAAATTACACATAGGACATTTTATGTTGTTCAAGAAAATGGCATTTCACTTGTAAGCTACCAAACAGCTTCAGAACTGGGGCGAATCAAAATTATTAATGCAATACCACCTCTAACAGACACGTGCAGTGTGGCAGATTAACTTGTGGACCATTATCTTAACCTCTTTCAAGGCATTGGCGAGCTTGAAAATCCAAGTGCTCCTTCACACCAATCCAAGCAGAAGCACTAAATGAATACTTCTGCTCTGTGTTCACACAGGAGAAAGGTGGTCCAGTACCTCTGTGGACTGGGGGGGATCATGGGGGGAGATGACTGATGACATGATTAAGGAGAGTAGAATACTAGAGGGGCTGAAGATACTATGTGTGGACAAGGCACCAGGCCCCGATGGCATCCATTCCAGGGTGCTGAGGGAGATGGCGGAGGTGCTAGCCAAGCCGCTGGCAGACCTGTTCAACACCTCTCTGGACATGGGATGTGTGCCACAGGACTGAAAGATGGCTCATGTGGTGCCTATACACAAGAGCGGCCCACGAGATGAACCAGGCAACTACAGACCTGTCAGCCTCACTTCCATAGTGTGAAAACTCATGGAAGCAATACTGAAGGAGAGACTGGTGGCTTTTCTTGAGGTGAATGACCTCCAAGATAGGCAGCAGCATGGATTCGTGTTGGGGAAATCCTGTCAGACCAATCTAATAAAGTATTATGATTGGGTAACGAGGGAGTTGGACAAGGGCCATGCAGCAGACATCCTATATTTGGACTTCAGCAAGGCCTTTGATTCAGTGCCTCATGGGCGTCTGGGGGGAAACTGAAATCTGTGGGGGTGGGAGGGAAGCTTATTAAATGGATTGTGAACTGGCTGGTGGGGAGGCAGCAACGGGTGGTGGTGGTGGGGGTACTGTCAGCACCGAGTCCAGTTACAAGTAGAGTGCCACAAGGCTCGGTGCTGAGACCAGTGTTGTTTGGGCTGTTCATATTGGACATCTCATTCAGGGTTGAGAGCAGGATCATCTGTTCGCAGACTATACTAAAATAGGGGTGGTAGAGGGTGAAGATGACAGGTGGAAATGACTTCAGGAGGACCCAACCAAACTGGAGGAGTGGTCGGAGAGGTGGCAACTGGGATTTAATGTGAAGAAGTGCAAGGTTATGCACTTCGGGGCCAAGAACCCAAGGAAGGAATATTGGTTCCAGGGGTGAGGCTGTGGGTCAACAAGGAAGAGAAGGACTTGGGGGTGTTGGTAACGGAGAACATGAACAATTCTGCTCAACGCAGGAAAGCTGCAGCAAAGGCTAACAGGATACTGGGGTGTATCACAAGGGGAATTTTGTCCAGGCATAGGGAAGTGATCATGCCCCTCTACAGGTTATTGGTCAGGCTGCACCTGGAGAACTGCATGCAGTACTGGCGTCCATATCTGAGAAAAGATGTTAGACTGCTAGCGGAGGTACAACATAGCATGACAAAAATGATATGTGGGATGGAAGGCAAATCCTATGAGGACAGGCTAAGGGATCTGAGTTTGTACTCCATGGAGGAGAGGAGGGATTGGGGGATATGACTGAAACGTTCAAGTATTTGAAGGGAATCAGCAAAGCTAGTGCTGATGGGTTATTTAAGTTGAGAGATGATGAGACACTACTATATGGAAAGGGTGGTGTCGAAATGGAACGCCCTTCCTGAGGGGGTGTTTTCATGTAAAACGGTGGTTAGTTTTAAGAGGGCATGGGACAGGGCAAGGTGGAAGGTCTGGGGAGATGGGTCCGAGAATGACCTGGAGGTGGGAGGAGGGGGGGGCAGCTGCAATCTACGGGTGCTAGATGCGCACTCGAGAAGACTTGATAGACCATGAGGCCTGTTTCTGCTGGCAGATTTGTACATTCATATCCTGAAGTAAAACCTACAAGTCAGCCACACTGCAAAGTTCCTTTACACATACAAAAGAAAGTTGAAGCAGAACTCTAGCTGCTTGAGACAGAAGACTTAATTGAAGAGGTGACTGGATCAACACCCTGGGTCTCACCGATAGTGATACCCCCGAAACCTAAAGAACCCAACAAAGTGAGGATTTGTTTTGACTTGTGAAAGGCCAACAGCCATTTTACGTGAGCGCCACATCACCCTATCCATGGATGATGTAATCCATGAGTTAAATGG
Source organism: Neoceratodus forsteri (assembly GCA_016271365.2). Classification (NCBI taxonomy): domain Eukaryota; kingdom Metazoa; phylum Chordata; order Ceratodontiformes; family Ceratodontidae; genus Neoceratodus; species Neoceratodus forsteri. The sequence goes on along the minus strand of CM057450.1, from coordinate 632,728,256 downwards.
AGAAACAGTATCTTCAAAGTTAGACCTGAAAGCAGAATACTATCAGCTGGAGCTGCATCCAGATTGTAGGTCTATCACTACTTTTTCTACCCACATGAGGCTAAGAAGGTACAAGAAACTACATTTGAGAAATCATTGGCTGCAGAAGTTTTTCAGAATGTTATACATCAAACGTTATAATCATTATTGGCATAAAGAACCTAAGTGATGACATCATTATTATGCGGATGAATCAAGAAGAACATGATAGAAACTTTACAACAGTTTTCCATAGATTAAGGAACGTGGTGTCACACTTAATCACCTTAAATGTGAGTTCAATAAAACCAGACTAGAATTCTATGGCTTCATATTTTCAGCCTGTGGAGTGTTAGCTGACTCAAAGAAAGTAGAAGCCATCCAAAGAGCCAGCAATCCAAAAGTCGCTAGCGAAATTTGAAGTCTTCTTGGAATGGCTACAAACTGTTCCTGCTTCATTCCAAACCAGTGGACTTAGTTATTGTTGCAGCACACAATTTGCAGCACTTAGCTAGTTTGCAGCATGCTGATAGTGTGGTGGGCACCTGCTTTACGGCAGTAGTCAGTACACAGTTACGTTCTGCATGTTAGCAGCCACACATTCTCGAACCCAGAATCAAACAACCAGTTACATCAGCAGTGAGCAATCATAATACCTGTTGTTTAAACTTGGAAAAATCTAAGGCCTAAGGGGTTGACAGTGTCCCTTTAAGGAAATGCAGTTACTGAATATTCGCTCCAGCCAGTATGTCATTCATTGGTTATCCAAAAATCCCATTTATGAAAACCTGTTTTGGCAAACTTGCATACTCAAAGATGCAAAGTACCCTGCAGTGTATTTCCCTGCCCACCAGGTCAATGGATTTTTAATCATCCCTTATGGGAGGAATAAGATGTACTGTATATAGTGTATAGTAGAGCATTGTTCTATATACTGTAGAACTAGTAATGATTGCTGTAAAAGAAATATCACTATAATCGCGCTTTCCCTTTAAGCCGATACTAGTTTTACAGCAATTGTTCCTTTTCAGCCGACCATGTGGTTCTGTTATCCACAGAGACAGAGAGAAAAGGAACAGTCTTTTTGGAGGAGCTGCTTGCTGTCTCTCTCTCTCTCTCTCTCTCTCTCTCTCTCTATCGCATGCTGCGGTCTGACATCTTCTTCACTATATTACATGACATTTATCCCATGGAGAGAGAGAGAGAGAGAGAAGAGCGACAGAAAAATAATAGTCTTTTGCAGGAGCCACTCACTGTCATCCAGAGAGAGAGAGAGAAAGGGGGGGGGTGTTCGCTGTCGGACAGCTGCAAAACATTTTGGTCAGGAGCAAATTGGCTCGGTGCGGTGGACAGATCAAATGGAACTAGAAGCCCAGAAACACAGAAACACACTTCTCCTTCACTGGCACCAGTGCCACTGCTGCTCGCCCTCTTGGGCCACAGTCTCTCACTCTCTGAGCACAAAGACATGTAATGTAATGGCACTGGCAGCACCACGCGTGCTGCTGTCTCTCTCTCTCTCTCCCTCTCTCCACAGCATCTTTCTCAGTCACTTCGGTTGGAAGCAAATGGGATTGGTGCAGTGGACAGACTACATACAGAGCTGATGGTTTGTGCGGGAAGATGAAGATCTGCAGGGTGGGTGGGTGGCTATCATGAACACTGTTTAGTGTCAGCCAGTAGCAATGTGCTATATTACATTTCACTGTCCTTCGATTCCAGCATGGTGCTGCGTTATAAACTTCTGTGAACATTAATAGTTCTACAGTAGAAATCCATCCTTTTCAAAATGCTGTTGTACCACAGCTCAAAAGTCATGAAATGTGATTGTAACCTTCTATGGCAGAACAGCATTCTAGAACCTCTAGAGACTGCACAAGTCAGTTTCATTGTGAAAGAGAAAACAACACAATGCCCACATTTCACATAATACTACTATACACTATAAAAAATACAGGATGAGCAACCTTATGCATAACCAGTGTGTTCTGCCACCTCAGGGTACTGATTCCCATGGACCTCTCGAGCTTCGCTCTTGAGGTCAGAGGGAATCAGAACCCCTCTATGGCAGAACACACTGGTTGTGCATAGTTGTCCATTAAGTATTCTCTATGAGTTAGTCTGACCAGAAAAGGAAAAAAACAGGAGGGGTGTCTGCGATTTCAACATTTTGAGACAGTACCTTGCCTTAAAATGGCATTTTCACATAATTCTAACGATGCTCTTCTTGGGTGGCAATGCATGATCTGGCCCATGCAGCAGTTGTGTCTCATGTCCCCTGCCACCAAAAAGTGAACTACTGTAAAACTCATACATCAGCATAAATCTAATGCTACTGAAGTGGAGCAGCAGTACAGGTATGATGTATGTATTCACTTATTTAAAGGGTTTTATCAGGATGGCACACTGAGTCGAAAATCGTTTCCAGTGTGGAAATGCTATAAATGTAAGCAGACAGCACTTGAAACACATGACACTGTGAAATATAGTCACAAAAAGTCGAAGGTGATGACTTGCAAAACAAAATGAAATACTCCAACCTGTTTAGTTGGTTCAGGATGAATAAATAAATAAACATACTGGAAGTACATTTGCACACCATCAGGCAGCATTTCAGCAAATGAATCTGCCAGTATACTGTACAAGGGATAAAATGTTACTGCATAGTTAGTTGCAGAAGTGATGCATGTGCTAATAGTTACTATCAACAGCAGTCTGACGAGACTCGCTCACCTACACAGAGCTAGATCTCATAGGCATAGTAAAACCAGCAGACAATAATGGAGATGAAAAGAACCGGGATCCAGTACAAAAATTGCTGACATCTTCTCTGAATACTGTTTGATCCAGATGGCATCATCTTCCATCCTGTATCAGTAGTAAATGCCATCTTTGTCTGCCTTCACATCCACAACATGAATTTAGGTCCTGCGGTGGGTGACCAGCACAACCCACCCGCCTACACGGCTGGCAGCCATCTAATGCATGAAAGTGCAAGCTGCATGCTTTCTCTATAGTTAAAACAGCAGCCGGCCACCATCTAGTGCATGAAAGCAGTAGTTGCAAACTCACGACTATTGCCTTCATGCACTAGATGGTGGCTGGCTGCTGGTTTAACTATAGAGAAAGAATGCGCCTTGCGATGCATTAGATGGCGGCCGGCTATGGAGGTGAATGGGTTGTGCCAGTCACCCACCATTGGACCTTAAAACAAATTCAGAGGGACCTGCCAGCACTGTGGTGGGACTAGCAAAAGTCACAGTATTCTTGAGGAGGATGTCTCGGGGGGGTAGGCCTGACCCCCCTATCTATGGCACTGCGCAGCGTAGTTCAAAGATTGGAATCACCTGCTCTAAAAGGAAAAGAAGATCAAGTTTTATAAGGTACTGCTTAGGTGTAACGGGTGCAACTGAGTCTTGGCATTTGGGCGGCAGGCTTGGGTCACAATGGAGAGCTCTGTGAGCGGCTTGAGCAAGTTATACTTCTTCAGAAAGTGGAATGCATTTTTACATGGTCTGGACTGGAGCTCACTTTCATACCTTTCAACAGTCCCTGATGTTCAGGGATGTCCCTGATTCTGCAGCAATACACTGTATTCCTTCTGTTCCTCGGATGCTTTGCTGTCACTGAAGAACATGGATTTAGAATCATAGAATCATGTCAGAGATTGTTGCAGTCCAGCTGTCCTCCAGGAAATGCTTTTACCCTATTATATCCCAGAATTTGTTGTCTGTGTGGGGTCTTCACTTACACTGCATTATTCTAATCCTGTTGTTATGCTCAGGGAATGAGGAAGTCAACCCAGGCCCAACCTCTCTGGTGCTCTCCCCCACAGAATTCTCCTCATTTAAAGGCCTAAAATTTATGTTCATAAATGTTTGTAGTCTGCTGAAAAAAACGGATGACGTAAAGGTCTTGGCATTACATACCACTCAAGGGGCCAGATTCACAAAATGTTGCCCTGGCACAAACCCGGTTTGGGAGGTGCAAACTGGGTTTTACACCAAGGTGGCATTTGCAAAAGCCCAGTATACTGGCGTAAACTGGGTCTGTGCCAGCACAAAGTGTGGAGGGGTCTGCAATGCAGATGAGGGGGAGGGTACCTCTATATTGGCACAGCCCTATTCACAAAGTTTTTTCCCCATACAAAGGCATTTTGTGGGGTTCCCTTACATACAGAAACTACAGCCAAGTGAGACCTTGCTTTAATGTCACACAATCCCAGTGGTTGGCGGTTGTACTGCGCCCCCCCCCCCCCCCCCATTGTCAATCGCCATCCTGTTGAAAAAAAACATATTATCCTGGTGGCTAGTGGTCCCTCTCCCCCACTGATCACCATCCCATTGAAATAAAAACATATCATCCTGGTGGCTAGTGGTACCTCGCCCCATCGATCACCGTCACATTGTGATATAAACAAATCATCCCAGTGGCCAGTGGTCCCTCCCCCGCTGATCGCAGTGCTTTTGAAATGAAAACATATCATCCTGGTGGCTACTGGTCTCCCCCACCAATCGCCATCCTGTTGTGATATAAACAAATTATCCCAGTGGCCAGTGGTCCCTTCCCCCCCCCGCTGATCGCCGTGCCATTGTGATATAAACAAATCATTCTGGTGGCCAGTAGTCCCTCCACCCACTGATCACTGTCCCATTAAAATAAAAACATATCATCCTGGTGGCCAGTGGTCCCTCCCCACCAATCACCGTCCCGTTGTGATATAAAAATCATTCCAGTGGCCAGTGGTCCCTCCCCCCTCTGATCGCCATGCCATTGTGATATAAACAAATCATCCTGGTGGCCAGTGGTCCCTCCAACCACTGATCACCATCTAGTTGAAATAAAAACATATCATCCTGGTGGCTAGTGGTCCCTCCCCCCACTGATCGCTGTCCCGTTGTGATATAAACAAATCATTCCAGTGGCCAGTGGTCCCTCCCCCCACTGATCGCCATGCCATTGTGATATAAACAAATCATCCTGGTGGCCAGTGGTCCCTCCAACCACTGATCACCATCTCGTTGAAATAAAAACATATCATCCTGGTGGCTAGTGGTCCCTCCCCCCACTGATCACTGTCCCGTTGTGATATAAACAAATCATTCCAGTGGCCAGTGGTCCCTCCCCCCACTGATCACCGTCCTGTTGTGATATAAACAGATAATTTCAGTGGCCAGTGGTCCTTCCCCCCACCGATCACAATCCCTTTGTGATATAAACAAATCATCCCAGTGGCCAGTGGTCCCTCCCCCCACAGATTGCCGTGCCATTGTGATATAAACAAACCATTCTGGTAGCCATTATTCCCTCTACCCACTGATCAACGTCCCATTGAAATAAAAACATATCATCCTGGTGGCCAGTGGTCCCTCCCCCCACCGATCACTGTCCCGTTGTGATATAAACAAATCATTCCAGTGGCCTGTGGTCCCTCCCCCCACTGATCACCATCCCATTGTGATAAAAAAAAAAAATTCTCCCTGGTGGCTAGTGGTCCCCCTCTGATCACCTACCTGGTATATTTACATGTTGTCCCTGGTGGCTAGTGGTCCCCCCCGATCACTCACCCGGTATATTACATATTGTCCCTGGTGTCCAGTGTACCCCCCATCTTGATCCCCTGTATAGGCAATATAACCATATCCCTGGTGGTCTAATGAACCTCCTTCCTTATCCCCAAGTCCCAGTAAGTTAAAGAACATCACTTCCCGCTGGTCTAGCACACCACCCCCCAGCAGGTAGTGTTCCACCACCTCGTTCCCCATCCGAGCCCAAGCCGGCAACCAGAGCAGCCTCTCTCTCACCATGGCTGGCCATCAACTGAGCTCTCAATGAACGTTTACTGTATACAATATGCACTCATTGAATGACAGTGACATCCCATCTGCTTGTTTTGGTGGCTGTTCAAGTAGACATTAAAGATCCCATGGCGTTTCTCAGAAGAGTAGTGGAATTTTCCATGGTGTTCTGCCCAAATTTCTCCTCATTCACAAAAATATCACCAACAGCTTAACCTGATTAAATATGTCAGTTTGCGTCTGTATCCCCCCCTCCCCCCCCGGGACAAGGCTGAAAATAAGCAGAACTGCTTAGCCCTCCTTTCTTTCAACAAAAAAATAAAATAAATAAATAAATGCTTTTTGCCAATGGAAGATCTCCAGATGCATTATGAATTGTAACTTTTTTTTTTATTTTTATCAAGGGCTGGCAAGCGACCATAGACGCTGTTTTCTTGCACATTGATTTTCATGTAGCTATCCCAGTTAGTAGCTATTTTAAACCAATCATTCAGATGAGTGAAGTGATGTTTTTGTCTGAGGACTGAATTTTCATTGTGCCTGAACACTTCTAAAGAGTGCCCAAACAGTTAAAGCTACCAACTTTCAAGGCCTAAAACTGGGACCGTCCATCCTGACCATGACCCCTCCCCCCCATCGTGTCACTCCCACGGGCACCGCCACAGACAATACTGCACACAATCAATTAAATTTTGCTGCTTGCTCTGGCCATGCCGCCGCACAGTAACACCAGTAGCAAACATCCAGATTAGAACAATACATCATTCTGCTGCAGCAAGTTCCAAACCATGATGTACGGAAAGTTCATTAGAAGCAAAGCTGCATTTAATTATGGTCACACATTCGAGCTGCATGTATTGCTCCTCCTGACAGTGCCATCCAACCCATTTACACTCACCTCATTTGTTGAGCAAACTTTACTTTAGTGACTCCCACCACCACCACACCAGATTGTTGTCACACAGTTCACTACAGCCTATCAGGTTTGGGTACTTTAGTTCATTGCTGCCAGCCTCTTCTCTGTCCGGAGTCCCTCTCAGCTGCTGGCAGGCAGACATCCACACATGCTTGTTTGCATTACTACCCAGTCTAATCTAACAGGAAGGAACATGCTTTACTGTGCTCCCACTGACATGCTTGCGGTGCAGCACAGGCACAGGGGTTGAAGTTGCAAACTGCTGTCCAGCCCGAGCAGCACCACAGTGGTGCTGAAATAACTGTCACTGATCACATATTAGCAGTCAGCAGGAAAAAAGGGACAAAACTTGGACAAGTAAGCAAAACCCAGGACAAAAGTGACATTTTGCAAAACTTGTGGGGACACTGGAACATACTGCTTAAAATAGGGACTGTCCTGGGAAAATAGGGACTGTTGGTAGCTTTACAAACAGTGGAATATCATTTATATAGATTAGAAAACACTGCTGGTCAGATAAGAACCTTCACGGACCTCAGTCAAGACGTTGGCAGATGCTATGTGCACATAATTAATAGAAACAAATTGTTTTCAGTCTGAGGAGTAACAGTAAAAACAACTGAGAATTCTTCTAAGTTGTACCCAGTCCTGAGATTTTGCAAAGAATATTCAAGCTGGCAACGTACAATGCCTTTCTCAAGCCTAGAATTGCTTTTCATATGAATTCTTAGTAGACTACAGAGTCAGCCTCGTCACTGAAGTCTGCACCTGCTGCTTGAAGTAGTTATATTGAGCCCTGGCCTGAGGCCAATCTGATAATTGTTTATCAGGTTACAGAGTGTTTGACTGAACTTGTATTTGTTGAGGTGCTGAGAAAATGTAGTGGCATCTTGTTTAGAATAGTGCCACAAGTATTGTCCCTGGTGTGTGATCTTTCTCTGCCAAGGTGGAGATAGGGAGCAGCGCTGTGCCTTTAAGAAAGCTGTGGCAGTGTTAAGGAGTGAGGAGCACTGATTGAATATGGAGATCAGTCTGGGCTGATTTAAAATCGGGTAAGACACAGTTATGTGAACTGGGGAATGCTTGTTGTAGTCAGAGGCACAAATGGGCTTTTTCCCCCTGGTACCAGCGTGAAGAGTGTAAGATTTTGAAGTGGGGAGGTAGTGGAGACGTCGCGAGGCTTCCTTGAAGTCCCGCGATCGTTTCCAAGTGTTTGTTTACCGCGATTTCGAAAGTAGATTCGCGAGCGCGAAGCGCAAGGCCTGAAGACGTCATGGGACTTTCTAGGAGTTCCGTGGATGGCAGAGAGCCTCGCGTACTTAGAGTGAGCCAATCAAGTAAGGCAAGGGAAGGAGAAACAGGAAGAAGGTTTTCTGTGCGAGGCATGGCGTGGGGTGAGGGGGGTCATAAAACAACATTTCGGAAACGCCATGTTGGGATCAGAGAAAGCCAATTCCAGCATTTTGGAGAAGGAGCTGCTATGTAGCAGGTAAAAAAAAAAAAAAGTTTAATGCATACTGTTCATGCAATGAAATTAGTGTCTTGAGCCGCTGGAACAGGGGCTGGAAGAGCACTAGGGTTGGATAGAATGTCTTGAACACTGTGTGGGAGCCAGGCTGTATTGTGATGATGTTGTCTGACTGCTGTGTAGGAGTAGCAGAGCACAAAATCTTTAATAAATAGTGCTGAGAGAATTCCCAGGGCACATTAAGTGTGGCTTAGGAGATCCAACAATATAATGGATGTAATTGGTAGTGTCTGAGACCGCTATGCAGGGCGCATGAGCACTCAATACATAATCATTGGCCATGGAAAGAGTCTGGGGCCGCTAGAGAGGGAACCCAGAGCAAATCATAATTATATATGTGACTGATTAGAGGATGTACCTGTAAATGTAGAGATACATAGATAAAACAGCATTGCATTTTATCCTATCTTGCTATGATTTCTTTAAAACTGGAGAAAACCCGACGAGGATAAAAGTGCACACAAGGCTATACTGTCTACAGACTAGGAAGCATGTACATAAGATAGTAAAGGCTGATTGCCTACCTTGTAGTTGTTCTTTTGGGTTCTGAAGCTTTGGAGCTCTGGAAAGTGCGACACCTATGTTAGATGCACAATTTTAACTGACTAGAAGTGACCAGGGACACTCAGAGGGGCCGTCAAAAACTAGTCACATGTGCATCAGACAGCCTATCAGGTGTACACAACCCATGATGTCAGGTAAGTGGAGTGCCTCAGAGAGCCATTCCCCACAATCACCTTTACCAGGTGAGTAAACTACCATTTGCTGAGGGACATGTGTTTTGAGAACTGCGGTCTGGAAATGAGGTGGATGGCTATTGGTCTGTAATTATTGGGATTATCCATTGAACTTGATGTGTGCTGTGAAATTACCAAAGCTGTCTTGAAGTGCATCAGGGGGAATCCGTGAGAGTAAAGCAACATTAGCAATATGGCCCAAAGGGGTGGCAACTGCTGTACTGGCTGTCTTAAAGAGCAGCTCCACACTTCAACATGTATTGTCATAAAGATAATATTTCAGCTCTTAACATTTGCTAGAGAAGACATTTTTAGAATTTTCATTTTTGCATTCCAGGGTTCATAACACATCTCAGTAGCTTATCCAAAAAGAGTGTGTAAAAAACATTTGACTGCCCCCACCTGACCTCATAGTGCTCTTGTTTGTGACACCATAGTGTTTACCATGACAACAGAATGCCATGTCACTGACACAGCGATTATGTGGTCAGATGGGGACAGTCAGAGGCTTTTATTGTAACATTTCTTTATTAGCAGCACTTGTACAGCTTAATAAAAGATCAAATTGATAACAGATATATAGTTCCTGGGTCCCAGGTAGGCAGAGGCACGCAGGCCCCCGGAGGCAGATAATCTCCACTAGATCATGTAGATGTCAGAGTCCTGAAACAGATACAGCACTTTGCTTCTACTTCTAACATTATAACATAATATGTAAAATATGGCACTGAGAACCCCTAGGTCCCCTCACGAATTGATCTGGGTTCAGGTCCTACATGCTCCAACAATGGAGGTTGATGTTGGGGTTCTTAAAAAGGGAAGCATTCAGTACTCAAAACATTTTCTAATGGACTCCATGATTTGTTACATGCTTCTTGCTGATGAAGAACATTATACTGTGTCTTTTCAATATACATACTCTCAAAGATTTGGATGCACCACTGTGCAGTAATCGGCAAATTGTCTGCCAGCTAGGCCTAAGCTAGCATTCTTTTCCTAAGGGATATCCCCAACTGTCACAAGGGATACTGGTAGTATTTTTGGTCAGGGCCTCCATCTGGGCATCCCAAGAAAACCTCAGCCACCCCTGGGAAGTACTGGTAGTTCAGTTTTAGAGAGCATCCCAATTACTCCAGTCCAGTATATGACCACGTTGAGACATGTCCAAGCGTGATAGCTAAAAGTACTCTCTCTACTTTACATTTATGACATCTGTCCAAGTGGTCTGGGTCAATTTTGTGCACTAGGGAGGGCGTGAAATAAGACCTATGAACAGCATTAAAATGGATTTGTCTGATCCTGTTCTTCTTGGACAGTTCTTCAAGATCTTGCAGGCACCTTTCTGCACTCAGTCCAGCAGTTGTGTTTCCTCCAAGTCTGTAGTCCATTTCTGCTTTAATGCTGTCTTTTGGTCCACAACATTGTTTAATAGTGTAGAGTAGAATTTTCTTAAGGGGATTGACATACCCATCTGTTCTCCATAAGATTTCTTCTAGAGGTGAGCACCAAGGGGTTATACCTAGGTTGCCCAGATCGTGGGCAGATCTCTGTTGACTGGCAAAAAATGCAAACAAATCAGGATTCCTCCCTTGCACAGACCCTCAATTTGCCATAACCCTCTCTCCACCCATCTGTTCACAGCCTAGGTTATATATGCTAAGGGCATTCCTGGCCCCTAGAGGCCTGCCTATATGTCTTCTTTGGGTGATATTCCCCACTTATGTCGCACTACCCTGTGTATGCTCAGGCAGACCCATATCAGTGCGCTGGTGAATGGGTTCACCACTTTTTTTAGACAGTCCTATGCTCAGGGTTGGGGCAAAGAGATGTGATAGTGAGCAAGATGGACCTTCTTCAATTGCCACCCACACTGGGTGGCTAGTCTGGTCTTGACCCATGTCCTACAGGAATCCTAGTTGGGTGGCTAGATAATAATGTCTGAAGTTTAGCAGGGACAGGCCTCCCTCCACCTGTTGTCTTTATTGAGTGCCCTGTTCAAAATGGGCTCTTCCCCCACTTCCACAGGAAGGCTGTGAGTTGACCCCCCATTGACTGGAAACATTTTAAGGGGACCCACACTGATAGAACTTGGAACATGTACAGGCACCTTAGCAATGTACACATTTTGACTGTGTTAACCCCACCTTTCAGAACCAGAGGCAAAGTTCTCCACTTTTCACAGTCCTTCCTGATGGAAGTAAGAGTGAGTTTATAGTTCAGGGACCAGCGAAATGATAACTTTTTGGGCAGTATTTAAGTTGAGACACCATTGTAACACTGTTTCTGCAACTGAAAGGGCTGGCTCAGGGCCTTGCCCCATGGGCTGTCACTCACATTCAACCTAGTTTATGACCTTACACTGGGCCATAGGTAGAGAATACATCTGTTAGAGCTGGCAGTGAATGATCCAGCTGGGACAGAAAGAGTAGCACATCATCTGCAAACAGGGAGATTGCATGGTATTACCTGAACTAGCACCTCCTCCAGGATATTTGGGTTATTCCACACTGCCGCTACCAGAGGCTCTATGGTCATGACATACATATCAATAGGGAGAAGGGATACCCCTGCCACGTTCCCCTGGTAAGTGCAAAAGGGGTGGAAAGGTGATTATTGGTGAAGATTTGTGCTTGAGGGGATTGGTATAGTGCAGCCACCCAGGAGCACATTCGGGATGCAAATCAAAATTTAATCAGTGTCTGAAATTTGAAGGACCACCTGACCCAGTCAAAGTTTTCTCCACATCCAGCACAAAAAGGCTGGACCAAGCTGCCCCACCAGACCCACTCCACATAACATTGAGAGATCATCGAATGTTGTTCCTGGCATGGCACCCCTTCACAAATCCTCCATGGTCTTCCTGTATCAGAAAGAAGGGTCCCCTCCAATTCTCTGGGCAAAATCTTGGTCACCACCTTGTAACCTGCATTTAGCAGACAGATGAAGCAGCATACTTCACACAAGGTGGGGTCTTTTTCCAACCTTGTTCCATTATGGTTGCCAGGTATTGGGATGCAGGTCAGGTACCTCTTTTGAGTGCCTCCAACAACATGGCTGTCATCAACTTGCCCAGAATGGTCTATAATACTTTGTAAAACTCTCCCAGGATCCTGTCTGGGCCCAGGCTTTACCTGATGACAGCAATTCTAGTGCCTTCCCAATTCTTGTGTTATTCCTCACCAGGGACTCCCTTTCCTTGGGGTGAGGGAAGGCAGGGAGGGTGTCTATGAAACTGCTTGAGGGAGTTCAGAGAGCTCAGAGGTGTACAGGGTTTGATAAAACTATTTAAAAGAGTTCCTCATAGCTTCCTTGCCAGTAGTCTGTGTTCCCCCTTCACCTCTAATTCTTAGTATGGCCCTGTCTGCCTCTCTCTTCTGAGGCTGCAAGGCCAGTCATTTTCCCCTGCTATCTGCTTCAAAGTATGATTTTGTATGGGTCAACAGCAGGTGCCTTTCTATTTCCCCAGCCACTAACTGGTTGGGTTGGGCTTTCAGTTTCCTGAGCTCAATGAGATCTGCGGCCTCTTGAGAAGCCATGTGTTTTGCTTCCAGCTTTTTTACCCTGTAAGTGAGTCTCCCTTCCTGCCTTTCTACCTGCCTACTCTTATGGGCTGCGATGGAGATCTCCACCACTCTCAAGAAAGCTTTTCCCGCATCCCATCTGGTTGCTTCTGGCATGTCCCCACTACAGTTCTTCTTTATTTATCTTATATTAAGCATGTTGAGCAGACAAATAATGTTGCTTAATGGCATAGCTTTGGTTTAAGTAAATAGAATATGTTTGGCAAGTATAACTGTTTACATATGACCTAACTCAAATTAGTACTGTCATGTAATATGTGGTCTTTGGTCAATGTATTGCTATATGTATTATTGTCTGCTCCCCTCACGGTTCTGTTCAAAAATTCTCCCAGGGCTTACCCTACCTGTTCCTGAATTCTTAATTCACCAGCAGCTTGGGATCCAGGTGTTAGGAAGGTCATTTTGGGATTGGGGCTGCTCCTCCCAGCGAGCATGGTCTGAAAAGAGTGTAGGGCTGTACTCTGCTACTCCCGCAGTTGGTAGGAGTGCTGGGAGATCAGCAGGTCAATTCTTGTACATAGGCAGTGGGCATGGGAAAAGAATGAGAACTTCCTTTCTGCTGAGTGGTGATGCTGCCATGTGTCAATCACTGGGCTCTCCCTAGTCATTTGTCTTAGGGATCCTGAGTGTCGGAGGTGGCATGATGGCGAGGTCTCCCTATCCATATGCTGGTCCCGTAACATGTTAAAATCCCTTCCCACTGTCAGTGGGCCGGGGAATTCTGCCAATGTTATTGCCATTTAAAAAAAGTCCAAGCAGTTTTAATTTGCCTTGTACAGAAAGATGAAACTGAGTCGCACCCCCACACACACATTTAAACTATTACTACTGCATAGCTCCCCTGTGGGTCAGTGGTTTTCCTCAATACCTGGACTTGGAGTCACAGGCAGAACCAGATATGTACCCATCTCACTTTCTAGATGAAACACAATGCCACCATTCATCACCCCACCCCTGTGCCAGTTTATCTGCTTCCTCCTGCATCCTGTGAGTTTCCAGAACAAGGGTCATATCCCCTTTAAGCTTTTTAATCTAGGTCTACACCTTTTTCCATTTCACTATTGTCTTAAGCCCATTAATATTTCATGTAATTATGTTCAACTGTTCATTCATCATCATGATCTAATAATTTAGGAAGCAGATACAGTCCTCCTCCCTGGTCCCTCCGAGACCCATCCCAGAAATTGTTGCTTCAGCTTCTACTTCAACCGTTTTGCCAGAATATCCCCACCACTACCTGCCATATCACCTCCAACCCACCAAATAACTGAACAATAGGCAACAGGCTCGAATATATTCCCTCCCTCAGGGACCTCCAGGGCCTGCATAATCCATTCTGTTCTGATGTATGAGCTGAACTGTCTCATCCTACCTGATTACATAAAGGTGCAGTTACATTACAAATTATTATTTCCTGCTTGCATTCAGAAAGACTAACTGCATAACTGGCAACAGCTTAATAGGCACATGGCATTGCATGGTACTTGTACTTCTAATCCATGCAGCCTCTCTCCTTCCAGGCATGGCGATGGCACCAACATTCTAAGAAGCTCCATTTTCAGGGCTTCTCACCAGGGTCAGAGTCAAACAAATGTGAGGGGTATCATAGGTTCAAACCGGCTTATAAGAGGTCCCAAAAAAGATTTTCACCTGCCTATGCATATACATAAAGTCTTAAGGCGGGTTGATATGTATTGTTATGCCTAAGTCAGGGTGATCCTGAAGAAAGGAGACCTTACAGACCCTCACAGAGTCTCTTCACTTTAGACCTAGATAAGAGAAACCCTGAGGAAGGCATCATGCTCATATGGGGATAGTAGCTTCTTGAGGGGGGTGAGTTCCATGGTGAAAACTGCTAGGCCAGCTTTTCTTGATGGCCTGGTCTCAGCATGCATAAGTGTGTCTCCCACCTCTTCTCCCCATTACTGTCACGGTAGTTGGAAGCTGGGCAACTTACCTCCGAACAGTATAGACACAGGAAGGACTTGCCATATTGTGGGGCTCTCACCACACAGCTTGATTTATCAAGAGGATATAAGAGACCAAGCTAAAAGTAAAAGTCAAGTTAACATCCCTTGCACTTAAACACAGTTCAGCCAGACTGCATTTGTTCATTCACTACTCTAAACAATCAGAGAGAGAGAGAGACTCCAACTCGATCCCCCTCCAACATTTTCCCCCACACTTGTATCGCATTTTGATGGGAAGATTGTTTCAAATGCTGGGCCCCATCCATCTCAGTCCTGATCTTCCTCTCTCACTGCATGCTCCTGCTCCAGGATGGCAGATTCATGAAGGCACTGGCAGTTTTCCTTGCTGCCAGATGATCAGACGGGAGGGTAGAGGTGTCGCGAACTGCCAGTGGTTGGAGTGCAGCCACCTCTTAACTTGGTTTATCTCTGTCCTTCAGTGGCATAATTAGCCCCAAAATTGGGGCACTGGTCTCCCAATTATGATAGTGCCCCCACATTTTTGGCAAAAGTGGAAAATCTGTCAGGCAGCCCAGGCTGCAGCAGGGATAGCCCCAGTCCCACCTCCACTCCTACATACATATAGCCAGCCTTCCTTCCCTCAAGTCCCACCTCCACTCCGCCTCCTCCTACTTAGTGGTGTATCAGCAGCTATGTCCATGACTCACTCTCTCTCTCTCTTCTCCCTGAGTCGTCAGCCAAGTCCCTATGGTGGCAGCTGGAGCATGTACACACAGTGCGACATGGTTACGATGGTGTTTTGTGTGATGCTGTGATCCTGACTTACCCACATGCGCTGGCTTTGCTGTTTGCTGTGTTCCCATGGTCCGCCTCCTGGCACCTTTTCCACTCCCATCACATGGGGCCAACCCCATGCACCAGACTCATCATGGTGGGGGGCATGTAGTCTTATAGATCTTGCTGGGGCGGGACAGGGAATATGAAAACAGGCAGATTAAGAGACAAGTGAATGGGGATAAGATTTAGTTGATGCTTTCTGGTGCCAATAATGTGTGGCCATCTTGGTGGGGTCAGCATGATTGGAGCAAGGTCTGGGATGAAATGGCCTGGTTGATTCTACCACGCTAGCTGAGAAGAGCAAGGTCATAATTTTGTTCTAGCACAGCTTGAGCAAAGTACTGAGAAGAAACCAGTGTTGACTCAACGAGAGCAGAGCCCAGACTTGCAGCAGTTTATTTGCACTGCAACTACAGCTGTAGTGCCTTCCAGGCTTCTCTGAAAAAATTAAAAATTAAATATCAAAACAAACTAACGAAATACAAGAGGGAGCTCAGAGGAGGGGGGAGGGGACAGACATATGCAGTCACTGGCTGACTGCACTACAGCAGAAGCTGCTAAGCAGCTTGTCCTGCAGGTCACATCTTTGTTGTTCTTTTCTTTGCTGGCTTAAGGACGGGACTGGGAAAAGTAACTTAACAAACTTAAGAGCATGCAAATTGCCAGCAGATAAAGGCCTTATGGTCTATCGAGTCTGTGAGTGTGCAGCTAGCAGCCTTTACACAGCAGCTGCCCTCCCTCCCCTCCTCCTGACCCTCCCTCTTACTCTATCCCATCCCTTTTGAAGCAGTCCACTGTTCTACAGGATATCACTTTGACAGGCAACGTGGTCACCCAGACACCCTCTCTCCATAAAAAGTATCTTCTCATTTCCCTGCTGAACCTTCCCACCTCCAATCTGAGATCATTACCACGCATGTCCCTTCCCACCTTAGCTTGAATAGTCCCTCTGTGCCTGTCTTATTTATTCCTTTCATGTACTTGAAGGTTTCAATCATATCCCCCCGTCTCTCATCTCTTCCGGTGAGTACATGTTCAACTCCTTCAGCCTGCTCATGTAGGGTATGTCCCCTAGTCCCTGGATCATCTTTGTTGCCCTACTGCAGCCCTCCAGTAACTAATGTCCCTCTTCAGATATGGGCACCAGTACTACACGCAGCATCCAGGTGTGGGCCTAACCAGTGACTCATACAACGGTAGGATCACCTCCTCTCTCCTTGGAGATATACCCTAGTAATACAACACAATTTGTTGGCCTTTGCAGCTGCCTTCCTGCATTGTGCTGAGCTGTTCATTGAGCCCATTATAATCACCCCAGATCCTTCTCCTCCTCTGTCATGGCTAGCTGAAACCCCACCCCCAGCTGGTAGCTTCTTCTTGAGTTTTGCCCCAAAATGTCATCTTGCACTTTTGGCATTGAACCTAACTTCCAGGTGTCTGACCAGATCTCCAATTTTGACAGATCATCCTGCAACACATACCACCCTCCTAGGTCATCCACTACTGCTCCCATCTTGATGTCATCCATAAAACAAACTGATCTTGCTCTTGATGTTCATTGAGATGTATGATATGGATGACCAAATGAACACCAGTCCCAACACTGGAGCCCTGCGTACTCTGCTTGACACTGCTTACAAATAGCATACCTCCCCCAAAAAAAATTTAACAAAGCAGATAGCTAGCTGAGAAAGGTAGCAGCAGTAGCAGAACTGGAGAACTGCTGCTGCAGTGTATTTATCTGTTCCTGCCTGCCTCTACCTTTCTTGGTAATGTCATAATTTTTTTTATACATGTAACATCCCTTGACTTACCTTTGGCTGTTCTGGGGCCCTCAAAGTCCTCACACCAATGCCGTTGCCACCCATTCTCCTGTGAAGCTCTCCACTGCAGGCCTCTTGACCAATGCCACTAACTGGTTCGGTCTTATCTTTGGACAGAACCCAGTCAGTTAAAATTGCTGCTCCTGTCTCCACCCTTCCAGTCAACACTGGAGTCCCCAAGGCTCTGTGCTTGGCCCATTCTCTTCTCCATTTTCACCTCCCTACTGTCTGTACCTCACGTCCATCACATGTACGCTGATGACACAATACTATTTGCCTCTGGCTCCTCTTCCTCTTATCTGATGACCAGATTCCAGCTGGATTTTGACAACGGCCAGCGCTGGTTCTGCTCAAATCAGTTGGCCCTAAATGCAAAGAAGATGGCGTCAATGATCTTTGGAACCAGGCAAAAGATCTCCAGACTTACAACTGTCCCATACTTTCACACACCTGATGAGTCTCCCCTTGAAGATGTCCCTACCTTCAAGTACTTGGGGGTATGGCTTGACCAGCACCTGGACTTCTCAACTCACATTGAGGCTATCCATAAAACGCAGCACCCAAAACTTGGTGCCTTGTACCGTAACTGTAGGTGCATCCCCTTGGTGGCTCGCAGAGTCATCTTGCAGGGAATGATTCTCCCAATCTTTAACTATGGAGATGCAGTCTACAGCACTGCTCCTAAGTCTACCTTGGCCAGACTGGACCTGCTTTTCCACTCTTTCTGCTGTTTTGCTCTTGACTGTCCCCTCCGTACTCACCATTGCTTCCTCTACTCCTCCCTCTCGCTCCCCTCCCTTGAGGCCAGACGTCTTACACATTGCTCCTCCTTTCTGGCCAAACACTGGCTTGGCTCTCTCCTCTCCTACCTCTCCTCCATCTCTCATCTTCTTCCCCCTCTTCCTACTCCTTATGCTCCTCTAATTTCTGCTCCTTCACCCTCCCACCTAGATCGACTACTGTCGGCCAGATGGCATTCGCCTACCATTTCCCCAAACTTTGGAACTCCCTCTCTCCCCCTAGCCACCTGCTCTGCCACCTCTCTTCACTCATTCTCACTTCAACTCAATCAATCAATCAATCAAAATCTTTATTTATTCAGGTGAGACATCATTGAGCAAGCTCATTTACAAGATGGACCTGATACATAGACATACAGATTAAGCACAGTACATTCCAAACAATGTAAAGAGCTATACAGATTCAAGCTATACATGGAACACATAGGCACAATAAATGATTAGGTACATAGACATTGTTAAATAAATGAATTCAGGATGGTACTGGCTATGGGACCACCCCAGGTACAGGGCAGATACGGTCGTGCCATGGACTGAAGGGTGGCACATGAGGTTGTCAAGTCTGCCCACTGGAGGGTAGGATGGGCAGGAGATACACAGGAGTAGTGGCGATGAGGCCACAAGGTGGGTGATGGGCAGTGTGGAAAGACAAATGTGGGTGGGGAGTCTCCGAGACGGAGAACCTGGTGAGAATAGTATGGATGATGTTGTCTAAACCACGGCCAGTCAATATGCAGGATATTTAGTGAAGGTGGAAACACTTACAGATTTCTTTAACTAAATGGCCATAGAGGGTCTTGAAGGAGGATATGCTAATCGGGGAGCTAAGCTTCAGAGTTTTTTGTACAGTATTCCATAGGGATGGTAGCACAAAACTTGTAGCCATTCTCCTGAGACGTGTTTTTAGCCTGGGTACCTTAAAGTAAATAAAGGATGAGCTTCTCAGTACATAGGCTCCAGGTTCGCAGAGCGGGAGACAATCAGAGATGTAAGGAGGAAGTTTCTTGGTGATGGCTTTGAGTGTCCAGATTAAGGTGTTTCTACCTTTCCTGAAGTGAAGGGAGGGCCGCCCCACAGTTGTATAGAGATCACAATGGTGGGTGGCATGAGGAAGACCAGTGATGAATCTCAATGCCCTGTGGTACAGCGTATCCAGTTTAGCAGGTGTGATGCTGGGCAGTTGCTATAAAGGAAGTCAGCATAGTCGACCAGGAGAGAAATATGGTTTGACCAGCCGTCGTTTGGCATTGCTGGTGAGGTAGCTATTAATCCTAAAAAGAGACCAAGCCTTTGTCTTAATTTCTTTAGGAGGTCTTCCATGTGGTCCGTAAAGGAGAGTTTGTTATCGAGCCATACACTAGGTACTTGAACTTGCTAACAAATTCTAGGTTTCACCCAGAATTTGTGCTAATCTGTGGGACAGTGCCGGCAGTGGCTGGGTTTGCATTCAGTGGGAAGGAAGAAAACAGCATAGCCTTAGTTTTTCTTAGTGTTTAATAACAGTTTTTCTTGAGGGTTGGGTCTGGAGAATGTTGAACTCCGATTGTAAGTCTTTCAGGCTGTTTCAGGTGAGGCGACTAAGGTAGAGGACCATATCATCTGTGAATAGGTGAATCCTGGTGTAACCCCTTGCAAATGGGCTTTCAAAAGTCTTCCAGGAGCTTGCCTGAATGCTCCAAGTCGGGGCAGTGTTGCGTCTGAGCTGTTTAAATGTGGTTCCAAGTGATTGCTATTTGAGCCTCCATGTACTGTCTCTTTAAGAGCTGTCCGCTTGCAGATTTAATTAGTTTGTATAGGGGGACTGTATGTTCTAATGCCCGAATAATGCCCAGGCTGCTGTCAATTCGCTCTGTTTCTGCCGTTGCTACATGTGCAGATGGAGCCTTGTTGAAAGATATAACTGTTTGCCAAAAATCATTTAGAGTGACTGAGAAAATGTAGTTTGTCTAACTTGTCTTCATTTCAGCATGAACTGTTTTAATGTAGCTCTTTCATCTTGGTCCTGAATAGCTGACTTGGACCAATCAGGATGATAGGGAGACCCTAAAATGGAGCCTGTGGATGAATCGGAACTTGGACTCTCAATTTTGAGCCAGCCACAAGGGGATTGTATGGGCAGTGACTCTGGGAAATGTAGTTTTAACCTTGGCATCTTTTTTCCACCAACAGAGGGAGTCTTATTGTGAGTGACAGCCGAACCAGCCAACAGAATGGTGTAGAGCTAAAGGAAATGCCCTGCTCTGTGACTGGAAAGATTAGATCAGTCGTGACTGTGAAGAGAGAAGGAGCTCTGTGCTTCTGCAGTGTATAGTTTTGCGGGAAGCGTGTGTGTGAGGCCCTGAGTTTCGGTCTGCAGCTGTTGTGAGTGCCAGTTTGGACTGAATCCAAGTCATGAGGAGAAAGAAGCACCAGAAGTGTGGAAACCAGGTTCACCCTGAGAAGACTGGAGAAATTGCTGAATCGCTCGGTCTGTCAGGAACTGAAGCTGCTGTGTGTGCTCCCGGGTATTTTGCAGTAAGTGCGATCAGGATCGAGGAGCAGCCTGCCTGGTATAGTACTTTCCTTTTACATATGAGTGTGCGTAGTGCTTGTGGGGAATTGCTATTTCAAATCCCCTATACTGTGTGCTGTGTGTTGAAGCTGGAAGCAAACCCCAGCTTGTCTCAGACTGAAGCCGCTTGCTATCAACTGCAGTGGGGTCCAGTCACAAGGACCTTGTCTCCATGCCCTGTTGTTCTGGCAATCCAGAAGAACATCCACCATCAGTCCTCAGTTTGGGTATTGTGGTACAAATCAGGGTATTCCCCTGCAGCCTGTTTTCAATCACAAGTGTGTCATCTGATTCTTGTTGTTCACTGCTTCATGGACTGAGCCATCCGGCTCAGATTACAATTGGTGTTGTGCATATATTTTCTTCTACAGGGCCTATCCATCTGTACCTGCCGGCAACCCCAGGCAACGGATCTGGCTAGCCCCACAACCTGGATACCCAGAGTGTGACTCTTCAGACCCTGTATGTGTGCACAGTACTGTAATTTAATGCCACCAATTAACCTGATTTCCCCCTCCTGTGTTACTATCCCCTAAATAAATCAGATTTGTTGTTATTATACTATATACTGTCTGTGGTGTTGGTACTTATGGAAACAGTATTGTATTTCACTGTGTATGTTTAACCTTATTTTACGGGGGTGCTCAGAGACATGCTACAGAATCAGTCTCGAGGGTAAGTGGTATTTTATGAGTGAACAGTGTGTATACATGGGGTATTGGGACTGTAACGCCTGTGTACTGGGTGAGCCACTAGAGGGAATAAAAGGGGGTTTCAGTGTCCCAGAGGGCTGTGACCAAGCTAGTCTAACCTCTACAAACCCTGCCCTCTGGTGGGCGCCCGCCATAGAACCTAGGCCCCTCAACCTGTTAGTAGTCAAGCAGGCAGGGATAGTAGCCATGGAATAGCACCAGGGGTTACATCTTGGAGACACCACTGGGATTAGCATCCCTAGTGGCCACATTTACAATCACTGTAAAAATAAATGGATACCCAGACAGAAGTGGCTGTGCACGGTTGGTGGAGTGGTGTACTGGGAGGAGATCGACCCCAAAATGCTATGTTTATCCTGGACATCCCCTGGGTAACAATACGGACACTGTACAGGAGTACTTTCCAAGGTGGAAGGTTTACAAAACCCTGTGGTGGTGGGTGCGACATGCTGATTTGCTCACCCACACTTTCATGGCCATAGTAGAGTATAAGGACCCCATAGATAACTCCAAAGTGCCACAGACTATTACCCAGAGAGAACCCTCACTGCCTGGAGAGTGATAACTAAGGACAGTAAAGACCCGGGGGGGAATGACCCTCCCCACTATCTGAAACTTTTGAGGAGAAATTTGCTAAATTGTTGCTGGAGGAGGGGAAAACTGTGGAGGATTTAAAAGAAACTATTATTGCCACCTGGGGGTGTTCCTCCCCCAACACTCTCTCCCCCTCCAGCACCCGTTATTGCCCCTCCTTCTGTGCCAGTACTAGCCCCTATGTTTGTACCTGCCATTAGTCATGACTCTTATCGCAAGCTCAAAGCATTCTCTGGCATCCACCCTACTCCAAATGGGGAGGCCGATCTGGAAACCTGGATAGACTCTGCTACCCTTGCGGTACAAGACTGGCAATGCTCTGAGGCAGAACAAAGGGCTCACCCTAAGGGAGAGCCTCCAGGAACCCGCCCAATGTACTTTTCGCTCTGAGGTCTCTGACCCTGACACCCAAAGCCAAGAGCACCTAATTGCCCTTGAAAATGCGTTTGGGGGCACCACTAGTGTTGAGGCCTTGAAATGGAAGCTTAAAGATGTTAGACAACAGCCATGGGAATTGTTATCTGCCTATATGGATCGATTAGGGAATCTTACAAACCATTTTTTGAAAGGGGGGTTGGACTTCTAGTGAAGTGGACCGGGTAAGACTGGATCATATACTCTGCTCTGCCTGGCACTCTAGCTGGGTGTTGCTCAAATTGCAACTGCATCAAAGGAAATCTAGCCCCTTGCCTTTCCATGTGTTGATGAAGGAGGTACGAGAAGTTGAGGAGGAGGAAGGTTTTTCAGAGCCCTGTGCAGTTGTAGCTGCTACATCCCCTGCTCCAGTTGTGGGGTCAGACGCTGATGGTCTGGAATCACCAAAATCACATGACAGAACCCGAGACTCAAATGTCAGCCAAGGGGGGCCCAGCCAGAGAGGGATGGCTACCGATGTTCTGCCCTGGGATGAACTGCTGAGGGAGTTCAGGGAAGCAATAAATAGTCTCTTTATGAAGGCCCCTCCTACGAGTACAGGCCCCAACTCTTACTCGACTGCATCTGCTATGGGGGTGGGGTGCCCCCCCCAGACATCTCCTGCTGACAGCAGCTCAAAGCTTGATATCTTGACTATGGAAGCAGGGGAACTGAAGAGAATTCTCCAAATGTCCAACCCACCGCCGGCTGAGGTAGCACCAAGGTTTTCTATTGATAGTACCAATGTCGCAGCCCCCAATGTGATGCCTCGGTCACCCCAAACTTCAGCAGACATATTTTGCCATAATTGTGGGAAGGATAGGCACATGAAGAGGGAATGCCGGTCTCGGAAAGACTTAGAGAGAGTGGTGAGCTGGCTACAAGGAGAGCTTTGGAGCACAAAACAATGGTTAAGAGGTGCACGAAATGACCGCAGTGAAGGTCCCAAAAATGCTAACCCACGTCCTTCTGTGGCTAGATCATATACCCAGGCCCTTGCTACTGCCTCTCCAGACTGGTCCAGAATAGTGGGCCCTTCAATGGAAGCTACAATAAAAGTGAATGGTGTGCCCACCAGAGCTGTGTTGGACAGTGGCTCCCAAGTGACAATTATGTTCCAGGATTGGTATCAGAAGCATTTGTCAGATGTACCCTTACAACTATTGGAAGAACTGCATGTATGAGGGTTAAGTGAGAAGGCCTACCCCTACTCCGGGTATATCCGAATTTAGCTATCCTTCCCTACCTCCGTGTCTGGAGTGGCAGAGCAAGTAGAGACCCTGGACTTAGTGTGTCCCCCTACTGGACTGTATGATGGGATTCCTCTGCTAAGTGGGACAAATGCACATATGTTTGGATGGTTGGCGCAGTTGTGTTATGAGAAACAGGGGTCAAGGACTGGTAGAGCTTTGAGAATTCCAGCCTTGATCAAGAAGGCCTATGAGGCACAGAGAGATGCTGAAGGAGTGGACTCAGAGGAACCAGTTGGAATTGTCTGGAAGAAGGATCCTGAGTCTCTGATCCTGGCACCAAATGCCCAATGTACCTTACAGGCGGAAGTCCGTATCAGAAAGGATGTCAAGAATAAAATCCTCATGCTGGACGCACCAGACGATGGGAAATTGCCGTAAGGACTGCTGGTCAAGCCAAGTATTTTGCCTGCCAGAGCCCATGCTAATGCCAGACGGGTAATGGTCCAAGTTCATAATGTGTCTGATAGACAGATTTGAGTAAATAGAGGTTGCACCCTGGCTAATGTACATTGTGCAGATACGGCTGTACTACCCAGTAACAAGTGTTCGGTGGAAAATGACAGAGTGATGCCCGACTTGTTTGATTTTGGTGACTCTCCGTTGCCAGTCGAATGGAAGATGAGAATCAGTAGAAAGCTTGCCCAGAGAGACCAGGTGTTTTCTTTCAAAACGGGATGTAGGATGTGCAAGGAGCTGAGCACCACATCCAGCTGCATGATGAAAGGCCATTTCATGAGAGGTCTACCTGCTGACATAGATGATCTGAGATGGCATCTGCAAGAGATGCTTGCTGCTGGTGTAATACAAGAATCCAGAAGCCCATATGCTTCCCCTATTGTGGTAGTGAGGAAAAAGAATGGGACAGTAAGGATATGCGTGGATTATCGCACCTTGAACCGGTGGACTATTCCTGATCAGTACACAATGCCCCGCATTCAGGATGCCTTAGACTGCCTGAACGGTAGTAAGTGGTTCTCAGTGTTGGATCTTCACAGTGGGTACTACCAGATCCCAATGGCCCCAGAAGACCGTGAAAAGATAGCCTTTATCTGTCCGCTTGGTTTCTATGAATTCATGAGGATGCCTCAAGGGATTTCAGGTGCGCCAGCCACTTTTCAATGACTGATGGGCGTGCAGTGGGGACATGAACTTGTTAGAGTGTCTGGTATACCTAGATGATGCTATTGTGTTTGGCAGCTCACTGGAGGAACATGAGAGCAGATTGTTCAAGGTGTTGGACTGACCGGAAGACTTTTGCCTTAAACTATCCATCGATAAATGTCAGTTCTTCAAAACCTCTGTAAAGTATGTGGGACACATAGTATCCACCGAGGGAATAGAAACAGACCAGAGTAAAGTTGAGGCCTTGATCACCTGGTCACAGCCCCACAATCTAAAAGAACTGCAAAGATTCCTGGGATTCTGTGGTTACTATCGACGGTTCATCAAGGACTATTCAAGAGTGATTCGTCCTTTACTTACTCTTACACAAGGTTACCCTCCTACTAACAAAAAATATAAGAGGTTGGTTTCTTCTGTGCCTGAGAGAGTGTATTTCCATCCTAATGAAGTATTTGGAGCCAGATGGACACCTGAGTGTGAAGCTGCTTTTCATGAGATTATGTATCAACATACCCACGCTCCTGTCCTTGCCTATGCAGATCCAGCAAAGCCCTATGTCTTGCACACTGATGCTAGCCTGCAAGGCTTGGGGCTGTATTATACCAAGAGCACAAGAATGGCCTGAGACCAGTGGCCTTTGCCAGTAGAAGCCTGACCCCTCCGAAAAGAACTATCTTGTACATAAGTTAGAGTTCCTAGCTTTGAAGTGGGCCATTGTTGACCAGTTCCACGAGTACTTGTATGGGGATAAGATACTAGTAAAAACTGACAATAATCCTTTGACCTACGTGCAGACTTCAGCTAAGTTGGATGCCACTGGCCATAGGTGACTTTCTGCATTATCTACATACGACTATGCTGTTGAATACAGAGCAGGCCTGAACCACATAGATGCTGATGCTCTCTCCCAGAGGCCTGTTTCCCAGAATGACTGGGTCAGACTGTCAGAACCTGATATTCAAGCACTCTGCCAGAAGTTTGACAGGGAGGAACAAATGTCCACAGACGCAGTGGACTGTATGGTGGATTGTTTGGGACCCTCTGAGAATTGCATACCTGCTGCTTATTGCCACTTTTCTGCAATAGACATTGGTGCACTGCCTCAGCTGGACAATGACAGTATTCAGCGGGCTCAATCCCGAGACCTCATGATCAAATCAGCTTTAGAAGCCCTCTACATAGAGAAAGATGTGTCCAAATTATGCTCCACTGATTTGAGAACTGCATTGTTATACAAGGAAGGTCCTAAGTTGAAACTGATCAATAGACTGTTATACAGAGAAACAGTAGACAGAGGGGGACAAATAGACAAACAACAACTAGTGCTGCCCACTGCCTTTCGAGACTCAGTACTGAGGTCCTTACACAACCACATGGGGCACCTTAGTATAGACAGAACACTTGACTTGGTGAGATCCAGATTCTATTGGCCTAAGATGGGGGCTGATGTTGAGCAACACATTCAAACTTGTAATTGCTGTTTACAGAGGAAAGCCCTGCCCCAGAGGGCTGCCCCCCTTGTTAATATCACTACCAGTGCATCCGTGGAGCTGGTCTGTATTGATTTTCTGAGTTTGGAGTCAGATCAAAGAAATATTAGTAATGTGCTGGTGGTCACAGACCATTTTACGAGATATGCCCAAGCTTTCCCCACCAAGGATCAGAAGGCATCCACTGCGGCAAAAGTACTTGTAGAAAACTTTTTTGTTCACTATGGAGCTCCACAAAGAATCCATTCTGGTCAAGGAAGAGACTTTGAGAGTCATCTGGTCAAAGAGATGCTTTCTCTGTGGGGAGTGCGAAAGTCCAGAACCAATCTTACCACCCCCAGGGGGATCCGTAGCCTGAACGCTTCAACCGCACTTTGTTAGATATGCTAGGCACCCTCCACCCAAAGGACAAGCCTAGATGGAGCCAACAAATTAGCACCCTGGTACATGCCTACAACTGCACCAAAAGTGATGCCACTGGGTTCTCCCCCTACCGCCTGATGTTTGGAAGAGAAGCTCGACTGCCGGTAGATGTATGTTTTGGAGTTTCTCCTGATGGGGTTCAAGCTGACAACTGTTTACAGTATGTGCAAAAGTTAAAGGCCCAGTTAAATCATGTGTACCAACTGGCTCAAACCATGGCTGTCAAAAGAAATCTGGCCAACAAAGAAAGGTATGATAAAAGGTGAAAGCACAGGAACTCCAGGGAGGAGATCAGGTATTGCTAAGAAATCTGGGACTGCATGGCAAACATAAGATTGCTGACAGATGGCACCATCTCCCTCACATTGTAGTGGGCAAACTAGATGGGCAAACTAGATGATCTGCCTGTGTACAAAATAAGGCCTGAGAATAATTCAAAAGATGTGAAAACAATGCATAGAAATCATTTACTGCCCATTGGACAAATCTTGATTGAGTCTGAGCTCCCAGAAAATGCCCCCTCTGGACCAATGACTAGAGCTGCTGCTAAGCAAAAGTCAAGAAAGTCTGCACCTACAGAAGCTGAGTTAAAGTGTTCCCCTCCACAAGTCCCAGTTGAACATGACTGTCAGTCCATGTCAGAGGAAAGTGAGTGTGGCTTTGAATACTACCCTTCTTACGAACTGAGTTAATTGTTTCGGGGCAATCCCCTAGTCAATCCTGGAGATGAAGCTGGGCCTTCTGGACTGTCTAAGCCCCCAGCTTTGTCCCTGGAGCCAATGCTCCCAGAAACTGAAGTGCAAAGCATCAAGTCAGATGATATGGAATCATTGTGTATGGTTGAACTGTTTGAGCTTTCAGAGGAGGAAATGATGGACTGGGACAGACTGGTGATATACCAGAACAAGAAGAGTGTGTTGAGTGACCTGATAGTTCACTGCCAGTGTCAGAAAACTCCCCATGTGAGCCAAGTGTTGACGGACTCTGAGATTGCAAATCATGGAGCTGAAATTGCCCCAGGTTCTAGCCTCTCTACCCCAGGAGACTCCCTGGCCAGTGAAGACAGTGCTGAAATTGAGCCTAAAAGTGCAGAGACTGTAACAGTTCCCCTAGAAAGACTGGTCGAACTGTAAAGCCTGTAATGCACTAAGCTATGATTCCCTGGAGGCCTGTGGACTTGCCTCTCAATGTTGTCCATAAAGAAGTGTATGTGTCCTGAACTCATTGCCCAAACTGGCGTGATAAGTGCTACCTCCAAGTTAATTGTTTTGCCCTCTATGGTGCCCTGCCCCATCCGGCCCCAAGGTAGCTGATAGGGAAGGGTCTCCTCTCTTCATATTTCATGCACAGGAGATAATAACCTGAGTTACAGTACAATGTGTGTATAATGCTGTGTAAAAAGTGCTGTACTGAAAAGTTTCAAAAAATGTGTTTCTGGTAAGGTGATATGTTGACTGATGATTACATGTATAAGCCTAATGTGATATTGATATAAATGTATATGGTTGTGTTGAAATTTATGGGGGTACCTACTTGACGCGGATGCCAAGTTTTTCCAGACCAGGAAGGGTGTAACCCCCCTGCAAATTGGGGTTCCCAAAAGTCTTCCAGGAGCTTGCCTGAATGCTCCAAGTCTGGGCGGTGTTCGGCGTCTAAGCTGTTTAAATGTGGTTCCAAGTGACTGCTATTTGAGCCTCCACATACTGTCTCTTTAAGAGCTGTCTGCTTGCAGACTTAATTAGTTTGTACGGGGGGACTGTGTGTTCTAATGCCCGAATCCGGCCCGGGCTGCTGTCAATTCGCTCTGTTTCTGCCGTTGCTACATGTGCAGAAGGAGCCTTGTTGAAAGATATAACTGTTTGCCAGAAATCATTTAGAGTGACTGAGAAAATGTAGTTTGTCTTACCTGTCTTCATTTCAGCACAAACTGTTTCAATGTAGCTCTTTCATTTTGTTCTGAATAGCTAACTTGGACCAATCAGGATGATAGGAGACCTAAAATGGAGCCTGTGGACAAATCGAACTTGGACTCTCAATTTTGAGCCAGCCACAAGGGGGTTGTATGAGCAGTCACTCTGGGAAATGTAGTTTTAACCTTGGCGCCTTTTTTCCACCAACAGAGGGAGTCTTATTGTGAGTGACAACCAAATCAGACAACAGAATGGTATGGAGCTAAAGGAAATGCCCTGCTCTTTGACTGGAAAGATTAGATCAGTTGTGACTGTGAAGAGAGGAGGAGCGCTGTGCTTCTGCCGTGTATAGTTTCGCACGGGAAGCATGTGTGAGGCCCTGAGTTTCGGTCTGCAGCTATTGTGAGTGCCAGTTTGGACCGAATCCAAGTCATGAGGAGAAAGAAGCATCAGAAGTGTGGAAACCAGCCAGGTTCACCCAGTAAAAGACTGGAGAAATTGCTGAATCACGCTCGGTCTGTCAGGAACTGAAGCTACTGTGTGTGCTCCCGGGTATTTTGCAGTAAGTGCGATCAGGATCGAGGAGCAGCCTGCCTGGTATAGTACTTTCCTTTTACATATGAATGTGCGTAGTGCTTGTGGGGAATCGCTATTTCAAATCCCCTGTAATGTGTGCTGTGTGTTGAAGCTGGAAGCAAACCCCAGCTTGTCTCAGACTGAATCCATTTGCTATCAACTGCAGTGGGGTCCAGTCAGAAGGACCTTGTCTCCATGCCCTGTTGTTCTGGCAATCCAGAAGAACATCCACCATCCAGTCCTCAGCTTGGGTATTGTGAGTACAAATCAGGGTATTCCCCTGCAGCCTGTTTTCAATCACAAGTGTGTCATCTGATTCTTCTTGTTTCACTGCTTCATGGACTGAGCCATCCGGCTCCAGATTACAATTGGGTGTTGTGCATATATTTTCTTCTACAGGGCCCTATCCATCTGCACCTGCTGGCCAACCCCGGGGAATGGACCTGGCTAGCTCCCCCCCCCAACCTGGATACCCAGAGTGTGACTCTTCAGACCCTGTATGTGTGCACAGTACTGTAATTTAATGCCACCAATTAACCTGATTTCCCCTTCCCGTGTTACTGTCCCCTAAATAAATCAGATTTGTTGTTGTTGTACTATATACTGTCTGTGGTGTTGGTACTTATGGAAACAGTATTGTATTTCGCTATGTATGTTTAACCTTATTTTACAGGGGTCCTCAGAGACATGCTGCAGAATCAGTCTCGAGGTAAGTGGTACTTTATGAGTGAACAGTGTGTATACATGGGGTATTGGGACTGTAACTCCTGTGTACTGTGCGAGCCACTAGAGGGAATAAAAGGGGGTCTCAGTGTCCCAGAGGGCTATGACCAAGCTAGTCTAACCTCTACAAACCCTGCCCTCTGGGAGGAGGCAACCGCCATAGAACCTAGGCCCCTCAACCTGTTAGTAGTCAAGCAGGCAGGGGTAGTAGCCCTTGGGATAGCGCCACCAGGGGGACACACTGGCTTTGATTATATTCATATCAATGTTGTTTACATAGATCACAAACAGTAATGGACCCAGGATCGAACCCTGGGGGACCCCTCTTAGCAGAGGTTTAAGGGAGGATAGTTCACCATCTGACTTAACTTGCTGCCACCGGTCAGAGAGAGGTAATCCGAACCAATGAAGGAACAGTGGATCCAGACCTAAGGCCTTGAGGGAGGAGAGGAGCAGTACATGGTTGACAGTGTCAAAAGCCTTGCTTAGGTCTAAGCATAACAGAACAAAAATTCTTATTTTCCAGGTCCCAGAGCCAATCATTGGTGACTTTAGCTAGGAGCTGTGATGGTGCTGTGCTGTGCTCTAAAGCCTGATTGCATGGGATGTAGAAGGTTCATGGATTCTACATATGTTTTCAATTGCTTGTTTACAATGTTTTCCAGTAATTTGGACAGCGTAGGTAGCAATGAAATTGGTCTGTAATTGTTTAGGTCACAAGGGTCCCGGATTTGTATAGAGGAATGACATGGGCTGTTTTCCATAATGATGGGAGGATACCGTGGGATAGAGAAAGATTGAAGAGGTGGGTGATAGGTGCGAACAAGACATGGAAGGTGACTTTTAGAACATAAGGATCCAGAGAGTCGGCGCCTGCACTTTTCCTAATGTCCAATTTTAGTAGAAGTTCCTCGACCTCTCCACGAGTTCTACTCATACACCTGCAACTACTCCTGACTCTTCCTTCCCTCTGCTCTTCCTCCTCCCTATTGCTCCCTACTGTCCCTTTCCCAATTCTTTACTGCCATACTGCTCTTCCCTGCTCCATGATATTGTTATACGTTACCTATGCATTTCCATGAGTTGTTGAAATATGTCTAGCTGCTTGCCTTGCTGGGAAACTGGTGCCATTACAGTTGATTCCCCTATAAACGGCTATCACCTACTTGTACATACAATTCAAAATGTAACTTGTGATGTTTGTACATATTGCTGTTCTGCGCAGCCGGGCTTCCATACAGCAGCAGAGCCTGCCGTGGAACCTACAAGCTGCTCGCCTACTCCCAAGGACCCGTGCCCGACCACAGCATTCAAGACTGCCCGTGGTTGGGCTTCCATACAGTGGCAGAACCTGCCGTAGAACCTGCAAGCTGCTCGCCTGCCCCCAAGAACCCGCACCCGACCACTGCATTCAAGACTGCCCACGGCTGGGCTTCCATACAGCAGCAGAACCTTCTGTGGAACCAGCAAGCTGCTTGCCTGCCCCCAAGAATTTGTGCCCGACCACAGCATTCAAGACTGCCTGTGGCTGGGCCTCCATACAGCAGCAGAGCCTGCCGTGGAATCTGTAAGATGCTCATCTGCCCCCAAGGACCCGTACCCGACCACAGCATTCAAGGTACGGATGGAGCTTGCCCACAGGAGCTGCGACTGATAGGACATTTGGATTGAGTCGGAGAATCGGGGATTGGCTAATGCCCCTTGGCTCCTTTATTTGAAATGGCTCTTAGTTCTTAGTGCTGCGGCCCTGCCTGATTACCTATCGCTGCTTCTCTACCAGTATTTTCCAGGCCGCCCACCTCCCCACCCCTAGCACTAATTAAATACGCCCTCCCCCCAGACCTCACCTAACACCTCCCATCTCTACAATCAGCACACTGACACATACCCACATTTAAAGGAGCAGACTGTCTTGTTGTGGTTTCATACCACTGCATATACTGTGACCCCCCCCATACATGATGTATTTGTGCTGGAGGAAAACCGGATTTCTCAGCCTAATCCTGTTAATGTTAATAGCCATCAGGGACCTGGAGACGGATACAATGTCACCCACACCACCTCTACCTGAGCTGCTCACCGTTAAAAATATGACACTTAAACCACAAGGCAGAACCATGCACCTGGCAGAAACTCATTCCATGCAACCTTTCAATATACAAATCACGCAAACCCCTAGGCTAGCTACAATAGCCGCAGCAACCATCACAAAATTGCTGCAACAATTCTCCTTCACTGAAATTGTTAAACCACATGGACACCACAGTCTCCTGAACTCCCTAAGATCCAAATCACACTGGAAACACCTTATAAAAAGAATGATAATCATGCTACTCCTACTATCGGGGAATGTGCACCCTTGCCCCGGCCCACCAGATCAAACAACACAAAGGTCATGTGGGAACATCAAAATAGCATCTATCAACATAGGGAGCTTGTTGCCAAAAGTCCCCCAATTCCAGGCATGGGTGGTGCAGCACTGCCCAGATCTTATATCTATTACAGAATTGTGGCTGTCCCCAAAGATATCAGATTCCTCAGTATTCCTTGATGACTACAGCATTTTCTGCCTAGATAGGCTTACAAAGAGAGGGGGTGGCTGTCTGGTGTACCTCCGTAATGACCTCCAGGGTCATGTGATGTCACACTGATCTCTCAACCAGGAAGCCCAGATACTGTCCCTTAAGCTCACAGTAGGTAGGCAGAGAAAAACCTCCTCCTCTCCACTGTCTACATACTGCCTAGAGGTCAAAGAATAGGAATGGAACAATTTATTAACTTCTGTAACCAATGCAAACCAAGCTGGGAACACATTATTCTAGGAGACTTCAATATGAACTGGCTATCACAGGATACCGTGGCAACCAGGGACCATATAGCAAGCTTGTACCTCTCATAACTAGTGACTGAAATGACTAGGAGAAATTATCAAACTGGCGCCTCTACACTAATTGACTGGCTACTCACCTCATGCCTCGAGCACATAACTAACATATGTGTGCTCTGGCCCAAATGCTCTGTAAGGTTTGGGAAGGGATCATAACTCTGGCTGAGCTGCCAGCCTGCCGATCCTTTCCCACTTCCTAGTCTGCCCGCTCCACCCCCACGCTCCTCCGTATCGTGATGTTCAGCCAGGAAGAGCGCAGGGACGTGCTCCATACAAGTATATGGGGCTAATCTTCTGAATGATTTTACACACTTTAGACTGCCTATTAGGAAAATTGAAAGCCACCGCTCAACTAATAGGAACCTTATTAGTCAGCGGTGGCTTTTCATTTTCTTAACAATAGTCTAAGTGTCATCATTCAGTAACCCTTAACATGCTAACGGCGTCCTGCCTGGCTGAGCTGACCGCGACGAGCTGGCAAGAAAGAAGTGGGAAGGGATCAGCTGGCTGGCAGCTCAGCCAGAGTTACTATCCCTTCCCAAACCTTACAGAGCATTTTAAAAATTTTACTCTTGGCACAGAGGGGCTATTGCTGCCCCAGAGTAGCGGGCTATGAAGCCCAAAGTCTTAGTAAGGGGAACTTACACCTTTACTTTAAGAAATACTGTCTCTTGTGTGAACAACAGCATGGTTTCAGAAAAAAATCATAGCACCATCACCACACGTGTGGAGTACATCAGTCACCTGTATGATGCACTAGATTGTGGCAAGTTTGTGGGGTCTGTCTTTATAGAGCTTACAAAAGCTTTCAACACTGTAAATCATTAGGTACTTCTGGTCAACCTAGAGTTGATTGACTTGTCATATGAAACCATGAATTAGTTTGGCAGCTACCTATCACAAAGGTCAGAATATGCCAAAATATCCAGACCAACGTCTGACCTTAAGGACATGGATTTGGGGGTGCCGCAGGGGCAATACTAGGCCCGTTTCTGTTTAGCTTCTTTATAAATTCACTGCTGTCTGCTTGTCCTGCCAACATGGTCCTAGATGCAGATGATGCTGTAATCTCTGCCCCTAGAGTCTTGACCACCGATATCAGCACCACTCTTCAGCATTATCCGGGAATTCTTGAGGCATGGTTCAGCCAAAACAAGTTGCTGCTAAACTATAAAAAGAAAATAATGCACTTCTCTCTCCACAGACAAAAAGAAAGCAGGCCCCTTGTGTATCCTTAGTAGCAGGGTGGCGCTGTTGAGCAGGTCCACACTTTTAAGTACCTGGGAATTCATATTGATGATACTCTAACCATCATGGGACATATAGACCATGTCATCAAAGCTGCAAATATCAAATTAGGGATCCTCCACAGACACAAGCATTCCATGACCACTGAGGCATTGGACATGGCAACAAGGAGCTTCATACTCTCATCGATGAACTGGGCTCACCATTTACAGCGCTGCCTCAGACTCAGCATTAAATAGGATAAAGACATTATTAAATAAAGTATGCAGACACAGAAATTACTTCTTTTTTTTTATTTTTCTTTCCTAGCTCCACGTTGGCTTTTCCTACCTTGCAATCTGTCCTCAGACCACCATCCATCCCATACCTCCACACTTCGAGCCATCACCACTCTACCCCATGGTTACCCTCGTGGAAGAGTGGCGGGAGCCCTCATCTTCCTCACCAGGACCGGATCCAGTATTCACAGTGATGCCTCTGGAAGTGACGCATTCCCAACAGATGGCCATCAAGCACACAACCAGGGCCATTTTCCCAATATTCTTCCCTTTGCAGTGATGAGGCATGCAATGATGCCAGCGGAGAGACTTCACACGTACCACGCACATTCCTCCAGGCATCTGCCCATCTCTGCCCCTATCTGCAGGATCAGCATGATGCCCCCAGCCCCGCTTAGGCCAGTCATTCACCCAC
The DNA here is from genome assembly GCA_016271365.2 of Neoceratodus forsteri. Lineage (NCBI taxonomy): Eukaryota > Metazoa > Chordata > Ceratodontiformes > Ceratodontidae > Neoceratodus > Neoceratodus forsteri. The sequence goes on along the minus strand of CM057450.1, from coordinate 632,693,690 downwards.
CACTGACACACCCCTCCCTGGAGAAGGAGAGCAGTCCTGGATTCTCAATCCTTCATCTGCCCTGCCAACCCCCGGTGGCCTGTGCTTATTCCTGAACATGAGTCACCAGCATAGTGTGAGGTAAGACTTCCAGCATCTCAGCCCTCAGTGCCACTGGGCCAGCCCAGAAAGTACTTTAATCTGCCCTTGCCCTTTAAATCATGTACACTGGGCTGGCAGTGGCATGCTGCGGGTCACGCACTCAGCCACTCATACCCACCTGTCAGTTGCCTTGGTAACCCTTCTGCCTCTCTATCTTTCTGTCTCTCCTGGAGTTGACTTGGCTGGATGGCTCCTCCTCCCAGCTGCTGCTGCCTGCTGCTGCTTCCTAAGTGAGTGTCTTGTGGCTCAAGTTGTTTGGGGGGTGCAGCCAGTGAGCCTGCATACGCTACTGCACTTGCGCCACAGTGAGTTATCGTTGTCACTGTGTCACCTGACCAGCCGTTATGTAGTCAGGTAGTCAGAGCGGAAAGCTGGACTGTTACTCAGAAAACCATCATCACCCTCCTGCCAACTAAGTGCTGGATTGCATGAGTTGTTCCTCACATTGTCCATCTCTTGGACAGCGTTTACAATATTGAATAAAAAATTAACTGCTTACTGGCTGGGGGAGACTTAAAGAAACCACAAAAAGGAAAAGTTAAAAAAAAAAGGAAATAAAAAACAGGCAAAGGGTAGGGGTGACAGCAGGATTCTGAAAGTGTGTGGGGGTGGGGCACATGCACCCATCAGTGACTTTTGCCAAAGGTGGGTCCCGGAGGATTTGTTCCCGGAAGAAATTTATAAGAATTTGGTGCCAAACGGTGCATTTTAGAAGAATTTTCCATGAAATCTGCAGCAAGACAAGCATAGGGATTTAGTAGCTGAAACCCTGAAATAGAGCAGGTAGCTTGAACCAAGGAACATACTTATTCTAATTGTTTTATTGCCTTAGTCTCATACCCAAAACTGCACACAAAGACAGAAAACACACTAATGATTAAGTTTTCTTTTTCCCAAACAAAATGAAGCCTGGCAGACAGGTCTGGGGGGATTTGTCCCCTGGAAGAAATTTTGAAGAATTTGATGTCAAATGGTGAATTTTAGAAGCATGTTCTACTGTATGCAATCTGCAGCAAGACAAGCCTAGGGAGTTAGTAGCTGAAAACCCTGCAATACAAAGCATGACTTGGAACTAGTGAACGCAGTTATTCTAATTGCTTTATTGCCTCACTGATTTTATCAGGTCATCATATACAAACTGAACACAAAGACAGAAAAGAAAACACACTGAGGAAATATTGTTGATGAATGTCTCTATTGTGACGTGGGTGCAAGAGACAGATACCTACCACTGGAAATGGAAAATGCACAAGAGAAACATCAGAGACTACACAGGTTTTGGATGTGATATAATCTCAAAGTTCAAAAAGGGTCAGACTCAGCACACACAACTACACTTCTCTGATCCAGCCGTATAATTCAGGAATTTTCTTTGGTGATGTCAGCAGGAAGTAAAAGATCAATATGTTTGTTTGACCATGTGGCAAATCTGTCAATGACTTCATCTGGATTAGTTTTGTTGTCTCATCCTCAGTTGCTCATTTATTTAGTTGTTTAACCAGGAGTAGCACACTAAGCTGAAAGATTTTTATGTTGATTCGTGTATGAGAAACATATGTTGTGTCAGCATTCTCCACAAGCAGCTTGTGGGCGTGGCACTATTGTGCCCAATGCCCCCACAGCCTGCAAAGGCTTGTCCTCCATCCCCAATGTTGTAACACGCTGTTGCTGACACTAGTTCAGCCAGTGTGCCACAACCTTCTAAAAATCAGCCACTACAATCAGGGCCGCCTCATCATTGCAGCGTCAGCCATCTGCTGCAATAAGGGGCGACCTGTCATTGCAGGGGCGGGGATGTAGGATCTCTGATATTGTTTGTGAACATGGCGGTGGCTTGCCACCATATTCTAAACAATATTTAACCCCATGTTTATTTGCCGGCCAGAGACCACTCCCTGTATGTATATCCCTGGTTTTATTGTCTGCTGACGGGTGCCCAATCCCCGTCCGGCAGAAAGGAGTCCCTTCTGTTGTTTGCCGATGGGGTGCCCAATCCCCATCAGCAAAATGAATCCCCTTTGTTGTTTGCTGACGGGTGCCCAATCTCTGTCGGCAGAAGAATCCCCCCTTTTGTTGTTTGCCGATGGGGTGCCCAATCCCGTCAGCGAAGCAATTCCCCCTTTGTTGTTTGCCGGCGAGTGCCCAATCCCTCACCGACTACAGCTGCCCCACCAAAGAAAGAATCTGGTGGCACAACATGCCCCTGTAAAAGTTAAAAGCGGTCCATAGCGTTTGTTTTACCTGAAAAACAGTCCTAAGTAGTCTCTGCCCCTCCTGACCACACCACCCACTGCCACCCTGCCTCCCCACACCCCTCACCTCATACTTACCTCCGGAGCTGGAGCGATGATCTTTGGTGGACCTGGAACACGCCTGCACTCTTCAAAGCCGACCGCAAACTGAGGAAATGCCAGTAAGCTGTATAATGTAATGAATAGGGTTTTTTCAACTTTAGTGCATATCTTGGGTGTTTTTTGGGAATTTTGTTACCAAATTTTCAACATGGGGTTTGGAACCCCTCCTCATTAATTCTTGAAATGTCATGGCGTTAATCGCCCTGAAAGGTGATTTCGTGGTCACTGTGCGGAATCATTCTTCGGGCCGATTAATGAAATGACAGTAGTGTTCATGAGGTGGCCTCAAAAGCCTATGTTGCAAATTTGGTAGAAAAATCAAAAACTGACTGTTTTACGAGTGTGCGTTATGGCAGTTGCTGCGTACGTTCAGTAACTTTGCGAATTTACAATATTTTCACGCCAGATTTTCAAAATTGGCATTTTGTCACACTTCCTTATGAGCAGTACAGCTGTCATTGTTGACATCCTGGCCAAAATGTGTTTTCGCACTTCCGGCGCAGAATAAAACGGTCTCTGTGGGAAATCAGTGTTCAGGACAGATTAAGAAAATGACAGTGACAGTGTTCATGAGTAGAGGTCCTAAAATTCCTATGTTGAAAATTTAGTAGCGATACTCCATAAAATGGCGCTGTATTCTGACGTCCGTTGCGCGGTTAGCACGCGTAACTATCGTAGTTCCGAATTGTAATATTTTCACTCGAGATTTTCAACATTGCCATTTTCCCAGACCTATTTATGAACAGTGTAGCTGTCATTTTCCCATTCTGGCCAAAATGTGTTTTCGCTTCCGGGCAGAATAGAGCGGTCGCTGTGGGAAATCACTGTTCGGGACAGATTAAGAAAATGACAATGATACTGTTCAGAAGCAGAGGTCCTAAAATGCCTATGCTGAACAATTGGTGATAATAGCCCATCAATTGACTGTGTTATGGTGTGGCGCACTTTCCATGCACCTTGTAACTTCACAGATTTGTAATATTGTCACACCAGATTTTCAACAGTGCCATTTTCCACACCTCCTTATGAGCAGTACAGCTGTCATTTTCACATCCTGACGAAATGTTTTCACAGTTCGGCGCAGAATAACGTGGTCACTGTGGGAAGTCAGTGTTTGGGACAGGTCAAGAAAATGACAGTGGCACTGTTCATGAGCAGAGGTCCTAAAATCCCTATGTTGAAAATTTGGTGATGAAACTCCATAACATGACTGTGTTACAGGCTGCATTGAACTGTTCCACACTTCCCTTAACTTCGCAAATCTGTAATACTGTCACGCCACATTTTCAACAGTGGCATTTTTCACAACTCATATGAACACTACAGCTGTCATTTTTCACATCTTGGCTAAAATATGTTTTGCACACCTGCCAGACAATACACGGTCACTCTGTGAAATTAGTGTTTGGGACAGATTAAGATCGACCGAGTGAGAGGGGGTGACCGAGCTCAATTGAGCTCTGTGGGACTACTGCAGGTTTGTTTCTGGACAGACAAAGGCCCCAACACAAGAGCCCAGTACAGAAGGGCAGCCTGCAGCACTGGGAGAAACAGAACTAGAGAGTGAATGAGGGAGGGGTAGTGAGCGAACTCACGGAAGCGCTGTCAGGACTGCTGCAATTTCTTTGTGGGCAGAAAAAGTTGTCAATACAGGCAGGGGCCCCAGTACAAAAGGCCAGCCTGCAGCGGTGGGAGAAACAGTACGAGCGAGTGAGACAAGGGGACTTAGTGAGCTCAACAGAACTCTATCAGGACTGCTGGGATTTCTTTGTGGGCAGAAAAAGGCACCAATGCAGGCAGGAGCCCTGTACAAAGGGCAGCTACAGCGGGACAAACAGAATGATCGATGAGAGAGGGAGATTGAGCAACCTCAATGGAGCTCTGTTGGGACAGCTGCGGATTTCTTTGTGGACAGACAAAGGTTCCAATTCAGCCAGGAGCCCCATACAAAAGCACAGTCTGCGCCGCCAAGAGAAACAGAATGAGCGAGTGACAGAGCGGTAGTGAGCGACCTCAACGGAGCTCTAGTGTGACTGCTGCAGATTTCTTTGTGGGCAGAAAATGCGTCAATGCAGGCAGGAGCCTGGTACAAAAGGCCAGCTTGCACCGCAGGAAAAACAGAATGTGAGAGTGACAGAGGGGGAGGGAGTGAGTGAGCTCAGTGGAGCTGTGTCGTCACTGCTTCAGATTTCTTTTCTGGCCAGAAAAAAGCCGCCAGTGCAGGCAGGAGCCCAATACAAAAGGGCAGCCTGCAGCGCCAGGAGACACAGAATGAGTGAGTGAGGGAGGGGGAGTCAGTGAGCTCAACTGGGCTCTGTTGGGACTGCTGCAGATTTGTTTGTGGACAGAAAAAGGCAGCAATGCATGCAGGGGCCCAGTACAAAAGGGCAGCCTCCAGTGGCAGAAAAACCAGAATGAGAGAGTGAGTGAGCTCAGCAGAGCTGCATTGTAACTGCTGCAAATTTCTTTGTGGGCATAAGAAGGCAGCAATGCAGGCAGGAACCCAATAGAAAAGGGCAGCCTGCAGCCGCAGAACAGAATGAGCGAGTGAGAGAAGGGCAGTGAGTGAGCTCAATGCAGCTTTGTCGGGACTGCTGCAGATTTCTTTGTGGGCAGAAAAAGGTGCCAACAGAGGCAGGAGCCCAGTACAAAAGGGCAGCCTGCAGCGCCAGGAGAACCAGACTGAGTGAGTGAGACAGGGGGTGAGTGACCTCAACAGAGCTCTGTCATGGCAGCTGTGGATTTCTTTGTGGGTAGAAAAGCCACCAACACAGGCAGGAACCCAGTACAAGGCAGCCTGCAGTGCCAGGAGAAACAGAATGAGTGAGTGAGAGAGGGGGGAGTGAGCCACCTCAATGGAGCTCTGTCGGGACAGCTGCGGATTTCTTCCTCAGCGGAACAAGGTGCCAATGCAGGCAGCAGCCCAGTACAAAAGAGCAGCCTGCAGCACCGGGATAAACAGACTGAGCCAGTAACAGAGGGCCACTGAACAAGCTCAACAGACCAACGCAATCAACATTCGGCATTGACAAATGCTTGTTTACAGGTGCAACCTGGGAGCACAGAGAAGTTAAATGACTTGTTCAGGATCACACTATGCAAGTGGAAGCTGTGGGATTCAAACCCAGGTCTGATCTGCTGGATGTCACCAGATTTGCAGCTCAGAGCCTTAAACCACTGCACTATACTGCCTCCCTCATGTGGCAAGACCACTTAGTCTGTCCTGACCTATTGTGTCTCTCGATGTTTTTATTCATTTTAGGGCACTGAAGGATCGTTCACATGAACATGTAGAGACTGGTATAATGAGTGTAATGGTATCCAATTGGTGGATGACAGGAAACATAGCCAGTGGCAGTGATTCAAGCAACGAAGAGATGTTCCATGGACAGTTTTCAGAAGGAAAATGTTTAATAAACCTTTGCGCTACAGTCAATTCTTCAGGAAGTTGTACTCCATAGTAATTGCACATAACATTTAGTGCTGTCTTATCTAAAAATAAAGGACTTTTGGTTTCAAAGCCTGAACTGCTTTCAGAAGGTCTACCCCCTCTTTTAAAAATCGTTGTGTCAGTTCTGCAATCATGTTGTCTAAAACCGGGTAGTAACTTTTAGTCCAGTAATCTGTTTCTGAGGTAACTGTCTGTTGTTCCCTAAATCTCATGTCAACTACATAAGCATCAAAATGAGCTGCTAAGCGATGGGTGCGCCATGGGTGGATCCTTTCTTCTGTTACACCATTGGGAGCTATGCTAAATGGTACTGCGAATGCTGTTTCTTCACGGATTAATTCTTTAAATTTCTGTTCATTTCTGAATGAAACCAGAGTATTAATAAATACTTCTATTGCAATGCCAGCACTGGCTAGATCCAGATCTTCAGTCTGTAGTAGACTGGGAAGTCCTTCAATCTGAGAATGCGGTCAAAGAGGAAAAGAGAAAATACAGTGTTGAATGACATCTTGAAGTTATAGAGGCCCCCGAGCTTTGGATGCATTTCCGTGGTCACAGTGAGAGAGATAAGAGATTACGGACTCATAAATATACTTCAGTGCTCTCAGCGGTCTTTTTTGATGTCCCCACCTAGTGTTGCTCAAAGCTGTGACTTTGTATGTTCTGTCAAGACCCATGTCTTGCATGCTGTATGTATCTTCTTCAGTCTGTCACTGTGTACTACAGATGTCGAAAAGAATGCATTGCACAAAATCCGAAAAGTCTTTTACTTCTGAAATGCACTGGCACGAATCAACAAGAATGAGATTTAACTTCTGTGCATAATAGTGAACATACACAGTATGAGGACTGTCCTTTTTGAAAAGCTCCTGAACACCACTAAGATGGCCACTCATGACGCTTGCACCATCATATGCTTGGGCAACAAAAGAAACATCTAGCTCAAAAATATCACATTTTTTGAAGGTCTCATTAATGGTACTACACAAATCTCTTGCATCCAGGTCTGAGGCTTTAACAAAGCACAGAAAACATTCAGCAGGTTTATGTTTATGAACATTTTCACACAGATGTTCATTTGTTCCTGACATAAACTGTCTCTACTGTCATCAGATAAAACTGATACGAATTTAGCATTTTTTGCTCTTGAACAACTGTATCTGTAATACAGGATGCAGCAGACTGAATCAGACCATTATGTGACTCTGTTGAGATATGTGTTACATTAAATGGGGTGGAATTATTTACTTGAAGCACTCTGTCAATCTTTTAATCAAATCTAAGTATCCCTTAAATTTCCTTTACTAGCACTCACCCAAATGTCGAGTTACTTCTACCAGTCTCTTCATGTATTCTCTCCTTTGCAGAATTTCCTTAAACTTGCCCTTGTCTACCTGTATAACGATGTTGCCCATTTCATTTATGCACTTATATACAGACCAGGCAGCCATTGCACTTCTATGAGTGTGAGTTGATGTGTGTGTTCTAAATTTCTCCAGTGCCTTTTTTTAATTTTGAAACCCACGAATTGAAAATGCTTCATCAGCACATCCCTGTCCACGCATGAAACATCTACATGTGTAGCAGAATTTACTCTGTTTTTCACAGCTGTACTCCAACCAATAGAGATCTTTGTACCAGTGATGGTTAAAGTCTTGTCTTTACTTCCATAAATTTAGTACTGAAATTAGTCATTGGCTGAGCAGGGCCTTTCTCTTTATTGCCAAGATCAGTAGTTTTTTTTTTTCACCAACTGAACATACTGTAAGGGATGTGGACAAGTCTAATTCAATAGAGATAGTAGTAGAGGACTGTTCATTGAATTCAGTTGCTGTAATGCTGTTAATACTGAGGCCTTCACCATGACGTACTGTGTCACTTGTTTGAGCATTACAAGTTGTATCTGTATCCGTTAACGTGTTGTCTGTGCACAATGGTTTCATTCACAGTAGATGATAATAATGCTGATAAAGAACTGAATCCTGACATTTTGTCTGCTGTTCCCACATTAAAGAAAGACCTTATGTCATGACTCATGTCTCTTTTGTTCTTCTTTATTTCTAGTTTAATTTTGTTGAATGCCAAAATAAACAAAAATATTGATTTATTATTTTATGGTATCTAAGGAGATAGGCTAGATCGCCAGAGACTGTAGGCAATAAAGCAATTAGTAATGGCAGCAACCCAGCCTTTATCTGGAGCCAGAAAAATGCTTCACCCAGAATGTAACCAATGAAGCAATTAGTGATGATAATAAACTCTGCCTTCATTTTTTTGGATAGAAAAAATGCTCTGAGACTCAGTGCTTAGTTTGTAAAGAAAAAGGTGCCAGGGCACAAAGGCCAGGGGTCTGGGGGCAGCTAGGCACCCAGAAGCTCTGGGGATGTACTGTAGATGCTCTGTGGTGAGTTTTGGGGCTTGTATGGAAGATAAAACACACTTGCTAAATCTTTTCTACCCTTGACCCCAGGAAAAAAAAATGTCCCCTGAGTCAGAGGGGTGGAAGACTCTGGCTGGCCTTATTAAGCAACAAAATGTACCACAGACCATCTAATACCACCAGGTTCTGGGGGCCTTGGGCTGCCCTACTGCAACCCCCCACCACCACCTGGCCAAGGTAGGGTCCAAGAAACAACCTCAAAGCAGAAAGCCTACAAGTGGATAGAGAATGGGAGGGAGGGAGGAAGGTCACTACTACTAGGGCAGTCAGTCTAGCAAGCAGCCCAATATGCAAAGCAGTAACGGGGTACAGTTTTCAGCTGATGGCAAAACCTGTTAATACTGAAGCATGCAAATTTTTCTATAGGTAAAAGATAGTGGGCTAGGCAAGTGGAGGTTCTTGGACAAAAACCCAGGTCTGTCTGCTGGATGTACCAAGTTCACTCACAGGTCAAAACTCTATCCTTTGCTTTCTTTTAGCCTTAAGTTTTTTTTTTTTGGTTATTTTAATGTAGACAGTATTTATTTATTTTTTACTGTGTAAGGTCCCCAAGGCACATGTGTCTGTTTTCAGGGGCGACCCTGGAGCACTGGGAAGGTTAAGTGTCTTGCTCAGAGGCACACATTATGCAAGTGGAGGTTGTGGGAATCAAACCCATGTCTGCCTGCTGGATGTACCAAGGTCACACATAGCTCATTACTCTAACCTCTGCTTTCTTTTATGCTAAAAGCCTTAGATTTTGTTATTTTTGTTATTTTAGTTTACAGGCACAGTAGCCCCTTCTCTTGCCTCCCCCCCCAGCCAGGGATCTCCTGCCCGTTCTTTCCTGCCATTTCCCTGGCAGCCATTTACAAGGGGTATCAGTAGCCTGAAAAATGGGGGAATGTCCCTTCCAGTTCAGTCTGGTGCCTCCCAAGTCTTTTCTCATAGGCACATTCAATTCCACCCACATCACATTGAGAGAGAGCCACGCAGTACTCGACAGACAACGCTCCGTTCCTCCTCCTATTTAATATTTGCCTGTGGTGTGTGGTATGAGTGGTGCTTGCAAAATAGGAGGAGCACTGCCTGGAGGAGAGGAGAATATAGACTGCATCTGGGGCAGAAATTGTTGGGAGGGGATCTGCATGGGCTCAAGCAGCTGCAATTTGCAAAACAAGTTGTCACTTGCTGTGTGGTGAGTGAGTGACTGACAGGCTGCCATGGCTCCTCCTCCACCAGTCCATCCTTGCTCGTTCCTGATGGTGCCTGCTCTGCTATCAAGGAGCTCATTGCGGTTGCATGTAAGTGCACGTGGTTGTAGCCACCATGCCTGAGATCATCTGCCTCCCTGACTCGGGCCCCACCGCCAATCCATGACTGCGATCCACTAAAGGTCATCTGATCAATAGCCTATATCATCAGATAATCCATTGTGCCCTTTTAGATTGGACAATGGAGCTGGCGTGCTAATTGACTCACTTTCTTTACGGTCCGCTGAGCGTGGTTGGGTCGTCAGTTTCTTAAGAGCGGCAAATGTGAGTGGAGCGAGTGGAGGCATGTAGAGAGACTCTATGAATTCAGCAGTTGATCTTCATTTCTTAATTTACTTGAGTTCAATTCATCATTGATCAGCACAGCACAACAACTTTGCATGAAAGAAAAAAAAATTGAACTTATTAAAAAAAAACATTGAGCAAGAAGGAGCTATTGAGGAGGGGGAAGGGAGGAGATAAGACAGCAGGAGCTGAGCCTACCTGGCCTGCTACATTTGTGTAGTGTGTGTGTGACTCAGACTTGACAAGTCTTGTGTTGGTTGGGAGTGCTTGTAGTCTAACTGTAGACTCTAGAAAAAAAATCATATTTTGTGATAAAGAGAGAAGAGAGGGAGCTAAGATGGACTGCAGCAGCAGTAAAAGCTAGCTCACTGAAACCAAATCAAATTTGATTTGGGGAATCGGGGAGAAAGAAGAGAGCTCAGGTGGACTGAATCCACAGTAGCAGCAGCAGAAGCTTGGCAGCCAAGCCGCCTAGTACGCATGTTGGCCACCTTAATTAAGTTTAACATCTGGGGGAAAAAAAAACAGATTTTGAATACAGAAGGAGAGAGAGGTGTGAGAAAAGGAGGAGACAGCCTGCCTACCCTTAGCCACCATTATATGAAAAAAAAAAGAAAACCAGATTGAGAGAGAATGAGAGTTTTGAGATAGGGAGACAGCCTGCCCTACTGTTACCTGTAGACCTCCATTGTCTAAAAATATAAAAAACTAGATTGTGACTAAGAGAGAGTTGTGGGTGTAGAGGAGCCAGCCTGCCCTACTGTTGCCTGCAGACCTCCATTGTCTGTAAAAAATAATAAAACAAAAACCACCAGATTGTGAATAAGGAGAAAGCAGTATGAGTGTAGGGGAAGCCAGCCTGCCATACTGTGACCTGAAGACCTCTGTTGGCTGAAAAAAAGTTTAACAAAAAACAGATTGTGATTAAGGAAGGAGGTGTGAGCATAGGGGGAGCCAGACTGCCCTATTGTTACCTGCAGACCTCCATTGTCCGAAAAAAATAATAAATAACACAAAACCCAGATTGTGAATAAGGAGAGAGGTGTAAGTATAGGGGAGCCAGCCTTCCCCCTACCATTACCTGCAGACCTCCGTTGTCTGAAAGAAAAAGAAGATAAAACAATAACCAGATTGTGAATAAGGAGAGAGGTGTAAGTATAGGGGAGCCAGCCTTCCCCCTACCATTACCTGCAGACCTCCGTTGTCTGAAAGAAAAAGAAGATAAAACAATAACCAGATTGTGAATAAGGAGAGAGGTGTGAGTGTAGGGCGAGCCAGCCTGCCCTACCCAGACCTGTTAACCTACCTACGTAGATACTGTACCACCACAGAATAAAATATCAGCACTTATTATTCTGGCCTACAACTGAATTAAAGTAGAAACCATCCAAAAAAGTCATGAGCATGACATAAGGTCTTTCTTTTGTAAACCCTACCCAGGTATGCCGTTCCTTTCTTGACAGCTTTACCTGGTGGGCGTTGGGAGAGGAATATGTCACCGGGCGCATTGGCTAGGTTTGGCTACTCTGCATAGGGGAACCCAAGTAACTGCAGACAAAGGAAGCAATAGCTGTAATGTCCAATATCAGAAGTGGGATTCTAAAGTGTGGCTTTTATTCACATCCAACAGAATAAACAAAGCACAGATGGACCCCCACGGGGCTACACTCCTGGTAATGCAGATGTAAGGAGACCAGAACACATCCTCATTCACTTTAGCCCTCAGGCTCTGAAACGCACTGGGCACACAGCCTGAACTTGTACTCTGCTCTGGGTTTTCCCTGGCTCAGCTCCCTTGCCAACCACTTGGACACTTTCCATATAGCATGGGAACAGTTACTGGTGGCTCCCTAAACCACCTATGAGCACTTCTGCTCCATCAGGGAATCTTCCTCATCAATCCCATGTCTGGGTACTTTCCTCAGACACAGGCCAAGTACCTGAGAGAAAGCAACAGGTGTCCCAGAGCATATCCGTAGAGGTGAATATGGTTACTACTGATGGGGGGGTCTCCCACCTCTCGCTCCCATAATCCATACCCGGCCATTTCTCTGGACTGTAACACCTCATACTTTAACACATTTTGCTGTGTAGATTCTTTTTAAATGTATTTCACATTCAATCTACTGTCTTTACATCTCATTTGTGCTGGACTTGAACATACTTAATAAGTGGCTTTGTCCATTACTCTAGACCCCTCACAGAGTTAAGCAGTCCAATCCCCACATCTTCCAAACTGTACTTGGCTGTCTTTTCCTGACTCCACAGTAACAGTCCCTTTAGTTTCATCTTGATGCAGGTGAAAACACATGGCCCTTTAGCAGAGCAAACTCACCCTTCGGTTGCAGGTGCTCCTGGGCGTTCTCCTCAAGGAACTCTCTTCCAGAGCTTCTGGTGCCTCAGCAGGAACTTAAACAGGCAGCTTATTTTCCCTTGCCAGACCAAGGGGGTTGCCCCTGGAAACAGGTTGATACTTTCCCCCCATCCCTGCAGGGATGGGGCCTTGAACCATTGAGAGCGGTCTCCACCACTTTAATATGCAGTTCTTGTGTTCCTCTTCCAGTGAGAAAACACACCTACAACAACATAAGTAGCTCTTTGACAGAGCTTAGAGCTCTGAGGGCCTGCTTACAGCAGTGCACCTCTTTCAGACTGCCACACTCTACTGAACTCTCTCCAGACTCACTTCAATTCCCCAACGTCTCTCTAACCTCCAACTGCAACATTCCAGTGTGGCTTATGCAGCTGCGACAGTTCTAAATGATGTCATCCCTCAGTCTCAGCTGAGACTGACAACAGAGTGAGACAGTGTGAAATCCATCTAACTGGAGTTTCACAAGCTGCCTTCCCTGCCTACCACTAGGTCTTACTGGGATTCTAGTAACCCTGGGTAACAGGGGGTTACACTTTAATATGGGAATAGCCGACAAAAGGCCAAGAATCAGTTATTCATTGGCATCCTCTTCAACTTTGAATTAGACCATGTGCACAGACATAATAACTGATACCAGGAGGTCAGTTAACTCCATTTTTGGAGTATTTGACTTCCAAAAATAAGGCAAAAACTTCCAAAATAAAGGGGATGAAGTCATTTGACTTCATATGTAAAACACAAAATTAGATGACTTTCAAAAGTGTAGCATGGAAGTCAGAAATGATGAATATTTCTGAAAGAAATTGCATTTTATCACTATTATATTGCATTAACATCCATAAATTGATCGTTCATAGAATACTGACTTCCACTGAGTGGGATTCGGAAGTATTCTGATTTCCAAAAAATTGGAATGACTTCCAGATTTTGACTCATGGAAGTTTTAGACTTCCACTAAAAATAAATTAACTGAACCCCGATACATCTTTTAATGAGCAAACAACTGAGACAGTAAGTCGAGTTGACAATCTCAGTACTAACACCACTACTAGTGAATTAATTGAAGAGTCTTGTATTACCTCCTCTATTGAATCAGATTTGTTCCAGGCCCTTCCAGTGCTTCACATTGATGATAACCCCCCCTACTGATCTTGGCAATAAAGAGAAAGGCCCTGCTCAGTCTATGACTAATTTCAGTACCAAAATTTATGGAGGTAAAAACCGGGGCTTTAGCCATCACTGATACTAGGTTTTCAGTTGGATGGAGTACAGCTGTGAGAAACAGAGTGCATTCTGCTTTGCATGTAGATGCTTCATGCATGGGCAGGGGTGTGCTGATGAAGCCTTTACAACTAGTGGGTTTCAGAACTGTAAAAAGGCACTGGAGAAATTCATAGAAACATAGAAATTGTCAGCAGATAAGAACTGCCTAGCCCATCAAGTCTGTGTGACATGGAGCTCCTGCCACTTTTGAGGACAGATCTTTTCTTAAATCTGTTGCAAAAGGTCTTCTATTTCTTAGCCTAATCTATTCTTTACAATTTCTAGTCTATAAGGTTGGCCACCTATGGGCACCCCCCCTTTCTTGACTATGCTAAAGTGTCCTTCAAATTTTCCTTTTCCTCTCAGGTCCTCGTGCAGGAAGGGTTATTGTTGTGACCTCTGAGCTGATATAAAACAACAGGCTATGTTCCTCGTTGTTGGATTTAGTATGCAATGGCACTATGTCATAAAATACTTTAATGTATATACCTTATGTGTATAAAACCTGTAAATGTTGAAAATACTATGGCACTAGGTGTTTTTAATAAAGGTAAAAAGTTACTAGGGGACTGTATGTTAAAAATTAAGTTAGCTGTGCTATTCAATGCATGTAAATTGCTGTAAACTAAACAAATCTAAAATTTAATGGTGATTTGCATATATCCCATGACACTTTGCATTATGGACATATGTGTGATGTATTTCTTTGAAACTTGGCTTATAGTCAATGCACTTTGGAGTAACCCTTGTTTCAGTGCTTCTGCACTGAGTTTCTTTGTCTTTAGCTTGTTTTGTTTTTTTTGTGTTTGAGCCACCAGCACCCAAGCAAACAAGGCCCGCATTGGGGAGGCTAAATTTCAACAGCTGAGTTAAATCAGTGAGTCGAGTAGGTGCTGGCTAAGTGCAGAGAAAGGATATACATAGCCTGTTGCTGCAAACTGATATGCTCAAGAAGGACTACACCACTGCTTAAGGCTGTCTCCTGTATTTTGAATAAACATCACACAGAGACTGTGTGTTGAACCTGAAGTTTGATGGTTGGTTCATCTGTTATCCCACAGCCCCTCCACAGCCTGCTCGTAAGCCCTTGTACTGGATTACTGCTTCCAACCCACCCGCTGCTGTACCTCTGTGGTTCCCCTTTGCCTGTACCAAGCATGCTTGAATCCACCCACAGTGCTCACTCCCACCACCACCTGAGGCAGACCATTCCATGTGTCCACCACCCTCTCTGTGAAGAAGAACTTCCTCACATTCCCTCTTAACCTCCCACCAAAAATACATTTTCCCATTGGGAATCAAACTACTGACCTTTTGCTTGGTAGGCCAAGACACATTCACTGCACCACCTGAGTCACTTGAGTCAATTCAGAGCACACACATCAAGTCACTCTCACAGAAGTACAACGGCTGCTTGGTCTGCATATACGTGCACACAGGAAACAGGTAACATCATGATATGAGTAGTCAAGGGCAAGGTTAAGGAAATTCAGCAAAGAAGGGATTACATGAAAAGAATGGTAGAAGTCACTTCGTATTTGGGTTGGCTAGGGTTACCTTTCTGTGGTCACAATGAGAATGGACAGAGTGTTAATAAAGGAAATTTCAGGGAGGTTTTAGACCTGATTAATAAGTTTGATGGAGTTCTTCAAGTTAATGATTCCATCCCATCAAATGCAACATACATATCATCTGAATCACAGACTAGTCAGATGCAATTGTATTACAGATGCAATTGTGCAGAACAAAATGCTAAATTTGTATTGGTTTTGTCTGATGACACTCGAGACATTTCGTATCAGGAACAAATGAGCATCTGTGTGAGATATGGTCATAATCATAAACCTGTTGAATGTTTTCTATGCTTTGTTAAAGTCTCAGAACTGGATGCAAGGGTTTTGTGTAGTACCATTAATGAGACCTTGAAAAAATTTGATATCTTTGAGCCAGATGTTACTTTTGTTGCCCAAGCTTATGATAGTGCAACCGTCATGAGTGATCATCTTAATGGTGTTCAGAAGCTTTTCAAAAAGGACCACCCTCATGCTGTGTATGTTTTCTGATATGCATGCGAACATGCGAATCTGCCAGCAGAAACAGACCACCCGATCTATCAATGTCTGCCTGAGTGTGTGGCTAGCCCCCTAGATTGCAGCTGCCCCAGCCCCCTCCCCATCTGTCATTCTCATGATGGCCTCAGCCCCTCCACCCAGACCCTCCCTCGTGCTCTGTCCCACGCCATCTTAAAACTTCCTACTGTCTTACATGATACCACCCTCTGGTAGAGTGTTCCATTTAGACACCACCCTCTCCATGAAGTAGTGCCTCCTCATCTCCCTCCTAAATCTTCCACCCTCAATCTTGGTCCTTGCCCCTCATGTCCCTACTCTTCCTCAGTTTAAATACCCCTTCAGTGCTAGCCATGTTTATCCCCCTCAAATACTTAAACATTTCAATCATATCCCCCATCCCTCCTCTCCTCCAGTGTGTACATATTCAGCCCATTCTGCCTGCCCTCTTAGGCCTTGCCCTCCATCCCCATAATATTTTTGTTGCCCTCCATTGCACACCTTCCAGTAAATTAATATCCCTCTTCAGATACAGCCTCCAGTTCTGCACACAGTACTCCAAGTGCGGCCTGACCAAAGATCTGTAAAGGGGCAGGATCACCTCCCTTTGCCTGGATGAGAAACTCCTTGCAATACAGCCCAGCATCCTGTTCACCTTAGCTGCTGCTTTCCTGCATTGGGCAGAATTGTTCATGCTCCCTGTTACCAACACCCCTACATCCTTCTCTTCCTCAGTGATCCCCAGCCTCACCCCTCCAAAGCAATAGTCCCTCCTTGGGTTCTTTGCCCCAAAGTGCAAAACCTTGAACTTTTTCACATTGAATCCCAGCTGCCACTTCTCCAACCATACCTCCAGTTTAGTTAGGTCCCCTTGTAGTTGTTTCCATCCATCCTCTGCATCCACCACTACCCCCATTTTGGTATCATCTGCAAACAGACTAACCCTGCTCTCAACTCCATGTGCAATATCTGAGCTAAAGAGCCCAAACAGCACCGGGCCCAGCACCAAGCCCTGTGGCACACCACTTGTCACCGATCTAGGTGTTGAGAGCATCCCCCCAACTACCACCCATTGTAGCCTCCCCTGCAGCCAGTCCCTTATCCAGTTTGTCAGCTTCATTCCACCCCAGCAGAAATCAGCTTGCCCCCCAGCCTCCCATGAGGCACTGAATCAAAGGCCTTGCTGATATGCACACAAGTTAAATCTAACTCTTGAGGGTTCATGTCAGTGCATTCCTGAAGAAAGAGATTTCTTTGAATTTGTGCATGCTTTCTTGCATTCTTTTCGACATCTATAGTGCACAGTGAGAGACTGAAACAAGTACTGCAAGAAATGGGACTTAAAAGAACATTAAAGGTCAAGGCTCATGCAGCACTAGGTGCGGATATCAGAAAGAGCTATGAGAGCATTGAAGTGTACATTGGAGTCCTTATATCGTATCTCTCACAATGTGACCACAGAAATACACCCAAAGCACTGGGACTGTACAACTTCATGAGGTCATTCAAAGCTGCATTTTGTCTTTTCCTGTTTGATCACATTCTCGGATTTGCAGAAGGACTCCACAACCTACTGTTGGCTGAAGATCTGGATTGGGCCAGTGCTGGCACTGCAGTAGAAGCATTTATTGACACTCTGGTTTCATTCTGAAATGAAGACAAATGTAAAGAATTACTTCGTGAAGCAACAGCATTTGCTGCGCCACTTAACACAGCTCCCAACGCTGCAATAGAAGAAAGGACCCATCCATGACGTACCCATCGCTTAACAGCTCTTTTTGATGCATATGTAGTTGACAGAAGATTTAGGGAACAGCAGCCAGTTACTTTGGAAACAGATTACCAAACTAAAATTAACTATCCAGTTCTAGATAACATGATTTCGGTACTGAGACTGTGATTTTCAAAAGAGGGGGTAGACCTACTGAAAGCAGTTCAGGCTTTGAAACCAACAAGTCCCTTATTTTTAGATAACACAATACTGAATGTAATGTGCAGTCATTATGGAGTACAACTTCCTGAAGAAGAATTGTTTGTAGTACAAAGGTTTATTGAAAGGTTGCCTGCTGAAAACTGTCCACAGAACATCTCTTCATTGCTTGGCTCTGCCACTGGCAATGTTTCCTGGCATCCATCAGATGGGTACTATTGCACTTACCATACCAGTCACTACATGTTCATGTGGAATGATCCTTCAGTGCCCTAAAATGATTAAAGACATACCTGAGAGCCACAGTAGGTCAGGACAAACTAACTGGTCTTGCAACATTAGCAATTGAGGGTGAGGCAACTAACTAATAAATGCAGACAAAGCCATTGACAGATTTGCCAAATTGTCAGACATGTTGATCTTTGCTTCCTGCTGCTGCCAGCACTGTGGAGAATCCTTAAATTATATGATAGGATCAAACAGGTGTATTGCGTATGCTCAGCTTACCCTGATTGAACTTCAAGATTATATCACATTCAATTCCTTTTTAGTAGTCTCTGATGTCTGTTGAGTTGAGTGCACTTTCAGTTCCAAGTGGATGCAAGAATGAAATATTTTTGGTCTCTGTGTCTTGTACACGTCACAAAAGACATATTTTTCACCCCAAAACATTTCAGCAGTCTGACTGTTTTCTTTAGATCTTTTGCAGTTGCATATGAGAACCTGATAAAAGACTGAGACAAACAAACTATGTTCACTGGGGCAAGTCACGTTCTGTATTGCAGGGTTTTCAGCTACTATCTCCCTGTGTTTGTCTTGATGTAGATTACATAGCGTGCTTCTGAAGCTCACCATTTGCCAATTGCCACATACAGTACTCTTCTTCTTCTAGATTTCTTCCAGTGGGCAAATCCCCAGTGTCCCACCACCATGCCCCATTTTGTTTTGGAAAAAAAAGAAAGTTAATCATAAGACTGTTTTCCTTCTGTCTTTGTGTACAGATAGTTCTGAGACTAAGGCAATAAGTATGTTCCCCAGTTCAGCTTAGACCTGCTGTGTATGTTAGGGTTTCAGCTATGAAATCCATAGCTTGTCTTGCTGCAGATTTCATATCACGTGCTTCTTAAATTGACCATTTGGCACCAAATTCTTCAAATTTCTTGCAGGGTAACACCCACCCTCCCACCCCATGCCCAGGCACCATTTGGCTTGGGGACAAAAAGGAAAGTTGTTAATTATTTTTCTGTCTGTGTTTCTGAGCACATGGGTCTCAGACTAAGGCAATAAACTATGTTCCGGTTCCCTGGTTCAAGTCACCTGCTGTGTATTTCAGGGTTTCGTCTGCAAAATCTCTTTGCATGTCTTGCTGCCAGCAAGAGGTGCATAGGGATTTTGTAGATGAGCTGCATATTTCATATAAAATGCTTCAAAAATGCACCATTTGGCACCAAATTCTTCAGAATTTCTGCCCCTTCCCCATTCCCAGGCACCATTTGGCTTGAGGGGAAGAAGGACATTTCTTAATCTTTTTATGTGAACGCTTGGGTCTAAGACTAAGGCAATATACCAAGTATGTTCCAGCTCTCTGGTTCAAGCCACCTGCTGTATATTTCAAGCTTTCAGCTACAAAATCCGTATGCTTGTCTTGCTGTAGATTTCACAGAAAATGCTTCTAAAATGCACCATTTGACACCAAATTCTTCAACATTTTTTCCGGGGGGGGGCAACTCCCCTTGGACTTCCCTTTTTGGCTGAAGTCATGAATGGGGCATGTGCCACACACGCACTTTTAGAATACTGCTGATGCCCTTGGTCACAGAGACCAACATAAGGCTAGCCCCTTGTGGGGGCTACAGACAGACCTGCTGACTCCTCCGCTGAGCAGCCACATGAGCAAGAACCAGCCAAGAGCAAACCGAGGTAGCGAGCTGTGACACAGCACAGGCAGCGCGACTTACAATCATTTCCAGCATCCTATTCAAGATGAACATGAAATGTGTGCTGGTTTTGGCAACTTATCTGCCCAATTTGCACATCTACAAAAAACTATAAATGGGCTGGGGGAGTCAGTGGATGGTTACTCTAAGAGGTTGGAGGAACTGCAGGCCTGAGTAAATGTGCAGGAAGAGAAGCTTGAAGAAACAGTAAAAACACTCTATGCTGCCCAAAAGCAGGTCAAGCAACTGGATGAAATTGTTGCTGGCCATGAAAGCTGGAAGCGGCAAACAATGACCACCTGGTGGGCCTCCCAGAGGGAACAGAATGAAGACAGCGCCTTGCTTTTTTAGTATAATGGTTGCCAGATACTGCAGGACTGCCATAAGGGACAAACTTGGAGCTGGAGAGGATCCAGAGATCACTGGGCCACAGGCCGGATGCCTTGGAGCCCCTGAGGCACTTCCTCGCCAGTTTTCTGCACTATGCTGACTACCAAACAGTGCTACAAGCTGCCAGGAGGAAGGGGTAAATCAAAGTAGGTGAAGGTTAGGCAGAAAAAGATAGCATTTAGGAAGTATAAGGAAACACAGAAGGAGCAGGACAGAGAACTGTACCAGTTAAGGCAGAAGGAAGCAGGGAGGGTAGTCAGAATAGCAAAGGCACAAACTGAGGAAAAGATAGCCAATTCGGTTAAGAAGGGGGATAAAACCTTTTATAGGTACATCCGGGAGCATAGAAAGACAAAGGGAGGGATAGTGAGGCTGAATAGAATGGACGGTGGGTGGGCAGAGAGGGGACAGTGAAAAAGCAGGAATACTGAACGAATATTTCTGCTCAGTATTCACAAAAGAGGAAGTGGGGGAGGTGCCTAATCCAATTAATAGAAGCACTCTGGAGAGGGGGGGTCGATCCCAGTCCTTTCACAGAAGAAAGGGTTCTGAAAGAACTCCTAAAACTGAAGGTGGACAAAGCAATGGGCCAGATGAAATTCACCCCAGAATTCTAAAAGAATTAAGCAGAGAACTAGTGACACCACTGACTACTCTTTATAACAAATCATGGGAGGATGGTGTGGTACCTGAGGACTGGAAGAAGGCTAATGTGATTCCCCTTCACAAAAGTGGGAGCAAGACAGAGGCAGAAAACTACAGACCTGTCAGTTTGACCTCTGTGGTAGGGAAAGTGATGGAATCACTTCTGAAGGAAAGAATTGTTGAGTACCTAGAGGCCAGTGGGGCACAGGACCCAAGGCAGCATGGGTTCACAGAGGGAAGGTCATGTCAGATGAATCTAATTGATTTCTTTGACTGGGTGACCAAAGTAGTAGACCAGGGAGGGGCTGTGGACGTGGCCTACCTAGACTTTAGCAAGGCATTTGACACAGTCCCACACAAAAGATTAGCAGTCAAATGAACCAGCCTTGGAGTGGGTGGTAGCCTGGGTAAAACATTGGCTGAACAGCAGGACACAGAAGGTAATTGTAAATGGAGTCCACTCTGAAGAAATAGGGGTTACTAGTGGGGTACTGCAAGGTTCAGTACTGGGTCCAGTCCTTTTTAATGTCTTTATAAGTGACATTGCAGAGGGACTGGAAGGAAAAGTATGCCTCTTTGCAGATGACACAAAGATCTGCAAAAGGGTTGAAAAGGGCTGATATACAAGGAGGCGTGGAAAGGATGAGAAGGGACTTGGCAAGGTTGGAGGAATGGTCAGAAGTATGGCAGCTTGGATTCAATGCAAAGAAGTGCAAAGTAGTGCACCTGGGAAACAAAAACCCAGGGGAAGATTACACAATGGGGGGTAGTAACAATAACAAAAATGGAAAGGGACCTGGGGGTAATCATATCAGATGACCTTAAGGTTGGCAAGTGATGTGAGAAGGCGGTAGGGAGGGCTGGGGGGATACTGGGATGTATAGGGAGAGGCATCACCAGCAGAAAATAGGAAGTTGTTATCTCCCTGTACAGACAGTTGGTGAGACCCCATCTGGAGTACTGCATCCAGTTCTGGAGACCCCATCTCCACAAGGTCATAGACAGGATGGAGGCAGTTCAGAGGAGGGCAACTAAAATGGTGCATGGTCTGCAAGAGAAGCCATATGAGGAGAGGCTAAAGGAGCTTAATATGTATACCCTTGAGGAAATGAGGGAGAGGGGGGACATGATAGAAACTTTTAAGTACCTCAGCAGAATCAACAAAGTCCAAGAGGGTAGCATCTTTCAGAAAAAGAGATGTGCAAGAACAAGGGGACACAATTTGAAGATAGAGGGGGGACGGCTCAGGGGCAATGTGAGGAAGTATTTTTTCACAGAGAGGGTGGTGGACGCATGGAACAGCTTTCCTGATGAGGTTGTGGGGTCTAAAACTGTGGGAGAATTCAAGAATGCATGGGACAGACATAAGGCAATTTTTGTGGGGGGTAGGAAGAAATAGGCTGTTGGTTAAATAGGATCTGCAGCTTATCCTGTAGGTAGGGAAATGGGCAGACTAGGTGGGCCAAGCGGTCCTTATCTGCCATCAAAGTCTATGTTTCTATGTTTCTATGTAAAGTAGAGAATTCTGTAGTGCTAGTGTTCCTTGCCTGCAGTCACCATCACCAGGGCAGAAGGACAACAGGGGTGTCAGCAGGATTCTAAAATGGTTGGGGTACATGCCCCATCAGTGACTTTTGCCAGCGAGTCTGGGGGTTTGCCCCATAAGAAATTTTGAAGAATTTTATGTCAGATGGTGAATTTTAGAAGCATGTTCTATGCAATCTGCAGCAAGACAAGCATAGGGAGTTAGCAGCTGAAAACCCTGCAATACAGTACATGCCTTGGGATTCGTGAATGCAGTTAATCTAATTGTTTTATTGCCTCACTGTTTTTATCAGGTCAACATATGCAAACTGAACTCAGAGACAGGAAAGAAATCAGACTGACGAAATATTGTTGATGAATGACTCTATTGTGACATGGGTGAAAGAGACAGAGATCTACCACTGAAAATGGAAAATGCACAAAAGAAACATCAGAGACTACACAGGTTTTGGATGTGCTATATGTGACGAGGACAGCCAGTTCTGAGTGCTGTAGTATCATTTTTTTGTAATATCAAAATGGGTTATGGACTGTCTGTCATGAGAGATGCTGAAATCTGGTGCTCCGGGAGTGACCTCACCCCCCCCCCAGGTTTCAGCTGAAATATGAAAGCCATGAGAAAATGCTGAAACAGCATGTGAGATTACACACACACTGGTTTTAGATACCAGGTGTTATATGGCAGGCCAGAAGCTATTTATAGACTTTTCTAAGTTAATAATAGATGTTGTTGTTAAGAAAGAAATCATAAAAAAAAAAGGTTTATGATGTTAGAAGGGGAAATCAGCTTTAGCAAACTGGCGCGAAGTTGTAAATGTTCCTCTGATGCCTGTGTGAGAGAGAGAGGATACTGATTAAGATCAAAGAGATATCATTTGAAGAACATATGAGTATGCTGAGGTTGCAGAATTTAATTTTTGAAAAAGATATCCTGTTTTTTTTTAATAAAGATATATTTTTTTATATATTCTGACAGATGAGGAGCTAGGTGACCTCACCCAAAAAGGGGTTGGCAAATACAGTTTGCTTTAAGGAACATTCTATTTTACTTCAGAGACACTTTTATCTAGATTCTGACAAGGAAACATCTGTGAGCACTTTTAAACAGGTATTTAGAAAGACAGACAAAATCTAAATATTGTTGTAGGAATTTGCACTGTTTAATTCTGTTAAACTGTTCACAAGACTGCACTCGGAGGTTGGCACTTTGGGAGTAGAGGGCCTGACCTGCTGAGTGGGTTTGTGACAGATTGGTTGGCAGTGGTGGCATAATTTTGGTATTACAACCTTGTATTGTTCTGTGTCAGCTGAGACTGTAAGCTCTCTTGCAAAGAAAGAAAAAGGCAGAGTTTTTTTTAAAAGAAACAGAACTATATATCACTTGGCATACAGTCAAGTTCCTACCTGTTTATTTTTTTTTCTGAAGTGCAAGTCAGGTAGCCGTGAGTCAGGAGGAAGATGACTCAACTACAGCAGGCACATTGTAGATCACTTGAAGCAGTTGTGCAAGGACAGAGGTCCCGTTTGAGTGACAGCCAGAAGCAGAACCTCATAGAGGCCCTGATGGTAGCAGATACCCAGAGCAGCAAGTCACAGACCATGACTGAAGGAACCAGACCTCGAGTGTGGCAGGACTAGTGGCCAGTGCTGTGTCCAGATTTGGTGAGGATGACAGCAGGGCCACTATCAGTGAAGGACACAGTAGCAGGGAAAGGTCATCAGTATCCTGAATCCAGAGGTACTCAGACTGCAAATTGAGTTGCGCAGGATGGAGCTGGAGTTCCAGGAGTAGAGAGAGCAGAAACAGGGAGACGCAGACCGTGAGGAGCGTGAGTGCCAGCAAGCTGCTGAGGAGAGAGAGAGCGAGACGCGAGATGCAGACCGTGAGGAGTGTGAGCGCCAGTGAGCTGGAGGAGAAGAGAGAGGAGTGCCAGATGCAACACAAACTGGAGAAGCTACTACTCCAACCAGCGGCACCAGAGCAGGTAAGTGGCTTGGGTTTAACTGGGACTGCAGGACTGGGTTACAAACTGAATTCCAAATTAATAGCCGAGTTTAAAGAGGGGAGGATATGGATGCCTTTTTAAATTCTTTTGAAAAAGTTTGTATTCAGGCTAAAATTCCTAGAGAGTCCTGGAGCTTCCAGCTATCCCCGCTACTTACCGGGAAAGCTCGGGATGCATTGGGTCAAATGGACAATGAGGACAGTAATGATTACAGCAAGCTAAAAGTTGCACTGTTAAAAAAGTTTGAATTAACTGCTGAATCATACAGAGCTAAATTCTGTAAGCTCAGGAGAAGCCCTGATATGAGCTACAAGGAGCTAGCCACAAACAACATCAGTTTTTAAAACGTTGGTGGGAAGGAATTGAGGCAAAATCTGTTGATAAAATTGAAAATGTGATTTTATTAGAACAGTTTTATTGGGCTTGCCCAGCAGAGCTAAAAACCTGGCTAGAGGACCGAGATCCCAAAACAGTGCAAGAGGCTGCTGAACTCTCGGACCACTATGCCAAGAGCAGACCTGCTCTAAGAGCAAATGGGGCAGGTGTGGCAGTGCAGAAAGGGAAAAGTGCCTTCAGGGCAGCTAAAACCCTCACTGCCTCCACTGAAACCAGTTAGCCCCAGGTTTCAGAGAAAAGATTTCTCTGAGAAAAGAAATGAATGTCGGTTGTGTAAAGAAACTGGGCATATTGCCACACAGTGCCCCAAAAAGGCAAGCAATACACAACAGGGTGCTAGAAAAGAAGTTGGTTGTTTGTGTGTCCCTGGAAGCATGCCAGTGAACATGAGGGAACACATGCACCCAGTCATGGTAAATGGTGTGCAGACGCAAGGGTTAAGGGACACAGGGGCATCTCTAACATTAGTAAAGGGGGATCTGGTACAGCCTGGTCAGCTTATACCCAATAAATACATCACTGCCCAAGGGTTCACTGGTGAAGAGAAAACATTATCCCTCACTAGTGTTCTTTTAGACTGGGGTGAAACAGGGGGAACTATGCAACAGGTGGCTGTAGCAAAAACATTAGCAGTGGATGTGATCCTGGATAACAATCTCCAACAGGGTATGGTATGTGCAGTTACCCATAGCCAAGCGGCAAGGGAAAATTGTAGTTCCCTGAACCCCATGGAGGACATTGTGGGAATCACTGGGAGGCTGGTTCCCCAGCCTGAGTATCCTGATATGGAGACTGATAAAAAGGGTAGAAATTTCCCCGGTAGCAAGTGACCACACAGCTACAGAAGGTTACTCCAAAGAGGGAGGGGTGACCCATTGTCAGAGGGTTGGGACTGACAGTGATCCTGAGGGCCCTGACACTAGTGCTAGGGACCCTAGTTTAGCAACTGAAGGTGACTTGTCCCATGCCTTGGGAATGTGTGAGGGGTTTGCAGCTGCTCAGAGAAGTGACCCTAGTTTAGAGAAGCTGAGGGCTTGGGCAGACTCAGACAGTGCACAGGGAGGTGACGGCTGACATAAGGTTTATTGGGAAAATGGACTTATGTATTCTTAGGCAGTGAAGACAGAGGGAGGGATGCTAGGCAGGCAGCTTGTCATTCCCCAGGGGTATCATGAGCAGTTGCTCAAAATTGCACATGATATTCCCTTGTCTGGTCATCTGGGAATCACGTGCACTACAGTGGTTAGTCTAGAATTTCTACTGGCCTAACTTCACCAAGCAGGTGAAGGAGTATTGCAGGTCTTGTCACTGGTGCCAAGAAATAGGGAAGGTGGGCAAGAAAACCCAAGCCACCCTGATTCCCTTGCCCATAGTGGAGGAGCCATTCCAGAGGATGAGAATGGATATTGTGGGGCCTTTAAATAACCCCAGCTCCTCAGGGAAGAGATTCATCCTGACTGTGGTGGATTATGCCACCCGGTACCCAGAGGCAGTCACCCTATCCTCTCTGAGGACAGACAAAGTGGCAGATGCTTTACTTGGGATTTTTCTCCTGTGTTGGGTTTCCACAGGAGGTAATCACTGATCGAAGGGGTTTCTTCATATCAGACCTGATGAAATGTTTATGGGAGAAGTGTGGGGTGGTGCCGAGATGCACAACACCGTATCACCCACAAGCCAATGGACTTGTGGAATGATTCAATGGTACCCTAAAGTGAATGCTCTGGGCATTTGCTGAACAGCATGGGAGGAACTGGGAGAAATACCTTCCCCACCTGTTGTTTGCATACAGGGAGGTGCCCCAAGAGTTGACAGGATTTTCCCCCTTCGAACTCTTATATGGACACCGGGTACATGGGCCCCTAGACTTGATCCGAGAGGACTGGGAAGGCAAGCATGCCACCCAGGGAACTCCCATTGTGGATTACATCCTTAGGTTTAGGGAAAGGCTGAAGGAGCTTATGGGGACAGCCCAGAGCAACCTAGCAGCTGCCCAACAGAAACAAAAAGGTGTGATGCAGCAGAGTAGGCTCGCTTATACACGGTTGGTCAGGAAGTCATGGTCCTTATTCTGGTCCGGAAAGACAAGCTGCAGCTGAGTGGGCAGGACCATACAAAGTAGTTAGGAAGGTAAATGACGTGAACTACATTGTGGAGTTACCTGACAGAAGACAGACACAAAGGATGTACCATGTCAACATGATGAAGCCATATGCAAATAGGGCTGACATGGTGTTTGCAGTGTGTAGTCATGGGGAGGGGATGGACGAAGAAGACCCCTTCTGGACTTGCTGGAAGAAAGTAAGTGGGAGTCCTCTGTGGAAGCAGTAAAATTGTCTCCCCAGCTGGCCCTTGACCAGATCCAGAAAGTAAGGGAGGTCTTAGCAGACTTTGCCCCATTGTTTAGCGCCAAGCCTGGACTAACCCCCTTAGCAACACATGATGTGGAGACAGGGACACAGACGCCCATGCGGCGGACAGCATATTGGGTGTCAGAGGCTGTCCAAAAGAATATTAGGAGGGAAGTGGAGGAGATGCTGGATTTAGGGGTAATCCAGAGATCCCACAGTCCCTGGGCCTCACCCGTAGTCCTTGTACCCAAGCCAGATGGCTCAACTCGTTTCTGTGTGGACTATCATGGACTGAATGCAGTCACGAAGTCCGACGCCCACCCGATGCCCCAGACGGATGAACTCCTGGACAAGTTGGGAGGGGACCTACCTTACGACCACTGACCTGACAAAGGGGTATTGGCAGGTAGAGTTGACAGACAGAGCTAGGGAGAGGTCGGCCTTCATCACTCCGATAGGCTTATTTGAGTTTAAAGTAATGTCTTTCTTAATGAAGAATGCCCGGCCACTTTCCAAAGGTTGGTGAACCAGGTGTTAAAGGTGCTGAGGAGTACTGTGGCATACCTGGATGACATTGCCATCTTTAGCACCAGCTGGGAGGAACACCTATACCACCTTAGGGAAGTGCTGGACAGGATACAGAGGCCGAGCTCACTGTCAAAGCCAAGAAGTACCAGGTGGCCATGGGAGAAGTGGCATACCTTGGCATGTGGTAGGCCAGGGACAGCTCCGTCCTAACCAAATAAAGATAGAGGTGATCCAGGCGTGGCCCAGACCAGAAACCCAGAAGCAGGTCAGGAGTTTAGGACAGCAGTACTATGGGAAATTTGTACCCAATTACAGTGCCCTGGCTGCTCCCCTATCTGACCTGACAAAGAAAAGGATGCCAAAGAAAATTACCTGGGGCCCAGCCTGTGAGGAAGCCTTTACCAAACTAAAGGTGGCACTGTGCAGTGTGTATCTGTTTTGACAAGTCTTGACTATAGCAAGACCTTTGTAGTTCAGACTGATGCCTCAGACGTGGGTATTGGGCAGTACTGAGTCAGATATCTAGCCAAGGGACAGATCACCCCGTAGTATACCTGAGTAGGAAGTTACTTCCCAAGGAGCAAGCGTACTCCATGGTGGAAAAGGAGTGTCTTGCCATAGTGTGAGCCCTAAAGAAATTAGAGCCATACTTGTATGGGCAGCATTTTGTGGTGCAGGCTGACCACAACCCCCTGGTTTGGCTGATGCAGATGAGGAAAAACAATGGCCAATTGCTAAGATGGAGTCTTGCTTTACAAGGGTATGATCTGACAATCGTACATAGGGCTGGAGTAAAAAACCAGAACTCAGATGGGCTGTCTAGGGTCTATGAGGAGTGAACTGATTTGGGAAGCTCATCTCATGCAGGGGATAGACCCCCCAATTCAGTCTAGGTGGGGAGGATTGTGACGTGGACAGTCAGTTCTGAGTGCTGTAGTATCATTTTTTTGTAATATCAAAATAGGTTATGGACTGTCTGTCATGAGAGATGCTGAAATCTGGTGCTCTAGGAGTAACCTCACACCCCCCCAGGTTTCAGCTGAAAGATGAAAGCCATGAGAAAATGCTGAAACAGCATGTGAGATTACACACACACACACACCCCGGTTTTAGATACCAGGTCTTACATGGCAGGCCAGAAGCTATTTACAGACTTTTAAAAGTTAATTATATTTGTTGTTGTTAAGAGGGAAATCATAAAAAAAAGGTTTATGACATTAGAAGGGGAAACCAGGTTTAGAAAACTGGCATGAAGTTGCAAATGTTCCTCTGATGCCTGTGTGAGAGAGGATACTGATTAAGACCAAAGAGATGTCATTTGAAGAACATGTGAGTATGCTGAGGTTGCAGAATTTAATTCTTGAAAAAGACTTCCTTTTTTTTATTAAATATATATTTTTTTATATATTCTGACAGAGGAGGAGCTAGGTGACCTCACCCAAAAAGGGGTTGGCAAATACAGTTTGCTTTAAGGAATATTCTCTTTTACTTCAGAGACACTTTTATCTAGACTCTGACAAGAAAACATCTGTGAGCACTTTTAAACAGGTATTTAGAAAGATAGACAGAATCTAAATATTGTTGTAGGAATTTGCACTGTTTAAACCTTGTTCTGTTAAATTGTTCACATGACTGCGCTCGGAGGTTGGCACTTTGGGAGTAGAGGGCCTGACCTGCTAAGTGGGTTTGTGACAATATAATCTCGAAGTTCAAAAAGGGTCAAATTCAGCACGCACAACTACACTTCTTTGATCTTGCCATATAATTCAGAATTTTTCTTTGGAGATATCAGCAGGAAGCAAAATATCAATTCATCTGTTGATCATTTGGCAAATCTGTCAATGACTTCATCTGGATTTATTAGTTTTGTTGCCTCATTCTCAGTTGCTCATGTGGCAAGACCACTTAGTCTGTCCTGACCTATTGTGTTTCTTGCTATGTTTTTATTCATTTTAGGGCACTGAAGCAGTGACTAGTATAGCAAGTGCAATGGTACCCAATTGGTGGATGCCAGGAAACATAACCAGTGGCAGTGACTCAAGCAATGAGGAGATGTTCTGTGGACAGTTTTCAGAAGGCGGATGTTCAATAAACCTTTCGCTTCAATCAAGTCATCTTCAGAAAGTTATACTCCATAGTAATTGCACAAGTAAGCACACCCCACTTCCCTGTCTAGGGGTTTTTAAAGATGGTGAAGTTTGTGGGGAAGGGGGGGGCACTGTACAACCAAGAGAACACTGTACAGAAATAAAACTGGAAAAAAGTACCTGGATTCCCTGGGTGATACAGGTGAGGGTTTGACTCCATCGGGGTGCCCTCAGACCTCCAGGGTGCAGAGATGGTACACAGGAGGGATGAAGAATGCTGACTCTTCACCTGCCTCTCCTTGCCAACTCCACCCGAAGGCCTTTGTGGACTGTCTTCACCAGGCAGGCTTCTTGACATCTTCCTTGGTGGTTCTCTGGTTCCCACTGTTCTGAATGCCACCTTGGAACACACTAGGAGACATGGCTGTGAAGGCAACTTCTTTTAGCAGCAAACAATTTCTCCAAACACAAGAGGCAAATACCAAAACTGCAGGAAACAGGGGATCCCTTTTACTGAGCAAGTAATTTGAACAAGAACAGTCACTCCATGGAGTAGTAAGCACAGTCACTTTGGACCACATGGGTCACAGTAGAAATGAGCAGCAGTACAATGGACCAAGGGGTTCCATTTTTTTTTCATAAAATCCAAGGCAGCTGCCCATAAAACTAGGCAGCCCACAGTCCAATACAGGCAATAAACTTGAGGCCAAATAGGGCCCCCACACAGCAGGCATCAAATGTGACCAAATCAGGCCTTCTACAGCAGGAAGCAATATTAATCTGGCTCCCATTTCATCTTCCATACAGTAGCACGGACCTCCATGGGGTGACTGGAACACTTACGGCCCCCTCACTATCCGCTTCTCCTGCACAAACTTTAATACTGGTTCTGCTTCCTGGAGCCAATGAGTTTCCTTCTTCAAATGGAGCAGTAAACCACAAATGACAAGGGCAGGATAAGACCTCAAACTGTCCAGCACCCGATCACTGATTCATGCCTACTCCGAGCATCCCAAGGAGAATTTCACCCTGGCAATCTCAGAGACACGGGATAGGTCCCTCATGCAGTGATCCCAGTCCAGTACAGTCTTTATTGTGGGGCTACAGCCAAAATGCCATGAGGAATCAAGAAACAGCCTGCCACTCTGCCTCCTTCCCCAACAATCAACCCACAGGTCTCCTCCTGCCTCCTTCAGATGCACACTTCATGGAGCTCCTCTGCATGCAGCAGCTACCTTGTCCAGTGACCTGAGATTGGCTACCACCTTGGTCCCACCATGATCTGGGCTGCCACCCACCAGGCTGTGCTCGGATCCCTCAGCCATAACAGGCTTAGCCACAAGCCTTCTGAACCTGACCCTATACTGTACTTATTCAAGGATGGGCCATTACCACCCGTACCCCCACCTCATGCCTCTGTCTTAGGCAGGCAACATTCTCTTTCTTGCTCTTCCCAGGGATTTGCTTCTTTATGGCCCTCAAAGCACAGGACTCCAACAGGAATAGCAGCCACCACTTTCTGTTTCCGACCGCAGCACACACTACTTCAAAACAACAAAGAACACCTGTGTCACAGGGCCACAAGACCTCCTCCTCCTCCTCTCACTCTCTCTCCAATCCTGGTTTCCCTCACTCACTCCCATTTATGCCCTGTCATGTTTGGTGCCTAAACTATAAGGTCCAATTCAGACGCTGCACACAGGTGCCAAATCAACTGCCCCCAAGTGCCCTGCAGGACTTGTAGTCCTGATTCACACTATTTACATTGCCCTAAGAGGTGCCAACCAGCAGTGAAACTACTCCAGCTAAAAGGAGCATTGGCTCCTTTAAATTTATTTCAGTCGGTGGCCACACATGTGCACTGTGCATGGGTTCACCATCTTATTTATGTAACAAACATTCATTCAGTGGAGCAGTCTTGAGCCTAGCCTTCCGCAAAACTGTACCTGAGACCACCCTGCTAGCCTGGAGGTGAAGAACACCACCCTGCTGCTCGAAGGCACAGACAACAACCCCACCTCTCAGCCTGAATCTGAAATGGACAAGCAGCAGGAAAGAACATAGCCACAGCCACAAGCCACACTAACGGGGCACCACCAGGCATGACTCCCACCCAGCGCCACGAGACACAGCACCACAGGGGAGCACAGAAGTTGCGGGGCTTCACAGGTAAGCTCACTTTGGGTTGCTTACACACATAACATTTAGCACTGCCTTATCTGAAAAAAAACTCTGGTCAGAGCCGATATGGCTGTGGAGAGCTTTTGGGATGCTTTTACCCCTTATTTCTAATGAATTTGCACAATGCAGATCTGTGGAGAGGTAGTTTTAATGTGGTCTTCCTTTTACACATTTTTGCAATTTGTTTTCCTAGGATATGCCTGCTGATTGCTATATATTTAGCCTGGATAGGTCACAGAAGAAATGGCATCTTATTTTCAATGGGGCTCTACATCTACACAATATTATGCTGCATTCTGTAAAATCAGAACACACTGAAAACAATATTTTACATCTGGGGGGACATATTAAGTGCCGGACCGATGCACAAGCAGAAAGATGCATTGTGCAAAGACTGTGTGCCGGTTGGAACTGATACAATATTTAAAGAGTATGTGCCACCAGTACAGTGTGTACATACAGTGAAGTCCACCAGGATGAAGCGCAGCCCTGCAGAATTCTGCAGTAGAGTTACTGCAGCAAAAATGCAATTTCAATGGGAGTTAATCCCTTTTATCATGCAGTAAACCTGTCACACTGTGCTTCATCCTGGCGGGCTTCATTGTATCTGTTGAAAATGTGACCCTGGACTGGAGTCACAGTGCAGGTGCTGCCAAGTCAAGTGCATCCAGGGTGGAACCAACTGAATAACTTCCAGGGGAATGCATGGCACATACCAATATGCACCACAGCCCCAATGGGTGATATTCAGCCCAGGAATGCAAATGAACTAGTTGAGCATGCAGGGTAAAAAGGGGCCTTATGCATGCTCATTACTGGCTCATTTGCATATTGGCCCAGGGATGAATGCACCAGAGCAGCTCTCACCCCCAAGCTCTGACCCCAATCACTCCCATGTGGGACAGACCCTGAAGTCCATGGTGGTAAAGTGGCACCCCCTCCCGTTCCACCAGCTCCAATCATACCAGAGTCCAGGCTCTATTGGTTCCATACTGTAGGGACCCCAATGCCATCCCTGATTGCACCTGAATACACCTACAGTCCATTTCCATAGTGTAGTGACCCCCACTTCCGCTCAACGATGCACAGACACCACCCTCTCTGACCCCCAGCCCATCCCATTGCGACAACTGACTCTGTGATGGGATCATACCACTGTATCGGCAGGTGGCAGAACACTCACAGTAGGACACTAGAATGTGTTATATGTAGTCATGAGCTGTATGTGGGTGATAATGCCCAGTGACCACCTCAGGCACTCGCATGCGGATCCATTATCCTGGTGCCATTGCACTGTTCAGTGCGGGTGATGTCCGATGCTGTACACACTCACACAGGTCCCAAAACAGACATGTTACAGTTGACCTCCCATTCATTTGTACAGTTGGGGAACTGCGGATGAACTATCCATAGCCTGAAGCATACACTGCAAATGGCATTACAAGATACCACACCCCATGGCATCCAGAATACCTCAGCAGTCTGGAGGGTGGCATGCTACACAGGGGAACAGGGGAGATTGTGGACTTTCAGTGGTGTATGACAGTAGAAAGATACAGCATTCACAAGGCATGCATTGGAGGTATGTAAATTCCCTCTTTTGGTTTGCCAGGGACATACACATGGCTGCATACACTGGTGGGTCCATAGCTTGCGTGGTGCCCCAATGCATGGTATAGCCAGTTGGATCATTCCAGAGTGCAGGTCCCCAGACCCGGATTTAGTGCAGTCAATGGCTGGCCATGGCAGGGTGTGGAGGGCAGTGCCAGTCTTTGCAACAGGTCAGGTATGGGGGGAGTGAGGATGTCTGCATACAGGGGTGGTGGGGGGTCCTCTCGCTATGGATATGGACCATGATTTCCTCTGGTGTGATCGGGTCTGGGGAGCCCTACATTATGGAGCTCTTCAGGGATGGAGTTGGATAGATTGGGGATGGAAAGGGGTACCTCTAGTCCACCAAGGGTTGCCAGGCTGTTGTGCACCTGGGTGCACATCCACAGCCCACCTGTGGGTGGCTGGATGGGTTAGGCCAGCTTTCATGGCCTAACTGTGGGCCACAGTGCTTGGGACTGCGGGGCTGCATTCCCACTGAATATGCCATTATATGGTATGTGCATGGGAATGCCCCGTCTTACACACACATACCATTTGTGGTGCCTGGCCCATTCTCTTGTGGCTGGCGCATCCCACACATTTGAGTATCGGCGCTGCTGCACATTGTTGGAGTTAGTGCACATCTTCCTTTTCCACTTAGATCGCTGCACATCTACTTTGAATATGGGGGCCCCAGACTAGGTACCTGAATAAATACATTATAAAAATGGTAAAATCATGACCCTACTGAAAACAAGATATTGCATCTGATCTGGGACAGCCAGAGTAAATACAGTGCATAAATGTGTAAATGAAGATCCCTATGACAATGAGATGTAGCATCTCCCCTGCCCTATCAAGATACAAAATATAGGATTAGAAATAGTCAGTGCTCCCAGATCCAAATAACCATTTCCATGTAAGAAGCTTCATTTTCCTGTGTTTTCCCCACAGTGGCAAAATCAAATCATTGTATAAATCTCGTAGATTTTCCATAAGCCACTGGTTCCTTATTTATGACTTTGTTCTTTATTATGTCAGCAGCCTTTTGTCGGGAAAAGAGCTCTAATTTGCTGTTTGGTATTAATATTATATGTCAAGATGGCCTTGGAATGATTTGGATTTACATGGTATGCATAAGACACAATGGGGGACTATATCAAATAACAAATATCACCATCATTATTTCATGAGCTATACTCAAAATCAGTAATCAGAAGTCGGACAATCTTTCAAAAGATACTAGTGATGCCTGTGAATATATATATATATATATATATAGATGTAATAGATAACCTACTCTTGGGTGTGTGTACGCTCTGATATCGCATATGCCTTGGTGTGCGTTATTGCATATGAGGCCATGAGCCAAGTGCATCAACCACCATGGCGTGCGTATATCATGTGTATCACACTATACCTAGGGTGGTTATCTATCTTATAAATAAGGCAGAATTGTTTTGGGGAGTAAAAGTGCAGGTGTGCGGTCGCGCTCTGATATACGCACGGTCATGTGATGTGTTTTATACAATCACAACACTTGATTTTGAGGATGACGTCCTCCCCATTTTATAAATATATATATATATATATATATATATATATATATATACACATATATACAAATGCTATTTTTGCGTCTTATAGTTGTTAGTTTTCAGAAAAATTCTCATAGACTTTTTTCTGACCACCTGGTGGAATCTTGAATTAGTTAAGTAAATGTTATTTTTTTCTTCAATGCCCTGATCCAGCAACTCAGTAAATACACACTCAGTACATCATATTATAAAATGACAAAAAAACTGTCTTCTGTTTCCAGTTGTTTGGTCAGGAATTTTATAAATGGTGTAGTTATATACCAGTATCTTGCAAGTTCCCCAGGAAGATCTCTGACATTTCAGGAATAATATCAAGCCAACAGACTTCTGAATATGCACCAGCATTTAGGGCCCCTCCCTCAGTCCCCTCCTGCATCATTATAATTTAGCATTGGTGCTAACACCTAGCACCGGTGCTAAATGTCCCTTTGAATAGTGCAGTCTGGCGCAAATTCAGTGCTAGTCCAGTGCAACGGATTTGCACCCGGCTCTACCCTTTGAATATCTGGCCCTATATATCAAGTCAATATCTCCTCCATCTTGGCATCAGATAAGATCTTGGCTTGTAAAAAGTTCTGAAATGCCTAAAGTTTGTTGTAGTTAATTTAAAAACATCTATATGTCTGTCATGTACAGTACTGTGTCTTTTGATACAGGTTGTATATTGTATTTGCTATGCTTGTATTAATGTGCATATTCTGTGTAACTATTTGTTTATTTTATACATTGGGACCCCATTGAAAATGAGCCTCGACTCAACTGGGCTATCTTTTTCTGAATTTTCAGCATAAAATATTTACTACTGCACTACTACGTATTGTGAGAGATCGAAGCAAGTTAACACATACCCTGGCTACATTATTATCAGACCTCAAATTTATTTATTGAAATTATGCATGATTACATTACTAATACTGTAAATTGAAATATTACTGTTCAGACCTTCTTAGTATTTAGACTGCTCATTCCAACCACAAACAATACATTTATGTTCCACAGCCTAGAGTTGGAGGTCCAAAACACAAACAAACCTCAACTGTTGTCCCCTACAAATTAATTTCTAAGTTGTTTTGACTAACTTTTTATAACTCTATATGGGAACATAAGGAATCATATAATTATACAGATGAATTTCTCACTCATGGTTTGTCAGCAGTTAATTCATTAGATGAGGTCTCCCTTGCCAGGAGTTTGACTGTTTTTTCACCCCTCCCCCAAACACACACACACACACACACACACACACACACACCTTACTATAAGATATCTCAATAGCTTTTATCTGTTATGTTTGGGAAAGAGGTGCAGCCCTTGCTCTCAAAAATAAATTTATATATTTAGCCTGGGTAGTTCACTGAAGACCTGGTATTTTATCAGATAGGTCTTGAGAGGTTAAGAAACAGTGTAAATCTTTATAAATTTGCTGTTAAAGGGTAACATTTCTGAGGTATGAATCTTTCTTGAAAGATTCATGCCTAACTGAACTTAGTAGCAAAAAAATGTTTAAATGCTAGGCATTTAAATGTGCAAGTTGTTGCATTTCGAAGGGGGATAAACAAATCTCCAGTTCAATAGGCAACCAATATTTAACAAGCTGTTTCAGTTTCCCAATGGCCATCTGATAAGCAGCTTGGAGTTATGTCTCCAACATTCTAAACAGAAAGAAGGGATTATTTTATTTTAGTTGTCATACTGATTTGAAGATGTGGATCGAGACATTGAAAAGTTCAAAAAATGTGTTCCACGATACTCGATTTTCAAGCTACAGATAGCAAGATGGCTGTAGGCTCTGCCCACAGCCATAACAAAGGACTTGTTGGTTTCAAAGCCTGAACTGCTTTCAGTAGGGCAATCTCCTCATTTGAAAATTGTCATCTCTATTCTGCAATCATGCTGTCTAAAACTGGATAGTAAATTTTAGTTCAGTAATCTGTTTCTGAGGTAACTGTTTGCTGTTCTGTAAGTCTCATATCAACTACATATGCATCAAAATGTGCTGCTAAGTGATGGGTACATCATGGGTGGGTACTTTCTTCTGTTACATCATTGGGAGCCATGTTAACTGGTTCCCAGGGTTCATTTAAAGTCATCTGGGGCCCGAGCATTGGAATTTGTGGCCCCTTCCCTGTGGAATTCTCTACCTCATCGGATAAGACAGTGCCTGAGGGTGGAGAGTTTCAAATCTGCATTAAAAACGCACTTGTTTAATCTTGTTTTTCCTCATATTATATAAGCTTGTTATGGCTGGTTCTTATGCTGTTTTAACCTGGTTTTTATTGTTCATTGTACTAGCGCTATGATCCTTCGGGGAACAACGCTATTTTTATAAATAAAGTTGATTTGATTTGATTTGATTTGATTTTACTACGAAAACTGTTGCTTCATGGAATAATTCTTTAAGCGCCTCTTCATTTCTGAATGAAACCAGAGTACCAATAAATGCTTCTACTGCAATGCCAGCACTGGCTAGATCCAGATCTTCAGTCTGTGGTAGACCGTGGAGTCCTTCTGTGAATCTGAGGATGGGATCAAGAGGAAAAGACAAAATACAGTGTTGAATAACATCATGAAGTTGTAGAGGCCCCAAGCTTTGAGTGCATTTCCGTGGTCACAGTAAGAGAGATAAGAGATTACAGACTCATAAGTATACTTCAGTG
Source organism: Neoceratodus forsteri (assembly GCA_016271365.2). Classification (NCBI taxonomy): domain Eukaryota; kingdom Metazoa; phylum Chordata; order Ceratodontiformes; family Ceratodontidae; genus Neoceratodus; species Neoceratodus forsteri. Next base: position 632,656,216 of record CM057450.1, on the reverse strand, counting down.
CTCTTAATGTTTTATTCTGACATCCCCACTTTATGTTGCCCAAAGCTGTGACTTTGAATGTTCTGTCAAACCCGATGTCTTGCTGTATCTTCTTCAGTCTGTCACTGTGTATTACAGATGTCAAAAAAGAATGTATGCATGCATTGCACAAAATTTTAAAAGTCTTTTACATCAGAATGCACTGGCATGACTCAACATGACCGAAGTTTAACTTCAGTGCATAACAGTGAACATACAGTATGAGGATGGTCCTTTTGAAAAGGACCTGAACACCACTAAGATGGCCACTTACGATGCTTGCACCATCATATGCTTGGGCAACAAATGTAATATCTGGCTGAAAAATATCAAACTTTTTCAAGGTATCATTAATGATACAACACAAACCTCTTGCATCCAGGTCTGAGGCTTTAACGAAGCACAGAAAACATTCAACAAGTTGTTATCCCTTTGTACAGACAGTTGGTGAGACCCCATCTGAGTACTGCTTCCAGTTCTGGAGACCCCATCTCCACAAGGATATAGACAGGATGGAGCAGTTCAGAGGAGGGCAACTAAAATGGAGCAGGATCTGCAAGAGAAGCCATACTAAGAGAGACTAAAGGAGCTTAATATGTATACCCTTGAGGAAAGGAGGGAGAGAGGGGACATGATTGAAACTTTTAAGTACCTCAGTGGAATCAACAAAGTCCAAGAGGGTAGCATCTTTCAGAAAAAGAGATGTGCAAGAACAAGAGGACACAATTTGAAGATAGAGGGGACGTGTCGGGGCAATGTGAGGAAGTATTTTTTCACAGAGAGGGTGGTGGTGCATGGAACTGCCTTCCTGAGGAGGTTGTGGGGTCTAAAACTGTGGGAGAATTCAAGAATGCATGGGACAGACATAAGGCAATTCTTGTGGGGGATAGGAAGAAATAGGCTGTTGGTTAACTGGGATCTGCAGCTTATCCAGTAGGTAGGAAAATGGGAAGACTAGGGGGGCCAAGCGATCCTTATCTGCTGTCAAAGTCTGTGTTTCTATGTTTCTACGTAACAGGTTTATGGTTATGAACATGTCTTATACAGATGCTCATTTGTTCCTGACATAAAATGTCTTCTGTCATCAGATAAAACTGGTACAAATTTGGCATTTTTTTCTTCTTGCACAATTGCATTGGTAATACAGGATGCGGCAGACTGAATCAGACCATTCTGTGACTCTGCTGAGAAATATGTTGCATTTGATGGGATGGAATCATTTACTTGAAGCACTCTGTCAAACTTTTAATCAGATCTAAAGTCTCCTGAAATTTCCTGTTTTAGCACTCTCACCCAAATGTAGAGTGACTTCAACCAGTCTTTTCATGTATTCTCTTCTTTGCAGAATTTTTTTAACATTGCCCTTGTCAACCTGTATATCGATGTTACCCATTTCATCTGTGTACTTATATGCAGACCAGGCAGCCATTGTACTTCTGTGTGAGTTGATGTGCATTTTGAATTTCTCCAGTGCCTTTTCCTAATTCTGAAACCCACAAATTGTAAATGCTTCATCAGCACATCCCTGCCCATGCATGAAACATCTACATGTGAAGCAGAATGCACTCTTATTTTCACAGCTGTACTTCAACCAACAGAAATCATTGTACTAGTGATGCAAAGCCTCCCACACAAAGGCTGGTAAAGTTGGACTACATGGGGAGGCAGGAGGTGGTGGTGTGGGTGAAAAATTGGGTGCATGGTAGAATGCAGAGGGTACATAAATGGCATATTATCAACAGATAGGAAGGTGTAACCAGCGGGTACCGTAGGTTCCTTTGGGCCTCCACTAATCAATGTATTCATAGCCGACATTGCAAATGGGCTAGAGGGGAAGGTGTGTCTGTTCACAAATGACACCAAATATGCAACAGAGTGGACTCCCAGCACGACAAATGAAAATGGAATCAGCCTAAAGAACTGATGGAGTGGTCTAGAGCATGGCAGCTGCAGCTGAATTTCAATGCCAAAAGTGCAAGGTCATGCACATAGAAAGAGGGAACCCAAAGGAGTACTACTTGGGAGGAGAAAGACTAGCAATGACCGGCCAAGAGCATGATCTGGGGGTTGTAATATTGGATGACTTGAAAGAATGTAGACAGTGCAAGAAGGCAGCACTTAAGGCCAGTGGTATGCTGGGATGCATTGGGAGGGCAATCATGAGCCAGAAGAGAGGTGGTACTGCCAATATATAGGGCATGTCTGTCCCCACTTAGAATACTGTATTCAGTTTTGGAGACCACACCTCAGAAAGGACATTGATAGAATAGAGAACAAACCAAAAGAAGGCAACAAAAATATTACAGGAGTACACCAAATGTCATATGAGGACAGGATGAAGGAATTAAACATGTACTCCCTGGAACAGAGGAGGAGAGGAGACATGATCGAGACCCTTCAAATACTTTAAAGGTATAAATAAGGTACAGGTGCAGGAAATTTTTGATTCCAAGGAGAGTAGCAGAATGAGGAGTCATGATCTTAGACTGAAAGGGGGAAGTTCAGGATCAATGTTAGAAAGTTCTTCTTCACGGAGAGGGTGGTGGATGCCTGGTACAGCCTACTTACGGAGGCCATGGGGGCCAAAACAGTTGAGGGGTTCAAAAATGCTTGGGATAAGCACAAAGGAATCATTCAAAGGAGGGGATAACAGGGTGAGCGGTAGTAATCTATACACCATGGGCAGACTAGATGGACTTTGAGGTCCCCTTCTGCTGTCACTTTCTATGTTTCTGTGTTTCTATATTTTTAAAGCTTTGTCTTTTACCTCCATAAATTTTAGTACTGAAATTAGCCATAGGCTGAGCAGGGCCTTTTTCTTTATTGCCATGATCGGTAGGAGGTTTCTCACCAACTGAAGATACTGTTAGGGATGGGGACAAGTTTGATTCAATAGCAGTAGAAGTAGAAGACTGCTCAATGAACTAAGTTATTGTAATGATGCTAATACTGAGGCCTTCACCCTGACATACCGTGTCATCACTTGTTTGATCTTTACAAGCTGTATCTCTATCTGTTATCATTATGTCTGTGCACACGGTCTCATTCACGGTAGATGATAATGATGCTGATGAAGAACTGAATCTTGGCCTTTTGCCAGCTGTTCCCACGTTAAAGAAAGACCTTATGTCATGACTCATTGACTCTTTTCTTGTTCTTTTCTTCTAGTTTAATTCTGCTGCAAGCCAAATTAGTAAAAATATTGATTTATTTATTTATGGTACCTAAGGAGATAGGCTAGATCACCAGAGACTGTAGGCAATAAAGCAATTAGTGACAATACCAAACCCTGCCTTTTCCCAGAGCCAGAAGAAATGCTGCACCCAGAATGTAGCCAATGAAGCAGTTAGTGATTACAATAAACCCTGCCTTAATTGTTTTTGGACAGATAAAATACTCTGAGACTCAGTGTTTAATTTGTAAAGAAAGAGGTGCCAGGGCCCACAAGGTGGGGGTCAAATAAGTAAGCTAGTTTTGGTGTTCGCTCTCTGCACTATTTAACCTCCATTTACAACACACCCTAGATACTGGCAAATGGGGGTCTACATGTCTTTCATTTGTGCTTGACACCTTGAAGGAGAGCTGAGTCTGTTTTTGCCTGATTTCACGGTTTGAGCCATCTATTTGCAAAGGTCAATCCATTTACTGCTGTTCAGGGTCCATTAAGTTGCAGGATAGAGACAATTTAGGATAGAAGGCGCAGAGGCTCATGGACTAGGCAGTCATCTTTGTTCCATTCAGGCCATGCCACCCCACATGAGGCTTTTAAAAGACACAATGATATATGTACAAAGTATTTAGTAGAATAACATAACAAAGTAAAATAAAATAGAAAAAAATTATGCTTAAAGATACTTTCTCTTTAGGAAATGTGGCAAGCAAGTGTTTGCATCTTGTTTTACAATTTATTTACTCAGGATAACAACTCTGAATGACAATGGGGATGAGAAAGGTGTCAAGTGAAAATGGCGGCAGTAGTGTAGGTATTGCAGATATTGCTAGGAGACCATTGCAGAACAGAAACATAGATATTGATGGAAGATAAGGACCGCTGGCCCACCTAGTCTGCTCATTTTCCCTACCTACTATAACGCCACAGATCCTACTTGATCTCCAGCTTTACCCCCCCTTCATCCCTATCCCTTGCATTCTTGAAGCCCATTGCTGTTTTTGCTCCCACCACCTCCACTGGGAGGCTGTTCCAGGCATCCACCACTCTTTCTGTAAAGAAGTACTTCCTCACATCTCCCCCTGACATTGACATGGTCAGGTATTTCCAGATATTTAGTGGTATTTCTAAATGGATTCTCTCTGATGACTCTATAGGCTGTACTGCAGGCTAGCAGGGAAATTATCTAGAGATACCACAGAAATTTCAGGGAATATCTGATCATGTCAATTGCTGCAGCTGTGAAATGCCTAGAAAAAGAGGTACAGAGGGTTAGTGATTGTAGCAGCTGGAAAAGCCCTGCAGAAGAACGGCCTGGAAATGATCATAGGCAATGTGTAGACTGCATGAAGAAAAGAGCGGTAGGTGGTACCTATAGAAAGGAGCAGCATAAGGATGCCCGGTAGAAATGGACACGTGGAGTGGGTCTATTGAAAGGGAGTATCGAGTGAGGTTAGAAAAGGCAATACTGTTTCATGGAAACACAAATTTTTTTGGTTTTTTGTTTTTTTTAAATAAAATGTTATTAAGGCTTATAAAACAAATTTTGCACAGTACTAACTGTCACAAACCCACTCAGCAGGTCAGGCCCTCTACTCCCAAAGTATCAACCTCCGGCGCAGTCTTGTGAACAGTGAACAGTACAAGGTAACCCTCTTGTCTGTTTTGTGAGTTCAGATCAACCTTTGTTCTCAAGTTTTGGAGGGATTCAAACTGTTAACCTCTTGTTAGTATTACCCAATGCACAGGCTAAGATACCTCTGTCTTCGGGGCCAGCTATCTTGCCTCTTACCAGCACCCTAACCAGGTAATACAGAGATGAACCCTTTAAAGCTTTAATAAAGACCTCAGATTTAAAACACTTCTCTTTCCAGTTTGGTATCACCATTCAAGCTTATGTCTATTGTCTGCTATAACCATGTACTTCTCTTACAAATAAAAAAAGAAATCAAAGACAGACTAAGTAAGTTCTAAAAATAATTTTACTGTAATAGATAAGAATATGTAAAACACAACAATACAGAACTGTTATATCACAAGACATACAAATATATTAAAAGAAAAAGGTTTTAAACAGTTCAATTCCTACTACAGTACTTAGTCTCTAAATACTTGCATAAAAGTGCTCCCAAGATGTTTCATGGTCAGAATCTAGGTAAAATGTGTCTCTGTGATGTAAAACAGGCTAAATTAAATGCTGACTTTTACCCACCTTTTCAGGAGGTCATCTATCTCCTCCGTGTTAGGATATAAGAAAATACATATTTTATACAAAAGTATTACATTCTGCAACTTCAGCATAATTCATGTCCTTCAAATGACACTTCTTTTGATCTCATAATAAGCTTCCACTTCCAGGACAGGAAAGCATCTTTATGATTTCGCACTTCTATGTAATAACCTGGGTTTTCCTTCCAATGTCATAAAATGGATATGTTATAGCAACTACAGTTGTAATTAACTCAGACCAACAGGATCCTTAATTAAGGCCTTACATGTAACACATGGTCTCTAAAAACTGAGTGTGTGTGAACTCACATGCTGTTAGCATTTTTCTTATGGCTTTCATCTTTTAACTAAAATCTGAGTGGGGGATGAGTGAGGTCATTCTAAGAGCACCAGATTTTCAACAGAGACAGTCAGTAATACATTTTATATTAATAAAAATGATACAGCACTCAGAACTTGCTGTCTAAGTCACACCCCTCCCCACCTAGACTGAATTTGGGGGATCTGTCCCCTACATGGGATGAGCTTCCCAAATCAATTCACTCCTCATAGACCCTAGACAGTCCATCTGAGTTCTGATTCTTCACTCCAGCCCCTATGTAGGATTTTAGATCATACCTTGTAAAGCAAGACTCCATCTTAGTAGTCTGCCATTTTTTCCCCATCTGCGTCAGCCAAACCAGGGGGTTGTGGTCATTCTGCACCACAAAATGCTGCCTCTACAAGTATGGCTCTAAATTCTTTAGGGCCCACACTATGGCAAGACACTCCTTTTTCACCGTGGAGTACGCTTGCTCCCTGGGAAGTAGCTTCCTGCTCAGGTACACTACTGGGTGATCTGTCACTTGGCTGGACGTCTGGCTCAGTACTGCCCCAATGCCCACGTCTGAGGCGTCCGTCTGAACTGTAAAGGTTTTGCTATAGTCAGGACTTGTCAAAACAGGAGCACTGCACACTTCTTCAGTCTGGTAAAGGCTTCCTGACAGGCTGGGCCCTAGGTAATTTTCTTTGCCATCTTTTTCTTTGTCAGGTCAGACAGGGGAGCAGCCAGGGCACTGTAATTGGGTACAAATCTCCTGTAGTACCCTGTCATCCCTAGAAAACTCCTGACCTGCTTCTGGGTTTCTGGTCTGGGCCACACCTGGATCACCTTTCTCTTTATTTGGTTAGGATGGAGGTATGCCACTTTCCCCATGGCCACCTGGCACTTCTCGGCTTTGACAGTGAGCCCGGCCCTCTGTATCCTGCCCAGCACTTTCCTAAGGTGGGATAGGTGTTCCTCCCAGCTGGTACTAAAGATGGTAATGTCATCCAGGTACGCTACGGCATACTGCTCAGCACCATTTAACACCTAGTTCACCAACCTTTGGAAAGTGGCCGGGGCGTCCTTCATTCTGAAAGGCATTACTTTGCACTCAAATAAGCCTATCAGAGTGATGAAGGCCGACCTCTCCCTAGCTCTGTCCATCAACTCTACCTGCCAATACCCCTTTGTCAGGTCAATGGTCGTAGGTAGGTCACCCTCCCAACTTGTCCAGGAGTTCATCCGTCTGGGGCATCGGGTGGGCATCTGACTTTGTGACTGCATTCAGTCCACGATAGTCTACACAGAAACAGTCGAGCCATCTGATTTTAGCACAAGGACTACAGGGAGGCCCAGGGGCTGTGGGATCTCTGGTTGCCCCTAATCCAGCATCTCCTCCACTTCCCTCCTAATGTCCTTTGGGCAGCCTCTGACACCCAATATGCTGTCTGTATGGGCATCTGTGTCCCTGTATCCACATCATGTGTCGCTATAAGGGGTTAGTCCAGGCTTGGTGCTAAACAAGGGGACAAGTCTGCTAAAACCCTCTTACTTTCTGGATCTGGTCCAGGACCAGCTGGGAGACAATTTACTGCCTCCACCGAGGACTTCCACTTACTTTCTTCCAGCAAATCCAGAAGGGGGTCTCCTTTGTCCGTTCCCCTCATGACTACACACTGCAAACATCATGTCAGCCCTATTTGCATATGGCTTCATCATGTTAACATGATACATCCTTTCTGTCTGTCTTCTGTCAGGTAACTCCACAATGTAGTTCACGTCATTTACCTTCCTAACCAGTTTGTACGGTCCAGCCCATTCAGCTTGCAGCTTGTCTTTCCAGACCAGAATAAGATCCATGACTTCCTGACCCACCATGTATGAGCGAGCTCTGGCTCTGCGGTCATACCACACTTTTTGTTTCTGCTGGGCAGCTGCCAGGTTGCTCTGGGCCGTCCCCATAAGATCCTTCAGCCTTTCCCTAAACCTAAGGATGTAATCCACTATGGGAGTTCCCTGGGTGGCATGCTTGCCTTCCAGTGCTCCTGGATCAGGTCTAGGGGCCCACCTTCCATCCATATAAAGAGTTCAAGGGGAAAATCCTGTTTGACACTTGGGGCACCTCCTGTATGCAAACAACAGGTGGGAAGGTATTTTCCCCAGTCCCTCCCATGCTGTTCAGCAAATGCCCAGAGCATTGACTTTAGGGTACCATTGAATCATTCCACAAGCCCATTGGCTTGTGGTGATCTGATGTTGTGCATCTCTGCCACCTCACACTTCTCCCATAAATATGTCATCAGGTTCGACATGAAGGAACCCCTCGATCGGTGATTGCCTCCGTGGAAACCCAACACAGGAGAAAAATCCCAAATAAAGCATCTGCCACTTTGTCGGTTCTCAGAGAGATAGAAGGCTGCCTCTGGGTACAGTGGCATAATCAACCCACAGTCAGGATGAATCTCTTCCCTGAGGAGCTGGGGGTATTTAAAGGCCCCACAATATCCATTCCCACCCTCTGGAATGGCTCCTCCACTATGGGCAATGGAATCAGGGTGGCTTGGGTCTTCTTGCCCTTCTTCCCTATTTCCTGGCACCGGTGACAAGACCAACAACACTCCTTCACCTGCTGGGTGAAGTTAGACCAGTAGAAATTCTGGGCTAACCACTGCATTGTGCGCACAATTCCCAGATGACCAGACAAGGGAATATCATGTGCAATTTTGAGCAACTGCTCACGATACCCCTGGGGAATGACAAGCTGCCTGCCTAGCATCCCTCTCTCTGTCTGCACTGTCTGAGTATACATAAGTCCATTTTCCCAATAAACCTTATGTTTGCTGTCACCTCCCTGTTTGCCGTCCAGTCTGCCCAAGCCCTCAGCTTCTCAAACTAGGTCACCCCTGAGCAGCTGCAAACCCTCACACAGTCCCAAGGCATGGGACAGGTCCCTTCAGTCAGCTAAACTAGAGTCCCAGCACTAGCATCAGGGCCTCAGGATCACTGTCAATCCTAACCTCTGACAAGGGGTCACCCCTCCCTCTTTGGAGTAACCCGCTGTAGCTGTGTGGTTACCTGCTACTAGGGAAATTTTTACCCCCTTTTTATCAGTCTCCCCATCTAGAGAGACAGGCTGAGGAACCAGCCTCCCAGTGGTTTCCACACTGGTTACTGTGGGGTTCAGGGAACTACTATTTTCCCTTGCCACTTGGCTACGGGTATGTGCGCATACCACCCCCTGCTGGAGATTGTTACCCAGGATCACATCCACTGCTAATGTGTTGGCTACAGCCAAATTGTTGCAGTTCCTCCTGTTTCACCCCAGTCCAGGAGAACACTAGCGATTGGCAATGTTTTCTTCACCAGTAAACCCTTGTACAGTTAATGCATTTATTGGGTATAGCTGACCAGGCTGTACCAGATCCTCCTTACTAATGACAGGGATGCCCCCTGTGTTCCCAACCCGCCTGCATGCACCATTTACTATGACTGGGTGCATGTGTTCTCTCATGTTCACTGGCATGTCTCGTGACACACAAACAACCCACTTATTTTCTAGCACCCTGTTGTGTATTTTAGACTCACCCTTTTTGGGGCACTGTCTGGCAATATGCCCAGTTTCCTTACACACAGCCAACATGCGCTTTCTTACTTCAGATTTTTGTTGAAACCTGGGGCTAACTGGTTTCGGTGGAGGCAGTGAGGGTTTTAGCTGCCCTGAAGGTGCACTTTTCCCTTTCTGTGCTGCCATGCCCACCCCATTCGCTCTCAGAGCAGGTCTGCTCTTGGCATAGCGGTCCGAGAGTTCAGCAGCCTCTTACACTGTTTTTGGATCTCGGTCCTCTAGCCAGGTTTTTAGCTCTGCTGGGCATGCCCAATAAAACTGTTCTAATAAAATCACATTTTCAATTTTATCAACAGAGGTTGCCTCAATTCCTTCCCACCCACGTTTTAAAAACTGACGTTGTTTCATGGCCAGCTCCTCATAGCTCATATTAGGGCTTCTCCTGAGCTTACAGAATTTAGCTCTGTATGAGTCAGCAGTTAATTCAAATTTTTTTAACAGTGCAGCTTTTAACTTGCTGTAATCATCACTGTCCTCATTGTTCATTTGACCCAATGCATCCCGAGCATTCCCGGTAAGTAGCAGGGATAGCTGGCAGCTCCAGGACTCTCTAGGAATTTTAGCCTGAATACAAACTTTTCAAAAGAATTTAAAAGACATCCATGTCCTCCCTTCCTTAAACTCGGCTATTAATTTGAGTTCAATTTGTAACCCAGTCCTGTAGTCCCAGTTAAACCCAAGCCACTTACCTGCGTTGGTGCAGCTGGTCAGGTCGTAGCTTCTCCAATTGCGTGTTGCCACTGGCACTCCTCTCTCCTCTCCTGTCTGCATTCTCACTCTCTCTTCTCCTCTGCAGCTAGCCCAGCACTCCATGCTCCTCATGGTCTGCCTCCCTCTCTTGTCGCTGTGCCTCCCGGTCCGCCTCCTCTGTTCTCCTCTGCCTCCAGTTCCATCCCTCGCAACTCAATTTGCAGTTTGAGTACCTCTGGATTCAGGATACTGGTGACCATCCCCTGCTGCTGTGGTCCTTCACTGATAGTGGCCCTGCTGTCCTTTTCAGTCACGGTCAGTGACTCGCTGCTTTGGGTATCTGCTATCATCAGGGCCTCTATGAGGTTCTGCTTTTTAGCTGTCACCTCAAACGGGACTCCCCTGTCCCCGCACAACTGCTTCAAATAATCTACAGTGTGTCTGCTATAGTCGGAAGCCATCTTTTTCTTCCCTCACTACTGCTACTCTGACTTGCACTTTGGAAAAAAAATAAATGGGTAGGAACTGGACTGTACGCCAAGTGATATATAGTTCTGTTTCCTTTTTAAAATAAAACTCTGCCTTTTTTTCTTTCTTTGCAAGAGAGCTTACGGTCTCAGCTGACACAGAACAATAAAGCTAGTGATACCAAAATAATGCCACCGCTGCCTACCAATCTGTCACAAACCCACTCAGTAGGTCAGGCCCTCTACTCCCAAAGTGCCAACCTCCGAGCGCAGTCTTGTGAACAGTGAACATTACAAGGTAACTCTCTTGTCTGTTTTGTGAGTTCGGATCTACCTTTGGTCTCAAATTCTGGAGAGATTCAAACTGTTAACCTCTTGTTAGTATACCGAATGCACAGGCTCAGATATATCAGTGGGCCAGATATCTTTGCCTATGGGCACCTAACCAGGTAAAACAGAGATGAACCCATTAAAACTTTAATAAAGACCTCAGATTTAAAACGCTTCTCTTTCCAGTTTGGTATCACCATTCAAGCTTATGTCTATTGTCTGCTATAACCATGTACTTTTCTTACAAATAAAAAAAAGAAGTCAAAGACAGACCAAGTAAGTTCTAAAATGAATTTTACTATAATAGATACGAATATATAAAACACAACAATACAGAACTGTTATATCACAAGACATACAAATCTATTAAAAGAAAAAGGTTTTAAACAGTGCAATTCCTACTACAGTACTTAGTCTCTAAATACTTGCTTAAAAGTGCTCCCAAGATGTTTCGTGGTCAGGGTCTAGGTAAAACTGTGTCTCTGTGAAGTAAAACAGACTAAATCAAATGCTGGATTTTACCCACCTCTTTTCAGGAGGTCACCTAGCTCCTCCCTGTCAGGATATATGAAAATATATATCTTATATAAAAGTATTACATTCTGCAACTTCAGCATAATTCATGTCCTTCAAATGACACTTCTTTTGATCTCATAATAAACTTCCCACTTCCAGGACAGGTCAGTATCTTTATGATTTCGCACTTCTATATAATAACCTGGGTTTTCCTTCCAACGTCATAAAATGGATATGTTATAGTAACTACTGTTGTAATTAACTCAGACCAACAGGATCCTTAATTAAGGCCTTACATGTAACACATGGTCTCTAAAAACTGAGTGTGTGTGAACTCACATGCTGTCAGCATTTTTCTTATGGCTTTCATCTTTTAGCTAAAATCTGGGGGGGGATGAGTGAGGTCATTCTAAGAGCATCAGATTTTCAACAGAGACAGTCAGTAATACATTTTATATTAATAAAAATGATACAGCACTCAGAACTGGCTGTCTACATCACAGTAACAAACTGTTTTTATTTACATTTTTTTTTTACCCAGAATAGTCCAGCGGAAATGCAACATCTCATTTTCAGTGGAGTCCTGCTTCTACCCATTTCAGCAGCTGAGAGGACTGGAGCACTGGTAGGTTGAGTGATTTGCCCAAGGCCACAGAGTGAGTACTTGGCTATTGTGGGATTTTTAACCTTTGACCCCCTTTGGTAGGCTGCTTCATACATTCACCTCCCGCTAGGTGAAATAGTGTTTCCTCATCTTCCTCTTAAACCTGGCTCTCTAGATTTTAAACTGTTGTCCTGATGTCCCCAGCAATCGAAACAAGTTGTGTTTCTCATTGAGCCCCTTACCTCTGATAATTTTATACGTCTCTAGTAGATCCCTGTTCAGATTTTTTTTCCTTAGTGAGCAAGTTACTGTAACTTCTCTCTGCCTGCCCTCATAAGTCACCTGTTCAATACTCAGTATTATTTTGTTGCTCTTCTGTGGGCCTTTAAAATTTAGCTAGAGGAAACCAGTGAAAATGAGCTCCAGCTTAATGAACTTCCCTGTAATTTTACAGAAATGTAATTAGGATTACCATGACCAGTTTGGATATGTCTTTGGTAATGGTTCAGGTCACATCAATTATCACTAAATGTCAAAAAAACAGTTTCTATGTGCTTTGGCACTAGGTGAGGCTTTCTAAACTCCTGTCCCTTCCTCCTTCCACACCCTAGATGGGGACACAATTGATGACGTGCCCTCATTCAAGTACCTGGTATCAGACTTGACTGTCACCTCAACTTCTCAGAGCACATAGACACCATATACAAAAAAACTCCACCCCAAGCTTGGTGCCCTCTATAGGAACAAAAGCTGCATCCCTCTACCAGCCTGCCAAGACAACCTTACTATGGTGATTCTCCCCATCTTTAATTATGGCAACATAGTCTAAGGAGCTGCCCCAAGGTCCACCTTGGCCAGACTGGACCTCCTCTTCCACTCCTTCTGCTGTTTTGCTCTGAACTGCTCTCCCCAGACCCACCACTGTGCTCTTTACTCTGCTCTCTCCCTCCTTCCCTTCCCTTGAGGGATTGCTGCCTAACCCACTACACCACCTTCACTTCCAAGTTTTGCTTGTCTTCTCCTCCTCCTATCTTCAAACTCCCTCTCGCCTACCACCCCCTCCTCCAACTCCTCCACAATCCTGGCTATTGCTCCTCCTGCTCCCTCTCTTAAATTCTTGCTGGACAAGCTGCCTTCTTGTTACGTTTTCCAAAACTTTGTATTTCTCTCTCCTTACCCATTCACTCTGCTTCCACCAAACACTCACTAACCTCTCTACTCAACACCCATACCACCTCCTCCTGTCGCTGCCCTTAGTTGCTTGGCCCTATGATTCACTCAACTATTCCCTTCTCTCTCTCTCTCTCTCTCTCTCTCTGTCCTTCCCTACTACTCCTGTCCTTTCCTCCTCACTCTCCCACTCCCCTTCCCTTCTTCCTCATCCTCTCTTTCCTCGCTCATATTTCCCCACACCCCTTTTCCTATTCCTCTCTCCCTCCCTCTCATTCCCCCATACCTGCCCCCTTAATCTGCCCCTTCACCCTGAACCCAGTCTTATCCTCCTACCTAACACCCTGCATAGGGTATCTACTTCAATTCCCAAGTGCATTAGTTGTACTTCTACCTTGTATCCCACCTGTATACGATTGTGTCTCTCTTTCAACTACCCGTGTGTATTTTAGCTGCACTATTACCTTGTACTTTTCCTGTATATGATTGTAAATACTAACATACATACAAATGCGCCAGCAGAAACAGATCACCCGGTCTATCTAAGTCTGCAGCTAGCACCCTAGTTTGCAGCTGCCCCACCCCATCCTATTTGTCATCCAACTGCCAACCACCACCTCCCCCACCCTCAATCTCCCCTGTTCCCTGTCCCATGCCATTTTGAAACTGTTCAAATTTACATGATGCCACCCATTCTGGTAGGGCATTCCATTTGCTACCACCCTCTCTGTGAAATAGTGTCTCCTCATTTCCTTCCTATATCTACCCCCTCTATTCTTAGCATGCCCCCTGGTGACCCCCTCCTGAGTTAGGCATTAAATTTAAATATGATCATCTAAGCACTAGAAAGCACTCCAGACAACTGTTTCAGCTGAGGTGAAATTTAAAGCTATGTAAAAAATGGTTTACTCAAAGGGTGGTGACATCCTGGAATGAATTATCAAAAACAATGATAGTCCTGACATGGAAACATTTAAAACAAGATTGGACATGAAATTTAGACTAAGTATTACTGATTTTTGGTAAATTAAATTGGTTTAAGGCAAGCTATACGGATTAATATCCGCAAATGCTTGAATATTTCCTATGAATCCTATGAAACTTAAAGACCCCATCTTCTCCATCCTTATTGATTCCCCCCAGATACTTGAATGCCCCTATCATGTCCCCCCGTCCCTTCTATCCTCCATGGTGTACATATTCAGGGCTCTCAATCTGCTGTCATAGTCTGTCCCTTCCATTCCATGTATCATCTTTGTTGCCCTCCTCTGCACCCCCTCCAGTAGCCTGACATCATACTTTGGGTATGGCCTCCAAAACTGTACACAATACTCTAAGTGCGGCCTTACCAGTGACCTGTAGAGGGGAAAGATCACCTCTCTTCACCTGCATGAAAAAACCCTCGCTATGTACCCCAGCATGTTGTTTGCTTTGGCAGCCACTCTCCTGCACTGCGCAGTGTTGTTCATGGTCCCTGTTATCATCACCCCTAGGTTCTTCTCCTCCTCAGTGATCCCCAGCTTAACTCGTCCCAGCCAGTATTCTCTCCTTGGGTTCTTCACCCCAAAGTGCATAACCTTACACTTCTTTGCATTGAACCCCAGCTTCCACTTCTCTGACCACTCCTCTAGCTTGCTGAGGTCCCCTGCAGCTGCTTCATCCCTCCTCTCCATTCACCTGCTCCGATTTTGGTGTCGCTCAGCAAACAGACTTATCTTGCTCACCACCCATGTGCACCGATATGAAGAGCCCGAACAATACTGGCCCCAACACAGAGCCCTGTGGCACCCCACTGTCACCAGCCTTGGGTTGAGAGCTCCCCTCTCACCACCACCTGTTGCAGCCTCCCACTCAGCCAGCTTGTAATCTAGTTCATCATTTTTGCCCCTACCCCTACACCAGTTAGCTTGCCCCCAATCTGACCAAGAGGCCAGAATCAAAGGCCTTACTGAAGTCCAAGTAAAGAACATCCACCGCATGACCCTTATCCAGCTCACCTGTCACCCAGTCATTATATAGTATCAGGTTGGGTTGGCAAGACTTCCCTGAAACAAACCCATGCTGCCTCACATCTTGGAGGCCATTGTCCTCCAGGTACGACACCAGTCTTTCCTTTAGTATTGTTTCCATTAGTTTGCACACTATGGAGGTGAGACTTACTGGGCAATAATTACCCGGTTCATCCCTTGGTCTGCTCTTGTGTAAAGGTACTACAGTGCTATCCTCCAGTCCAGTGGCACATATCCCAACTACAGTGAGGTGCTGTACAGATCCACCAGTGGCTCTGCAACACCTCCACCACCTCCCTCAGCACCTTCAGAAATACTGTATATATACCATTATTATAGATGGGATACTTCATTTCATTGTTTGTATTGTATGTATATATTATGTTATTCTTGCATCAATCCTTTCTCCTTCTCCCAGGACACATCTGAAACAAATTATTTAGGGCTCTGTATGTCTTTCCTAGTGAAACACTTTAATAAATAAACAAACAAATAAATAAATAAATGTTTTCTTGTGATATGGCACCCAGAAACAACCACAGCTGCATTCCAGGTATACTCTCCGAGGAGCTTTGTACAGTGGCTGCACACTTTTTGTTCCTGTCTGCTGGACCTTTGTGATGTATCCCAGCATTTTATTTGCTTTTCTGGCCACAGTTGCTCATTGCACTCTAAGTCTGAGCAAAGTCTTCTTAACTATTACTCATAGATCCCTTGGGTTCTTGAATTGCTGCCCAATTAAAGTGACACTTTTTTTGTTTAACAGAAGAGGAACATGCACTGGGTGGGGTGCTTGTAGATAAATGATAACTAAAGGCTCAAAATCAGCAATCACCACCTAGAGGCAATCTGTAGTGATTATCTGTGGGTGGTGAGTGCTGGATATTATCCTTTATGTTTTTTGTTCTTGGCCCTAGATTGTTCAATATGAACACGAATTTGCCAGCAGATAAAGGCCTACAGGTCTATCAAGTTCACTGGATGTGCAGCTAGCACCTCTTATTCTGCAGCTGGCACTCCCTTCCACCCTTCCCCTTCATTGACCCTTCCCCTTGTCCTATTCCATCCCCTTTTGAAGCAGTCCACTGTTCTACTGGATACCACTTCTGCAGGTAATGCATTCCACCCAGCCACCACCCTCTCTGTAAAAAAGTGTCTCCTCATCTCCCTCCTGAACCTTCCTCCCTCCAGTCTCATATCATGGCCCCTGGTTTCCCTCCTCTCCCTTACTTTGAACAGCCCCTCTGTACCTGTCTTGTTTATTCCTTTCATGTACTTAAAGGTTTCAATCATGTCTCCCCGTCCCTCCTCTCCTCCAGCGAGTACATGTTCAACTCCCTCAGCCTCCTCTTGTATGATAAGTCCCCCAGCCCCTTGGTCATCTTTGTCACCCTGCACTGCACTCCCTCCAGTAACTTAATGTCCCTCTTCGAATCGGGCACCAGTACTGCCGCAGTACTCCAGGTGCAGTCTAATTAATGACCTATACAGTGGCAGAATCACCTCCTCCTCCTAGAGGATATACCTTGCAATACAACCCAGTATTTTGTTGGCCTTTGCAGCTGCCTTTCTACATTGTGCTGAGTTGTTCATTGACCCTGTAATGAGCACCCCAGATCCTTCTCCTCTGTCTGGGCTAGCTGCACTCCCCCAGCTGGTAACTCCTCTTTGTTCTTCATCCCAAAATGCAGCACCTTGCACTTTTTGGCATTAAACCCCAGTTGCCAGGTGTCTGACCAGGTTTCAAGCTTTGCCAGATCATCCTGCAACCCCTGCCATCCCCCTAGGTCATCTACCACTGCTCCTACCTTGGCATCATCAGCAAACAGACTGATCTTGCTCTTGATGTCCAATGATATGTCTGCAATGAATATCCCAAACAACACTGGTCCCAACACCGAGCCCTGTGGAACACCACTCGTCACTACCCTTGGGTGTGAGAGCTCCCCACCCACCACCACTACCACCCTCTGTTGTCTTCCCTGAAGCCAGTTCCCTACCCATCTCACCAGCTTTGCACCTGTCCCATGCCTTCTAACTTACTTCCCAGCCTTCCGTGCGGCATTGAGTCGAATGCCTTACTGAAGTCCAGATACAGGACATCCACTGCATGACCCCTGTCCAGTTGCCTAGTTACCCAGTCATAGAACTCCACCAGGTTGGTTTGGCAGGATCTGCAACATATGAAGCCATGCTGTCTGCTGTCCTGTAGTCCTTTGGCCTCTAGGAGTGGCACCAGCCTCTCCTTCAGGATAGTCTTCATTAGCTTACCCATGATGAATGTGAGGCTCACTGGTCTGTAGTTTCCCGGTTCATCCTTGGGGCCACTCTTGTGGAGGGGCACCACATGAGCCATCCTCCAGTCCTGAGGTACACACCGAATGTAGTGAGGCATTAAATAGGTCTGCCAAATGTCCTGCAAGGACCTCTGCCAGCTCCTTCAGTACCCTGGGGTGGATGCCATCTGGGCCTGGTGCCTTGTCCACCCTCAGTGCCTTCAAACCATCCCGAACTCTGCCTCCATGATTTCCCCATCTGTCACCCCCATTTCTGCCATTCCTCCCCTTGGTGTCACCCCTCTTCTCCTTAGTAAATACTGAGCAGAGTAATCATTTAGTGCTTCTGCCTATCGCACTTGCTTCCACCCAACCCCTCCTATCTAATCCTTACTATGTGGTCCTTATAGCTCTTTTCTCCCTGATGTACCTAAAGAAGTCCTTCTCCCCTTCTTAATACCTTGTGCCAGCCTGAGTTCCGTAGATGCCTTGGCTAACCTCACTCCTGCCCTGTCACCTCCTTGATTCCATCAAGTACTCCTCCTGTCCTCCCCTGCCCTGTTTTCTTGTATCTCCTAAAGGCAGCTCTTTTCCTCCTTACCTTTCCATGACCTCCTTGCTCAACCAGCTCAGTTTCTTAGCCCTAGCCTTCTTGCTCTGGGCCTTGCAGCAGGTTTTGGTTGCCTCCACTATCCCCAGCTTTATGAGCTCCCACCTCTGGTTAGTGTCCATACTAGATTGAATTCTGGCCAGGTACCCTTTTACACTTCCCCCATCCTCCCAAAGTTGGCCCTCCTGAAGTCCAGCACTCTTGTACCAGATTCCACCCCTTCCTTGCCCATATCCAATGTGAGCCATACTGAGTGGTGGTCACTCCCTGACAGCCACTCATAACACCTTGCTATTATCCATGTGTTAATATTTTTGAGTAGAAGAGTTTTTATATTTTTCGTTTCTGTTTGTTTTTATTTTATTTTTTATTTTAATTTATTTATAAGTATTTGATCTTGTATGGGTCTTGATTTGATTTTATGATTCTATTCTATTCTATTCTTATTTAAGATAGGTTGTTTGCCATCAATAATGTGTTTGATGGGGCTTAAAATCAGTCAGGCTATTCTCCCGCTCTGCTCCGGGACCTCGTCCCTTTATTGTCCTTGATTACCCGATATTGCCTTCAACAACTGCCGGAGGCTGGGATACTGAGAAGGCATTTAGGGAATCGATGGACTGGGCAGAGGGAGAATGGACGAATGAGTTGGATAGGGATAGTTGGGACAAGGAGACGCCTGGGGCTGAAATGGAGTCAGAGAGGGTCCTCCTTGCCTGATTCCCATACCCAAGGGTTCCACACATCATGGGCAGGTACTGCGATCCTCTCTCAAAACTCATCCAACTTCGAACGGTGATATGTAATGCCAGGTCGATTAGGAACAAGACTGCTATTATTGCAGATCTTGTTGCAACATCTGACCTGGCATGTATTACCGAGACTTGGCTGGATGAAAATGCAGGTCCTATCTTAGACTCTGCTGCTCCAGCTGGGTTCTCGGTAATGCACCGTCCAAGATTGGATCGTAGGGGCGGGGGAGTGGCCATCTTTTTTAGATCAGAGCTGAGTCTTGTGGAGGTGCCAGTGGGTAACACCAGATCCTTTGAGTGTATCCTGGCAGCAGGTGCAGAGCTCAGGATTCTCCTTATTTACCGTCCACCCGGTGATGGTGGTGAATTCCTAAAGGAGTTCGTGGACTTCATCGTTGACATGGCACTGGAGTCGCCTAGATGGTTAATTCTGGGTGACTTCAATGCCTGGGTCGACGATGAACTCTCTGACTTTGAAAGAACCTCCTCCAACTTATGTCTATGTTGGGCCTGTCTGAGTAGTTACCTCTGCTACCCATATAGGTGACCACTCGTTGGACCTGGTGTTCCTACTGGATTTGGATGTCTTGCATTTGGAGGTGGAACCAAATGCATGGACAGACCATCACACCATAAGATTCAGTTTTGGGGCACCCCTAATGAGGCCTATCCCTACGGAGATGGTCCAGTATCGCCCTTTAAGGAGTAAATCCAGAGGGCCTACAGGCGGTACTGGACCTCTCGAATTATTTGGATGAGACATGGATCCAGGGACATGGTTATTGCCTATAACAAGGCGGTGACCGGGGCCCTGATCGAATTGCTCTTGTTTGTGTTCGCTCACTCACTTCAGCGCCCAAAGACCCCTGGTTTGATGAGTCTTTGAAGGAGCTGAGGAGAGGGGCGAAGGCTAGAGAGAGCATGGCGAAATCCTGCCTGGATGCCGACAAACTTAGATTGATGGATCATTATGTTATCTATCAATCGGCAATATCTCGTAAGAAGTCAGAATTCCTGTCCAGGGAGATTGCTGCTGCAAGAAATCGACCGGCTCAACTCTTTCGGACTGTTGACAGATTGTGCAATCCACTCTGTCTACAGTCCGGAAGAGATTTTTCACAAATAAAGTGTGATGAGCTTGCTCGATTTTTTGCTGATAAGATTGCCGGCATTAGGGCGGATCTCAGCCATGTTCATTCTATAAGGGCTTGCAGTGATCGGCGAGGGGAAGCAATCACCTGTGTCACCTGGTCTGACTTTGGTAGGCCGGAATTCATGGACATTATGAGGATTGTCCAGACTGTACGTCCAACTAGTTGTAGTTTGGATCCGGGCCCTACGCCACTTTTATTATGTTGCGTAGATATTATCTGCCCGACCTTTGCTGAAATCATCTGGAAGTCCTTGAAGCAGGGGATCTTTCCTGAACCCCTAAAGGAGGCGGTCATTCGACCACTCCTAAAAAAACCTTCACTGAATCCGGACTGTCCAGCTAACTACAGACCTATCTCTAACCTCCCTATTTGGGTAAGGTTATTGAAAAGGTAGTTCACTGCAACTGGACGACCATCTTACAAATCATAATGTCTATGATACTCTTCAATCAGGATTCAGGAAAAGACATAGTACTGAGACTGCTCTTGTCCGGGTTCTAAATGATCTCCTGATAGCGAGGATCAAAGGCTTGTACTATTCTAGTCCTTCTTGATCTCTCTGCGGCTTTCGACACTGTGGACCATGGTGTGCTTTTTGGAATGCCTGGGCTCCATTGTGGACTGTCTGGTACGGTACTAAAATGGTTTCAATCTTTTCTCACAGGGGCGGAGACATAGGGTTATCACTGGAATTTATTCCTCTGATGCGTCTCCTTGCCTTGTGGGGTTCCATCAGGGTTCCATTTTGGCATCCATGTTGTTCGCTGTCTACATGCTGCCATTAGGAGACATTATTAGCAATATGGTCTGGGTTTTCACTGCTATGCAGATGACACCCAGCTATATTTGTCCTTTAGCCCGGGCAAGTAGATGTAGTCTCTAAACTTAACAACTGTCTATCTGAGATCAGTGATTGGATGAGTGCCAGCTGGCCAAGGTTAAACCGGATAAGACTGAGGTGTTGGTGGTGGACCCGGAGTCGTCGTAAGGCGGGTTGTAGGGCTGGTCTTCCTTCGGGCATATGGATCGATGGAGCCCAGCTCTCAACCTCGAACCGATGCGTAACCTGGGGCACGTTATTAATGGCGACAGTTTGGCGCTGAAATTCCAGGTGTCATCTGCCGTCAAATCCTCTTTACCATCTGAGGAATATCGCCGGGTGAAACACCTTGTTCCTCCGGCTGACCTCCGACATTAGTCCATGCCTTTGTTACTTCTCGCCTTGACTACTGCAATGCCCTGTACCTAGGATGCGGGGTTGATATCCGCCGCTTGCAGCTGGTGCGAAACGCTGCAGCCAGGATTTTGTGAGGGACATCAATAAGGAATCATATTACGCCTGTGCTGCGCGAACTGCACTGGCTGCCGGTTCAGTGGCGGATCACCTTTAGGTCGGTTTACTGACCTATAAGCCCTACACGAACAGGGACCGCAATATCATGCAAGATCTACTTGTTCCTACCGTCCCTCGCTCACTCAGATCCACCGGCGAGGTTGCTAGAGGTTCCCAGGGTTTGTTTAAAACATCTGGGGGCAGAGCTTCTTTATGCTGCCCCTACCCTGTGGAATTCTCTACCTCGTCGGATACGGCTGCCTGACCGTCGAAAGCTTTAAATCAGAGTTTAAAACATACTTATTTAAAAGGCTTATGGAAGTAGTTATTGCACTGATTTGAAATTGGAATTATATTTTATTGTTGTTTGTTACATTATATGTATGTTTTATATGTATTTATTATTGTACAGCGCTTGATTTTGAAAAGCGCTTAAAAAATAAACTTTTACTTACCACTTACTTACTTACTTACATGTTAAACTCCATCAAACACTTTATGCCCCACACTTCCAATATATGGAGGCCTTTCTGCAAATCCTGGCATTGGTCTTTGATATTTGCAGTACCTGTTGGTGTGGTGTCATCTGCATGTAACCCCCTTGTTCCCAGGGGTTACTAGAATCCCAGTTAGAATTAGTGGTAGGCAGGGAAGGCAGCTACTGAAATGCCAATTACATGGATTTCACTTTGTCTCCCTCTCTGCTGTCAGTCACAGCTGAGAGCTGGAGAGGTGATGTCATTCGGAACTCTCGCAGCTGCATAAACCACACTGTGAGGGAGGGAGATAGAATGTTAGAGAGAGTTCTGTAGTGGAGTTCGAGTGGGAGGCAACAGAGTGTAGCTGCAACTCCTAAAGCAGCTCTGATTTAGAGTTGCAGTTTTTTCCTGTTTGTTTTCATTTCTCACCCTAGTGGACAGCTTTGCCTGCTTGCTGAAGTGGTGGAAATCACTTCCCATTTAGATTTTCCTCTGCTTCATCCCAGGAGGGATGGAGCAGGACTTTAGGATTTCTGGGGCAATCCCCCGATCCTCCCAGGACTTTGGAATCTGCCTTTGTTATGACAACTTTCTGTGAGTACTTTAGTTTGGTTTGAAGTTTGCCCAGGAGTACCTGCAGTTTTTAAAGGTGGATTCTCTGACAAAGGGACCCTGTCACCTTAGACTTTTCTTTAAAAGTTGTCTGCCCAGAGTGGAGTCCAGTATGTAACTGTCCATGCGACAGCACTTTTACTTCTGGCACCCCGAGGTGTTTTGTAGTATAAGTGTGATGTACATTTCAAGACAACATCTACAGTTTTCACAGTGTGCAAGGTGTATTTACCAGATGAATGGCCGAGTATGAACTAGGAAACAAAGGTGGGATACCCCATCTGGAGTGACCCACTTACCTCTACAGATTCTGAAGGGCACCTGTGTTTTCTATCAGTGAATGTGCCAATGCCTGAAGAAACAGTTTTCCCCAGAAAGTGGGATTTTCCAGTTCTGCCCCAGAGAGTGGGTTCTTTCTCTAGTTACCCCTAGTATGTGGGTCCTACAGTTTGAACCTCTTGTGCTCTCTGTGTGGTCCAAGTACCACATAATCTATCCTCAGTGCCAGGTAAGTTACTTTTACAAAGTAATCAGTTACAGTTGCTAGTTACTTTCATATAAATGTAATCAGTTACAGTTACTTACTACTTTTATATAAAAAGTAATTAATAACTGTAACTGTAAGGCATATTACTTTTCATATTACTTTTGATAACATAATCATATTTACTCATTGAACATAGCTCATGAAACTCCAGGAAGTGTATAAAAGAAATAAAACAGACTCTAAAGGCAATTAATATGTTAATTTTATAACTCAAAATTCCTTTACATTTCCATAAATAAGAGTGCTATTAAAAAAAACACTCAAACACTCACCCTGCATCTACTGCTGCCTCCGCAATCTTTACCCCCCACAGCTGAATCCTGGCTTTGTCAGCCATTGCTGTCCCTGACCTTTTTCAGTTCCAGAACACCCACACTTACCCTTCAACACACACACACACACACACCCACACACACACACACCCTGCATCTACTGCAAGTGCCCTTGGGGATCTTTCCCATACAGCTGTATATCCTGACAATGCCAGCCACAACTACCTCTTTACACCCCACTGCCAAACACATCCTGCTGCATCTTCTGCACTTGGCAATCTTTCCCACGCCCAACCTGTATTCTCCTCCTGACTATGTAAGAGCCACAACTACCCCTTTAAATTTCTATAATAAAATCCCACCCTCACATAGCTCCACCTACACTCTCACACACACACACACACACACACACACACACACACACACACACAGACACACGCACCCTGCAGATCTACTGCCCTTCCTTGCCTTGGTGATCTTTTCTCATTTCCCCACAGCAGCCTGAATCATAACTTTGCCATTGCCAGCCACAGATCCACACTACGTCACATACAATAAATTCCACCAGCACACACCTGCTTACCCCAACACAGTTTAAAGGAACACTGTCCAAAACAGTGCTGGCAATTACCAGGGCTGCAAAAAGGCCCGATTTGCATAACCTATATCTTTTAACTTTACAGCAGCTAACCTTTGCCAAGTTATTTATTGTGTTTCTTGCATGTATGTCGGTGTGTTGAACTTTCCTGGCTGCGCCATTTAGAAAGTGCCACCACACTGGAAGACAGCGCATGACCTTGGAACCCCGGATCATCCTCTTGTGTGCCGGAATGCTTGTTCATGATGAGCGAGGCATATTTCCACAGACTAAAACTAAATAAGGTGATCAGTAGTGTTTGAGCGCGATTGGCATGCACAGTAGTGCCTAGCACTACTGCATGCCCAAAGTCGGAGCTAGGCACTACAGCACATGCCCAAGTCAGAACTGAACTTTACTTAATAATTTAACTAAATTACACTGCTCCATTTATAATGGGGATTGTTTCTAGAGGTACAACTCAAGGACCTCTACATGACAGCCTGTTTAGTTTTAGTCCATGGAAATGTGCCTCTGCCTCATCATGAACGAGCATTCCAGCACACAACAGGAACATCAGGGTTATCAGTTGGCTTTGGCAGCTGCCTTCTGTGAAATGTGGTGCCACCACCCTGGAACATAAAAAGGATTATTAATGAATGCCATGCCCTACAACAGAAATGCCAGTCTCTCACTGCAAGTTGGCAGGTGAGTACACACTGGAAGGAAAATGGGGATTATGACAGTTTTCCTTTAAACACTCTTACCACAGCTGAACCTTGACTTGCCACTGCCACTGAGACACAGTTATAATTATAGCTAAATCTACCACTGGCTATATGCCACTGCCAGTATGCCACAACTGAAGTCAAACAGTGTCACAATCAAATTATCACAAAACACAACACATTTATTGCACTCCAGTACATACCCCTTCGATGAGAATTTTTTTTGAGATGGGTGGTGATGGTGATAGACCTGGCAGGTGGGCAGACAGATGATCAAGTGGCCTGCCATGGCTAATTCTGGCACATGTAGTGTTGATGGAAACAGGCCCTGAGCCCTGCCTGCAGATGGACTACTTGCCTTTTTCCCTACAACAGCTATTCTAGCCCCGATTCCCTCGGGGGGCCATGACTAATGACATGCATGGGTGTAGCAAGCTATCTAAAAATTGTACATTAAGTGGCCAATCTGTTGCCCCATTAAACAAATTTCATCAATTTCTATAGCGATTCTTAGCTGTACCATGTAGTGGAGCTTAAGTAGTATAAATTGTATATCAAATGTTGCAGAATGATATATTTAATAATAAACCGACAAATAAAATGATGTTTTCTGACTTTTATTTGCACAGCACATGTTGCAGATATAGAACAAAATGATGATATTAAATACATGCTGAAAATAGAAAACTGAGTTAGAGTTGCTGTTTTAGCCATAGGCCTTCTTCAGGAATTACCTAAAAGAGAAAAAAGCAGATTAGGGAAATAAGAGAAATATATGTGAGGAAAGAAAATAGGGGAGCTGTAGGAGAAAATAGAGAATAAAGTATGGAAGATAAGTCCACCCCCATTGTGGTACAGTGTCTGTTTTAAAATGTACTTACCGCTGAGTCCAAGTGGCGGGCAAGGCCTCTGCAGAAGAAAAACGCAGCAGCTGAGGAGAAGAGCTGCAGCAGGGCATGCGCAGAGTGAAGGAAATCGTGTGTGGGTTTGCCATTATAAATGCTCCTTTGTAACGGCAAATTACACCACGGTTTCCCTATGGGAAAAAGGCAAGGCCAGTTATTATAGAATAATACATGGAGGTGTGTTTGATGAGATTTTACACACACCCGATGTGTTGAATGCCACATAAATACCAAGAGCAAAGCTCAAGGGGTTTATTTAAACATCCAACACCAAGGATGTGTGTAAAATCTCGAGTTAAACACACCACCCCGTGTTTTATTTTATATAATTGCTGGGGAGCATTTTTACACCATAGCAATTATATAAAATAAAGCCATATCCCTATGCAGCTACTATCCCAGAGTTTCAGCTAATTGGCTAGTTGGAACTTCATGCTGAAACATTTTATTTCCCCTTTTTTCTTTGTTTTTATAGCTTAGATGTAATAGTAGACATAGGCCAGTTATTTACTTTTTAAGTTAACTTACCACCGAGTGCTAGTCACAGTAAAGTGTGGAGGTGTGCAGTGCTACAGAAAGGCAGAGAGGGAGAGAAGAGCTGCAGCTGGCGCATGTGTTGACCAAGGGAAAGCCAGTGCATGTTCGCCATTATAACCCGCAGGTTATGATGGCAAATTATAACCCAGTTTCCCTTACGGAAAAACCACCAGCCAGTTATTATACATACAATAATGGATGGGGGGGTATGTATAATGAGAAATTACGTGGACCCGAGGTGTAGGATGCTACATAATAAAATTATATGAGCATCCCACGCCAAGGGCGTGCTATAATTTCTAATAATAACTGCAGCGTTTTTTCTCATAGGGAAAGGCGTTTGTAATTTGCTGTTATAAAGGAGTGTTTATAATGGCAAACACACGCCATTTCCCCATGAGAAATTCCACGAGACCATCTCCCTCGCGAACACTCGCACAGTGCGGCAGTTAGGTAAACAGTACATGTCATGGACTCGCCTCAGAAAGCATAACAGAAATGGTAACAGCTTCACAGAACTCGAATTAAGTTTTTTCTATAAAAAGTATGCCACAACTTGCACACTACGATCCCTAACATCTCTTTCTCTTGTTCTCTTTCTCCCTCCCTCTGCAGAACACTACATACCACTTCCTGACCAATCGGCACTACCTAGCAAACTACACCATACTTTCTGGAAAACAAACGATTAAATGTAACATCTGTTGCTGAATTTTATTAATTCTTGTTTATTAGCTTATTAAATAGTATTCAGTAGTTCTGTTACAATCAGCCTATATGTGTCTACAATAAAAATTCACGAAATGCGTAAGCTTCATGACAATCATTTTCATCTCGATCCAATTTGCTGCATTTGTCATAATTGCTCCGGAGAAAAACGCTACATAGTAATTATATAAAATATAGTATGGGGTTGTGTAAACACGAAGTTTACACATCAGGGTTAGATGCTTTTATTAAACCTCGAGCTTCTCCTGCTTTATAAAGCATCTAACCCCTTGGGAGTGTGTAAACTTTGCGTTACATACACCAACCCATACTTTATTCTCTATTTTATTCACACACACCCATCTATTGTTATGTGTAATTGCTGACACATCTTTTTTTGCCGATTTGGAAGCGATGTTCCATTTTGGATGAGTGTTTATTTAAACAAATATTCATAAACGACAAAAGAGGATTTACAGTACTTTGCTGGACTTAAATGAGCTGGAAATTTGTTGCGGTACCATTTGGTTTACTGAAACGAGTCAGCTGTGAGAGAATTCCTGTCAGAGGGTTTTTTGTGCTGTGCGACTGTGCGTGTAATGCAAGCACGAGCTAGGGAGAAAAGAAACTGTTGCATGCTCGCCATTATAATGGCGAATTATGTGTTAGTTTCCCTATGGAAAAAAAGATGTGCCAGTTATTACAAAGTGATAACAGTTAAGGTAAGAATAGAATCTGGAAAATGAAAAGGTGATGATAGGTATGAAAAGGCAGAGTAGAAGTGAAAGGGCTAAGGAGTTCTTCAGTGGGGACTAATTAACAGAACCTAGTAAGAAGGCTGAAAGGTGAAAGCTATGTGTGCACACTCGTTTTCATTTCTACAGATTAAAGAAATACTCAAACTGGAGGGGCCAGTGATTTACACTGGATCTGCAACAAAAGGGTCAGACTCGATGAGCCAGAGGGTCCTTTTCTGACACCAGATTTTTATGATTCTATTAACTGGTACAAGGACAAATCACCGGAGCCATTTAGCCTAACAACATTTTTTTGTTGTCTTGTGCGTGCGCAAGCAATATCTTGTGGTAGTATCAGAAATGCAGAGGTGTGTCAGTGTTGGCGAATGCAGGGCATGCTTTAGTAGGTGTGTCCCTCATTCCCAGTTAGCCAGCATGCTAGCGCTGATGAGATAATTATGTAAAGTGCCACCAACTTGAAAGAAATGTGTCGCTGCAATCAGAGACAAGCTCGTCATGCAGCGTCACAGATGACACGCCTCCCCTACGTGCCTTTCCTGGTGAAACATTTCAATAAACGTGGGCGGCACACAATCCAAAGAAGCCGACATCAGGGGTGCAATCCCCATGTCAACATGTCCGCCACCCCCCCACACTGTGTGGCACACTGGGAGCCCAACCCAATGTGCCACCGCTTACAGAGAGCCAACCACATCAACATGTTCCTCCCCCCACTGCACCCCCAGTGTGCCCAATATTTGCTTTATTTCACCTGTAAAGAAAGAAAACATTCCCATGATGTTTTATTTTTTTGTACCTGAAAAAGGAAGCGGTCCCTCATTGTCCGTGCGCCCCTCCCAAAACCCGGCACCCACCTTCTGCGCACTTCTCACCTTCCACACACCCCCACCCCATACTTACCTCCAGATGTCCAGCACTGCAATCTTCGTGGAGTGGGAACACGCCTGGACTCATCAAAGCCTAACTGCAAAGAAGAAATGCCAGTAAGCTGTATAATGGCATCAATGGGGGGTTTCAGCTTAGGTAGATATCTCAGCCATTTTTTTGAATTTTGGCTCCAAATTTTCAACATGGGGTTCTTGGGACCCCGCCTCATGAACACATGCACTGTCATCTCGTTATTCAGTCCTGAAAGGTAATTTTATGGTCACTGCATGGAATCATCTTTCAGGACTGAGTAACAAAACGACAGTGCCACTGTTCATGAGGTGGGTACGCAGTTTCCACACACGCTCATAACTTCTACAGTTTTTAATATTTTCACTCCAGATTTTCAACATTGCCATTTTTCTCTCCTCTTTATGAACAGTACAGCTGCCATTTTCACATCCTGCCCGAAATGTGTTTCTGCACATGTGTGGCGACAATGGCGTGGGTCGCAGGGAGATCAATGTTCAGGACAGATTAACAAAATCACAGTGACACTATTCATGAGCAGAGGTCCCAAAATGCCTACGCTGAAAATCTGGTAAAAATATCCCCAAAATACGCGCGCGCATTGGCATGCGCGTTGCAGGTTCTACGCATGCTCGTGACTTCACTCATTTTTGAGTATTTTCATCCAGATTTTCAACCTTGCCATTTTTTACATCTCCTCATGAACAGTACAGCTGTCATTTTCATCCTGCCCAAAATGTGTTTCGCACCTGTGCGCCAAATGGCACAGTCGCTGTGCAAAATCACCTTTCGGCTAACGCACTGATAGTGCCACTGTTCATGAGGTGGGGGTCACAAAAAGACCATTTTGAAAATTTGGAGTGAAAATACCAACATATGCCAGGGCGTTAGGGTTTCCAACCATAACACCCCATCCTGTAGAGACTGACAGGCATCAGGGGTGTGATTTGTGACTGTCAGCTGTAATGCTCACACCATTCCAGCCCCGTCCCCACTCTGCAGCCAGTGACAGGAATCAAGGTGTACCTTGGACTCTTTGGCCCCAAAGTTCACCCCATTCTCCTATACTGCATCCATCTCAGAGTATTTCCTTATGGAATAGGGTGAGCGTGAGGCCCAAATACCCCAAGGCACACCACAACACTTGTTGGTGTCTGCAGGGTAGGGTGAGTGAAATGGCATGAACATTATGGCTAACGACTCAAAGGCACACCCCAATGCCTGTCAGTCTCTGCAGGGTGGGGTGGGCTCAGTCGTTCAGTACTTCACTGCAATTCCTATTATGCATCTCTATTAACTCCTGCACTACCAATGCCAATGCCAGCAAGACAACATTCAGCCTAACAACATTTTCTGTAATGAGACAACTGGCAAAAACAACCCTGACACCCAAAGGCAGTGAGACTGTAACCATGTAGAAAGCAGTGGTCGATAAATGAGGGCTACCTTGAGTCGTAGCCACTGTGTTAGAGCAAAGATCTCATAGGGCAAACCAGTATTAGGTCAATATCCCTTGACTAAATGTTACAAGGCTGCATATCTTTGCTCCAGTTGTTTGTGCCACGGGTTTACCACCCTTACCTCTGGCAGCTCATAATACCTAGACACTCGACTACTCAAACCTGAATATCAGCAAGGCTACAAACAAGCATTTGTCAATGCCGAATGTTTGCTTGCTGGCACTGGCAGTGGTAGTGTGGGAGTTACAGAGCTGCGTAATAGGAATGGCAGTGAAGTAATGGACTGAAGCCAAGCCCATCACCACCCTGCAGATAGTGACAGGCATTGGGATGTGCTTTTGGGTCGTCAGGCATAACAGCCACGCCATTCACCACACCCTGCCCTGCAGACACTGACAAGTGTCACGGTGTGCCTTGGGGCTTTGGCCCTTATGCACACCCCATTCCATCAGGAAATATGGCAAGATGGGTGTGGTATAGGAGAATGGGGTGAAGTTTGGGCCCAAAGAGTCTGAGGCACACCTTGATGCCTCTCACTGGATGCAGGGTATGGGTGGGGGTTGGAATGGTATGAGCATTGCAGGCAACAATCCCAAGTCACAGCCCTGATGCCTGTCATTCTGTACAGGGTGGGGCATTATGGTGGAAACCCTAATGCCTCAGGCATTCGTTGGTATTTTCACTCCAAATTCTCAACATTTTTTTGTGATCCCCACCTCATGAACAGTGGCAATATCAGTTTGTTAGCCGAAAGCTGCTTTTGTACAGCAAGTACGGCATTTGGCAATTACAGGTGCAAAACACATTTCGAACAGGATGTGAAAATGACAGCGGTACTGTTCATGGGGAGGTGTAAAAATGGCAATGTTGAAAATCTGCTGTGAAAATATTAAAAACTGGTGAAGTCAATGAAGGTATGTAGAAACTGTGCAAATACACACCCATAATGTAACTAGTTTGGGGATTTTCAGCAGATTGTTAACACAGGCATTTTGGGATCTCCAATCATGAGCAGTGTCACTGTGATTTTCTTTATCTGTCCCGAACAACGATTTCCCACAGTGACCATGCATTTCTGTGCTGAAAGTGTGAAAACACATTTTGGCCATGTTGTAAAAATGACAGCTGTACTGTTCATAAGGAAGTGTGGAAAAATGCCACTGGTGAAAATCTGGACTGAAAATATTACAAATTCATGAACTTACGAGGGTGCGTGGAAACTGCTCAATGCTCACTCATAACATAGTCATTTTATGTAGTTTTGTCACCAAATTTTCAACATAGCCATTTTAAAACCTCTGCTCAGGACCAGTGTCACTGTGATTTTCTTAATCTGTCCCAAACATTGTTTTCGCACACCGACTGCACCATTGTGTGCTACATGTGCGGAAACACATTTTGGGCAAGATGTGAAAAATGGCAGTTGTACTGCTCATAAGGAAGTGTGGTAAAATGACAATGTTGAAAATCTGGTGTGCAAATATTACAAATTTGCAAACTTGCCAGCTTGCGTAGGAACTGCGCAACGTGCACTCCTAAAACAGTAATTTGGGGAATTTTTCACCAAATTTTCAACATAGCCATTTTAAGACCTCTGCTCATGAACACTGTCACTGTGATTTTCTTAATGTGTCCCATACATTGATTTCGCACACCGACTACGCCATTGTGTGCTACATGCGCGGAAACACATTTTGGGCGAGATGTGAAAAATGACAGCTGTACTGCTCATAAGGAGATGTGTTATAATGGTAATGAAAATCCAGAGTGCGAATATTAAAAATTCACGAACTTATGAGGGTGCATAGGAACTGCACAATGCACACTCGTAAAACAGTCATTTTAAGGAATTTTTTCACAAAATTTTCAATATAGGCTTTTTGAGAGCCCACCTCATGAACATTGGCACTGTCGTTCCGTTAATCAGTCCCGAAAAGTGATTCCATGCAGTGACCGCGAAATCACCCTTCAGGCCCGATTAACACCATGACAGTGACAGAATTCACAAAAACCCCATGTTGAAAATTTGGTGCAAAAATTCCAAAAAATGCCTGAGATATGCATCAAAGTTGAAAAAACCCTAACTATTACATTATACAGCTTACCAGCATTTACTCAGTTCGCGGTCAGCTTTGAAGAGTGCAGACATGTTCCCGGTCCACCGAAGATCGTCGTAGCTGGAGTCAGGTAAGTATGGGGAGGGGGTGTGGGGAGGCAGGGTGCGCAGTGGGTGGGCCTGGGTGGGGAGGGGCCAAAGCAGACTGCGAGGGACTGTTTTTTTTCTTTCAGGGACTTTTTTTTTTAAAGGTCGACACGGGACATTTTCCACACTGGGATGGGCTTCCAGCGTGGCATCAGGAAGGCTGCTTGGGGGGCTGGAGCTGATGGGGGATTTGGCACCCTCGTCAGCCATTACATTGTTTGCCACGCTGGGGTGGGCTCCCAGCGTGGCACCTGGAACTTGTTTTTTGGGGGGCCTGGAGCCGGCGGGGATTGGGCACCCGTCGACACTACAGTGTGTGCATCGGGGGAGGCGCGGCTTACACAAAATGCAGTGCTTGCGTGCCTGCGTGCGGGGAAGAGCTCTGTTCACTGAATGGGCGCTCCCTTTCAACTGTATGCCACTGCATCGGAATCACGGATGATGGCACTATGTTTCTTGCACATGCATGCAAGCAAACATAAAATGGCACCTCACAGCCATGAAATGTTTCCTAAACTTTTACTGTGAAAAAGGCAAAATGGTAGGCAATTTGCATTCAATGTACAAGTTGAAGATGCTGGGTGTTCATGCAGTGCTTGTCAGAAGATAGTTTTTCAGCCTGATGTCGTAATAAATCGAGCATGCAGTCAGTTGAGCAGCTTTTGTTTACACTGAAACCTGAATACGAAAAGACACTTGCACAGTCTCGATATCTGTGATGTCATACAACTTTTGAGCTTCATTCTTGAGGGTTTATGAATCTAGGAACCTCTGTATGGATTACAGCAACCATAACAGATGGATGCCATCTGTTATTCTTTTGTATTACTTTTATATTACAGTAACTAGTTACTTTTAGGAAAAGTAATGTCATTACAGTTACTTATTACTTTAATTTAAAAGTAATCAATTACTATTACTAGTTACCTAGAAAAGTAATCAGATTACAGTTCCTAGTTACAAGTAACTAGTTACTACTCAACACCGTCTATCCTATGCAATATGGGAAGTGTCCAAGTGCTGGCTGGATGTGCCTAGTCGATGGGAAATGTGCAAGTACTGGCCGTATGTGCCTAGTCGAGGGAAAATGTGTTCTTCTAGGTGGCTAGTCCACATTTCGATAACTGTCCTGTGATAAATGAGAATTCTTGACGTTCTGTACCCTAAATGTCTGCAAGTATCCTGTGTGCAACCGTTCTCTGCTTTGTGTTGCTCCTTCATATGTTATGGAATAAAGCCACACTCTAGAATCCCAACCTGGTATGGACATTCTTGTTATTGCTCCCATGTGGAATTACTTGAGTACCCTGTCCAGAAGTGCAAACCTAGCTTCCCTGTACAAATGTTTTCTCCTCGGGACCTGGGTTGTTGGCCATGCATTGGTCCCACCAGGTGTGTGCCAGGTATTTAGTGCCACACTTGGTTGTGTTCTGCATTGGTCCCATCTTGTCTATGGTGGGCAATCAGGCGCAGTTTTCTAATTTGGTGTATCAGCAGCTGTCTGTTACAAATTCATATGCTAACCCCACCCTCTCTGTTTCTACCCCTAGATCTGTGTTGGTGGTGAGAGGTGTGCCCTTCTAGTTAAATAAGGGGGCCAGTGGGGGTTCATGCATAGTTTGCTGCATTCTTCTACTTCTACCTCCAGGTCATTTATGACTATGTTAAAATCATTGGCTGTGTTAAGCCCTGTGGTACCAAACTGGTGGCCTGAAGCCATCCCGAGGATTCCCCTTTACAACCGTCCTCTGCTTGCTGATAGTTACTCAATTAGTTGTCCAGTAAATAGCCTCCCCGTATACTATATCCTACTAGACTGAAGACCATATTCTTGTGTAGCACCTTGTCAAATGCCTTACTGAAATCAAGACACATGCTGTCCATGCTTCCCTGCATCTATTTTGTTTGGAATTATGAGAGCGAAGTGGCCCAGGTTGGCTACTCGGCAGGATTTCCCCATTGTGAAGCCATGTTGACTGTCTCTAATCGGTGTGTTCCTGTCCAGGTGCTCCAC
Organism: Neoceratodus forsteri; assembly: GCA_016271365.2. Lineage (NCBI taxonomy): Eukaryota > Metazoa > Chordata > Ceratodontiformes > Ceratodontidae > Neoceratodus > Neoceratodus forsteri. The sequence continues at coordinate 632,622,263 of CM057450.1, read as the reverse complement.
TGTTCTAAACTTGGTTATTGATTCCGGTTTTTTCCTGACATGGAAGGAGGCTCAAAAGCTTGCAGTTCTTCTGGTTTGCCATTGACCTTCCCTTGAATCGTAGAGTCACAACTGCTATCCTCCAGCCCTCTGACATGATGCCTGTGACCACAGAGTCACTGTAGAGTTCCATGAATAGTGATCTAATAATGTCCCTAGTTCCTTCAATACTATAGGAGATCTCTTGTTCAGACATTTTGCCTTCTCTGCCCCCAGTTCCTTAATTGTTGACAGTATATCTGTTGTCATTGTAATGTTTCCCCGATGGCTATGGGACCATAACTGCATTACTGAAATTCACTGATGGTGTCAGTAATGCTACAGATGGTTTCTGGTGCCGTATTTGTGGTCTTAACCAAGCTTTTGACCTAGTTAACCATGGCCTCTGACTAGACAAGCTCTCTTCCCTGGGGATCTCTAACACTGCTTTGAGTTGGCTTGTGCATTACTTGTGTGGTCATCAGCAGGTTAAAACTGGAAATTCTGTATCAGGTTTAGCCAGCATCTCTGTTGGAGTCCCCAGGGTTCCATTTTGTACCTCTTACTAATATTTCTTTATATTAATGCTCTCCCTAAGTCCTGTGTTCATTGTAACAACCTACTATACACGGATGATCTAGATGTTTATTCATGTCATGATAATTTTTCCACCTAATGCCAGCATGTCAATGAGGATTTAAGCACTATTTAACGCTGTCCGTTTCAAAATAAATTAGTTCTTAACAGCCAGAAAATCAAGTCTTTGGCTCCAAAACTAAACTTAAATCTAGGTCTTGGACCTTTGCTGTCTCCTGTCTTGGTGTTGCCCAGCTTAAAGAGGTTTCTTTGTTTAGATACTGTACCTTGGAGTTAATCTGGATCCCTCCCTTAACTTTCCATCCCATATAACCTCCATCTATAAATCTGTTAACTCCAAACTTGGCCTAGCATTTACAGTAAGACATGGCCTAACCAAAAAAATACACAATGCTATTGCAAAGTGATTCTTATTGCCTAGTCTCACCTATAGCACAGCATACTAACCTACTTCAATACCTCCAAAAACAACCTAGCAAAACAGGATGCAGCCTATAATAGTATCTGTCCCTTTGGGATGTGGCTTGTCTCACTCGTTACTGTGTCCTTTACTCTGATCTTGGTTGGGTGTCCCTTCCCTACACTCTCCTTTATTATGGCTATTACATAGACAACCTTATCAGACCCCAGACCCATCCTTGTCTGTCAGCCTTAAGACAACAGCCCTCCATTGCTTATAACCTGTGATCCAAAGACAGTCTCCTACTGCATGAACCCAGGTGTTTGACCAAGATGGGCCAGTTCACTTTCTTTTATTCTGCCTCTGGTTTCTGCAATCAGTTACCAATTCAGATTGGGTGTTTGGCTTCCCACATAAACTTTAGAATTAGATCAACTTTACCTAAGTGCTACCTCCAGTAGCTGAACTGCTTATACCTGCTTCTAAATGTATGCTGTTCCTCAATTTGCACTCTGTTATTTGCCTTATCTTGTTCTGCTTTGTTTGCAGTCTTGTTTGCTTTGTCTGTAATGGATTTGATAAACACTAGATCTTGTTTATTCTGTTTATGCTTAATGTATTGTGCAGCTTGTACAAGCCAGGCTGTGCCTGAAACTAGGCATTTATTGCCCAGTGCACTTACCTGGTGACCAAAACCTAACTACAATACATGGCTGATTGGTTCAAGGCTCCTCTGTAGTGTTCTGTGATTTGCACCCTGTACTCACTTAGTGTAGTAACCTACAATGGATCTGGCCAGGATGAAATGCAATACTGCATCACACTGCAGTATGGTTACTGCAGTAAACAAGGCCGTTTCTTTTCCATATACAGTACATTTTATCCCCATTTTCTAGGAGCTGGCAAGCAGGGTTCTGCCCCCCCCCACCCAGGGGTTTGCATCAGTCCCGGACTGCGTCCCAATCACTGGTATCACAGCCGGGATTGTCATGGAGCTTGCTAGCTCCATTTTCTCCCTTCCCCTGTTGTGGATGCACACGCATGGAGGTACACACATGCTGCATTCCCACAACACTCCCTTCGTACCATCCACCAGCCGATACTGCCACCAGACCTCCACCCGGAAGCTGTCATATGGCAGGGGTGTCAACGTCCTTCCCCCAGGATGGGAAAGCTGCCTTGTGGCTGCTCAATCCCACTCCCTCCCCACCCAGCTGACCCCCAATGACCTGAGCCCTGGATCCTTAGCACTCCCAAGACCTAGTCTCTTCGGTATCCTCTCAGGCAGGGTGAGCGCTACCCTGAGGGAAAACATGCTTGCACATGTCTTACATGCCATCAAGCGGCATTCACATTACTGTTGCAGTCTACTCCTAAGAATATTATACAGGTGGTTGGCAGTGCATGCTTCCTTCTGGCAACTACACTGATAGCCCTAGTGGCCCAAAGAAATTGACTCCCAAGCCCAGTCCCCATCCCAGGGACTTACTGACCCCAACTCTTATCAGGTCCTATCAGCCTCACGACATTCATTCAGAGCACTCCCCAGAGGGTCACATACTGTAGCTACTACCTAGTTTTTTTTCTTCCACAGAACAATTTTGATGAAGGTTAACTTACATGCTTGCTCTCTTCCTTGTGTACAGATTACGGGAGTGGATCCTCATGGGTCCCGGTGCACTCCCTTGAGTGGTGATCTTCTACAACTTCCTTGGGGCCATCGGTTTTCAATCTTCTGGATCTGTCAAGACTGGACATTGAATGCAGTCCACCTCCTCCCAACTGGAGTTCTGGGGGGGGGTATGTTTCTCACCATACAGGACCTCGACTGGGTCCCAAGCCTTGCACCAGTGACACTCAGACCCTGGAACCCCACCACTATCCCTAAGGAGACAGTCCCCCTCGACTCAGTTACAGCTGGGGTGGTTGGACTTGCTGTCTGTCACTCCAGTCGAATCCCTCTGTTTGTCCAGACCCACAGCTTGCCTTCTCCTCTTATAGAGTAAAGGGGAAGGACAGGCCATGAATATTCATGTCTGAGTTACCATCTGCTGACTGAATCAGGAAGCTCTAGGCACAAAGTCTAGACACCCTGTTCTCCAAACTGTAGCCCACTACAGAACATCTCTTAGGTTCAGGTGTAACCAGTTAGTTAGTTAGTTAGTTAGTGCAAACGTTTTACCAGGAAAGGCATACTGAGCTGGTAACAGCTAATTTCAGATGCATCCTCTGGCAACCTTTAGAGTGTGCTGTAGTAACCTGCCTCAAGCTGGGGAGAGAGAGGCTGGTTACATAATAAAGTAACTCTGCCTTGGAACTGCGTTCTGATAATAAGGGTCAGAACCTTTTCACTGTATCCCAGCCTTAGTGGCAGCACCCATTAAAGTCACATCAAACCAGAATATTCCAACACTACTGCTTTGGGGAAAAAGTACCTTAGTACATAACTTCACCCTCACCATAATTACTGTATATTTAACCAAAGTACATCCTTACAGATACAGTATATTGACCTTCAGAACATTAAACAGTTTGAGGAACACTTAAGCTAGATATAGGCTTTCAAACATGGAGACCCTTGCCACTCCATTTCAGCATCCAAAATATAGAGAATACTGGATGGGCAACTATGCACAACCAGTGTGTTGTGCCACCAAGGAGTTCTGATTCCCTGTGACCTCAAGAGTGAAGTTCAAAAGGTCCCTGGGAATCAGAACCCCGAGGTGGCACTAGGCACTGGTTGGGCATAGAGTTGCCCATTCAGTATTTTTTTTCTAGTGTATGGTGCCTTTAAATTAATTAAATCCATTTTTTACAGTTTTTTTTAGTTTTTTTATTTACAGCATACAAAAAAATGTTTGTGGCCAGTTCATATTCTTGGAGTTAGGTGGTTGCCAGGGTGTGATGTGTGGTTGCTAGAGAGTAGATGTCCCTACATTTGTAGCACAGCCTACTATTGACTATTTATCGGGTGTGGGTAGGATTTAAAAAAAACATGGTGACCATGTCTCTCACTTAGTAAGAGGAGTTTGGCTGTGAAGGAGGACAGATGCTGAGTAAATGTAAATATATGGTTGCTCCTGCCTTTCTTTTCTTTAAACTGCAGTTATCTGTTTGATCCTGCATTTTTTACCTTGTGTGGTTCATCGTGGTTCAGTCGTTGGTTCGGGTGATCATGCCGCCACCATTACAGCTTATCTAGCTGATCCTGCTGTTTTTGTTGACTTTCGCTCATGCGCTTTCAGTTTGGCTCAAACCTCATTATAGTACAGATCAAAGGTTATGGAACATGATGTACCTCAGAGGGGTACAATCACATTCCATGACCTTTTAACTGTACTACAACAAGGTTTGAGCTCAGATGGAGTCTGCACCTAACACGCTCTTGTAGTCCATTTTTAAAATGTGCTTAAACCTGATAAGACCGAGGCTTAAACACAGTTTCTAAAATGTTTCAGGAGTTAAACTGGATTTACCTGTAGTACAAACACTCATTGGTCTCTCCTCAGGATTCAGCCTTCTTTCAGGCTGGGATGCATAGCTACCATGCAGTGCATGATGGTAAGCAGCTTCCAAACTCATATGGAAACCACACTGCACCAAACACGATGTTCAGCTCCAACTGCAGGTGCTCTGGTCTGTTATTGAAACAGACTTGAACATGTGATGATAGTGTGGATGCTACAGCACGGTAAGCCTTAGTCTGATTTTTAAAATGTTTTCCATTACCGTGCTGTAGTCTGAACAGGGCCATAGACTGGGCAAGATCCTCTAAAAGAAATGTTACCACTGGAAGGTGGAACAGCTTTTAAAAACAGACTTTCAGAGGAGGTGGGCTGGAATAAAGACATCTATGGGTAATAAATGTGAATTGTCTGATATATGGTAATGTTAGTGTTAAGGGAAAACTAGAGCTAGCAAATTCAATTAATAAAGCCTTTTGTAGTATCATAAATACAGTAGTTTAGTCCCATACAGGGATCCCTATTTTGGCTCAATTCAGGTTCCAGCAAAATTAACATTAAAGGGACACTGTCAACACCTCCCCGGCCTCAAACTGTGCCTAGTTTAAAAAACACATTTTATGATTCCTCACATTCTTTATAATACAGTGATAAAGCTGGTAATATGATTCTGATTCCCTTTAAAAATAAAGAACAGACTGCACACCGTACTGGTGTTACCACTCAAAACCGTGTTTGTTTACATTCCTTGATCAACTCCCACTGCATTTTTCCTGGACTTGGAAACACCTCCAACACCATGCAGACATTTACAATGCAGTGGGAGAAGAGTAGGCTATTACATCTTAAGTGCCTGCCCTGTTTAGGGGTGTTCCTAATGTTCGGGAAGTATGCAGTAAGAATAGATAAAGAAATTAAAGCAAAACAAGAATGAGTATAATTACACCATTAGCATGCATTTCAGTTCCACTAAGAAAGGAAGGAAGCAGATTAAACAAGCAATGTCATTGTATTTTAGAAAGCAAGCAATCAGAAAATGTGGGGTTTGACTAGAAATAATATGATGCAAAAGGTTTGACAGGGTCCCTTTAAACTGGGCCACTGACACTGCTACAGGAGAGTTTAGACAATGTGGTTAATTGGACAAACTCAAATAATATAAAAATTAATGAAGAGAAACATGGGTTTTAAGGGTGCACACTTCAAAAGAATTGATAAATCCCAATTTTGAAGTAAATGGAATTCACACTTCAGTTGTCAGTACAGTAAAATTGTGGAGGCCCATCTTGGAGGATTTGAAATGGAATCAGCATGTAGAACAGATGTTGAGGAAAAGTAATCAACGTGTGTATTTTATTCTTACCTTAAAAGACTTAGATTAAATGGTAAACAGTTCCTAACCATATACAAATCAGTCATCAGACCTATTTGCTAATTGAGTGAGCATTCAAACAAAATGAGGGCACACAGTTTGGAAGCTTAGTGTGGATGGAGTCAGCCACTCCTGAGGAGCACTGACATTGCCTTTCTGAGCACACCTATTCACAAATATGACTGCTGTGTGTGGCATTCCTGCCTCACTGTTGAAGATACAGTGAGACTAAAAGTGATATATTAAAAAAAACTCTGGCCAGAGCCGATAGGGCTGCAGCTAAGGAATTTGGGGTCAAAATATTGAAAGTTTGTTTTGTAATATTTTTACACCAAATTTTCAACATAGCCTTGTTATGACGCTGCCTCATGAAGAAGGGCAGATGTAATGTTCAACTCCTGGCCTAAAGGTGATTTTGTGCAGGGACTGTGAAATCAACTTTCAGGACACAGAAACACATTTTGGGCAGGAACTGAAAAATGACAGCTGTCACATTCATTAGGTGCTATAAAGATATGGCTATGCTGTAAATTTGGGTTAAAAATATTGAAAATTATCAGCGTTATGAGTCTGCATTTCAAAATTCAACATAGACTCAGAACTGTGTTGTTTTTTTAATATTTTTACACCAAATTTTCAACATAGCCTTCTTATGACCCCACTTCATGAACAAGGGCAGAGAAAATGTTCAACTCCTGCCTGAAAGGTAATTTTGTGCAGGGACCACGAAAGCACCATTTGGGATGTAAAAAAAACATTTTGGCCAGGATTTGAAAACTGACAGCTGTCACATTCATGAGGTGCTGTAAAGATATGGCTATGTTGTAAATTTTGGGGAAAAATATTGAAAATTACCAAAGTTATAAGCCTGCGTTCACAAAATTCAACGTAAGAGAATAACTTTTTTTTTTTTAAATATTCTTACACCAGATTTTCAACATAGCCTTCTTATGACCATACTGCATGAACAAGGGCTGAGAAAATGTTCAACTCCTGCCTGAAAGGTGATTTTGCACAGGACCACAAAATCAGCTTTCAGGATGTAAAAAAACATTTTGCCCATGATTTGAAAAATGACAGCTGTCACATTCATGAGGTGCTGTAAAGATATGGCTATATTGTAAATCTGGGGTAAAAATATGTATAATAATGAGCCTGCGTTCACAAAATTCAATGTACTGTAGACTCATAATTTTGTTGTTTTTTAATATTTTTACACCAAATTTTCAACATAGCATTCTTATGACCCCACCTCATAAAGAAGGGCAGAGAAAATTTTCAACTCTTGCCCAAAAGGTGATTTCACACCGGGACCACAAAATCACCTTTTGGGACAGAGTTGCCTAATGTCAATTCAATTGTTCATGAGGAAAGGTCCCAAAAAAGGCATGTTGAAAATTTGGGCCAAAAATATGCAAAAAATGCCCAAGTTATACCACTGAGTTCAAAACCCCTTTGAAATACATTGAATCACATACCTGTTTTTTCAGTTCGTGGTCCAGCTTTGAAGAGTGAAGACATGTCAGTGGTCCAGAGAGGATTACAGTGTTGGACTTCTGATTGATAAGTAAGGGCTTGGGGTGCGTGGGGTGGTGGGTGCTGAGTGGGAGGGTCAGATGGGGGACTGTGCCAGATACAAAAACATCGATGGACAGGTTTCTGTTTACAGGTTAAAAAAACTAAATTGAGTGGATTCCTGCACTGGGGATTGCCACCCCAATTCGACTATTTCATTTTTTAAGGAGAGGAGGGGTGGTGGCTGCTGAAGGAGGGTCAGATGGGAGGATATCTTTAATAAAGGAAAAAAACAATCCTGACACTGGGATTGGGCACCCCCAGTGCAACTATTCATTTCTTAAGGGGGTGGGGTGGTGGGTGCCGATAGGGAGGGTTGAATGGGGATATAGTTAATAAACAAAAGAAAAAAAATGATCCTAACACTGGGGATTAGGCACCCCAGTGTCACTTATATGTCTCTGGGGAGGTGTGGGGTGGTGAGTGCTGAGAGGGAGGGTCGGGTGGGGGATATCAATAATTTATAAATAATTTTTTTTGGTGGAATATGGCATAATCCACCATGATGAAGATGGCTACTGAGTGCTGTTGTACATGCACTAGTAGTCGCACATGTGCAATGCGGTTTGGCAGCCATGATCGGCATTTTTTTTTCTTGAATATTACAGATATCCACCCCACCCAGCCCTCTCTATCAGCACTCACCACCCTCACACATCCCCAGAAGCATAAGAATGACACTGGGGGTGCCCAGTCCCCCAGTGTCATGATCAGGACTGCTGTTTTTTTTTTTAAAGAAAAAAGTGCTTTGTGAGAGAACAGCTTCACAGACACAGGTGACTGTGATGCATGTCAATAGGTTGTTAGGTTAGAAAGAATGCAAAGAATGTGGAGTTATTTTCTGAAAGCAAAAGGATGGTAGGCTCCACCCACTGTAGCCCTAAAAGACTTTATAGAATGATACAGTGGGATATATCTTACCAGGTATTACTTCAGGATGAGATGTTGAACTTTGGAAAAATGTATGGATATGTATAAAGTTTATTTGACTCTATGACTAGTCTAGATTGCAAACTGAGTCATTTAATTTGGTCAACAGGTTATATTACTGCTATTTCCACTACTCATGCAGGGAGATCTCCTGGAGACACCTGATTTCCCATTTCTATCTGGCACTGACAAACCCCAACTACATTGTTGGATGGAGTTCTGTCCAACTTGGAAACAGAGTTAATGTTAGACTTGATTCCAGAGGACTGGTTCCAGATTTGGCATAGACAACATCAGACAATGGGCTCATATGGCTTGAGAGAATTCGGATGGAAAGTGGTAGTGAGGGTTTTCCGTACTCGGAAAATTACAGCTAGGTATCTAGCTACAAAAGACTCTTCATGCTGGAGACAGTGTGAGTCTGAGATCTCAACTCATACTCATGTTTTCTGGTCTTGTCCCATACTCACTTATTTTGGATGGAGGTGGGGAATGCCTTGGCAGAAATTTTCCCAGACCTGGGTCCTCTAACACCTTAAATAACTATATTACACCTTCCCAAACATTTTAAACAGAGACATCAGGTTTATCTTATTAGTGTACTCCTTTCAGCGTCTAAGAAGGTCATTACAAGACTGTGGCTGCAACCCACCTCACCAACAGTTCAGAGCTGGGAAGATACTATATATGATATTTACAGGATGGAGAGTATCACAGCGATTTTGCAAGACAGAACATCTATACTTAAGACTAGATGGACCACATGGTTCACCTACATGGTCATGCATAAGCCAGATTTGGTGCCATAGTATACCCGGGATTAGGTGGAGCTGGACTTGTGTCCGGTCAGCCCATTTTAAATTGTTTTGGATAAGGATTTTATGATGATGCCGGTCCCCCAAGGTACCCATCCCCATTTTACTCCCTTGAAGATTTGTCTCCCACTTTGGGGTCCTACTAGATATATACATGATATATTCTGCATATGTCATGGTAACTATGTGATAAGAATCTTGATATCTATAGGTGCTTTGACTTGACATCACACTGCATGTACCATTTAAACTGCAATAAAAACTACAGTAAAAAAAAGGTGGTCAAACAACCAACAGAGGTATCATACTAGATTTAAGAAGACATAATTTACACATAGTGGGTAAACCAGGAAATTTATAAAACATTTATCCCATGGCAGTACAGGAATTTGAATAGGTTATTGACTACAAAAATATGGGTTCATAAATATCTGTATTAGTAATGTTCCTTCATAATGAGGAAAGTAAAGCATGAAAAACTGAAGTTGCGAATGTTCTGTCCCTATTGGGTGTGTAATTTATGGTTAATCGGAACTGTACACATGAAAGGAATACAACTGAATGCTTGTTGAACCCATTGCCCTGTTAATCCTTGCTTTCCAACTCTTGACTGTGGGCTCTAATTAAAGAGGAGAAAAGTGCTGTAATGTGTCTGTGCTATATGTATGTGTAGAAATTATTTTGTTTCACTTTCAATTTGCTGCATTAACTTCAATCCAGTTTTTTTATTTATACCTGATTGCAATGAATTAATAATTTTTTAGATTGTTATTGTATTAGTACTAGGTATTATCACTATTAGGCTACAGAATACAGAACATTTCTGCTATGTTTTTTATACAGACTAGAAATGCACATAAAATATTATGAAATACTATGGTGTAAATTGTGTAAATTATATAAATTATAATTATTAAATTATACGTAACTCAATTATATGAATCATAAACTATTATAAAAACTTAGTATAACAATATTCACTGATTAGATGTGGTACATTTGTTGAAGGTAAAATGGAGACACACTGACATCATCTATGGTGGTACTGGTGGGAGTGCTGATAACAACCATGATGATGATGAAGGAGGTGACACCACTAGTTCATCTGAATGCAAGAATGCAATACTCCTTTAGGAAGTGGTACATATGTTTATTACACAACTTGCAGACAGGTTTGACAGCATCATACCGGACACACAGTTTGACCTGGTATAAATACTGGAGGATCCTACTAAGGTTCATGCTACGGCAGAAATAGGAGCGATAAGGCAGGTGTGCCCACATTGCTCCATCTGCTAGTAATAACAATGCACCACTGTTCAATAGAAAATTGCCTAGTCTATGTTTGAATTGTGTCTTTGTTTTACTAGTAATTATATCAATAGGCAGAGAATTCCACAGAATGATAACACACTGGGTGAAAAAGCACTTCCTTTTAGTTGTTTAAAAGCTTGCCCCATTAATTGAAGGGGATGTCCTCTAGTATTTTTAGTTACTTGTTTGAAATTAAAATTCAGTTCTGTCAAAAGGTATGGATCCTGCATTAAGTGATATAAGGTTAATAGATCACCTCTCCCCGTATGGCCTCCCTTGCATCCCCTGGATCATCTTGGTCTCCCTCCTCTGGCCACTCTCGAGCCTATCCTTGTCACATTGCAAATGGGGCCTCCAGAATTGAACTCTGTACTCCAGCTGTGGTCTGACCAGTGCTTTGTATAGTGGCATGATCACCTCCCTCCCTTCTCCTACTTGTGAAGCCCCTCCCAATGCACACCAACATTCTTGTTGCCTTACCAGCTGCTCATTCGCACTGGTTCCTAACCTTTAAAGTGTCAGCTATCCGAATTCCCAGGTCCTTTTCTTCTTCCGTGACTTGTGGTGCCCCCCCCCCAGGCAATAATTAGCTCTTGGGTTATTGTGCCCTATGTGCATTATTTTGCACTTTTTCACATTGAAATTGAATTGCCACTTTTCCACCCACTCCTCCAGCCTGGCTAGATCCTGCCTCATTTTTTCCACTCCACCTGGAGCGTCCACCCTGCTGTAGAATTTCTGTGTCATCTGCTAACAGACGTGCCTTTCCATGTAGACCCTCCCCTAAATCCCCCACATACACATTGAACAATACGGGGCCCAACACTGATCCCTGGGGTGCCCTGCTTATCACCTCTAGTTCCCTGGAGTGCTTCCCATTGACTACCACTCTCTGAGTCCTTCCACCCAGCCAATCCTCCACCCACTTTGTAAGCTTAGCTCCCACACTCAAACTGCCTAACTTGCTTACCAACCTTCTATGGGGGACAGAGTCAAACACCTTCCTGAAATCCAAGTAGGCCACATCCACTGCTCCCCCCAATCATACACCTCCATTACACCCTCAAAGAATTCTGTCAGGTTGGTTGACAAGACCTACCACCTGTGAACCCATGTTGGTTATCATCGATTAGCCCTTCCTCCTCTAGGTGTCTTGCCAGCCTCTCCTTTATGAGGGCTTCCATCAGCTTGCCTACCACGGAGATGAGACTGACTGGGTGGTAGTTGCCAGAGTCATATTTTCTCCCTCCTCTTGTATAGTGGTACCACCTCCACCCTCTCCCAGTCTCCCAGGACCCTCCCCCAATTCGAGGGATAGATTAAACAGCTTGGCCAGAGGCCCCACAGTTCCTCCTCAACTCCATGAGTACCCTTGGATGCACCTGATCCGTCCCATAGCCTTGTCAGTTCTTATTCTTCCAACTCCTCCAACACCCTCTCCTCTGTGAGAGGGACCTGTGTGGTGTGGGCAGTACATACACCATCTAAGACATGTGTGCAAATTTGTTTTGAAGGCGACATTTTGCCTGACCCCAAGGCACTATTTGTTCCACCTTCTGATGTTATAATATGATTATTGCTGCTCTGTGTAAGCAAGTCACTGTGCAAATGCATATAACTGGGTGCTGCTTTATTTTCCCCCATGCTTAACAACTGTAGATCAAACAAGTTACATCTACTAGGGGCAACAACCTGGGTGCAACAAACAGAGTAGGGGAAACAAAAAGGGTACAACTGGGTCAACAAAGAGGGTAGGGGGACAACAAACAAGGTCATAGTGTCCAAAATGGCATACAAACTTTATGTTCCTAACTACACCCCTGTGACCACCTCCTTTGCCTCTCTACCCTTTCTACCCAATAACGGCCTACTACCTTCCTTTTCGGTCATGAATACCGATGCAAAGTATTTATTGAGTAGGGTCACCTTGTCCTCATCCCCTTCTACTATCTTACCCCCCCCTTTAAGTCTTGGAATCCCTTGCCTGCTTTTCCTTCTGTCACTCACATATCTATAGAATTTTTTGTCTCCCCTCTTCACGTCCCTTGCTATTTTCTCCTCCGTGCTTGCTTTCACCTTCTTAATGGTCTTTCCCGCTTCCCTGAGTTTTTCCTTATAGAGTGCCCTCTCTTCTAACTCCTGTGACCTTTTGTAGGCTTTGAATGCCTTTTTTTCTCTCTGATGGCTTCCCTAACCCCCGCCATGAACCACAGGGGTGTTCTTCTGCTTTTGCAGTTGCTAATTTTCTGGATGCATTGCTGTGTGGCCTTCAGAATTCTTCCCTTTATTGCCCCCCACATCTGCTCTATCTCCTCTAATTGGTGAATCCCTTCAAGTTCCCTCCTTAAGATGTCCTTCATCCTCCCAAAATTTTCCCTGCTGAAGTTGAGCACCTTTATGGTTGGCTTGCCGGATTTTGACCCTGCCCAGATGGAGAACCTGACCATTTGGTGGTCATATCTCCCAAGTTCTCCCCCACTTCTATCTCCCCACGCTGTCCCCTTTGGTCAATACAACATCAAGTGTTGCCTCCCCCCAGTAGGTTAGATAACCAGCTGGTTGAGGAATGCATCCTGCATGTATTCAAGCAAGTTCCTGCTTTTTTCTGAGGTGGCTGATGGGGTTTGCCAGTCCACATTGGGCAGGTTCAGATCCCCAACCACTAGGATCTCCCCCTTTATGGCCTTTTCCTGTATTTCCCTAGCCATTTCCCTATCCACTTCTTCACTTTGATGTGGTGGTCTGTAGACCACCCCTATCCTATTGCCCCACACCCCTTTCTGCCCAAGGTAACCCAGAGGATCTCGGCAGAACTCTTCTCCATACCCTCCACCACTAATATCCCTCCTGCACATATAGGGCTACCCCCATGCCCTTTTTTTCTGCCTATCCTCCTAAAAACTGTACCTTTGTAACTCCACCTCCCAGCTATGGTAATCTGTCCACCGCATTTCTGTTATTGCAATCAGGTCTGGGTCATCCACTCCCACCACGGCCTGTAAGTCTACCATTTTATTCCCTAGGCTTCTGGCATTGGCTAGTATACCCTTCCAACCCATCCCACCCCATGATCCCCTTCCCTCCTGCTGTCCCTTGTTACTTGCATCGGGAGAGTGTAAGTTGTGTTATCTCCACGAGGCCAAGAATCTCCTTCCCCCTAGTGCCACACTCTCCCCTGCCTAGTTTAAATTTACGTTGATCCCCAGTCTCTCATCAATGTACCCCTGCAGCTTTGCTCTCAGTAGTCTTGCCCCTGCATCACTTATGTGTAACCTGTCCCTTACGTAGAGGTGTTCATCCACCCATGTATCCCCCAATCCCCTAGACATAAGAAGCCTTCCTCCCTGCACCACTGCCTTAGCCAAAGGTTAAATTCCTTTACCCTGAGTTGCCTGGCTGTACCAGTAGGACTTCCGAGAATGCCAGGTTCGGTGTTTATACTTTTTGTATCTGCCTTGGAATATAAAACTATTTCAATAACCCCACTAATTTTTGCTTGCATATATCAAAATCGAACAGGACAGAATTGTGATCACTATTAGCAAGTAAGGGGCCAACATGGAATTAATTTATATTTATTGTTGCAGAACTTATAACAAAATCTAGAATATTATTCCCTCTGGTGGAATTATGTACATGCTGTCTTAATCCATGCTGCTCGAGAAACATTAGGAAGTTTTTTTCAGCGAAGGTTGAGGCAATATTTTCCCTCCAATCAATATCCCCTAAGTTTAAGTCTCTCAAAAACAAGATTTCACCAATCTCATTTGCCTTCTCAATTTCAGTCAATATTTCTAGTGTATCTATACTGGTATCAGGAGGCCTGTAACAGACTCTGATTAAAATAGGTGGGGTGGACATAGTAGTTAGCTTGACCCAAATTGTTTCTGTAGCAAAGCTGTCTTTTATTTTATTAAATATTTCAAAAGTTTTCAGTCTTTCATGGAAAAATAAAGTGACTCCACTTCCACGCCTGTCAGATCTGTCTAGGTTATACAGGTTGTATCCTGGTAAGGATTTTCCCATTTGCAAGTGTTGTCCCACATTTCAGCAATTGCTATTAGGTTTAATCATCCATCCTCACTGAGTGCTATTAACTCATCCAACTTGTTAGACTCCTTGCATTTAGTAGAATACAGTTAACTTGGCCACGTTCCATTTTAATTTTATCATAGCTGAACCTCTTAAGATTAATGGACCTGTTGACGCTTGTATGACTGTGGGATGCCTCTTTTCAAATTAGTTTAAATTAACCTGGTTAAAGTGAGCAAGAATTTGTTTGCCTAATTGGTTAGCCCCTCTTTTGTTCCAATGAAAACCATCCTTGGCATACAAATGTTGTTGGTTAGTGAAGGCCACTCTGTCGTCTATAAAGGTGGCATGTTCTTTATTACACCAATTGGACAACCTTGTGTTAATACATTCAATACATTGATTTTTCTTGACGCAGGCTCTTGGTACAAAAAAGATTCCTAATAAGACCACCCTATATCCTTTTGGTTTTAGGTGTTTACCCAAGGCCAAAAGATCGAAACATATATCTTTTTTATGCAATCTGCCTATATCATTAATACCCAGCTGTAGAACTAGGTCTGTGTTTCTGCTGCCATTTTTTATAATTCTAGCAATCCTAGATGATACATCCTTAATCCTAGCTCCAGGTAAACAGATTACTGAAGTGGTTATCTTGTCAGATCTACATATAGTGCAATCTGTATATTGGATGATGGAGTCATCAATTACCTTTCTATTTCCTTGTGTGTCATTCACATTTTGTGAGGGTACTTCATTGTCATTTAAAGATGAATTATCAAGTACTTCATATTTATTAGAGGGGGGATATCCCTTTGTATATTTAGGGTGCGTCTCCCCTGCTTCCTATGTTTAGAGCAGTCAAACATATACCATTGTGTTTTTTCACTCTCGTCATCGTCTCTAACATTTTTAGATAGATTATTTGTTTCTAGTATCAGATCTTGGTAATCTCCTTCTTCCCTGTTTCTTTTTTATTCTCTCCCTGTGCTTGCTCAATAAGGTAATTCTCTGCTAAAATTGATTGTACAAATGAGGCAATCTTGTCAATTTCAGAGGTTTCCTTTTAAGTTTTGAATTTCTAGCTTAAGTGATTTTATTTCTTCAATCACTGAGAAATATGCAGTACATTTTCCATATGTAAAGGTGTCACTTGTTTTTGTACTGGGTTTTCAATATATACATAGTACATCTGTTACACACCACTAGGGGACCATTTTTCCTTAGTAACTTAAGTAAATTCTCAGTTTGTTCCAGTGCTTGCATGTCATTTGAGGAACCAAAATAAGGATGACTAAACAAATGATGCAGGACATGAGTTTAGCAAGTAGAAAAATGGAGTGAAAAATATTAATACACAGAAACATTAAAGGCCACCTACTTCTGGCAAGGAGAAGGATGTAAAATTCCTGGTCCTCTGTACCTTCTGTCCAAGCAGACACACTTGCATCTGCTTGCATCACCTCCACCCATGCTTGTCTCCGCTCGAAGGGGCCAAGAAATTTACACAGTGCCCAACCCAGAAGTGCTGCTGTAGATGTCAGAGCACCGTCAGCTACCAGAGTGTTAAACGACTTTTTAAAAACAAAC
This sequence comes from Neoceratodus forsteri, assembly GCA_016271365.2. Classification (NCBI taxonomy): domain Eukaryota; kingdom Metazoa; phylum Chordata; order Ceratodontiformes; family Ceratodontidae; genus Neoceratodus; species Neoceratodus forsteri. Next base: position 632,606,156 of record CM057450.1, on the reverse strand, counting down.
TAAAAGGCTATAGCTGCTGTAGCTGCCAGAGATGTGCAGCTTTCTTAGTGGCTGCTAAAAAGTTTACAGGTTTCTGACACCAGAAGCTCTGTTATCCATCCAGTAGTTCCCCTCTGCTGTCAGTTAACAAACTTATCTTGAAGCTGATGCACCACCAAACTGACAGCCAGTGCAGATCATGGAGCACCAGCATCCTATGTTCAGCAAGGAGTGTCCCAGCAATCCACCAAACTGACAGCCAGTGCAGATCATGGAGCACCAGCATCCTATGTTCAGCATGGAGTGTCCCAGCAATCCACCAAACTGACAGCCAGTGCAGATCATGGAGCACCAGCATCCTATGTTCAGCATGGAGTGTCCCAGCAATCCACCAAACTGACAGCCAGTGCAGATCATGGAGCACCAGCATCCTATGTTCAGCATGGAGTGTCCCAGCAATCCACCAAACTGACAGCCAGTGCAGATCATGGAGCACCAGCATCCTATGTTCAGCATGGAGTGTCCCAGCAATCCACCAAACTGACAGCCAGTGCAGATCATGGAGCACCAGCATCCTATGTTCAGCATGGAGTGCCCAGCAATCCACCAAACTGACAGCCAGTGCAGATCATGGAGCACCAGCATCCTATGTTCAGCATGGAGTGTCCCAGCAATCCACCAAACTGACAGCCAGTGCAGATCATGGAGCACCAGCATCATATGTTCAGCATGGAGTGTCCCAGCAATCCACCAAACTGACAGCCAGTGCAGATCGTGGAGCACCAGCATCCTATGTTCAGCATGGAGTGTCCCAGCAATCCACCAAACTGACAGCCAGTGCAGATCATGGAGCACCAGCATCATATGTTCAGCATGGAGTGTCCCAGCAATCCACCAAACTGACAGCCAGTGCAGATCATGGAGCACCAGCATCATATGTTCAGCATGGAGTGTCCCAGCAATCCACCAAACTGACAGCCAGTGCAGATCATGGAGCACCAGCATCATATGTTCAGCATGGAGTGTCCCAGCAATCCACCAAACTGACAGCCAGTGCAGATCATGGAGCACCAGCATCCTATGTTCAGCATGGAGTGTCCCAGCAATCCACCAAACTGACAGCCAGTGCAGATCATGGAGCACCAGCATCATATGTTCAGCATGGAGTCTCCCAGCAATCCACCAAACTGACAGCCAGTGCAGATCATGGAGCACCAGCATCCTATGTTCAGCATGGAGTGTCCCAGCAATCCACCAAACTGACAGCCAGTGCAGATCATGGAGCACCAGCATCATATGTTCAGCATGGAGTGTCCCAGCAATCCACCAAACTGACAGCCAGTGCAGATCATGGAGCACCAGCATCCTATGTTCAGCATGGAGTGTCCCAGCAATCCACCAAACTGACAGCCAGTGCAGATCATGGAGCACCAGCATCCTATGTTCAGCATGGAGTGTCCCAGCAATCCACCAAACTGACAGCCAGTGCAGATCGTGGAGCACCAGCATCACTATGTTCAGCATGGAGTGTCCCAGCAATCCACCAAACTGACAGCCAGTGCAGATCATGGAGCACCAGCATCATATGTTCAGCATGGAGTGTCCCAGCAATCCACCAAACTGACAGCCAGTGCAGATCATGGAGCACCAGCATCATATGTTCAGCATGGAGTGTCCCAGCAATCCACCAAACTGACAGCCAGTGCAGATCATGGAGCACCAGCATCCTATGTTCAGCATGGAGTGTCCCAGCAATCCACCAAACTGACAGCCAGTGCAGATCATGGAGCACCAGCATCATATGTTCAGCATGGAGTGTCCCAGCAATCCACCAAACTGACAGCCAGTGCAGATCATGGAGCACCAGCATCATATGTTCAGCATGGAGTGTCCCAGCAATCCACCAAACTGACAGCCAGTGCAGATCATGGAGCACCAGCATCCTATGTTCAGCATGGAGTGTCCCAGCAATCCACCAAACTGACAGCCAGTGCAGATCGTGGAGCACCAGCATCATATGTTCAGCATGGAGTGTCCCAGCAATCCACCAAACTGACAGCCAGTGCAGATCATGGAGCACCAGCATCCTATGTTCAGCATGGAGTGCCCCAGCAATCCACCAAACTGACAGCCAGTGCAGAGGTGAGCACCAGCATCATATGTTCAGCATGGAGTGCCCCAGCAATCCACCAAACTGACAGCCAGTGCAGATCGTGGAGCACCAGCATCATATGTTCAGCATGGAGTGTCCCAGCAATCCATCAAACTGACAGCCAGTGCAGATCAGTGGAGCACCAGCATCATATGTTCAGCATGGAGTGTCCCAGCAATCCACCAAACTGACAGCCAGTGCAGATCATGGGAGCACCAGCATCCTATGTTCAGCATGGAGTGTCCCAGCAATCGACCAAACTGACAGCCAGTGCAGATCATGGAGCACCAGCATCCTATGTTCAGCATGGAGTGCCCCAGCAATCCGCCAGACTGACAGCCAGTGCAGATCGTGGAGCACCAGCATCCTATGTTCAACATGGAGTGTGCAAGCAATCCGCCAGACTGACAGCCAGTGCAGATCATGGAGCACCAGCATCATATGTTCAGCATGGAGTGCCCAGCAATCCACCAAACTGACAGCCAGTGCAGATCATGGAGCACCAGCATCATATGTTCAGCATGGAGTGTCCCAGCAATCCACCAAACTGACAGCCAGTGCAGATCATGGAGCACCAGCATCATATGTTCAGCATGGAGTTCCCAGCAATCCCCAAACTGACAGCCAGTGCAGATCGTGGAGCACCAGCATCATATGTTCAGCATGGAGTGTCCCAGCAATCCACCAAACTGACAGCCAGTGCAGATCATGGAGCACCAGCATCATATGTTCAGCATGGAGTGCCCCAGCAATCCACCAAACTGACAGCCAGTGCAGATCATGGAGCACCAGCATCATATGTTCAGCATGGAGTGTCCCAGCAATCCACCAAACTGACAGCCAGTGCAGATCATGGAGCACCAGCATCATATGTTCAGCATGGAGTGTCCCAGCAATCCACCAAACTGACAGCCAGTGCAGATCGTGGAGCACCAGCATCCAAATGTTCAGCATGGAGTGTCCCAGCAATCCACCAAACTGACAGCCAGTGCAGATCGTGGAGCACCAGCATCCTATGTTCAGCATGGAGTGTCCCAGCAATCCACCAAACTGACAGCCAGTGCAGATCATGGAGCACCAGCATCCTATGTTCAGCATGGAGTGTCCCAGCAATCCACCAAACTGACAGCCAGTGCAGATCATGGAGCACCAGCATCCTATGTTCAGCATGGAGTGTCCCAGCAATCCACCAAACTGACAGCCAGTGCAGATCGTGGAGCACCAGCATCCTATGTTCAGCATGGAGTTCCCAGCAATCCACCAAACTGACAGCCAGTGCAGATCATGGAGCACCAGCATCATATGTTCAGCATGGAGTGCCCCAGCAATCCACCAAACTGACAGCCAGTGCAGATCAGGAGCACCAGCATCATATGTTCAGCATGGAGTGTCCCAGCAATCCACCAAACTGACAGCAGTGCAGATCATGGAGCACCAGCATCCTATGTTCAGCATGGAGTGTCCCAGCAATCCACCAAACTGACAGCCAGTGCAGATCATGGAGCACCAGCATCATATGTTCAGCATGGAGTGCCCCAGCAATCCACCAAACTGACAGCCAGTGCAGATCATGGAGCACCAGCATCATATGTTCAGCATGGAGTGTCCCAGCAATCCACCAAACTGACAGCCAGTGCAGATCATGGAGCACCAGCATCATATGTTCAGCATGGAGTGTCCCAGCAATCCACCAAACTGACAGCCAGTGCAGATCATGGAGCACCAGCATCCTATGTTCAGCATGGAGTGTCCCAGCAATCCACCAAACTGACAGCCAGTGCAGATCATGGAGCACCAGCATTCTATGTTCAGCATGGAGTGTCCAGCAATCCACCAAACTGACAGCCAGTGCAGATCATGGAGCACCAGCATCTATGTTCAGCATGGGTGTCCCAGCAATCCACCAAACTGACAGCCAGTGCAGATCATGGAGCACCAGCATCATATGTTCAGCATGGAGTGTCCCAGCAATCCACCAAACTGACAGCCAGTGCAGATCATGGAGCACCAGCATCCTATGTTCAGCATGGAGTGCCCAGCAATCCACCAAACTGACAGCCAGTGCAGATCATGGAGCACCAGCATCATATGTTCAGCATGGAGTGTCCCAGCAATCCACCAAACTGACAGCCAGTGCAGATCATGGAGCACCAGCATCCTATGTTCAGCATGGAGTGTCCCAGCAATCCACCAAACTGACAGCCAGTGCAGATCATGGAGCACCAGCATCATATGTTCAGCATGGAGTGTCCCAGCAATCCACCAAACTGACAGCCAGTGCAGATCATGGAGCACCAGCATCATATGTTCAGCATGGAGTGTCCCAGCAATCCACCAAACTGACAGCCAGTGCAGATCATGGAGCACCAGCATCCTATGTTCAGCATGGAGTGTCCCAGCAATCCACCAAACTGACAGCCAGTGCAGATCTGGAGCACCAGCATCATATGTTCAGCATGGAGTGTCCCAGCAATCCACCAAACTGACAGCCAGTGCAGATCATGGAGCACCAGCATCCTATGTTCAGCATGGAGTGTCCCAGCAATCCACCAAACTGACAGCCAGTGCAGATCATGGAGCACCAGCATCCTATGTTCAGCATGGAGTGTCCCAGCAATCCACCAAACTGACAGCCAGTGCAGATCATGGAGCACCAGCATCCATATTTCAGCATGGAGTGTCCCAGCAATCCACCAAACTGACAGCCAGTGCAGATCGTGGAGCACCAGCATCTTATGTTCAGCATGGAGTGTCCCAGCAATCCACCAAACTGACAGCCAGTGCAGATCATGGAGCACCAGCATCATATGTTCAGCATGGAGTGCCCCAGCAATCCACCAAACTGACAGCCAGTGCAGATCATGGAGCACCAGCATCATATGTTCAGCATGGAGTGTCCCAGCAATCCACCAAACTGACAGCCAGTGCAGATCATGGAGCACCAGCATCCTATTGTTCAGCATGGAGTGTCCCAGCAATCCACCAAACTGACAGCCAGTGCAGATCATGGAGCACCAGCATCCTATGTTCAGCATGGAGTGTCCCAGCAATCCACCAAACTGACAGCCAGTGCAGATCATGGAGCACCAGCATCTATATTCAGCATGGAGTGTCCCAGCAATCCACCAAACTGACAGCCAGTGCAGATCATGGAGCACCAGCATCATATGTTCAGCATGGAGTGTCCCAGCAATCCACCAAACTGACAGCCAGTGCAGATCATGGAGCACCAGCATCATATGTTCAGCATGGAGTGTCCCAGCAATCCACCAAACTGACAGCCAGTGCAGATCATGGAGCACCAGCATCCTATGTTCAGCATGGAGTGTCCAGCAATCCACCAAACTGACAGCCAGTGCAGATCGTGGAGCACCAGCATCCTATGTTCAGCATGGAGTGTCCCAGCAATCCACCAAACTGACAGCCAGTGCAGATCATGGAGCACCAGCATCCTATTTCAGCATGGAGTGTCCCAGCAATCCACCAAACTGACAGCCAGTGCAGATCGTGGAGCACCAGCATCCTATGTTCAGCATGGAGTGTCCCAGCAATCCACCAAACTGACAGCCAGTGCAGATCATGGAGCACCAGCATCATATGTTCAGCATGGGTCCCAGCAATCACCAAACTGACAGCCAGTGCAGATCATGGAGCACCAGCATCCTATGTTCAGCATGGAGTGTCCCAGCAATCCACCAAACTGACAGCCAGTGCAGATCATGGAGCACCAGCATCATATGTTCAGCATGAGGTGTCCCAGCAATCCACCAAACTGACAGCCAGTGCAGATCGTGGAGCACCAGCATCATATGTTCAGCATGGAGTGTCCCAGCAATCCACCAAACTGACAGCCAGTGCAGATCATGGAGCACCAGCATCATATGTTCAGCATGGGTGTCCAGCAATCCACCAAACTGACAGCCAGTGCAGATCATGGAGCACCAGCATCATATGTTCAGCATGGAGTGTCCCAGCAATCCACCAAACTGACAGCCAGTGCAGATCATGGAGCACCAGCATCATATGTTCAGCATGGAGTGTCCCAGCAATCCACCAAACTGACAGCCAGTGCAGATCATGGAGCACCAGCATCATATGTTCAGCATGGAGTGCCCCAGCAATCCACCAAACTGACAGCCAGTGCAGATCATGGAGCACCAGCATCATATGTTCAGCATGGAGTGTCCCAGCAATCCACCAAACTGACAGCCAGTGCAGATCATGGAGCACCAGCATCTATGTTCAGCATGGAGTGTCCCAGCAATCCACCAAACTGACAGCCAGTGCAGATCGTGGAGCACCAGCATCCTATTTCAGCATGGAGTGTCCCAGCAATCCACCAAACTGACAGCCAGTGCAGATCGTGGAGCACCAGCATCCTATGTTCAGCATGGAGTGTCCCAGCAATCCACCAAACTGACAGCCAGTGCAGATCATGGAGCACCAGCATCCTATGTTCAGCATGGAGTGTCCCAGCAATCCACCAAACTGACAGCCAGTGCAGATCGTGGAGCACCAGCATCCTATGTTCAGCATGGATGTCCCAGCAATCCACCAAACTGACAGCCAGTGCAGATCATGGAGCACCAGCATCCTATATGTTCAGCATGGAGTGTCCCAGCAATCCACCAAACTGACAGCCAGTGCAGATCATGGAGCACCAGCATCCTATGTTCAGCATGGAGTGTCCCAGCAATCCACCAAACTGACAGCCAGTGCAGATCATGGAGCACCAGCATCCTATGTTCAGCATGGAGTGTCCCAGCAATCCACCAAACTGACAGCCAGTGCAGATCATGGAGCACCAGCATCATATGTTCAGCATGGGTGTCCCAGCAATCCACCAAACTGACAGCCAGTGCAGATCGTGGAGCACCAGCATCATATGTTCAGCATGGAGTGTCCCAGCAATCCACCACTGACAGCCAGTGCAGATCATGGAGCACCAGCATCCTATGTTCAGCATGGAGTGTCCAGCAATCCACCAAACTGACAGCCAGTGCAGATCGTGGAGCACCAGCATCCTATGTTCAGCATGGAGTGTCCCAGCAATCGACCAAACTGACAGCCAGTGCAGATCATGGAGCACCAGCATCCTATGTTCAGCATGGAGTGTCCCCGCAATCGCCAAACTGACAGCCAGTGCAGATCATGGAGGACCAGCATCCTATGTTCAGCATGCAGTGCCCCAGCAATCCACCAAACTGACAGCCAGTGCAGATCATGGAGCACCAGCATCATATGTTCAGCATGGAGTGTCCCAGCAATCCACCAAACTGACAGCCAGTGCAGATCATGGAGCACCAGCATCATATGTTCAGCATGGAGTGCCCCAGCAATCCACCAAACTGACAGCCAGTGCAGATCATGGAGCACCAGCATCATATGTTCAGCATGGAGTGTCCCAGCAATCCACCAAACTGACAGCCAGTGCAGATCATGGAGCACCAGCATCATATGTTCAGCACGGAGTATCCCAGCAATCCACCAAACTGACAGCCAGTGCAGATCATGGAGCACCAGCATCCTATGTTCAGCATGGAGTGTCCCAGCAATCCACCAAACTGACAGCCAGTGCAGATCATGGAGCACCAGCATCATATGTTCAGCATGGAGTGTCCCAGCAATCCACCAAACTGACAGCCAGTGCAGATCATGGAGCACCAGCATCCTATGTTCAGCATGGAGTGTCCCAGCAATCCACCAAACTGACAGCCAGTGCAGATCGTGGAGCACCAGCATCCTATGTTCAGCATGGAGTGTCCCAGCAATCCACCAAACTGACAGCCAGTGCAGATCGTGGAGCACCAGCATCCTATGTTCAGCATGGAGTGTCCCAGCAATCCACCAAACTGACAGCCAGTGCAGATCGTGGAGCACCAGCATCCTATGTTCAGCATGGAGTGTCCCAGCAATCCACCAAACTGACAGCCAGTGCAGATCATGGAGCACCAGCATCATATGTTCAGCATGGAGTGCCCCAGCAATCCACCAAACTGACAGCCAGTGCAGATCATGGAGCACCAGCATCATATGTTCAGCATGGAGTGTCAGCAATCCACCAAACTGACAGCCAGTGCAGATCGTGGAGCACCAGCATCCTATGTTCAGCATGGAGTGTCCCAGCAATCCACCAAACTGACAGCCAGTGCAGATCGTGGAGCACCAGCATCCATATGTTCAGCATGGAGTGTCCCAGCAATCCACCAAACTGACAGCCAGTGCAGATCATGGAGCACCAGCATCCTATGTTCAGCATGGAGTGTCCCATCAATCCACCAAACTGACAGCCAGTGCAGATCATGGAGCACCAGCATCCTATGTTCAGCATGGAGTGTCCCAGCAATCCACCAAACTGACAGCCAGTGCAGATCGTGGAGCACCAGCATCTTATGTTCAGCATGGAGTGTCCCAGCAATCCACCAAACTGACAGCCAGTGCAGATCATGGAGCACCAGCGTCATATGTTCAGCATGGAGTGCCCCAGCAATCCACCAAACTGACAGCCAGTGCAGATCATGGAGCACCAGCATCTATATTCAGCATGGAGTGTCCCAGCAATCCACCAAACTGACAGCCAGTGCAGATCGTGGAGCACCAGCATCATATGTTCAGCATGGAGTGTCTCAGCAATCCACCAAACTGACAGCCAGTGCAGATCATGGAGCACCAGCATCATATGTTCAGCATGGAGTGTCCAAGCAATCCACCAACTGACAGCCAGTGCAGATCATGGAGCACCAGCATCCTATGTTCAGCATGGAGTGTCCCAGCAATCCACCAAACTGACAGCCAGTGCAGATCATGGAGCACCAGCATCCTATGTTCAGCATGGGTGCTCAGCAATCCACCAAACTGACAGCCAGTGCAGATCGTGGAGCACCAGCATCCTATGTTCAGCATGGAGTGTCCCAGCAATCCACCAAACTGACAGCCAGTGCAGATCATGGAGCACCAGCATCCTATGTTCAGCATGGAGTGTCCCAGCAATCGACCAAACTGACAGCCAGTGCAGATCATGGAGCACCAGCATCCTATGTTCAGCATGGAGTGTCCCCGCAATCGACCAAACTGACAGCCAGTGCAGATCATGGAGCACCAGCATCCTATGTTCAGCATGGGTCTCCCAGCAATCCACCAAACTGACAGCCAGTGCAGATCATGGAGCACCAGCATCATATGTTCAGCATGGAGTGTCCCAGCAATCCACCAAACTGACAGCCAGTGCAGATCATGGAGCACCAGCATCATATGTTCAGCATGGAGTGTCCCAGCAATCCACCAAACTGACAGCCAGTGCAGATCATGGAGCACCAGCATCATATGTTCAGCATGGAGTGTCCCAGCAATCCACCAAACTGACAGCCAGTGCAGATCATGGAGCACCAGCATCATATGTTCAGCATGGAGTGTCCCAGCAATCCACCAAACTGACAGCCAGTGCAGATCATGGAGCACCAGCATCCTATGTTCAGCATGGAGTGTCCCAGCAATCCACCAAACTGACAGCCAGTGCAGATCATGGAGCACCAGCATCATATGTTCAGCATGGAGTGTCCCAGCAATCCACCAAACTGACAGCCAGTGCAGATCATGGAGCACCAGCATCCTATGTTCAGCATGGAGTGTCCCAGCAATCCACCAAACTGACAGCCAGTGCAGATCGTGGAGCACCAGCATCATATGTTCAGCATGGGTGTCCCAGCAATCCACCAAACTGACAGCCAGTGCAGATCATGGAGCACCAGCATCCTATGTTCAGCATGGAGTGTCCCAGCAATCCACCAAACTGACAGCCAGTGCAGATCGTGGAGCACCAGCATCCTATGTTCAGCATGGAGTGTCCCAGCAATCCACCAAACTGACAGCCAGTGCAGATCATGGAGCACCAGCATCATATGTTCAGCATGGAGTGTCCCAGCAATCCACCAAACTGACAGCCAGTGCAGATCATGGAGCACCAGCATCATATATTCAGCATGGAGTGTCCAAGCAATTCACCAAACTGACAGCCAGTGCAGATCATGGAGCACCAGCATCATATGTTCAGCATGGAGTGTCCCAGCAATCCACCAAACTGACAGCCAGTGCAGATCATGGAGCACCAGCATCATATGTTCAGCATGGAGTGTCCCAGCAATCCACCAAACTGACAGCCAGTGCAGATCATGGAGCACCAGCATCATATGTTCAGCATGGAGTGTCCCAGCAATCCACCAAACTGACAGCCAGTGCAGATCATGGAGCACCAGCATCCTATGTTCAGCATGGAGTGTCCCAGCAATCCACCAAACTGACAGCCAGTGCAGATCATGGAGCACCAGCATCCTATGTTCAGCATGGAGTGTCCCAGCAATCCACCAAACTGACAGCCAGTGCAGATCATGGAGCACCAGCATCATATGTTCAGCATGGAGTTCCCAGCAATCCACCAAACTGACAGCCAGTGCAGATCGTGGAGCACCAGCATCATATGTTCATCATGGAGTGTCCCAGCAATCCACCAAACTGACAGCCAGTGCAGATCGTGGAGCACAAGCATCATATGTTCAACATGAAGTGTCCCAGCAATCCACCAAACTGACAGCCAGTGCAGATCATCGAGCACCAGCATCCTATATTCAGCATGGAGTGTCCCAGCAATCCACCAAACTGACAGCCAGTGCAGATCATGGAGCACCAGCATCCTATGTTCAGCATGGAGTGTCCCAGCAATCCCCAAACTGACAGCCAGTGCAGATCGTGGAGCACCAGCATCCTATGTTCAGCATGGAGTGTCCAGCAATCCACCAAACTGACAGCCAGTGCAGATCATGGAGCACCAGCATCATATGTTCAGCATGGAGTGCCCCAGCAATCCACCAAACTGACAGCCAGTGCAGATCATGGAGCACCAGCATCATATGTTCAGCATGGGTGCCCCAGCAATCCACCAAACTGACAGCCAGTGCAGATCATGGAGCACCAGCATCATATGTTCAGCATGGAGTTCCCAGCAATCCACCAAACTGACAGCCAGTGCAGATCATGGAGCACCAGCATCATATGTTCAGCATGGAGTGTCCCAGCAATCCACCAAACTGACAGCCAGTGCAGATCATGGAGCACCAGCATCATATGTTCAGCATGGAGTGCCCCAGCAATCCACCAAACTGACAGCCAGTGCAGATCATGGAGCACCAGCATCATATGTTCAGCATGGAGTGTCCCAGCAATCACCAAACTGACAGCCAGTGCAGATCGTGGAGCACCAGCATCCTATGTTCAGCATGGAGTGTCCCAGCAATCCACCAAACTGACAGCCAGTGCAGATCGTGGAGCACCAGCATCTATGTTCAGCATGGGTGTCCCAGCAATCCACCAAACTGACAGCCAGTGCAGATCGTGGAGCACCAGCATCCTATGTTCAGCATGGGTGTCCCAGCAATCCACCAAACTGACAGCCAGTGCAGATCATGGAGCACCAGCATCCTATGTTCAGCATGGAGTGTCCCAGCAATCCACAAACTGACAGCCAGTGCAGATCGTGGAGCACCAGCATCTATGTTCAGCATGGAGTGTCCCAGCAATCCACCAAACTGACAGCCAGTGCAGATCGTGGAGCACCAGCATCCTATGTTCAGCATGGAGTGTCCCAGCAATCCACCAAACTGACAGCCAGTGCAGATCGTGGAGCACCAGCATCTATGTTCAGCATGGAGTGTCCCACAATCCGCCAAACTGACAGCCAGTGCAGATCATGGAGCACCAGCATCATATGTTCAGCATGGAGTGCCCCAGCAATCCACCAAACTGACAGCCAGTGCAGATTCATGGAGCACCAGCATCATATGTTCAGCATGGAGTGCCCAGCAATCCACCAAACTGACAGCCAGTGCAGATCATGGAGCACCAGCATCATATATTTCAGCATGGAGTGTCCCAGCAATCCACCAAACTGACAGCCAGTGCAGATCATGGAGCACCAGCATCCTATGTTCAGCATGGAGTGTCCCAGCAATCCACCAAACTGACAGCCAGTGCAGATCATGGAGCACCAGCATCCTATGTTCAGCATGGAGTGTCCCAACAATCACCAAACTGACAGCCAGTGCAGATCATGGAGCACCAGCATCCTATGTTCAGCATGGAGTGTCCCAGCAATCCACCAAACTGACAGCCAGTGCAGATCGTGGAGCACCAGCATCCTATGTTCAGCATGGAGTGTCCCAGCAATCCACCAAACTGACAGCCAGTGCAGATCGTGGAGCACCAGCATCCTATGTTCAGCATGGAGTGTCCCAGCAATCCACCAAACTGACAGCCAGTGCAGATCGTGGAGCACCAGCATCCTATGTTCAGCATGGAGTGTCCCAGCAATCCACCAAACTGACAGCCAGTGCAGATCGTGGAGCACCAGCATCCTATGTTCAGCATGGAGTGTCCCAGCAATCCACCAAACTGACAGCCAGTGCAGATCGTGGAGCACCAGCATCCATATTTCAGCATGGAGTGCCCCAGCAATCCACCAAACTGACAGCCAGTGCAGATCGTGGAGCACCAGCATCATATGTTCAGCATGGAGTGTCCCAGCAATCCACCAAACTGACAGCCAGTGCAGATCGTGGAGCACCAGCATCATATGTTCAGCATGGAGTGTCCCAGCAATCCACCAAACTGACAGCCAGTGCAGATCATGGAGCACCAGCATCATATGTTCAGCATGGAGTGTCCCAGCAATCCACCAAACTGACAGCCAGTGCAGATCATGGAGCACCAGCATCATATGTTCAGCATGGAGTGTCCCAGCAATCCACCAAACTGACAGCCAGTGCAGATCGTGGAGCACCAGCATCCTATGTTCAGCATGGGTGTCCCAGCAATCCACCAAACTGACAGCCAGTGCAGATCGTGGAGCACCAGCATCCTATGTTCGGAGTGTCCCAGCAATCCGCAAACTGACAGCCAGTGCAGATCATGGAGCACCAGCATCCTATGTTCAGCATGGGTGTCCCAGCAATCACGCAAACTGACAGCCAGTGCAGATCGTGGAGCACCAGCATCCTATGTTCAGCATGGAGTGTCCCAGCAATCCGCCAAACTGACAGCCAGTGCAGATCGTGGAGCACCAGCATCATATGTTCAGCATGGGTGTCCCAGCAATCCACCAAACTGACAGCCAGTGCAGATCATGGAGCACCAGCATCCTATGTTCAGCATGGGTGTCCCAGCAATCCACCAAACTGACAGCCAGTGCAGATCGTGGAGCACCAGCATCATATGTTCAGCATGGAGTGTCCCAGCAATCCACCAAACTGACAGCCAGTGCAGATCATGGAGCACCAGCATCATATGTTCAGCATGGAGTGTCCCAGCAATCCACCAAACTGACAGCCAGTGCAGATCATGGAGCACCAGCATCATATGTTCAGCATGGAGTGTCCCAGCAATCCACCAAACTGACAGCCAGTGCAGATCATGGAGCACCAGCATCCTATGTTCAGCATGGAGTGTCCCAGCAATCCACCAAACTGACAGCCAGTGCAGATCATGGAGCACCAGCATCCTATGTTCAGCATGGAGTGTCCCAGCAATCCACCAAACTGACAGCCAGTGCAGATCATGGAGCACCAGCATCCTATGTTCAGCATGGAGTGTCCCAGCAATCCACCAAACTGACAGCCAGTGCAGATCATGGAGCACCAGCATCTATGTTCCAGCATGGGTGTCCCAGCAATCCACCAAACTGACAGCCAGTGCAGATCATGGAGCACCAGCATCATATGTTCAGCATGGGTGTCCCAGCAATCCACCAAACTGACAGCCAGTGCAGATCATGGAGCACCAGCATCCTATATTCAGCATGGAGTGTCCCAGCAATCCGCAAACTGACAGCCAGTGCAGATCATGGAGCACCAGCATCCTATGTTCAGCATGGAGTGTCCCAGCAATCCACCAAACTGACAGCCAGTGCAGATCATGGAGCACCAGCATCTATGTTCAGCATGGAGTGTCCCAGCAATCCACCAAACTGAGCCAGTGCAGATCGTGGAGCACCAGCATCCTATATTCAGCATGGAGTGTCCCAGCAATCCACCAAACTGACAGCCAGTGCAGATCATGGAGCACCAGCATCATATGTTCAGCATGGGTGCCCCAGCAATCCACCAAACTGACAGCCAGTGCAGATCATGGAGCACCAGCATCATATGTTCAGCATGGGTGTCCCAGCAATCCACCAAACTGACAGCCAGTGCAGATCATGGAGCACCAGCATCATATGTTCAGCATGGAGTGTCCCAGCAATCCACCAAACTGACAGCCAGTGCAGATCGTGGAGCACCAGCATCTATATGTTCAGCATGGGTGCCCCAGCAATCCACCAAACTGACAGCCAGTGCAGATCGTGGAGCACCAGCATCATATGTTCAGCATGGAGTGTCCCAGCAATCCACCAAACTGACAGCCAGTGCAGATCATGGAGCACCAGCATCATATGTTCAGCATGGAGTGTCCCAGCAATCCACCAAACTGACAGCCAGTGCAGATCATGGAGCACCAGCATCATATGTTCAGCATGGAGTGTCCCAGCAATCCACCAAACTGACAGCCAGTGCAGATCATGGAGCACCAGCATCCTATGTTCAGCATGGAGTGTCCCAGCAATCCACCAAACTGACAGCCAGTGCAGATCATGGAGCACCAGCATCCTATGTTCAGCATGGAGTGTCCCAGCAATCCACCAAACTGACAGCCAGTGCAGATCATGGAGCACCAGCATCCTATGTTCAGCATGGAGTGTCCCAGCAATCCACCAAACTGACAGCCAGTGCAGATCATGGAGCACCAGCATCCTATGTTCAGCATGGAGTGTCCCAGCAATCCACCAAACTGACAGCCAGTGCAGATCGTGGAGCACCAGCATCCTATGTTCAGCATGGAGTGCCCAGCAATCCACCAAACTGACAGCCAGTGCAGATCGTGGAGCACCAGCATCCTATGTTCAGCATGGAGTGCCCCAGCAATCCACCAAACTGACAGCCAGTGCAGATCATGGAGCACCAGCATCATATGTTCAGCATGGGTGCCCCGCAATCCACCAAACTGACAGCCAGTGCAGATCATGGAGCACCAGCATCCTATGTTCAGCATGGAGTGTCCCAGCAATCCACCAAACTGACAGCCAGTGCAGATCATGGAGCACCAGCATCCTATGTTCAGCATGGAGTGTCCCAGCAATCCACCAAACTGACAGCCAGTGCAGATCGTGGAGCACCAGCATCATATGTTCAGCATGGAGTGTCCCAGCAATCCACCAAACTGACAGCCAGTGCAGATCGTGGAGCACCAGCATCCTATGTTCAGCATGGAGTGTCCCAGCAATCGACCAAACTGACAGCCAGTGCAGATCATGGAGCACCAGCATCCTATGTTCAGCATGGAGTGTCCCAGCAATCCACCAAACTGACAGCCAGTGCAGATCGTGGAGCACCAGCATCATATGTTCAGCATGGAGTGTCCCAGCAATCCACCAAACTGACAGCCAGTGCAGATCTGGAGCACCAGCATCCATATGTTCAGCATGGGTGTCCAGCAATCCACCAAACTGACAGCCAGTGCAGATCATCGAGCACCAGCATCCTATATTCAGCATGGAGTGTCCCAGCAATCCACCAAACTGACAGCCAGTGCAGATCGTGGAGCACCAGCATCCTATGTTCAGCATGGAGTGTCCCAGCAATCCACCAAACTGACAGCCAGTGCAGATCATGGAGCACCAGCATCCTATGTTCAGCATGGAGTGCCCCAGCAATCCACCAAACTGACAGCCAGTGCAGATCGTGGAGCACCAGCATCCTATGTTCAGCATGGAGTGTCCCAGCAATCCACCAAACTGACAGCCAGTGCAGATCGTGGAGCACCAGCATCCTATGTTCAGCATGGGTGTCCCAGCAATCCACCAAACTGACAGCCAGTGCAGATCGTGGAGCACCAGCATCATATGTTCAGCATGGGTGTCCCAGCAATCCACCAAACTGACAGCCAGTGCAGATCATGGAGCACCAGCATCCTATGTTCAGCATGGAGTGTCCCAGCAATCCACCAAACTGACAGCCAGTGCAGATCATGGAGCACCAGCATCCTATATTCAGCATGGAGTGTCCCAGCAATCCACCAAACTGACAGCCAGTGCAGATCGTGGAGCACCAGCATCCTATGTTCAGCATGGGTGTCCCAGCAATCCAAACTGACAGCCAGTGCAGATCATGGAGCACCAGCATCCTATGTTCAGCATGGAGTGTCCCAGCAATCCACCAAACTGACAGCCAGTGCAGATCATGGAGCACCAGCATCCTATGTTCAGCATGGGTGTCCCAGCAATCCACCAAACTGACAGCCAGTGCAGATCGTGGAGCACCAGCATCCCTATGTTCAGCATGGAGTGTCCCAGCAATCCACCAAACTGACAGCCAGTGCAGATCATGGAGCACCAGCATCCTATGTTCAGCATGGGTGTCCCAGCAATCCACCAACTGACAGCCAGTGCAGATCGTGGAGCACCAGCATCCTATGTTCAGCATGGAGTGTCCCATCAATCCACCAAACTGACAGCCAGTGCAGATCGTGGAGCACCAGCAACCTATGTTCAGCATGGAGTGTCCCATCAGTCCACCAAACTGACAGCCAGTGCAGATCGTGGAGCACCAGCATCATATGTTCAGCATGGAGTGTCCCAGCAATCCGCCAAACTGACAGCCAGTGCAGATCATGGAGCACCAGCATCCTATGTTCAGCATGGAGTGTCCCAGCAATCCACCAAACTGACAGCCAGTGCAGATCATGGAGCACCAGCATCCTATGTTCAGCATGGAGTGTCCCAGCAATCCACCAAACTGACAGCCAGTGCAGATCGTGGAGCACCAGCATCCTATGTTCAGCATGGGTGTCCCAGCAATCCACCAAACTGACAGCCAGTGCAGATCATGGAGCACCCAGCATCCTATGTTCAGCATGGAGTGTCCCAGCAATCCACCAAACTGACAGCCAGTGCAGATCATGGAGCACCAGCATCCTATATTCAGCATGGAGTGTCCAGCAATCCACCAAACTGACAGCCAGTGCAGATCATGGAGCACCAGCATCATATGTTCAGCATGGGTGTCCCAGCAATCCACCAAACTGACAGCCAGTGCAGATCGTGGAGCACCAGCATCATATGTTCAGCATGGAGTGTCCCAGCAATCCACCAAACTGACAGCCAGTGCAGATCATGGAGCACCAGCATCCTATGTTCAGCATGGAGTGTCCCAGCAATCCACCAAACTGACAGCCAGTGCAGATCGTGGAGCACCAGCATCCTATGTTCAGCATGGAGTGTCCCAGCAATCCACCAAACTGACAGCCAGTGCAGATCTGGAGCACCAGCATCCTATGTTCAGCATGGAGTGTCCCAGCAATCCACCAAACTGACAGCCAGTGCAGATCATGGAGCACCAGCATCCTATGTTCAGCATGGAGTGCCCCAGCAATCCACCAAACTGACAGCCAGTGCAGATCGTGGAGCACCAGCATCATATGTTCAGCATGGAGTGCCCCAGCAATCCACCAAACTGACAGCCAGTGCAGATCGTGGAGCACCAGCATCATATGTTCAGCATGGAGTGCCCCAGCAATCCACCAAACTGACAGCCAGTGCAGATCGTGGAGCACCAGCATCATATGTTCAGCATGGGTGCCCCAGCAATCCACCAAACTGACAGCCAGTGCAGATCATGGAGCACCAGCATCATATGTTCAGCATGGGTGCCCAGCAATCCACAAACTGACAGCCAGTGCAGATCGTGGAGCACCAGCATCATATGTTCAGCATGGAGTGTCCCAGCAATCCACCAAACTGACAGCCAGTGCAGATCGTGGAGCACCAGCATCTATATGTTCAGCATGGAGTGTCCCAGCAATCCACCAAACTGACAGCCAGTGCAGATCATGGAGCACCAGCATCCTATGTTCAGCATGGAGTGTCCAGCATCCACCAAACTGACAGCCAGTGCAGATCGTGGAGCACCAGCATCCTATGTTCAGCATGGGTGTCCCAGCAATCCGCCAAACTGACAGCCAGTGCAGATCGTGGAGCACCAGCATCCTATGTTCAGCATGGGTGTCCCAGCAATCCGCCAAACTGACAGCCAGTGCAGATCGTGGAGCACCAGCATCCTATGTTCAGCATGGAGTGTCCCAGCAATCCACCAAACTGACAGCCAGTGCAGATCATGGAGCACCAGCATCCTATGTTCAGCATGGAGTGCCCCAGCAATCCACCAAACTGACAGCCAGTGCAGATCATGGAGCACCAGCATCATATGTTCAGCATGGAGTGTCCCAGCAATCCACCAAACTGACAGCCAGTGCAGATCATGGAGCACCAGCATCATATGTTCAGCATGGAGTGCCCCATCAATCCACCAAACTGACAGCCAGTGCAGATCATGGAGCACCAGCATCATATGTTCAGCATGGAGTGCCCCAGCAATCCACCAAACTGACAGCCAGTGCAGATCATGGAGCACCAGCATCCTATGTTCAGCATGGAGTGGCCAAGCAATCCACCAAACTGACAGCCAGTGCAGATCATGGAGCACCAGCATCATATGTTCAGCATGGAGTGTCCCAGCAATCCACCAAACTGACAGCCAGTGCAGATCAT
Organism: Neoceratodus forsteri; assembly: GCA_016271365.2. Taxonomy (NCBI): domain Eukaryota; kingdom Metazoa; phylum Chordata; order Ceratodontiformes; family Ceratodontidae; genus Neoceratodus; species Neoceratodus forsteri. The sequence continues at coordinate 632,587,341 of CM057450.1, read as the reverse complement.
GGAGCACCAGCATCCTATGTTCAGCATGGAGTGTCCCAGCAATCACCAAACTGACAGCCAGTGCAGATCATGGAGCACCAGCATCCTATGTTCAGCATGGAGTGTCCCAGCAATCCACCAAACTGACAGCCAGTGCAGATCGTGGAGCACCAGCATCCTATGTTCAGCATGGGTGTCCCAGCAATCCACCAAACTGACAGCCAGTGCAGATCGTGGAGCACCAGCATCCTATGTTCAGCATGGAGTGTCCCAGCAATCCACCAAACTGACAGCCAGTGCAGATCGTGGAGCACCAGCATCATATGTTCAGCATGGAGTGTCCAGCAATCCACCAAACTGACAGCCAGTGCAGATCGTGGAGCACCAGCATCATATGTTCAGCATGGGTGTCCCAGCAATCCACCAAACTGACAGCCAGTGCAGATCATGGAGCACCAGCATCATATGTTCAGCATGGAGTGTCCCAGCAATCCACCAAACTGACAGCCAGTGCAGATCGTGGAGCACCAGCATCATATGTTCAGCATGGAGTGTCCCAGCAATCCACAAACTGACAGCCAGTGCAGATCGTGGAGCACCAGCATCCTATGTTCAGCATGGAGTGCCCCAGCAATCCACCAAACTGACAGCCAGTGCAGATCGTGGAGCACCAGCATCATATGTTCAGCATGGAGTGTCCCAGCAATCCACCAAACTGACAGCCAGTGCAGATCGTGGAGCACCAGCATCATATGTTCAGCATGGAGTGTCCCAGCAATCCACCAAACTGACAGCCAGTGCAGATCATGGAGCACCAGCATCCTATGTTCAGCATGGAGTGTCCCAGCAATCCACCAAACTGACAGCCAGTGCAGATCGTGGAGCACCAGCATCATATGTTCAGCATGGAGTGTCCCAGCAATCCCAAACTGACAGCCAGTGCAGATCGTGGAGCACCAGCATCCTATATTTCAGCATGGAGTGTCCCAGCAATCCACCAAACTGACAGCCAGTGCAGATCGTGGAGCACCAGCATCATATGTTCAGCATGGAGTGTCCCAGCAATCCAGCAAACTGACAGCCAGTGCAGATCGTGGAGCACCAGCATCCTATGTTCAGCATGGAGTGTCCCAGCAATCCACCAAACTGACAGCCAGTGCAGATCATGGAGCACCAGCATCCTATGTTCAGCATGGAGTGTCCCAGCAATCCACCAAACTGACAGCCAGTGCAGATCGTGGAGCACCAGCATCATATGTTCAGCATGGAGTGTCCCAGCAATCCACCAAACTGACAGCCAGTGCAGATCGTGGAGCACCAGCGTTATATGTTCAGCATGGAGTGTCCCAGCAATCCACCAAACTGACAGCCAGTGCAGATCATGGAGCACCAGCATCCTATGTTCAGCATGGAGTGTCCCAGCAATCCACCAAACTGACAGCCAGTGCAGATCATGGAGCACCAGCATCCTATGTTCAGCATGGAGTGTCCCAGCAATCCACCAAACTGACAGCCAGTGCAGATCGTGGAGCACCAGCATCCTATGTTCAGCATGGGTGTCCAGCAATCCACCAAACTGACAGCCAGTGCAGATCGTGGAGCACCAGCATCCTATGTTCAGCATGGGTGTCCCAGCAATCCACCAACTGACAGCCAGTGCAGATCGTGGAGCACCAGCATCATATGTTCAGCATGGGTGCCCCAGCAATCCACCAAACTGACAGCCAGTGCAGATCATGGAGCACCAGCATCATATGTTCAGCATGAGTGCCCAGCAATCCACCAAACTGACAGCCAGTGCAGATCGTGGAGCACCAGCATCATATGTTCAGCATGGAGTGTCCCAGCAATCCACCAAACTGACAGCCAGTGCAGATCTGGAGCACCAGCATCATATGTTCAGCATGGGTGTCCCAGCAATCCGCAAACTGACAGCCAGTGCAGATCATGGAGCACCAGCATCATATGTTCAGCATGGAGTGTCCCAGCAATCCACCAAACTGACAGCCAGTGCAGATCATGGAGCACCAGCATCATATGTTCAGCATGGAGTGCCCCAGCAATCCATAAACTGACAGCCAGTGCAGATCATGGAGCACCAGCATCTATGTTCAGCATGGAGTGTCCCAGCAATCCACCAAACTGACAGCCAGTGCAGATCGTGGAGCACCAGCATCTATATGTTCAGCATGGGTGTCCCAGCAATCCACCAAACTGACAGCCAGTGCAGATCGTGGAGCACCAGCATCTATATGTTCAGCATGGGTGCCTCAGCAATCCACCAAACTGACAGCCAGTGCAGATCGTGGAGCACCAGCATCATATGTTCAGCATGGAGTGTCCCAGCAATCCACCAAACTGACAGCCAGTGCAGATCATGGAGCACCAGCATCCTATGTTCAGCATGGAGTGTCCCAGCAATCCACCAAACTGACAGCCAGTGCAGATCATGGAGCACCAGCATCCTATGTTCAGCATGGAGTGTCCCAGCAATCCACCAAACTGACAGCCAGTGCAGATCGTGGAGCACCAGCATCCTATGTTCAGCATGGAGTGTCCCAGCAATCCGACCAAACTGACAGCCAGTGCAGATCATGGAGCACCAGCATCATATGTTCAGCATGGAGTGTCCCAGCAATCCACCAAACTGACAGCCAGTGCAGATCGTGGAGCACCAGCATCCTATGTTCAGCATGGGTGTCCCAGCAATCCCCAGACTGACAGCCAGTGCAGATCATGGAGCACCAGCATCACTATGTTCAGCATGGAGTGTCCCAGCAATCCACCAAACTGACAGCCAGTGCAGATCATGGAGCACCAGCATCATATGTTCAGCATGGAGTGTCCCAGCAATCCACCAAACTGACAGCCAGTGCAGATCATGGAGCACCAGCATCCTATGTTCAGCATGGAGTGCCCCAGCAATCCACCAAACTGACAGCCAGTGCAGATCATTGGAGCACCAGCATCATATGTTCAGCATGGGTGTCCCAGCAATCCACCAAACTGACAGCCAGTGCAGATCGTGGAGCACCAGCGTCATATGTTCAGCATGGAGTGTCCCAGCAATCCACCAAACTGACAGCCAGTGCAGATCATGGAGCACCAGCATCCTATGTTCAGCATGGAGTGTCCCAGCAATCCACCAAACTGACAGCCAGTGCAGATCATGGAGCACCAGCATCATATGTTCAGCATGGAGTGTCCCAGCAATCCACCAAACTGACAGCCAGTGCAGATCATGGAGCACCAGCATCTATGTTCAGCATGGAGTGTCCCAGCAATCCACCAAACTGACAGCCAGTGCAGATCGTGGAGCACCAGCATCATATGTTCAGCATGGTGTCCCAGCAATCCACCAAACTGACAGCCAGTGCAGATCATGGAGCACCAGCATCCTATGTTCAGCATGGAGTGTCCCAGCAATCCACCAAACTGACAGCCAGTGCAGATCGTGGAGCACCAGCATCCTATGTTCAGCATGGAGTGTCCAGCAATCCACCAAACTGACAGCCAGTGCAGATCGTGGAGCACCAGCATCCTATGTTCAGCATGGAGTGTCCCAGCAATCCACCAAACTGACAGCCAGTGCAGATCGTGGAGCACCAGCATCCTATGTTCAGCATGGAGTGTCCAGCAATCCACCAAACTGACAGCCAGTGCAGATCGTGGAGCACCAGCATCCTATGTTCAGCATGGAGTGTCCCAGCAATCCACCAAACTGACAGCCAGTGCAGATCATGGAGCACCAGCATCCTATGTTCAGCATGGAGTGTCCCAGCAATCCGACCAAACTGACAGCCAGTGCAGATCATGGAGCACCAGCATCCTATGTTCAGCATGGAGTGTCCCAGCAATCCACCAAACTGACAGCCAGTGCAGATCGTGGAGCACCAGCATCATATGTTCAGCATGGAGTGTCCCAGCAATCCGCCAAACTGACAGCCAGTGCAGATCGTGGAGCACCAGCATCATATGTTCAGCATGGAGTGTCCCAGCAATCCACAAACTGACAGCCAGTGCAGATCGTGGAGCACCAGCATCTATGTTCAGCATGGAGTGCCCCAGCAATCCACCAAACTGACAGCCAGTGCAGATCGTGGAGCACCAGCATCCTATGTTCAGCATGGAGTGTCCCAGCAATCCACCAAACTGACAGCCAGTGCAGATCATGGAGCACCAGCATCCTATGTTCAGCATGGAGTGTCCCAGCAATCCACCAAACTGACAGCCAGTGCAGATCGTGGAGCACCAGCATCCTATGTTCAGCATGGGTGTCCAGCAATCCGCAAACTGACAGCCAGTGCAGATCATGGAGCACCAGCATCCTATGTTCAGCATGGAGTGTCCCAGCAATCCAGCCAAACTGACAGCCAGTGCAGATCGTGGAGCACCAGCATCCTATGTTCAGCATGGAGTGTCCCAGCAATCCACCAAACTGACAGCCAGTGCAGATCGTGGAGCACCAGCATCCTATGTTCAGCATGGGTGTCCCAGCAATCCACCAAACTGACAGCCAGTGCAGATCGTGGAGCACCAGCATCATATGTTCAGCATGGAGTGTCCCAGCAATCCACCAAACTGACAGCCTTTGCTGATCATGGAGCACCAGCATCATATGTTCAGCATGGAGTGTCCCAGCAATCCACCAAACTGACAGCCAGTGCAGATCGTGGAGCACCAGCATCATATGTTCAGCATGGAGTGTCCCAGCAATCCACCAAACTGACAGCCAGTGCAGATCATGGAGCACCAGCATCATATGTTCAGCATGGAGTGCCCCAGCAATCCACCAAACTGACAGCCAGTGCAGATCATTGGAGCACCAGCATCATATGTTCAGCATGGGTGTCCCAGCAATCCACCAAACTGACAGCCAGTGCAGATCGTGGAGCACCAGCATCTATATGTTCAGCATGGAGTGTCCCAGCAATCCACCAAACTGACAGCCAGTGCAGATCGTGGAGCACCAGCATTATATGTTCAGCATGGAGTGCCCCAGCAATCCACCAAACTGACAGCCAGTGCAGATCGTGGAGCACCAGCGTCATATGTTCAGCATGGAGTGTCCCAGCAATCCACCAAACTGACAGCCAGTGCAGATCATGGAGCACCAGCATCCTATGTTCAGCATGGAGTGTCCCATCAATCCACCAAACTGACAGCCAGTGCAGATCATGGAGCACCAGCATCCTATGTTCAGCATGGAGTGTCCCAGCAATCCACCAAACTGACAGCCAGTGCAGATCATGGAGCACCAGCATCCTATGTTCAGCATGGAGTGTCCCAGCAATCCACCAAACTGACAGCCAGTGCAGATCGTGGAGCACCAGCATCCTATGTTCAGCATGGAGTGTCCCAGCAATCCACCAAACTGACAGCCAGTGCAGATCATGGAGCACCAGCATCATATGTTCAGCATGGGTGTCCCAGCAATCCACCAAACTGACAGCCAGTGCAGATCAGGAGCACCAGCATCATATGTTCAGCATGGTGTCCCAGCAATCCACCAAACTGACAGCCAGTGCAGATCGTGGAGCACCAGCATCATATGTTCAGCATGGAGTGTCCCAGCAATCCACCAAACTGACAGCCAGTGCAGATCGTGGAGCACCAGCATCATATGTTCAGCATGGAGTGTCCCAGCAATCCACCAAACTGACAGCCAGTGCAGATCATGGAGCACCAGCATCATATGTTCAGCATGGAGTGTCCCAGCAATCCACCAAACTGACAGCCAGTGCAGATCGTGGAGCACCAGCATCTATATTTCAGCATGGAGTGCCCCAGCAATCCACCAAACTGACAGCCAGTGCAGATCTTGGAGCACCAGCATCTATGTTCAGCATGGAGTGTCCCAGCAATCCACCAAACTGACAGCCAGTGCAGATCATGGAGCACCAGCATCCTATGTTCAGCATGGAGTGTCCCAGCAATCCACCAAACTGACAGCCAGTGCAGATCATGGAGCACCAGCATCCTATGTTCAGCATGGAGTGTCCCAGCAATCCACCAAACTGACAGCCAGTGCAGATCGTGGAGCACCAGCATCCTATGTTCAGCATGGAGTGTCCCAGCAATCCGACCAAACTGACAGCCAGTGCAGATCATGGAGCACCAGCATCCTATGTTCAGCATGGAGTGTCCAGCAATCCACCAAACTGACAGCCAGTGCAGATCGTGGAGCACCAGCATCCTATGTTCAGCATGGAGTGCCCCAGCAATCCACCAAACTGACAGCCAGTGCAGATCATGGAGCACCAGCATCATATGTTCAGCATGGAGTGTCCCAGCAATCCACCAAACTGACAGCCAGTGCAGATCATGGAGCACCAGCATCATATGTTCAGCATGGAGTGTCCCAGCAATCCACCAAACTGACAGCCAGTGCAGATCGTGGAGCACCAGCATCATATGTTCAGCATGGAGTGTCCCAGCAATCCACCAAACTGACAGCCAGTGCAGATCATGGAGCACCAGCATCATATGTTCAGCATGGGTGTCCCAGCAATCCGCAAACTGACAGCCAGTGCAGATCATGGAGCACCAGCATCCTATGTTCAGCATGGAGTGTCCCAGCAATCCACCAACTGACAGCCAGTGCAGATCATGGAGCACCAGCATCCTATGTTCAGCATGGAGTGTCCCAGCAATCCACCAAACTGACAGCCAGTGCAGATCGTGGAGCACCAGCATCCTATGTTCAGCATGGAGTGCCCAGCAATCCACCAAACTGACAGCCAGTGCAGATCGTGGAGCACCAGCATCCTATGTTCAGCATGGAGTGCCCCAGCAATCCACCAAACTGACAGCCAGTGCAGATCGTGGAGCACCAGCATCCTATGTTCAGCATGGAGTGTCCCAGCAATCCACCAAACTGACAGCCAGTGCAGATCGCGGAGCACCAGCATCATATGTTCAACATGGAGTGTCCCAGCAATCGACCAAACTGACAGCCAGTGCAGATCGCGGAGAACCAGCATCATATGTTCAGCATGAGTGTCCCAGCAATCCACCAAACTGACAGCCAGTGCAGATCATGGAGCACCAGCATCCTATGTTCAGCATGGAGTGTCCCAGCAATCCACCAAACTGACAGCCAGTGCAGATCATGGAGCACCAGCATCCTATGTTCAGCATGGTGTCCCAGCAATCCACCAAACTGACAGCCAGTGCAGATCGTGGAGCACCAGCATCCTTATGTTCAGCATGGAGTGCCCCAGCAATCCACCAAACTGACAGCCAGTGCAGATCGTGGAGCACCAGCATCACTATGTTCAGCATGGAGTGTCCCAGCAATCCACCAAACTGACAGCCAGTGCAGATCGTGGAGCACCAGCATCCTATGTTCAGCATGGAGTGTCCCAGCAATCCACCAAACTGACAGCCAGTGCAGATCGTGGAGCACCAGCATCATATGTTCAGCATGGAGTGCCCCAGCAATCCACCAAACTGACAGCCAGTGCAGATCATGGAGCACCAGCATCCTATGTTCAGCATGGGTGTCCCAGCAATCCACCAAACTGACAGCCAGTGCAGATCATGGAGCACCAGCATCCTATGTTCAGCATGGAGTGTCCCAGCAATCCACCAGACTGACAGCCAGTGCAGATCATGGAGCACCAGCATCCTATGTTCAGCATGGAGTGTCCCAGCAATCCACCAAACTGACAGCCAGTGCAGATCATGGAGCACCAGCATCCTATGTTCAGCATGGAGTGTCCCAGCAATCCGCCAGACTGACAGCCAGTGCAGATCATGGAGCACCAGCATCCTATGTTCAGCATGGAGTGCCCCAGCAATCCACCAAACTGACAGCCAGTGCAGATCATGGAGCACCAGCATCATATGTTCAGCATGGAGTGTCCCAGCAATCCACCAAACTGACAGCCAGTGCAGATCATGGAGCACCAGCATCATATGTTCAGCATGGAGTGTCCCAGCAATCCACCAAACTGACAGCCAGTGCAGATCGTGGAGCACCAGCGTTATATGTTCAGCATGGAGTGTCCCAGCAATCCACCAAACTAACAGCCAGTGCAGATCATGGAGCACCAGCATCCTATGTTCAGCATGGAGTGTCCCAGCAATCCACCAAACTGACAGCCAGTGCAGATCATGGAGCACCAGCATCCTATGTTCAGCATGGAGTGTCCCAGCAATCCACCAAACTGACAGCCAGTGCAGATCGTGGAGCACCAGCATCCTATGTTCAGCATGGAGTGTCCCAGCAATCCACCAAACTGACAGCCAGTGCAGATCAGGAGCACCAGCATCCTATGTTCAGCATGGAGTGTCCCAGCAATCCACCAACTGACAGCCAGTGCAGATCGTGGAGCACCAGCATCCTATGTTCAGCATGGAGTGCCCCAGCAATCCACCAAACTGACAGCCAGTGCAGATCATGGAGCACCAGCATCATATGTTCAGCATGGAGTGCCCCAGCAATCCACCAAACTGACAGCCATGCAGATCGTGGAGCACCAGCATCATATGTTCAGCATGGAGTGTCCCAGCAATCCACCAAACTGACAGCCAGTGCAGATCGTGGAGCACCAGCATCATATGTTCAGCATGGGTGTCCCAGCAATCCACCAAACTGACAGCCAGTGCAGATCGTGGAGCACCAGCATCATATGTTCAGCATGGAGTGTCCCAGCAATCCACCAAACTGACAGCCAGTGCAGATCATGGAGCACCAGCATCCATATGTTCAGCATGGGTGCCCCAGCAATCCCCAAACTGACAGCCAGTGCAGATCGTGGAGCACCAGCATCTATATTCAGCATGGAGTTCCCAGCAATCCACCAAACTGACAGCCAGTGCAGATCGTGGAGCACCAGCATCATATGTTCAGCATGGGAGTGTCCCAGCAATCCACCAAACTGACAGCCAGTGCAGATCGTGGAGCACCAGCATCCTATGTTCAGCATGGAGTGTCCCAGCAATCCACCAAACTGACAGCCAGTGCAGATCGTGGAGCACCAGCATCATATGTTCAGCATGGAGTGTCCCAGCAATCCACCAAACTGACAGCCAGTGCAGATCGTGGAGCACCAGCATCCTATGTTCAGCATGGAGTGTCCCAGCAATCCACCAAACTGACAGCCAGTGCAGATCATGGAGCACCAGCATCCTATGTTCAGCATGGAGTGTCCCAGCAATCCACCAAACTGACAGCCAGTGCAGATCGTGGAGCACCAGCATCCTATGTTCAGCATGGAGTGTCCCAGCAATCGACCAAACTGACAGCCAGTGCAGATCATGGAGCACCAGCATCCTATGTTCAGCATGGAGTGTCCCAGCAATCCACCAAACTGACAGCCAGTGCAGATCGTGGAGCACCAGCATCCTATGTTCAGCATGGAGTGTCCCAGCAATCCACCAAACTGACAGCCAGTGCAGATCATGGAGCACCAGCATCCTATGTTCAGCATGGGTGTCCCAGCAATCCACCAAACTGACAGCCAGTGCAGATCATGGAGCACCAGCATCCTATGTTCAGCATGGAGTGTCCCAGCAATCCACCAAACTGACAGCCAGTGCAGATCATGGAGCACCAGCATCCTATGTTCAGCATGGAGTGTCCCAGCAATCCACCAAACTGACAGCCAGTGCAGATCATGGAGCACCAGCATCATATGTTCAGCATGGAGTGTCCCAGCAATCCACAAACTGACAGCCAGTGCAGATCATGGAGCACCAGCATCATATATTCAGCATGGAGTGCCCCAGCAATCCGCAAACTGACAGCCAGTGCAGATCATGGAGCACCAGCATCCTATGTTCAGCATGGAGTGTCCCAGCAATCCACCAAACTGACAGCCGGTGCAGATCATGGAGCACCAGCATCATATGTTCCAGCATGGGTGTCCCAGCAATCCACCAAACTGACAGCCAGTGCAGATCATGGAGCACCAGCATCTATGTTCAGCATGGGTGTCCCAGCAATCCACCAAACTGACAGCCAGTGCAGATCATGGAGCACCAGCATCCTATGTTCAGCATGGAGTGTCCCAGCAATCCACCAAACTGACAGCCAGTGCAGATCATGGAGCACCAGCATCCTATGTTCAGCATGGAGTGTCCCAGCAATCCACCAAACTGACAGCCAGTGCAGATCAGTGGAGCACCAGCATCCTATGTTCAGCATGGAGTGTCCCAGCAATCCCAAACTGACAGCCAGTGCAGATCGTGGAGCACCAGCATCATATGTTCAGCATGGGTGTCCCAGCAATCCACCAAACTGACAGCCAGTGCAGATCGTGGAGCACCAGCATCCTATGTTCAGCATGGAGTGTCCCAGCAATCCACCAAACTGACAGCCAGTGCAGATCATGGAGCACCAGCATCCTATGTTCAGCATGGAGTGTCCCAGCAATCCACCAAACTGACAGCCAGTGCAGATCATGGAGCACCAGCATCATATGTTCAGCATGGAGTGCCCAGCAATCCACCAAACTGACAGCCAGTGCAGATCGTGGAGCACCAGCATCATATGTTCAGCATGGAGTGTCCCAGCAATCCACCAAACTGACAGCCAGTGCAGATCATGGAGCACCAGCATCATATGTTCAGCATGGAGTGTCCCAGCAATCCACCAAACTGACAGCCAGTGCAGATCGTGGAGCACCAGCATCCATATGTTCAGCATGGAGTGTCCCAGCAATCCACCAAACTGACAGCCAGTGCAGATCGTGGAGCACCAGCATCCTATGTTCAGCATGGAGTGTCCCAGCAATCCACCAAACTGACAGCCAGTGCAGATCGTGGAGCACCAGCATCCTATGTTCAGCATGGAGTGTCCCAGCAATCCACCAAACTGACAGCCAGTGCAGATCGTGGAGCACCAGCATCCTATGTTCAGCATGGAGTGTCCCAGCAATCCACCAAACTGACAGCCAGTGCAGATCATGGAGCACCAGCATCCTATGTTCAGCATGGAGTGTCCCAGCAATCCACCAAACTGACAGCCAGTGCAGATCGTGGAGCACCAGCATCCTATGTTCAGCATGGAGTGTCCCAGCAATCCACCAAACTGACAGCCAGTGCAGATCGTGGAGCACCAGCATCCTATGTTCAGCATGGAGTGTCCCAGCAATCCACCAAACTGACAGCCAGTGCAGATCGTGGAGCACCAGCATCCTATGTTCAGCATGGAGTGTCCCAGCAATCCACCAAACTGACAGCCAGTGCAGATCGTGGAGCACCAGCATCATATGTTCAGCATGGAGTGTCCCAGCAATCCACCAAACTGACAGCCAGTGCAGATCATGGAGCACCAGCATCCTATGTTCAGCATGGAGTGCCCCAGCAATCCACCAAACTGACAGCCAGTGCAGATCGTGGAGCACCAGCATCATATGTTCAGCATGGAGTGTCCCAGCAATCCACCAAACTGACAGCCAGTGCAGATCATGGAGCACCAGCATCATATGTTCAGCATGGAGTGTCCAGCAATCCACCAAACTGACAGCCAGTGCAGATCAGTGGAGCACCAGCATCCTATGTTCAGCATGGAGTGCCCAGCAATCCACCAAACTGACAGCCAGTGCAGATCGTGGAGCACCAGCATCCTATGTTCAGCATGGAGTGTCCCAGCAATCCACCAAACTGACAGCCAGTGCAGATCGTGGAGCACCAGCATCTATATGTTCAGCATGGAGTGTCCCAGCAATCCACCAAACTGACAGCCAGTGCAGATCGTGGAGCACCAGCATCTATGTTCAGCATGGAGTGTCCCAGCAATCCACCAAACTGACAGCCAGTGCAGATCATGGAGCACCAGCATCCTATATTCAGCATGGAGTGTCCCACAATCCACCAAACTGACAGCCAGTGCAGATCATGGAGCACCAGCATCCTATGTTCAGCATGGAGTGTCCCAGCAATCCACCAAACTGACAGCCAGTGCAGATCATGGAGCACCAGCATCCTATGTTCAGCATGGAGTGTCCCAGCAATCCACCAAACTGACAGCCAGTGCAGATCATGGAGCACCAGCATCCTATGTTCAGCATGGAGTGTCCCAGCAATCCACCAAACTGACAGCCAGTGCAGATCATGGAGCACCAGCATCCTATGTTCAGCATGGAGTGTCCCAGCAATCCACCAAACTGACAGCCAGTGCAGATCGTGGAGCACCAGCATCCTATGTTCAGCATGGAGTGTCCCAGCAATCCACCAAACTGACAGCCAGTGCAGATCATGGAGCACCAGCATCATATGTTCAGCATGGAGTGCCCCAGCAATCCACCAAACTGACAGCCAGTGCAGATCATGGAGCACCAGCATCATATGTTCAGCATGGAGTGCCCCAGCAATCCACCAAACTGACAGCCAGTGCAGATCGTGGAGCACCAGCATCATATGTTCAGCATGGAGTGTCCCAGCAATCCACCAAACTGACAGCCAGTGCAGATCGTGGAGCACCAGCATCTATATGTTCAGCATGGAGTGCCCAGCAATCCACCAAACTGACAGCCAGTGCAGATCATGGAGCACCAGCATCATATGTTCAGCATGGAGTGTCCCAGCACCACCAAACTGACAGCCAGTGCAGATCGTGGAGCACCAGCATCCTATGTTCAGCATGGAGTGTCCCAGCAATCCACCAAACTGACAGCCAGTGCAGATCGTGGAGCACCAGCATCCTATGTTCAGCATGGAGTGTCCCAGCAATCCACCAAACTGACAGCCAGTGCAGATCGTGGAGCACCAGCATCCTATGTTCAGCATGGAGTGTCCCAGCAATCCACCAAACTGACAGCCAGTGCAGATCGTGGAGCACCAGCATCATATGTTCAGCATGGAGTGTCCCAGCAATCCACCAAACTGACAGCCAGTGCAGATCGTGGAGCACCAGCATCATATGTTCAGCATGGGTGTCCCAGCAATCCACCAAACTGACAGCCAGTGCAGATCATGGAGCACCAGCATCCTATGTTCAGCATGGAGTGTCCCAGCAATCCACCAAACTGACAGCCAGTGCAGATCATGGAGCACCAGCATCCTATGTTCAGCATGGAGTGTCCCAGCAATCCACCAAACTGACAGCCAGTGCAGATCGTGGAGCACCAGCATCCTATGTTCAGCATGGAGTGTCCCAGCAATCCACCAAACTGACAGCCAGTGCAGATCGTGGAGCACCAGCATCATATGTTCAGCATGGAGTGCCCCAGCAATCCACCAAACTGACAGCCAGTGCAGATCGTGGAGCACCAGCATCCTATGTTCAGCATGGAGTGTCCCAGCAATCCACCAAACTGACAGCCAGTGCAGATCGTGGAGCACCAGCATCCTATGTTCAGCATGGAGTGTCCCAGCAATCCACCAAACTGACAGCCAGTGCAGATCATGGAGCACCAGCATCCTATGTTCAGCATGGAGTGTCCCAGCAATCCACCAAACTGACAGCCAGTGCAGATCGTGGAGCACCAGCATCCTATGTTCAGCATGGAGTGTCCCAGCAATCCGCCAGACTGACAGCCAGTGCAGATCATGGAGCACCAGCATTCTATGTTCAGCATGGAGTGTCCCAGCAATCCACCAAACTGACAGCCAGTGCAGATCGTGGAGCACCAGCATCATATGTTCAGCATGGAGTGTCCCAGCAATCCACCAAACTGACAGCCAGTGCAGATCGTGGAGCACCAGCATCCTATGTTCAGCATGGAGTGTCCCAGCAATCCACCAAACTGACAGCCAGTGCAGATCATGGAGCACCAGCATCATATGTTCAGCATGCAGTGTCCCAGCAATCCACCAAACTGACAGCCAGTGCAGATCATGGAGCACCAGCATCCTATGTTCAGCATGGAGTGTCCCAGCAATCCACCAAACTGACAGCCAGTGCAGATCATGGAGCACCAGCATCATATGTTCAGCATGGAGTGTCCCAGCAATCCGCAAACTGACAGCCAGTGCAGATCATGGAGCACCAGCATCCTATGTTCAGCATGGAGTGTCCCAGCAATCCACCAAACTGACAGCCAGTGCAGATCATGGAGCACCAGCATCCTATGTTCAGCATGGAGTGTCCCAGCAATCCACCAAACTGACAGCCAGTGCAGATCGTGGAGCACCAGCATCCTATGTTCAGCATGGGTGTCCCAGCAATCCACCAAACTGACAGCCAGTGCAGATCATGGAGCACCAGCATCCTATGTTCAGCATGGAGTGTCCCAGCAATCCACCAAACTGACAGCCAGTGCAGATCATGGAGCACCAGCATCCTATGTTCAGCATGGGTGTCCCAGCAATCCACCAAACTGACAGCCAGTGCAGATCGTGGAGCACCAGCATCCTATGTTCAGCATGGAGTGCCCCAGCAATCCACCAAACTGACAGCCAGGCAGATCGTGGAGCACCAGCATCCTATGTTCAGCATGGAGTGTCCCAGCAATCCACCAAACTGACAGCCAGTGCAGATCGTGGAGCACCAGCATCATATGTTCAGCATGGAGTGTCCCAGCAATCCACCAAACTGACAGCCAGTGCAGATCATGGAGCACCAGCATCATATGTTCAGCATGGAGTGTCCCAGCAATCCACCAAACTGACAGCCAGTGCAGATCGTGGAGCACCAGCATCATATGTTCAGCATGGAGTGTCCCAGCAATCCACCAAACTGACAGCCAGTGCAGATCGTGGAGCACCAGCATCCTATGTTCAGCATGGAGTGTCCCAGCAATCCACCAAACTGACAGCCAGTGCAGATCGTGGAGCACCAGCATCATATGTTCAGCATGGAGTGCCCCAGCAATCCACCAAACTGACAGCCAGTGCAGATCATGGAGCACCAGCATCATATGTTCAGCATGGAGTCCCAGCAATCCACCAAACTGACAGCCAGTGCAGATCATGGAGCACCAGCATCCTATGTTCAGCATGGAGTGTCCCAGCAATCCACCAAACTGACAGCCAGTGCAGATCATGGAGCACCAGCATCATATGTTCAGCATGGAGTGTCCCAGCAATCCACCAAACTGACAGCCAGTGCAGATCGTGGAGCACCAGCATCCTATGTTCAGCATGGAGTGTCCCAGCAATCCACCAAACTGACAGCCAGTGCAGATCGTGGAGCACCAGCATCCATATGTTCAGCATGGAGTGTCCCAGCAATCCACCAAACTGACAGCCAGTGCAGATCGTGGAGCACCAGCATCATATGTTCAGCATGGAGTGTCCCAGCAATCCACCAAACTGACAGCCAGTGCAGATCGTGGAGCACCAGCATCATATGTTCAGCATGGAGGTCCAGCAATTGAGGCTGTGGGTCAACAAGGAAGAGAAGGACTTGGGGGTGTTGGTAACGGAGAACATGAACAATTCTGCTCAACGCAGGAAAGCTGCAGCAAAGGCTAACAGGATACTGGGGTGTATCACAAGGGGAATTTTGTCCAGGCATAGGGAAGTGATCATGCCCCTCTACAGGTTATTGGTCAGGCTGCACCTGGAGAACTGCATGCAGTACTGGCGTCCATATCTGAGAAAAGATGTTAGACTGCTAGCGGAGGTACAACATAGCATGACAAAAATGATATGTGGGATGGAAGGCAAATCCTATGAGGACAGGCTAAGGGATCTGAGTTTGTACTCCATGGAGGAGAGGAGGGATTGGGGGATATGACTGAAACGTTCAAGTATTTGAAGGGAATCAGCAAAGCTAGTGCTGATGGGTTATTTAAGTTGAGAGATGATGAGACACTACTATATGGAAAGGGTGGTGTCGAAATGGAGACCCTTCCTGAGGGTGTTTTCATGTAAAACGGTGGTTAGTTTTAAGAGGGCATGGGACAGGGCAAGGTGGAAGGTCTGGGAGATGGGTCCAGAATGACCTGGAGGTGGGAGGAGGGGGCAGCTGCAATCTCACGGGTGCTAGATGCGCACTGAGAAGACTTTGATAGACCATGAGGCCTGTTTCTGCTGGCAGATTTGTGCCATTCATATCCTGAAGTAAAACCACAAGTCAGCCACACTGCAAAGTTCCTTTACACATACAAAAGAAAGTTGAAGCAGAACTCTAGCTGCTTGAGACAGAAGACTTAATTGAAGAGGTGACTGGATCAACACCCTGGGTCTCACCGATAGTGATACCCCCGAAACCTAAAGAACCCAACAAAGTGAGGATTTGTTTTGACTTGTGAAAGGCCAACAGCCATTTTACGTGAGCGCCACATCACCCTATCCATGGATGATGTAATCCATGAGTTAAATGGAGAAACAGTATCTTCAAAGTTAGACCTGAAAGCAGAATACTATCAGCTGGAGCTGCATCCAGATTGTAGGTCTATCACTACTTTTTCTACCCACATGAGGCTAAGAAGGTACAAGAAACTACATTTGAGAAATCATTGGCTGCAGAAGTTTTTCAGAATGTTATACATCAAACGTTATAATCATTATTGGCATAAAGAACCTAAGTGATGACATCATTGTGTACGGGATGAATCAAGAAGAACATGATAGAAACTTTACAACAGTTTTCCATAGATTAAGGGAACGTGGTGTCACACTTAATCACCTTAAATGTGAGTTCAATAAAACCAGACTAGAATTCTATGGCTTCATATTTTCAGCCTGTGGAGTGTTAGCTGACTCAAAGAAAGTAGAAGCCATCCAAAGAGCCAGCAATCCAAAAGTCGCTAGCGAAATTTGAAGTCTTCTTGGAATGGCTACAAACTGTTCCTGCTTCATTCCAAACCAGTGGACTTAGTTATTGTTGCAGCACACAATTTGCAGCACTTAGCTAGTTTGCAGCATGCTGATAGTGTGGTGGGCACCTGCTTTACGGCAGTAGTCAGTACACAGTTGCGTTCTGCATGTTAGCAGCAGCCACACATTCTCGAACCCCAGAATCAAACAACCAGTTACATCAGCAGTGAGCAATCATAATACATGTTGTTTAAACTTGGAAAAATCTAAGGCCTAAGGGGGTTGACAGTGTCCCTTTAAAGGAAATGCAGTTACTGAATATTCGCTCCAGCCAGTATGTCATTCATTGGTTATCCAAAAATCCCATTTATGAAAACCTGTTTTGGCAAACTTGCATACTCAAAGATACAAAGTACCCTGCAGTGTATTTCCCTGCCCACCAGGTCAATGGATTTTAATCATCCCTTATGGGAGGAATAAGATGTACTGTATATAGTGTATAGTGAGCATTGTTCTATATACTGTAGAACTAGTAATGATTGCTGTAAAAGAAATATCACTATAATCGCGCTTTCCCTTTAAGCCGATACTAGTTTTACAGCAATTGTTCCTTTTCAGCCGACCATGTGGTTCTGTTATCCACAGAGACAGAGAGAAAAGAAACAGTCTTTTTGGAGGAGCTGCTTGCTGTCTCTCTCTCTCTCTCTCTCTCTCTCTCTCTCTCGCATGCTGCGGTCTGACATCTTCTTCACTATATTACATGACATTTATCCCATGGAGAGAGAGAGAGAGAGAGAGCAGACAGAAAAAATAGTCTTTTGCAGGAGCCACTCACTGTCATCCAGAGAAGAGAGAAAGGGGGGTGTTCGCTGTCGGACAGCTGCAAAACATTTTGGTCAGGAGCAAATTGGCTCGGTGCGGTGGACAGATCAAATGGAACTAGAAGCCAGAAACACAGAAACACTTCTCCTTCACTGGCACCAGTGCCACTGCTGCTCGCCCTCTTGGGCCACAGTCTCTCACTCTCTGAGCACAAAGACATGTAATGTAATGGCACTGCAGCACCAGCGTGCTGCTGTCTCTCTCTCTCTCTCTCCCTCTCTCCACAGCATCTTTCTCAGTCACTTCGGTTGGAAGCAAATGGGATTGGTGCAGTGGACAGAGCTACATACAGAGCTGATGGTTTGTGCGGGAAGATGAAGATCTGCAGGGTGGGTGGGTGGCTATCATGAACACTGTTTAGTGTCAGCCAGTAGCAATGTGCTATATTACATTTGCAGAATCGCCGATTCCAACGCAGGTGCGCGTTATAAACTTTACGCGAACATTAATAGTTCTACAGTAGAAATCCATCCTTTTCAAAATGCTGTTGTACCACAGCTCAAAAGTCATGAAATGTGATTGTAACCTTCTATGGCAGAACAGCATTCTAGAACCTCTAGAGACTGCACAAGTCAGTTTCATTGTGAAAGAGAAAACAACACAATGCCCACATTTCACATAATACTACTATACACTATAAAAATACAGGATGAGCAACCTTATGCATAACCAGTGTGTTCTGCTCACCTCAGGGTACTGATTCCCATGGACCTCTCGAGCTTCGCTCTTGAGGTCAGAGGGAATCAGAACCCCTCTATGGCAGAACACACTGGTTGTGCATAGTTGTCCATTAAGTATTCTCTATGAGTTAGTCTGACCAGAAAAGGAAAAAAACAGGAGGGGTGTCTGCGATTTCAACATTTTGAGACAGTACCTTGCCTTAAAATGGCATTTTCACATAATTCTAACGATGCTCTTCTTGGGTGGCAATGCATGATCTGGCCCATGCAGCAGTTGTGTCTCATGTCCCTGCCACCAAAAGTGAACTACTGTAAAACTCATACATCAGCATAAATCTAATGCTACTGAAGTGGAGCAGCAGTACAGGTATGATGTATGTATTCACTTATTTAAAGGGTTTTATCAGGATGGCACACTGAGTCGAAAATCGTTTCCAGTGTGGAAATGCTATAAATGTAAGCAGACAGCACTTGAAACACATGACACTGTGAAATATAGTCACAAAAAGTCGAAGGTGATGACTTGCAAAACAAAATGAAATACTCCAACCTGTTTAGTTGGTTCAGGATGAATAAATAAATAAACATACTGGAAGTACATTTGCACACCATCAGGCAGCATTTCAGCAAATGAATCTGCCAGTATACTGTACAAGGGATAAAATGTTACTGCATAGTTAGTTGCAGAAGTGATGCATGTGCTAATAGTTACTATCAACAGCAGTCTGACGAGACTCGCTCACCTACACAGAGCTAGATCTCATAGGCATAAGTAAAACCAGCAGACAATAATGGAGATGAAAAGAACGGGATCCAGTACAAAATTGCTGACATCTTCTCTGAATACTGTTTGATCCAGATGGCATCATCTTCCATCCTGTATCAGTAGTAAATGCCATCTTTGTCTCCTTCACATCCACAACATGAATTTAGGTCCTGCGGTGGGTGACCAGCACAACCCACCCGCCTACGGCTAGCAGCCATCTAATGCATGAAAGTGCAAGCTGCATGCTTTCTCTATAGTTAAAACAGCAGCGGCCACCATCTAGTGCATGAAAGCAGTAGTTGCAAACTCACGACTATTGCCTTCATGCACTGGATGATGACCTGTACAACTATAGAAAGAATTGCGCATGCATGCATTGATGGCGGCCTATGGAGGTGAATGGGTTGTGCCAGTCACCCACCATTGGACCTTAAAACAAATTCAGAGGGACCTGCCAGCACTGGTGGGACTAGCAAAAGTCACAGTATTCTTGAGGAGGATGTCTCGGGGGTAGGCCTGACCCCGCTATCTATGGCACTGGCTGCGTAGTTCAAAGATTGGAATCACCTGCTCTAAAGGAAAGAAGATCAAGTTTTATAAGGTACTGCTTAGGTGTAACGGGTGCAACTGAGTCTTGGCATTTGGGCGGCAGGCTTGGGTCACAATGGAGAGCTCTGTGAGCGGCTTGAGCAAGTTATACTTCTTCAGAAAGTGGAATGCATTTTTACATGGTCTGGACTGGAGCTCACTTTCATACCTTTCAACAGTCCCTGATGTTCAGGGATGTCCCTGATTCTGCAGCAATACACTGTATTCCTTCTGTTCCTCGGATGCTTTGCTGTCACTGAAGAACATGGATTTAGAATCATAGAATCATGTCAGAGATTGTTGCAGTCCAGCTGTCCTCCAGGAAATGCTTTTACCCTATTATATCCAGAATTTGTTGTCTGTGTGGGTCTTCACTTACACTGCATTATTCTAATCCTGTTGTTATGCTCAGGATGAGGAAGTCAACCCAGGCCCAACCTCTCTGGTGCTCTCCCCCACAGAATTCTCCTCATTTAAAGGCCTAAAATTTATGTTCATAAATGTTTGTAGTCTGCTGAAAAAAACGGATGACGTAAAGGTCTTGGCATTACATACCACTCCAGGGGCCAGATTCACAAAATGTTGCCCTGGCACAAACCCGTTTTGAGTACAACTGGGTTTTACACCAAGGTGGCATTTGCAAAAGCCCAGTATACTGGCGTAAACTGGGTCTGTGCCAGCACAAAGTGTGGAGGGTCTGCAATGCAGATGAGGGAGAGTACCTATATTGGCACAGCCCTATTCACAAAGTTTTTCCCCATACAAAGGCATTTTGTGGGTTCCCTCATACAGAAACTACAGCCAAGTGAGACCTTGCTTTAATGTCACACAATCCCAGTGGTTGGCGGTTGTACTCACCCCATTGTCAATCGCCATCCTGTTGAAAAAAACATATTATCCTGGTGGCTAGTGGTCCCTCTCCCCACTGATCACCATCCATTGAAATAAAAACATATCATCCTGGTGGCTAGTGGTACTCGCCCATCGATCACCGTCACATTGTGATATAAACAAATCATCCCAGTGGCCAGTGGTCCTCCCGCTGATCGCAGTGCTTTTGAAATGAAAACATATCATCCTGGTGGCTACTGGTCTCCCCACCAATCGCCATCCTGTTGTGATATAAACAAATTATCCCAGTGGCCAGTGGTCCCTCCCCCGCTGATCGCCGTGCCATTGTGATATAAACAAATCATTCTGGTGGCCAGTAGTCCCTCCACCCACTGATCACTGTCCCATTAAAATAAAAACATATCATCCTGGTGGCCAGTGGTCCCTCCCCCCACCAATCACCGTCCCGTTGTGATATAAAAAATCATTCCAGTGGCCAGTGGTCCCTCCCCCCTCTGATCGCCATGCCATTGTGATATAAACAAATCATCCTGGTGGCCAGTGGTCCCTCCAACCACTGATCACCATCTAGTTGAAATAAAAACATATCATCCTGGTGGCTAGTGGTCCCTCCCCCCACTGATCGCTGTCCCGTTGTGATATAAACAAATCATTCCAGTGGCCAGTGGTCCCTCCCCCCACTGATCGCCATGCCATTGTGATATAAACAAATCATCCTGGTGGCCAGTGGTCCCTCCAACCACTGATCACCATCTCGTTGAAATAAAAACATATCATCCTGGTGGCTAGTGGTCCCTCCCCCCACTGATCACTGTCCGTTGTGATATAAACAAATCATTCGTATTGAGTGGTCCTCCCCACTGATCACCGTCCTGTTGTGATATAAACAGATAATTTCAGTGGCCAGTGGTCCCTCCCCCCACCGATCACAATCCCTTTGTGATATAAACAAATCATCCCAGTGGCCAGTGGTCCCTCCCCCCACAGATTGCCGTGCCATTGTGATATAAACAAACCATTCTGGTAGCCATTATTCCCTCTACCCACTGATCAACGTCCCATTGAAATAAAAACATATCATCCTGGTGGCCAGTGGTCCCTCCCCCTACCGATCACTGTCCTGCTGTGATATAAACAAATCATTCCAGTGGCCTGTGGTCCCTCCCCCCACTGATCACCATCCCATTGTGATAAAAAAAAAAAATTCTCCCTGGTGGCTAGTGGTCCCCCTCTGATCACCTACCTGGTATATTTACATGTTGTCCCTGGTGGCTAGTGGTCCCCCCCGATCACTCACCCGGTATATTTACATATTGTCCCTGGTGTCCAGTGTACCCCCCCATCTTGATCCCCTGTATAGGCAATATAACCATATCCCTGGTGGTCTAATGAACCCTCCTTCCTTATCCCCAAGTCCCAGTAAGTTAAAGAACATCACTTCCCGGTGGTCTAGCACACCACCCCCCCAGCAGGTAGTGTTCCACCACTCCGTTCCCCCCATCCCGAGCCCAAGCCGGCAACCAGAGCAGCCCTCCTCTCTCCACCATGGCTGGCCATCAACTGAGCTCTCAATGAACGTTTACTGTATACAATATGCACTCATTGAATGACAGTGACATCCCATCTGCTTGTTTTGGTGGCTGTTCAAGTAGACATTAAAGATCCCATGGCGTTTCTCAGAAAGAGTAGTGGAATTTTCCATGGTGTTCTGCCCAAATTTCTCCTCATTCACAAAAATATCACCAACAGCTTAACCTGATTAAATATGTCAGTTTGCGTCTGTATCCCCTCCCCACCCGGGACAAGGCTGAAAATAAGCAGAACTGCTTAGCCCTCCTTTCTTTCAACAAAAAATAAAATAAATAAATAAATGCTTTTTGCCAATGGAAGATCTCCAGATGCATTATGATTGTAACTTTTTTATTTTTATCAAGGGCTGTGGCGACCATAGACGCTGTTTTCTTGCACATTGATTTTCATGTAGCTATCCCAGTTAGTAGCTATTTTAAACCAATCATTCAGATGAGTGAAGTGATGTTTTTGTCTGAGGACTGAATTTTCATTGTGCCTGAACACTTCTAAAGAGTGCCCAAACAGTTAAAGCTACCAACTTTCAAGGCCTAAAACTGGGACCGTCCATCCTGACCATGACCCCTCCCCCCCATCGTGTCACTCCCACGGGCACCGCCACAGACAATACTGCACACAATCAATTAAATTTTGCTGCTTGCTCTGGCCATGCCGCCGCACAGTAACACCAGTAGCAAACATCCAGATTAGAACAATACATCATTCTGCTGCAGCAAGTTCCAAACCATGATGTACGGAAAGTTCATTAGAAGCAAAGCTGCATTTAATTATGGTCACACATTCGAGCTGCATGTATTGCTCCTCCTGACAGTGCCATCCAACCCATTTACACTCACCTCATTTGTTGAGCAAACTTTACTTTAGTGACTCCCACCACCACCACACCAGATTGTTGTCACACAGTTCACTACAGCCTATCAGGTTTGGGTACTTTAGTTCATTGCTGCCAGCCTCTTCTCTGTCCGAGTCCCTCTCAGCTGCTGGCAGGCAGACATCCACACATGCTTGTTTGCACATTACCCAGTCTAATCTAACAGGAAGGCATGTTACTGTGCTCCCACTGACATGCTTGCGGTGCAGCACAGGCACAGGGGTTGAAGTTGCAAACTGCTGTCCAGCCCGAGCAGCACCACAGTGGTGCTGAAATAACTGTCACTGATCACATATTAGCAGTCAGCAGGAAAAAAGGGACAAAACTTGGACAAGTAAGCAAAACCCAGGACAAAAGTGACATTTTGCAAAACTTGTGGGGACACTGGAACATACTGCTTAAAATAGGGACTGTCCTGGGAAAATAGGGACTGTTGGTAGCTTTACAAACAGTGGAATATCATTTATATAGATTAGAAAACACTGCTGGTCAGATAAGAACCTTCACGGACCTCAGTCAAGACGTTGGCAGATGCTATGTGCACATAATTAATAGAAACAAATTGTTTTCAGTCTGAGGAGTAACAGTAAAAACAACTGAGAATTCTTCTAAGTTGTACCCAGTCCTGAGATTTTGCAAAGAATATTCAAGCTGGCAACGTACAATGCCTTTCTCAAGCCTAGAATTGCTTTTTCATATGAATTCTTAGTAGACTACAGAGTCAGCCTCGTCACTGAAGTCTGCACCTGCTGCTGTGAAGTAGTTATATTGAGCCCTGGCCTGAGGCCAATCTGATAATTGTTTATCAGGTTACAGAGTGTTTGACTGAACTTGTATTTGTTGAGGTGCTGAGAAAATGTAGTGGCATCTTGTTTAGAATAGTGCCACAAGTATTGTCCCTGGTGTGTGATCTTTCTCTGCCAAGGTGGAGATAGGGAGCAGCGCTGTGCCTTTAAGAAAGCTGTGGCAGTGTTAAGGAGTGAGGAGCACTGATTGAATATGGAGATCAGTCTGGGCTGATTTAAAATCGGGTAAGACACAGTTATGTGAACTGGGGAATGCTTGTTGTAGTCAGAGGCACAAATGGGCTTTTTCCCCCTGGTACCAGCGTGAAGAGTGTAAGATTTTGAAGTGGGAGGTAGTGGAGCGTCGCGAGGCTTCCTTGAAGTCCCGATCGTTTCCAAGTTTGTTTACCGCGATTTCGAAAGTAGATTCGCGAGCGCGAAGCGCAAGGCCTGAAGACGTCATGGGACTTTCTAGGAGTTCGTGGATGGCAGAGAGCCTCGCGTACTTAGAGGAGCCAATCGAAAAGCAAGGCAAGGGAAGGAGAAACAGGAAGAAGGTTTTCTGTGCGAGGCATGGCGTGGGGTGAGGGGGGTCATAAAACAACATTTCGGAAACGCCATGTTGGGATCAGAGAAAGCCAATTCCAGCATTTTGGAGAAGGAGCTGCTATGTAGCAGGTAAAAAAAAAAAAAGTTTAATGCATACTGTTCATGCAATGAAATTAGTGTCTTGAGCCGCTGGAACAGGGGCTGGAAGAGCACTGGGTTGGATAGAATGTCTTGAACACTGTGTGGGAGCCAGGCTGTATTGTGATGATGTTGTCTGATGCTGTGTAGGAGTAGCAGAGCACAAAATCTTTAATAAATAGTGCTGAGAGAATTCCCAGGGCACATTAAGTGTGGCTTAGGAGATCCAACAATATAATGGATGTAATTGGTAGTGTCTGGGGAACCGCTATGCAGGAGCATGAGCACTCAATACATAATCATTGGCCATGGAAAAGAGTCTGGGGCCGCTAGGAGGGAACCAGAGCAAATCATAATTATATATGTGACTGATTAGAGGATGTACCTGTAAATGTAGAGATACATAGATAAAACAGCATTGCATTTTATCCTATCTTGCTATGATTTCTTTAAAACTGGAAAACCAGCGAGGATAAAAGTGCACACAAGGCTATACTGTCTACAGACTAGGAAGCATGTACATAAGATAGTAAGGCTGATTGCCTACCTTGTAGTTGTTCTTTTGGGTTCTGAAGCTTTGGAGCTCTGGAAAGTGCGACACCTATATTAGATGCACAATTTTAACTGACTAGAAGTGACCAGGGACACTCAGAAGGGGACGTCCACAAAACTAGTCACATGTGCATCAGACAGCCTATCAGGTGTACACAACCCATGATGTCAGGTAAGTGGAGTGCCTCAGAGAGCCATTCCCCCACAATCAC
The DNA here is from genome assembly GCA_016271365.2 of Neoceratodus forsteri. Classification (NCBI taxonomy): domain Eukaryota; kingdom Metazoa; phylum Chordata; order Ceratodontiformes; family Ceratodontidae; genus Neoceratodus; species Neoceratodus forsteri. Next base: position 632,562,241 of record CM057450.1, on the reverse strand, counting down.
CTTTACCAGGTGAGTAAACTACCATTTGCTGAGGGACATGTGTTTTGAGAACTGCGGTCTGGAAATGAGGTGGATGGCTATTGGTCTGTAATTATTGGGATTATCCATTGAACTTGATGTGTGCTGTGAAATTACCAAAGCTGTCTTGAAGTGCATCAGGGGGAATCCGTGAGAGTAAAGCAACATTAGCAATATGGCCCAAAGGGGTGGTAACTGCTGTACTGGCTGTCTTAAAGAGCAGCTCCACACTTCAACATGTATTGTCATAAAGATAATATTTCAGCTCTTAACATTTGCTGAGAAGACATTTTAGAATTTTCATTTTGCATTCCAGGGTTCATAACACATCTCAGTAGCTTATCCAAAAAGAGTGTGTAAAAAACATTTGACTGCCCCCACCTGACCTCATAGTGCTCTTGTTTGTGACACCATAGTGTTTACCATGACAACAGAATGCCATGTCACTGACACAGCGATTATGTGGTCAGATGGGGACAGTCAGAGGCTTTTATTGTAACATTTCTTTATTAGCAGCACTTGTACAGCTTAATAAAAGATCAAATTGATAACAGATATATAGTTCCTGGGTCCCAGGTAGGCAGAGGCACGCAGGCCCCCGGAGGCAGATAATCTCCACTAGATCATGTAGATGTCAGAGTCCTGAAACAGATACAGCACTTTGCTTCTACTTCTAACATTATAACATAATATGTAAAATATGGCACTGAGAACCCCTAGGTCCCCTCACGAATTGATCTGGGTTCAGGTCCTACATGCTCCAACAATGGAGGTTGATGTTGGGGTTCTTAAAAAGGGAAGCATTCAGTACTCAAAACATTTTCTAATGGACTCCATGATTTGTTACATGCTTCTTGCTGATGAAGAACATTATACTGTGTCTTTTCAATATACATACTCTCAAAGATTTGGATGCACCACTGTGCAGTAATCGGCAAATTGTCTGCCAGCTAGGCCTAAGCTAGCATTCTTTTCCTAAGGGATATCCCCAACTGTCACAAGGGATACTGGTAGTATTTTTGGTCAGGGCCTCCATCTGGGCATCCCAAGAAAACCTCAGCCACCCCTGGGAAGTACTGGTAGTTCAGTTTTTTAGAGAGCATCCCAATTACTCCAGTCCAGTATATGACCACGTTGAGACATGTCCAAGCGTGATAGCTAAAAGTACTCTCTCCTACTTTACATTTATGACATCTGTCCAAGTGGTCTGGGTCAATTTTGTGCACTAGGGAGGGCGTGAAATAAGACCTATGAACAGCATTAAAATGGATTTGTCTGATCCTGTTCTTCTTGGACAGTTCTTCAAGATCTTGCAGGCACCTTTCTGCACTCAGTCCAGCAGTTGTGTTTCCTCCAAGTCTGTAGTCCATTTCTGCTTTAATGCTGTCTTTTGGTCCACAACATTGTTTAATAGTGTAGAGTAGAATTTTCTTAGGGGATTGACATACCCATCTGTTCTCCATAAGATTTCTTCTAGAGGTGAGCACCAAGGGTTATACCTAGGTTGCCCAGATCGTGGGCAGATCTCTGTTGACTGGCAAAAATGCAAACAAATCAAGTTCCTCCCTTGCACAGACCTCAATTTGCCATAACCCTCCTCTCCACCCATCTGTTCACAGCCTAGGGTTATATGCTAACAGGGCATTCCTGGCCCCTAGAGGCCTGCCTATATGTCTTCTTTGGGTGATATTCCCCACTTATGTCGCACTACCCTGTGTATGCTCAGGCAGACCCATATCAGTGCGCTGGTGAATGGGTTCACCACTTTTTAGACAGTCCTATGCTCAGGGTTGGGGCAAAGAGATGTGATAGTGAGCAAGATGGACCTTTTCAATTGCCACCCACACTGGGTGGCTAGTCTGAGTCTTGACCCATGTCCTACAGGAATCCTAGTTGGGTGGCTAGATAATAATGTCTGAAGTTTAGCAGGGACAGGCTCCCTCCACCTGTTGTCTTTATTGAGTGCCCTGTTCAAAATGGGCTCTCCCCACTTCCACAGGAAGGCTGTGAGTTGACCCCCCATTGACTGGAAACATTTTAAGGGGACCCACACTGATAGAACTTGGAACATGTACAGGCACCTTAGCAATGTACACATTTTGACTGTGTTAACCCCACCTTTCAGAACCAGAGGCAAAGTTCTCCACTTTTCACAGTCCTTCCTGATGGAAGTAAGAGTGAGTTTATAGTTCAGGGACCAGCGAAATGATAACTTTTTGGGCAGTATTTAAGTTGAGACACCATTGTAACACTGTTTCTGCAACTGAAAGGGCTGGCTCAGGGCCTTGCCCCATGGGCTGTCACTCACATTCAACCTAGTTTATGACCCTACACTGGGCCATAGGTAGAGAATACATCTGTTAGAGCTGGCAGTGAATGATCCAGCTGGGACAGAAAGAGTAGCACATCATCTGCAAACAGGGAGATTGCATGGTATTTACCCTGAACTAGCACCTCCCCTCCAGGATATTTGGGTTATTCCACACTGCCGCTACCAGAGGCTCTATGGTCATGACATACATATCAATAGGGAGAAGGGATACCCCTGCCACGTTCCCCTGGTAAGTGCAAAAGGGGTGGAAAGGTGATTATTGGTGAAGATTTGTGCTTGAGGGGATTGGTATAGTGCAGCCACCCAGGAGCACATTCGGGATGCAAATCAAAATTTAATCAGTGTCTGAAATTTGAAGGACCACCTGACCCAGTCAAAGTTTCTCCACATCCAGCACAAAAAAGGCTGGACCAAGCTGCCCCCCACCAGACCCACTCCACATAACATTGAGAGATCATCGAATGTTGTTCCTGGCATGGCACCCCTTCACAAATCCTCCATGGTCTTCCTGTATCAGAAAAGAAAGGGTCCCCTCCAATTCTCTGGGCAAAATCTTGGTCACCACCTTGTAACCTGCATTTAGCAGACAGATGAAGCAGCATACTTCACACAAGGTGGGGTCTTTTTCCAACCTTGTTCCATTATGGTTGCCAGGTATTGGGATGCAGGTCAGGTACCTCTTTTGAGTGCCTCCAACAACATGGCTGTCATCAACTTGCCCAGAATGGTCTATAATACTTTGTAAAACTCTCCCAGGATCCTGTCTGGGCCCAGGGCTTTACCTGATGACAGCAATTCTAGTGCCTTCCCAATTCCTTGCTGTGTTATTTCCCTCACCAGGGACTCCCTTTCCTTGGGGGTGAGTGAAGGCAGGGGAGGGTGTCTATGAAACTGCTTGAAGGGGGAGTCTGCAGAGAGCTCAGAGGTGTACAGGGTTTGATAAAACTATTTAAAAGAGTTCCTATAGCTTCCTTGCCAGTAGTCTGTGTTCCCCCTTCACCTCTAATTCTTAGTATGGCCCTGTCTGCCTCTCTCTTCTGAGGCTGCAAGGCCAGTCATTTTCCCCTGCTATCTGCTTCAAAGTATGATTTTGTATGGGTCAACAGCAGGTGCCTTTCTATTTCCCCAGCCACTAACTGGTTGGGTTGGGCTTTCAGTTTCCTGAGCTCAATGAGATCTGCGGCCTCTTGAGAAGCCATGTGTTTTGCTTCCAGCTTTTTTACCCTGTAAGTGAGTCTCCCTTCCTGCCTTTCTACCTGCCTACTCTTATGGGCTGCGATGGAGATCTCCACCACTCTCAAGAAAGCTTTTCCCGCATCCCATCTGGTTGCTTCTGGCATGTCCCCACTACAGTTCTCTTTATTTATCTTTATATTAAGCATGTTGAGCAGACAAATAATGTTGCTTAATGGCATAGCTTTGGTTTAAGTAAATAGAATATGTTTGGCAAGTATAACTGTTTACATATGACCTAACTCAAATTAGTACTGTCATGTAATATGTGGTCTTTGGTCAATGTATTGCTATATGTATTATTTTGTCTGCTCCCCACTACGGTTCTGTTCAAAAATTCTCCCAGGGCTTACCCTACCTGTTCCCCTGAATTCTTAATTCACCAGCAGCTTGGGATCCAGGTGTTAGGAAGGTCATTTTGGGATTGGGGCTGCTCCTCCCAGCGAGCATGGTCTGAAAAGAGTGTAGGGCTGTACTCTGCTACTCCCGCAGTTGGTAGGAGTGCTGGGGAGATCAGCAGGTCAATTCTTGTACATAGGCAGTGGGCATGGGAGAAGAATGAGAACTTCCTTTCTGCTGAGTGGTGATGCTGCCATGTGTCAATCACTGGGCTCTCCCTAGTCATTTGTCTTAGGGATCCTGAGTGTCGGAGGTGGCATGATGGCGAGGTCTCCCTATCCATATGCTGGTCCCGTAACATGTTAAAATCCCTTCCCACTGTCAGTGGGCCGGGGAATTCTGCCAATGTTATTGCCATTTAAAAAAGTCCAAGCAGTTTTAATTTGCCTTGTACAGAAAGATGAAACTGAGTCGCACCCACACACACATTTAAACTATTACTACTGCATAGCTCCCTGTGGGTCAGTGGTTTTCTCAATACCTGGACTTGGAGTCACAGGCAGAACCAGATATGTACCCATCTCACTTTCTAGATGAAACACAATGCCACCATTCATCACCCCACCCCTGTGCCAGTTTATCTGCTTCCTCCTGCATCCTGTGAGTTTCCAGAACAAGGGTCATATCCCCTTTAAGCTTTTTAATCTAGGTCTACACCTTTTTCCATTTCACTATTGTCTTAAGCCCATTAATATTTCATGTAATTATGTTCAACTGTTCATTCATCATCATGATCTAATAATTTAGGAAGCAGATACAGTCCTCCTCCCTGGTCCCACTCCGAGACCCATCCCAGAAATTGTTGCTTCAGCTTCTACTTCAACCGTTTTGCCAGAACATCCCCCACCACTACCTGCCATATCACCCTCCAACCCACCAAATAACTGAACAATAGGCAACAGGCTCGAATATATTCCCCTCCCTCAGGGGACCTCCAGGGCCTGCATAATCCATTCTGTTCTGATGTATGAGCTGAACTGTCTCATCCTACCTGATTACATAAAGGGTGCAGTTACATTACAAATTATTATTTCCTGCTTGCATTCAGAAAGACTAACTGCATAACTGGCAACAGCTTAATAGGCACATGGCATTGCATGGTACTTGTACTTCTAATCCATGCAGCCTCTCTCCTTCCAGGCATGGCGATGGCACCAACATTCTAAGAAGCTCCATTTTCAGGGCTTCTCACCAGGGTCAGAGTCAAACAAATGTGAGGGGTATCATAGGTTCAAACCGGCTTATAAGAGGTCCCAAAAAAGATTTTCACCTGCCTATGCATATACATAAAGTCTTAAGGCGGGTTGATATGTATTGTTATGCCTAAGTCAGGGTGATCCTGAAGAAAGGAGACCTTACAGACCCTCACGAGTCTCTTCACTTTAGACTCTAGATAAGAGAAACCCTGAGGAAGGCATCATGCTCATATGGGGATAGTAGCTTCTTGAGGGGGGTGAGTTCCATGGTGAAAACTGCTAGGCCAGCTTTTCTTGATGGCCTGGTCTCAGCATGCATAAGTGTGTCTCCCACCTCTTCTCCCCATTACTGTCACGGTAGTTGGAAGCTGGGCAACTTACCTCCGAACAGTATAGACACAGGAAGGACTTGCCATATTGTGGGCTCTCACACACAGCTTGATTTATCAAGAGGATATAAGAGACCAAGCTAAAAGTAAAAGTCAAGTTAACATCCCTTGCACTTAAACACAGTTCAGCCAGACTGCATTTGTTCATTCACTACTCTAAACAATCAGAGAGAGAGAGACTCCAACTCGATCCCCCTCCAACATTTTCCCCCACACTTGTATCGCATTTTGATGGGAAGATTGTTTCAAATGCTGGGCCCCATCCATCTCAGTCCTGATCTTCCCTCTCTCACTGCATGCTCCTGCTCCAGGATGGCCAGAGATTCATGAAGGCACTGGCAGTTTTCCTTGCTGCCAGATGATCAGACGGGAGGGGTAGAGGTGTGCGAACTGCCAGTGGTTGGAGTGCAGCCACCTCTTAACTTGGTTTATCTCTGTCCTTCAGTGGCATAATTAGCCCCAAAAATTGGGGCACTGGTCTCCCAATTTATGATAGTGCCCCCCACATTTTTGGCAAAAGTGGAAAATCTGTCAGGCAGCCCAGGCTGCAGCAGGGATAGCCCCAGTCCCACCTCCACTCCTACATACATATAGCCAGCCTTCCTTCCCTCAAGTCCCACCTCCACTCCGCCTCCTCCTACTTAGTGGTGTATCAGCAGCTATGTCCATGACTCCATCTCTCTCTCTCTCTTCTCCCTGAGTCGTCAGCCAAGTCCCTATGAGTGGCAGCTGGAGCATGTACACACAGTGCGACATGGTTACGATGGTGTTTTGTGTGATGCTGTGATCCTGACTTTACCCACATGCGCTGCTGGCTTTGCTGTTTGCTGTGTTCCCATGGTCCGCCTCCTGGCACCTTTTCCACTCCCATCACATGGGGCCAACCCCATGCACCAGACTCATCATGGTGGGGGGGGGGCATGTAGTCTTGTAGATCTTGCTGGGGCCGGGACAGGGAATATGAAAACAGGCAGATTAAGAGACAAGTGAATGGGGGATAAGATTTTAGTTGATGCTTTCTGGTGCCAATAATGTGTGGCCATCTTGGTGGGGGTCAGCATGATTGGAGCAAGGTCTGGGATGGAAATGGCCTGGTTGACTACACACGCTAGCTGAGAAGAGCAAGGTCATAATTTTGTTCTAGCACCAGCTTGAGCAAAGTACTGAGAAGAAACCAGTGTTGACTCAACGAGAGCAGAGCCCAGACTTGCAGCAGTTTATTTGCACTGCAACTACAGCTGTAGTGCCTTCCAGGCTTCTCTGAAAAAATTAAAAATTAAATATCAAAACAAACTAACGAAATACAAGAGGGAGCTCAGAGGAGGGGGGAGGGGACAGACATATGCAGTCACTGGCTGACTGCACTACAGCAGAAGCTGCTAAGCAGCTTGTCCTGCAGGTCACATCTTTGTTGTTCTTTTTCTTTGCTGGCTTAAGGACGGGACTGGGAAAGAAGTAAACTTAACAAACTTAAGAGCATGCAAATTTGCCAGCAGATAAAGGCCTTATGGTCTATCAGAGTCTGTGTAGTGTGCAGCTAGCAGCCTTTACACAGCAGCTGCCCCTCCCTCCCTCCTCCCTGACCCTCCCTCTTACTCTATCCCATCCCTTTTGAAGCAGTCCACTGTTCTACAGGATATCACTTAGACAGGCAACGTGGTCCACCCAGACACCACTCTCTCCATAAAAAAGTATCTTCTCATTTCCCTGCTGAACCTTCCCCCCTCCAATCTGAGATCATTACCACGCATGTCCCTTCCCACCTTAGCTTGAATAGTCCCTCTGTGCCTGTCTTATTTATTCCTTTCATGTACTTGAAGGTTTCAATCATATCCCCCCGTCTCTCATCTCTTCCGGTGAGTACATGTTCAACTCCTTCAGCCTGCTCATGTAGGGTATGTCCCCTAGTCCCTGGATCATCTTTGTTGCCCTGCGCTGCAGCCCCTCCAGTAACTTAATGTCCCTCTTCAGATATGGGCACCAGTACTACACGCAGCACTCCAGGTGTGGCCTAACCAGTGACTCATACAACGGTAGGATCACCTCCTCTCTCCTTGGAGATATACCCCTAGTAATACAACACGCAATTTTGTTGGCCTTTGCAGCTGCCTTCCTGCATTGTGCTGAGCTGTTCATTGAGCCCATTATAATCACCCCCAGATCCTTCTCCTCCTCTGTCATGGCTAGCTGAAACCCCCACCCCCAGCTGGTAGCTTCTTCTTGAGTTTTTTGCCCCAAAATGTCATCTTGCACTTTTTGGCATTGAACCCTAACTTCCAGGTGTCTGACCAGATCTCCAATTTTGACAGATCATCCTGCAACACATGCCACCCTCCTAGGTCATCCACTACTGCTCCCATCTTGATGTCATCCGCAAACAAACTGATCTTGCTCTTGATGTTCATTGAGATGTATGATATGGATGACCCAAACAACACCAGTCCCAACACTGAGCCCTGCGGTACTCTGCTTGACACTGCTTACAAATAGCATACCTCCTCCCCCCCAAAAAAAATTTAACAAAGCAGATAGCTAGCTGAGAAAAGGTAGCAGCAGTAGCAGAACTGGAGAACTGCTGCTGCAGTGTATTTATCTGTTCCCTGCCTGCCTCCTACCTTTCTTGGTAATGTCATAATTTTTTTTATACATGTAACATCCCCTTGACTTACCTTTGGCTGTTCTGGGGCCCTCAAAGTCCTCACACCAATCGCCGTTGCCCACCCCATTCTCCTGTAGAAGCTCTCCACTGCAGGCCTCTTGACCAATGCCACTAACTGGTTCCGGTCTTATCTTTTGGACAGAACCCAGTCAGTTAAAATTGGCTGCTCCCTGTCTCCACCCCTTCCAGTCAACACTGGAGTCCCCAAGGCTCTGTGCTTGGCCCATTCTCTTCTCCATTTTTCACCTCCCTACTGTCTGTACCTCAGCGTCCATCCACATGTACGCTGATGACACAGTACTATTTGCCTCTGGCTCCTCTTCCTCTTATCTGATGACCAGATTCCAGCTGGATTTTGACAACGGCCAGCGCTGGTTCTGCTCAAATCAGTTGGCCCTAAATGCAAAGAAGATGGCGTCAATGATCTTTGGAACCAGGCAAAAGATCTCCAGACTTACAACTGTCCCATACTTTCACACACCTGATGAGTCTCCTTGAAGATGTCTACCTTCAAGTACTGGGGTATAAACGCGTGACCAAGCACCTGGACTTCTCAACTCACATTGAGGCTATCCATAAGCGCAGCACCCAAAACTTGGTGCCTTGTACCGTAACTGTAGGTGCATCCCTTGGTGGCTCGCAGAGTCATCTTGCAGGGAATGATTCTCCCAATCTTTAACTATGGAGATGCAGTCTACAGCACTGCTCCTAAGTCTACCTTGGCCAGACTGGACCTGCTTTTCCACTCTTTCTGCTGTTTTGCTCTTGACTGTCCCCTCCGTACTCACCATTGCTTCCTCTACTCCTCCCTCTCGCTCCCCTCCCTTGAGGCCAGACGTCTTACACATTGCTCCTCCTTTCTGGCCAAACACTGGCTTGGCTCTCTCCTCTCCTACCTCTCCTCCATCTCTCATCTTCTTCCCCCTCTTCCTACTCCTTATGCTCCTCTAATTTCTGCTCCTTCACCCTCCCACCTAGATCGACTACTGTCGGCCAGATGGCATTCGCCTACCATTTCCCCAAACTTTGGAACTCCCTCTCTCCCCCTAGCCACCTGCTCTGCCACCTCTCTTCACTCATTCTCACTTCAACTCAATCAATCAATCAATCAAAATCTTTATTTATTCAGGTGAGACATCATTGAGCAAGCTCATTTACAAGATGGACCTGATACATAGACATACAGATTAAGCACAGTACATTCCAAACAATGTAAAGAGCTATACAGATTCAAGCTATACATGGAACACATAGGCACAATAAATGATTAGGTACATAGACATTGTTAAATAAATGAATTCAGGATGGTACTGGCTATGGGACCACCCAGGCTGGGGCAGATCACAGTCGTGCCATGGACTGAAGGGTGGCACATGAGGTTGTCAAGTCTGCCCACTGGAGGTAGGATGGGCAGGAGATACACAGGAGTAGTGGCGATGAGGCCACAAGGTGGGTGATGGGCAGTGTGGAAAGACAAATGTGGGTGGGGAGTCTCCGAGACGGAGAACCTGGTGAGAATAGTATGGATGATGTTGTCTAAACCACGGCCAGTCAATATGCAGGATATTTAGTGAAGGTGGAAACACTTACAGATTTCTTTAACTAAATGGCCATAGAGGGTCTTGAAGGAGGATATGCTAATCGGGGAGCTAAGCTTCAGAGTTTTTTGTACAGTATTCCATAGGGATGGTAGCACAAAACTTGTAGCCATTCTCCTGAGACGTGTTTTTAGCCTGGGTACCTTAAAGTAAATAAAGGATGAGCTTCTCAGTACATAGGCTCCAGGTACATGAGCGGGAGACAATCAGAGATGTAAGGAGGAAGTTTCTTGGTGATGGCTTTGAGTGTCCAGATTAAGGTGTTTCTACCTTTCCTGAAGTGAAGGGAGGGCCGCCCCACAGTTGTATAGAGATCACAATGGTGGGTGGCATGAGGAAGACCAGTGATGAATCTCAATGCCCTGTGGTACAACGTATCCAGTTTAGCAAGGTGTGATGCTGGGCAGTTGCTATAAAGGAAGTCAGCATAGTCGACCAGGGAGAGAAATATGGTTTGACCAGCCGTCGTTTGGCATTGCTGGTGAGGTAGCTGTTAATCCTAAAAAAGAGACCAAGCCTTTGTCTTAATTTCTTTAGGAGGTCTTCCATGTGGTCCGTAAAGGAGAGTTTGTTATCGAGCCATACACCTAGGTACTTGAACTTGCTAACAAATTCTAGGTTTTCACCCAGAATTGTGCTAATCTGTGGGACAGTGCCGGCAGTGGCTGGGTTTGCATTCAGTGGGAAGGAAGAAAACAGCATAGCCTTAGTTTTCTTAGTGTTTAATAACAGTTTTTTCTTGAGGAGTTGGGTCTGGAGAATGTTGAACTCCGATTGTAAGTCTTTTCAGGCTGTTTCAGGTGAGGGGCGACTAAGGTAGAGGACCATATCATCTGTGAATAGGTGAATCCTGGTGTAACCCCCCTTGCAAATGGGGCTTTCCAAAAGTCTTCCAGGAGCTTGCCTGAATGCTCCAAGTCGGGGCAGTGTTCGGCGTCTGAGCTGTTTAAATGTGGTTCCAAGTGATTGCTATTTGAGCCTCCATGTACTGTCTCTTTAAGAGCTGTCCGCTTGCAGATTTAATTAGTTTGTATAGGGGGACTGTATGTTCTAATGCCCGAATAATGCCCAGGCTGCTGTCAATTCGCTCTGTTTCTGCCGTTGCTACATGTGCAGATGGAGCCTTGTTGAAAGATATAACTGTTTGCCAAAATCATTTAGAGTGACTGAGAAAATGTAGTTTGTCTAACTTGTCTTCATTTCAGCATGAACTGTTTTAATGTAGCTCTTTCATCTTGGTCCTGAATAGCTGACTTGGACCAATCAGGATGATAGGGAGACCCTAAAATGGAGCCTGTGGATGAATCGGAACTTGGACTCTCAATTTTGAGCCAGCCACAAGGGGATTGTATGGGCAGTGACTCTGGGAAATGTAGTTTTAACCTTGGCATCTTTTTTCCACCAACAGAGGGAGTCTTATTGTGAGTGACAGCCGAACCAGCCAACAGAATGGTGTAGAGCTAAAGGAAATGCCCTGCTCTGTGACTGGAAAGATTAGATCAGTCGTGACTGTGAAGAGAGAAGGAGCTCTGTGCTTCTGCAGTGTATAGTTTTGCGCGGGAAGCGTGTGTGAGGCCCTGAGTTTCGGTCTGCAGCTGTTGTGAGTGCCAGTTTGGACTGAATCCAAGTCATGAGGAGAAAGAAGCACCAGAAGTGTGGAAACCAGGTTCACCCTGTAGAAGACTGGAGAAATTGCTGAATCGCGGTCGGTCTGTCAGGAACTGAAGCTGCTGTGTGTGCTCCCGGGTATTTTGCAGTAAGTGCGATCAGGATCGAGGAGCAGCCTGCCTGGTATAGTACTTTCCTTTTACATATGAGTGTGCGTAGTGCTTGTGGGGAATTGCTATTTCAAATCCCCTATACTGTGTGCTGTGTGTTGAAGCTGGAAGCAAACCCCAGCTTGTCTCAGACTGAAGCCGTTTGCTATCAACTGCAGTGGGGTCCAGTCACAAGGACCTTGTCTCCATGCCCTGTTGTTCTGGCAATCCAGAAGAACATCCACCATCCGTCCTCAGTTTGGGTATTGTGAGTACAAATCGAGGTATTCCCCTGCAGCCTGTTTTCAATCACAAGTGTGTCATCTGATTCTTGTTGTTTCACTGCTTCATGGACTGAGCCATCCGGCTCAGATTACAATTAGGTGTTGTGCATATATTTTCTTCTACAGGGCCCTATCCATCTGTACCTGCCGGCTAACCCCAGGCAACGGATCTGGCTAGCCCCCAACCTGGATACCCAGAGTGTGACTCTTCAGACCCTGTATGTGCACAGTACTGTAATTTAATGCCACCAATTAACCTGATTTCCCTCCTGTGTTACTATCCCCAAATAAATCAGATTTGTTGTTATTATACTATATACTGTCTGTGGTGTTGGTACTTATGGAAACAGTATTGTATTTCACTGTGTATGTTTAACCTTATTTTACGGGGGTGCTCAGAGACATGCTACAGAATCAGTCTCGAGGGTAAGTGGTATTTTATGAGTGAACAGTGTGTATACATGGGGTATTGGGACTGTAACGCCTGTGTACTGGGTGAGCCACTAGAGGGAATAAAAGGGGGTTTCAGTGTCCCAGAGGGCTGTGACCAAGCTAGTCTAACCTCTACAAACCCTGCCCTCTGAGTGGAGGCACCCGCCATAGAACCTAGGCCCCTCAACCTGTTAGTAGTCAAGCAGGCAGGGATAGTAGCCCTTGGAATAGCACCACCAGGGGGTTACATCTTGGAGACACCACTGGGATTAGCATCCCCTAGTGGCCACATTTACGAATCACTGTAAAAAATAAATGGATACCCAGACAGAAGTGGCTGTGCACCGGTTGGTGGAGTGGTGTACTGGGGAGGAGATCGACCCCCAAAATGCTATGTTTATCCTGGACATCCCCCTGGGTAACAATACGGACACTGTACAGGGAGTACTTTCCAAGGTGGAAGGTTTACAAAACCCTGTGGTGGTGGGTCGACATGCTGATTTGCTCACCCACACTTTCATGGCCATAGTAGAGTATAAGGACCCCATAGATAACTCCAAAGTGCCACAGACTATTACCCAGAGAGAACCCTCACTGCCTGGAGAGTGATAACTAAGGACAGTAAAGACCCGGGGGGGAATGACCCTCCCCACTATCTGAAACTTTTGAGGAGAAATTTGCTAAATTGTTGCTGGAGGAGGGGAAAACTGTGGAGGATTTAAAAGAAACTATTATTGCCACCTGGGGGTGTTCCTCCCCCAACACTCTCTCCCCCTCCAGCACCCGTTATTGCCCCTCCTTCTGTGCCAGTACTAGCCCCTATGTTTGTACCTGCCATTAGTCATGACTCTTACAGCAAGCTCAAAGCATTCTCTGGCATCCACCCTACTCCAAATGGGGAGGCCGATCTGGAAACCTGGATAGACTCTGCTACCCTTGCGGTACAAGACTGGCAATGCTCTGAGGCAGAACAAAGGGCTCACCTAGGGGAGAGCCTCCAGGAACCCGCCCAATGTACTTTTCGCTCCCTGAGGGTCTCTGACCCTGACACCAAAGCCCAAGAGCACCTAATTGCCCTTGAAAATGCGTTTGGGGGCACCACTAGTGTTGAGGCCTTGAAATGGAAGCTTAAAGATGTTAGACAACAGCCATGGGAATTGTTATCTGCCTATATGGATCGATTAGAGGGAATCTTACAAACCATTTTTTGAAAGGGGGGTTGGACTTCTAGTGAAGTGGACCGGGTAAGACTGGATCATATACTCTGCTCTGCCTGGCACTCTAGCTGGGTGTTGCTCAAATTGCAACTGCATCAAAGGAAATCTAGCCCCTTGCCTTTCCATGTGTTGATGAAGGAGGTACGAGAAGTTGAGGAGGAGGAAGGTTTTTCAGAGCCCTGTGCAGTTGTAGCTGCTACATCCCCTGCTCCAGTTGTGGGGTCAGACGCTGATGGTCTGGAATCACCAAAATCACATGACAGAACCCGAGACTCAAATGTCAGCCAAGGGGGGCCCAGCCAGAGAGGGATGGCTACCGATGTTCTGCCCTGGGATGAACTGCTGAGGGAGTTCAGGGAAGCAATAAATAGTCTCTTTATGAAGGCCCCTCCTACGAGTACAGGCCCCAACTCTTACTCGACTGCATCTGCTATGGGGTGGGGTGCCCCCAGACATCTCCTGCTGACAGCAGCTCAAAGCTTGATATCTTGACTATGGAAGCAGGGAACTGAAGAGAATTCTCCAAATGTCCAACCCACCGCCGGTGAGGTAGCACAAGGTTTTCTATTGATAGTACCAATGTCGCAGCCCCAATGTGATGCCTCGGTCACCCCAAACTTCAGCAGACATATTTTGCCATAATTGTGGGAAGGATAGGCACATGAAGAGGAATGCGGTCTGGAAAGACTTAGAGAGGTGGTGAGCTGGCTACAAGGAGAGCTTTGGAGCACAAAACAATGGTTAAGAGGTGCACGAAATGACCGCAGTGAAGGTCCCAAAAATGCTAACCCACGTCCTTCTGTGGCTAGATCATATACCCAGGCCCTTGCTACTGCCTCTCCAGACTGGTCCAGAATAGTGGGCCCTTCAATGGAAGCTACAATAAAAGTGAATGGTGTGCCCACCAGAGCTGTGTTGGACAGTGGCTCCCAAGTGACAATTATGTTCCAGGATTGGTATCAGAAGCATTTGTCAGATGTACCCTTACAACTATTGGAAGAACTGCATGTATGAGGGTTAAGTGAGAAGGCCTACCCCTACTCCGGGTATATCCGAATTTAGCTATCCTTCCCTACCTCCGTGTCTGGAGTGGCAGAGCAAGTAGAGACCCTGGACTTAGTGTGTCCCCCTACTGGACTGTATGATGGGATTCCTCTGCTAAGTGGGACAAATGCACATATGTTTGGATGGTTGGCGCAGTTGTGTTATGAGAAACAGGGGTCAAGGACTGGTAGAGCTTTGAGAATTCCAGCCTTGATCAAGAAGGCCTATGAGGCACAGAGAGATGCTGAAGGAGTGGACTCAGAGGAACCAGTTGGAATTGTCTGGAAGAAGGATCCTGAGTCTCTGATCCTGGCACCAAATGCCCAATGTACCTTACAGGCGGAAGTCCGTATCAGAAAGGATGTCAAGAATAAATCCTCATGCTGGACGCACCAGGCAGAGGGAAATTGCCGTAAGGACTGCTGGTCAAGCCAAGTATTTTGCCTGCCAGAGCCCATGCTAATGCCAGACGGGTAATGGTCCAAGTTCATAATGTGTCTGATAGACAGATTTGAGTAAATAGAGGTTGCACCCTGGCTAATGTACATTGTGCAGATACGGCTGTACTACCCAGTAACAAGTGTTCGGTGGAAAATGACAGAGTGATGCCCGACTTGTTTGATTTTGGTGACTCTCCGTTGCCAGTCGAATGGAAGATGAGAATCAGTAGAAAGCTTGCCCAGAGAGACCAGGTGTTTTCTTTCAAAAAACGGGATGTAGGATGTGTGCAAGGAGCTGAGCACCACATCCAGCTGCATGATGAAAGGCCATTTCATGAGAGGTCTACCTGCTGACATAGATGATCTGAGATGGCATCTGCAAGAGATGCTTGCTGCTGGTGTAATACAAGAATCCAGAAGCCCATATGCTTCCCCTATTGTGGTAGTGAGGAAAAAGAATGGGACAGTAAGGATATGCGTGGATTATCGCACCTTGAACCGGTGGACTATTCCTGATCAGTACACAATGCCCCGCATTCAGGATGCCTTAGACTGCCTGAACGGTAGTAAGTGGTTCTCAGTGTTGGATCTTCACAGTGGGTACTACCAGATCCCAATGGCCCCAGAAGACCGTGAAAAGATAGCCTTTATCTGTCCGCTTGGTTTCTATGAATTCATGAGGATGCCTCAAGGGATTTCAGGTGCGCCAGCCACTTTTCAATGACTGATGGAGCGTGCAGTGGGGGACATGAACTTGTTAGAGTGTCTGGTATACCTAGATGATGCTATTGTGTTTGGCAGCTCACTGGAGGAACATGAGAGCAGATTGTTCAAGGTGTTGGACTGACCGGAAGACTTTTGCCTTAAACTATCCATCGATAAATGTCAGTTCTTCAAAACCTCTGTAAAGTATATGGGACACATAGTATCCACCGAGGAATAGAAACAGACCAGGTAAAGTTGAGGCCTTGATCACCTGGTCACAGCCCCACAATCTAAAAGAACTGCAAAGATTCCTGGGATTCTGTGGTTACTATCGCCGGTTCATCAAGGACTATTCAAGAGTGATTCAGTCCTTTACTTACTCTTACACAAGTTACCCTCCTACTAACAAAAATATAAGAGGTTGGTTTCTTCTGTGCCTGAGAGAGTGTATTTCCATCCTAATGAAGTATTTGGAGCCAGATGGACACCTGAGTGTGAAGCTGCTTTTCATGAGATTATGTATCAACTAACCCACGCTCCTGTCCTTGCCTATGCAGATCCAGCAAAGCCCTATGTCTTGCACACTGATGCTAGCCTGCAAGGCTTGGGGGCTGTATTGTACCAAGAGCACAAGAATGGCCTGAGACCAGTGGCCTTTGCCAGTAGAAGCCTGACCCCTCCGAAAGAACTATCTTGTACATAAGTTAGAGTTCCTAGCTTTGAAGTGGGCCATTGTTGACCAGTTCCACGAGTACATGTAGGGGATAAGATACTAGTAAAAACTGACAATAATCCTTTGACCTACGTGCAGACTTCAGCTAAGTTGGATGCCACTGGCCATAGGTGACTTTCTGCATTATCTACATACGACTATGCTGTTGAATACAGAGCAGGCCTGAACCACATAGATGCTGATGCTCTCTCCCAGAGGCCTGTTTCCCAGAATGACTGGGTCAGACTGTCAGAACCTGATATTCAAGCACTCTGCCAGAAGTTTGACAGGGAGGAACAAATGTCCACAGACGCAGTGGACTGTATGGTGGATTGTTTGGGACCCTCTGAGAATTGCATACCTGCTGCTTATTGCCACTTTTCTGCAATAGACATTGGTGCACTGCCTCAGCTGGACAATGACAGTATTCAGCGGGCTCAATCCCGAGACCTCATGATCAAATCAGCTTTAGAAGCCCTCTACGTAGAGAAAGATGTGTCCAAATTATGCTCCACTGATTTGAGAACTGCATTGTTATACAAGGAAGGTCCTAAGTTGAAACTGATCAATAGACTGTTATACAGAGAAACAGTAGACAGAGGGGGACAAATAGACAAACAACAACTAGTGCTGCCCACTGCCTTTCGAGACTCAGTACTGAGGTCCTTACACAACCACATGGGGCACCTTAGTATAGACAGAACACTTGACTTGGTGAGATCCAGATTCTATTGGCCTAAGATGGGGGCTGATGTTGAGCAACACATTCAAACTTGTTGCTGTTTACAGAGGAAAGCCCTGCCCAGAGGGCTGCCCCTTGTTAATATCACTACCAGTGCATCCGTGGAGCTGGTCTGTATTGATTTTCTGAGTTTGGAGTCAGATCAAAGAAATATTAGTAATGTGCTGGTGGTCACAGACCATTTTACGAGATATGCCCAAGCTTTCCCCACCAAGGATCAGAAGGCATCCACTGCGGCAAAAGTACTTGTAGAAAACTTTTTTGTTCACTATGGAGCTCCACAAAGAATCCATTCTGGTCAAGGAAGAGACTTTGAGAGTCATCTGGTCAAAGAGATGCTTTCTGTGGGGAGTGCGAAAGTCCAGAACCACTCTTACTCACCCCAGGGGATCCGAGCCCGAACGCTTCAACCGCACTTTGTTAGATATGCTAGGCACCTCCACCCAAAGGACAAGCCTAGATGGAGCCAACAAATTAGCACCCTGGTACATGCCTACAACTGCACCAAAAGTGATGCCACTGGGTTCTCCCCCAACCGCCTGATGTTTGGAAGAGAAGCTCGACTGCCGGTAGATGTATGTTTTGGAGTTTCTCCTGATGGGGTTCAAGCTGACAACTGTTTACAGTATGTGCAAAAGTTAAAGGCCCAGTTAAATCATGTGTACCAACTGGCTCAAACCATGGCTGTCAAAAGAAATCTGGCCAACAAAGAAAGGTATGATAAAAAGGTGAAAGCACAGGAACTCCAGGAGGGAGATCAGGTATTGCTAAGAAATCTGGGACTGCATGGCAAACATAAGATTGCTGACAGATGGCACCATCTCCCTCACATTGTAGTGGGCAAACTAGATGGGCAAACTAGATGATCTGCCTGTGTACAAAATAAGGCCTGAGAATAATTCAAAAGATGTGAAAACAATGCATAGAAATCATTTACTGCCCATTGGACAAATCTTGATTGAGTCTGAGCCCCAGAAATCCCCTCTGGACCAATGACTAGAGCTGCTGCTAAGCAAAAGTCAAGAAAGTCTGCACCTACAGAAGCTGAGTTAAAGTGTTCCCTCCACAAGTCCCAGTTGACATGACTGTCAGTCCATGTCAGAGGAAAGTAGTGTGGCTTTGAATACTACCCTTCTTACGAACTGAGTTAATTGTTTCGGGGCAATCCCCTAGTCAATCCTGGAGATGAAGCTGGGCCTTCTGGACTGTCTAAGCCCCCAGCTTTGTCCCTGGAGCCAATGCTCCCAGAAACTGAAGTGCAAAGCATCAAGTCAGATGATATGGAATCATTGTGTATGGTTGAACTGTTTGAGCTTTCAGAGGAGGAAAATGATGGACTGGGACAGACTGGTGATATACCAGAACAAGAAGAGTGTGTTGAGTGACCTGATAGTTCACTGCCAGTGTCAGAAAACTCCCCATGTGAGCCAAGTGTTGCGGACTCTGAGATTGCAAATCATGGAGCTGAAATTGCCCCAGGTTCTAGCCTCTCTACCCCCAGGGAGACTCCCCTGGCCAGTGAAGACAGTGCTGAAATTGAGCCTAAAAGTGCAGAGACTGTAACAGTTCCCCCTAGAAAGACTGGTCGAACTGTAAAGCCTGTAATGCACTTAAGCTATGATTCCCCTGGGAGGCCTGTGGACTTGCCTCTCAATGTTGTCCATAAAGAAGTGTATGTGTCCCTGAACTCATTGCCCAAACTGAGCGTAAGTGCTACCTCCAAGTTAATTGTGTTGCCCTCTATGGTGCCCCTGCCCCATCCGGCCCCAAGGTAGCTGATAGGGAAGGGTCTCCTCTCTTCATATTTCATGCACAGGAGATAATAACCTGAGTTACAGTACAATGTGTGTATAATGCTGTGTAAAAAGTGCTGTACTGAAAAGTTTCAAAAAATGTGTTTCTGGTAAGGTGATATGTTGACTGATGATTACATGTATAAGCCTAATGTGATATTGATATAAATGTATATGGTTGTGTTGAAATTTATGGGGGTACCTACTTGACGCGGATGCCAAGTTTTTCCAGACCAGGAAGGGTGTAACCCCCCTGCAAATTGGGGTTCCCAAAAGTCTTCCAGGAGCTTGCCTGAATGCTCCAAGTCTGGTCGGTGTTCGGCGTCTAAGCTGTTTAAATGTGGTTCCAAGTGACTGCTATTTGAGCCTCCACATACTGTCTCTTTAAGAGCTGTCTGCTTGCAGACTTAATTAGTTTGTACGGGGGGACTGTGTGTTCTAATGCCCGAATCCGGCCCGGGCTGCTGTCAATTCGCTCTGTTTCTGCCGTTGCTACATGTGCAGAAGGAGCCTTGTTGAAAGATATAACTGTTTGCCAGAAATCATTTAGAGTGACTGAGAAAATGTAGTTTGTCTTACCTGTCTTCATTTCAGCACAAACTGTTTCAATGTAGCTCTTTCATTTTGTTCTGAATAGCTAACTTGGACCAATCAGGATGATAGGGAGACCCTAAAATGGAGCCTGTGGACAAATCGGAACTTGGACTCTCAATTTTGAGCCAGCCACAAGGGGGTTGTATGAGCAGTCACTCTGGGAAATGTAGTTTTAACCTTGGCGCCTTTTTTCCACCAACAGAGGGAGTCTTATTGTGAGTGACAACCAAATCAGACAACAGAATGGTATGGAGCTAAAGGAAATGCCCTGCTCTTTGACTGGAAAGATTAGATCAGTTGTGACTGTGAAGAGAGGAGGAGCGCTGTGCTTCTGCGTGTATAGTTTCTACCTTGAGGAAGCATGTGTGAGGCCCTGAGTTTCGGTCTGCAGCTATTGTGAGTGCCAGTTTGGACCGAATCCAAGTCATGAGGAGAAAGAAGCATCAGAAGTGTGGAAACCAGCCAGGTTCACCCAGTAAAAGACTGGAGAAATTGCTGAATCGCGCTCGGTCTGTCAGGAACTGAAGCTACTGTGTGTGCTCCCGGGTATTTTGCAGTAAGTGCGATCAGGATCGAGGAGCAGCCTGCCTGGTATAGTACTTTCCTTTTACATATGAATGTGCGTAGTGCTTGTGGGGAATCGCTATTTCAAATCCCCTGTAATGTGTGCTGTGTGTTGAAGCTGGAAGCAAACCCCAGCTTGTCTCGACTGAATCCATTTGCTATCAACTGCAGTGGGTCCAGTCAGAAGGACCTTGTCTCCATGCCCTGTTGTTCTGGCAATCCAGAAGAACATCCACCATCCAGTCCTCAGCTTGGGTATTGTGAGTACAAATCAGGGTATTCCCCTGCAGCCTGTTTTCAATCACAAGTGTGTCATCTGATTCTTCTTGTTTCACTGCTTCATGGACTGAGCCATCCGGCTCCAGATTACAATTGGGTGTTGTGCATATATTTTCTTCTACAGGGCCCTATCCATCTGCACCTGCTGGCCAACCCCGGGGAATGGACCTGGCTAGCTCCCCCCCCCAACCTGGATACCCAGAGTGTGACTCTTCAGACCCTGTATGTGTGCACAGTACTGTAATTTAATGCCACCAATTAACCTGATTTCCCCTTCCCGTGTTACTGTCCCCTAAATAAATCAGATTTGTTGTTGTTGTACTATATACTGTCTGTGGTGTTGGTACTTATGGAAACAGTATTGTATTTCGCTATGTATGTTTAACCTTATTTTACAGGGGGTCCTCAGAGACATGCTGCAGAATCAGTCTCGAGGGTAAGTGGTACTTTATGAGTGAACAGTGTGTATACATGGGGTATTGGGACTGTAACTCCTGTGTACTGTGCGAGCCACTAGAGGGAATAAAAGGGGGTCTCAGTGTCCCAGAGGGCTATGACCAAGCTAGTCTAACCTCTACAAACCCTGCCCTCTGGGAGGAGGCAACCGCCATAGAACCTAGGCCCCTCAACCTGTTAGTAGTCAAGCAGGCAGGGGTGAGCCCAGCAGGATAGCGCCACCAGGGGACACACTGGCTTTGATTATATTCATATCAATGTTGTTTACATAGATCACAAACAGTAATGGACCCAGGATCGAACCCTGGGGGACCCCTCTTAGCAGAGGTTTAAGGGAGGATAGTTCACCATCTGACTTAACTTGCTGCCACCGGTCAGAGAGGTAATCGGTGAACCAATGAAGGAACAGTGGATCCAGACCTAAGGCCTTGAGGGAGGAGAGGAGCAGTACATGGTTGACAGTGTCAAAAGCCTTGCTTAGGTCTAGAAACGCAGCACAGACAAAATTCTTATTTTCCAGGTCCCAGAGCCAATCATTGGTGACTTTAGCTAGGGCTGTGATGGTGCTGTGCTGTGCTCTAAAGCCTGATTGCATGGGATGTAGAAGGTTCATGGATTCTACATATGTTTTCAATTGCTTGTTTACAATGTTTTCCAGTAATTTGGACAGCGTAGGTAGCAATGAAATTGGTCTGTAATTGTTTAGGTCACAAGGGTCCCGGATTTGTATAGAGGAATGACATGGGCTGTTTTCCATAATGATGGGAGGATACCGTGGGATAGAGAAAGATTGAAGAGGTGGGTGATAGGTGCGAACAAGACATGGAAGGTGACTTTTAGAACATAAGGATCCAGAGAGTCGGCGCCTGCACTTTTCCTAATGTCCAATTTTAGTAGAAGTTCCTCGACCTCTCCACGAGTTCTACTCATACACCTGCAACTACTCCTGACTCTTCCTTCCCTCTGCTCTTCCTCCCTCCCTATTGCTCTCCCCTACTGTCCCTTTCCCAATTCTTTACTGCCATACTGCTCTTCCCTGCTCCATGATATTGTTATACGTTACCTATGCATTTCCATGAGTTGTTGAAATATGTCTAGCTGCTTGCCTTGCTGGGAAACTGGTGCCATTACAGTTGATTCCCCTATAAGCGGCTATCACCTACTTGTACATACAATTCAAAATGTAACTTGTGATGTTTGTACATATTGCTGTTCTCTTGGCCGGCTTCCATACAGCAGCAGAGCCTGCCGTGGAACCTACAAGCTGCTCGCCTACTCCCAGGGACCCGTGCCCGACCACAGCATTCAAGACTGCCCGTGGTTGGGCTTCCATCAGTGGCAGAACCTCGTCAGAGAACCTGCAAGCTGTTTGCCTGCCCCAAGAACCTGCACCCGACCACCGTATTCAAGACTGCCCACGGCTGGGCTTCCATATACAGCAGCAGAACCTTCTGTGGAACCAGCAAGCTGCTTGCCTGCCCCCAAGAATTTGTGCCCGACCACAGCATTCAAGACTGCCTGTGGCTGGGCCTCTAGCCAACAGCAGAGCCTGCCGTGGAATCTGAGATGCTCATCTGCCCCAAGGACCAGTACCCGACCACAGCATTCAAGTGACGGATGGAGCTTGCCCACAGGAGCTGCGACTGATAGGACATTTGGATTGAGTCGAGAATCGGGGATTGGCTAATGCCCTTGGCTCCTTTATTTGAAATGGCTCTTAGTTCTTAGTGCTGCGGCCTGCCTGATTACCTATCGCTGCTTCTCTACCAGTATTTTCCAGGCCGCCCCTCCCCCACCCCTAGCACTAATTAAATCGCCTCCTCCCCAGACCTCACCTAACACCTCCCATCTCTACAATCAGCACACTGACATACCCACATTTAAAGGAGCAGACTGTCTTGTTGTGGTTTCATACCACTGCATATACTGTGACCCCCATACATGATGTATTTGCTGGAGGAAAACCGGTTTCTCAGCTAATCCTGTTAATGTTAATAGCCATCAGGGACCTGGAGACGGATACAATGTCACCCACACCACCTCTACCTGAGCTGCTCACCGTTAAAAATATGACACTTAAACCACAAGGCAGAACCATGCACCTGGCAGAAACTCATTCCATGCAACCTTTCAATATACAAATCACGCAACCCCTAGGCTAGCTACAATAGTCGCAGCAACCATCACAAAATTGCTGCAACAATTCTCCTTCACTGAAATTGTTAAACCACATGGACACCACAGTCTCCTAGAACTCCCTAAGATCCAAATCACACTGGAAACACCTTATAAAAGAATGATAATCATGCTACTCCTACTATCGGGAATGTGCACCCCTGCCCACCAGAATCAAACAACACAAAGGTCATGTGGGAACATCAAAATAGCATCTATCAACATAGGGAGCTTGTTGCCAAAAGTCCCCCAATTCCAGGCATGGGTGGTGCAGCACTGCCCAGATCTTATATCTATTACAGAATTGTGGCTGTCCCCAAAGATATCAGATTCCTCAGTATTCCTTGATGACTACAGCATTTTCTGCCTAGATAGGCTTACAAAGAGAGGGGGTGGCTGTCTGGTGTACCTCCGTAATGACCTCCAGGGTCATGTGATGTCACACAGTCTCTCAACCAAGGAAGCCCAGATACTGTCCCTTAAGCTCACAGTAGGTAGGCAGAGAAAAAACCTCCTCCTCTCCACTGTCTACATACTGCCTAGAGGTCAAAGAATAGGAATGGAACAATTTATTAACTTCTGTAACCAATGCAAACCAAGCTGGGAACACATTATTCTAGGAGACTTCAATATGAACTGGCTATCACAGGATACCGTGGCAACCAGGGACCATATAGCAAGCTTGTACCTCTCATAACTAGTGACTGAAATGACTAGGAGAAATTATCAAACTGGCGCCTCTACACTAATTGACTGGCTACTCACCTCATGCCCGGCACATAACTAACATATGTGTGCTCTGGCCCCAAATGCTCTGTAAGGTTTGGGAAGGATCATAACTCTGGCTGAGCTGCCAGCCAGCCGATCCCTTCCCACTTCCTAGTCTGCCCGCTCCACCCCCGCGCTCCTCCGTATCGTGATGTTCAGCCAGGAAGAGCGCAGGGGCGCCCTATACAAGTATATGGGGCTAATCTTCTGAATGATTTTACACACTTTACTGCCTATTAGGAAAATGACACAGCTCAACTAATAGGAACCTTATTAGTCAGCGGTGGCTTTCATTTTCTTAACAATAGTCTAAGTGTCTAAATCATTCAGTTAACCCTTAACGCTAACGGCGTCCTGCCTGGCTGAGCTGACCGCGACGAGCTGGCAAGAAAGAAGTGGGAAGGGCATCGACTGGCTGGCAGACTCAACCAATTATCCCTTCCCAAACCTTACAGAGCATTTTAAAATTTTACTTGGCACAGAGGGCTATTGCTGCCCCAGAGTAGCGGGCTATGAAGCTCAAAGTCTTAGTAAGGGGAACTTACACCTTTACTTTAAGAAATACTTCTCTTGTGTGAACAACAGCATGGTTTCAGAAAAAATCATAGCACCATCACCACACGTGTGGAGTACATCAGTCACCTGTATGATGCACTAGATTGTGGCAAGTTTGGGGTCTGTCTTTATAGAGCTTACAAAAGCTTTCAACACTGTAAATCATTAGGTACTTCTGGTCAACCTAGAGTTGATTGACTTGTCATATGAAACCATGAATTAGTTGGCAGCTACCTATCACAAAGGTCAGAATATGCCAAAATATCCAGACCAACGTCTGACCTTAAGGACATGGATTTGGGGGTGCCGCAGGGGCAATACTAGGCCCGTTTCTGTTTAGCTTCTTTATAAATTCACTGCTGTCTGCTTGTCCTGCCAACATGGTCCTAGATGCAGATGATGCTGTAATCTCTGCCCCTAGAGTCTTGACCACCGATATCAGCACCACTCTTCAGCATTATCCGGAAATTCTTGAGGCATGGTTCAGCCAAAACAAGTTGCTGCTAAACTATAAAAAGAAAAATAATGCACTTCTCTCTCCCACAGAACAAAAAGAAAGCAGGCCCCTTGTGTATCCTTAGTAGCAAGGGTGACGCTGTTGAGCAGGTCCACACTTTTAAGTACCTGGGAATTCATATTGATGATACTCTAACCATCATGGGACATATAGACCATGTCATCAAAGCTGCAAATATCAAATTAGGGATCCTCCACAGACACAAGCATTCCATGACCACTGAGGCATTGGACATGGCAACAAGGAGCTTCATACTCTCATCGATAGACTACGGGCTCACCATTTACAGCGCTGCCTCAGACTCAGCATTAAATAGGATAAAGACATTATTAAATAAAGTATGCAGACACAGAAATTACTTCTTTTTTTTTTTTATTTTTCTTTCCCTGGCCCCACGTTGGCTTTTCCTACCTTGCAATCTGTCCTCAGACCACCATCCATCCCATACCTCCACACTTCGAGCCATCACCACTCTACCCCCATGGGTTACCCCTCGTGGAAGAGTGGCGGGGAGCCCCTCATCTTCCTCACCAGGACTGGATCCAGTATTCACAGTGATGCCCTCTGGAAGTGACGCATTCCCAACAGATGGCCATCAAGCCACACAACCAGGGCCATTTTCCCAATATTCTTCCCTTGCAGTGATGAGGCATGCAATGATGCCAGCGGAGAGACTTCACACGTACCCACGCACATTCCTCCAGGCATCTGCCCCATCTCTGCCCCTATCTGCAGGATCAGCATGCTGCCCCCCAGCCCCCGCTAGGGGCCAGTCATTCACCGACCACTGACACACACCCCTCCCTGGAGAAGGAGAGCAGTCCCTTGGATTCTCAATCCTTCATCTGCCCTGCCAACCCCCGGTGGCCTGTGCTTATTCCTGAACATGAGTCACCAGCATAGTGTGAGGTAAGACTTCCAGCATCTCAGCCCTCAGTGCCACTGGGCCAGCCCAGAAAGTACTTTAATCTGCCCTTGCCCTTTAAATCATGTACACTGGGCTGGCAGTGGCATGCTGCGGGTCACGCACTCAGCCACTCATACCCACCTGTCAGTTGCCTTGGTAACCCTTCTGCCTCTCTATCTTTCTGTCTCTCCTGGAGTTGACTTGGCTGGATGGCTCCTCCTCCCAGCTGCTGCTGCCTGCTGCTGCTTCCTAAGTGAGTGTCTTGTGGCTCCAAGTTGTTTGGGGGTGCAGCCAGTGAGCCTGCATATGCTACTGCACTTGCGCCTACAGTGAGTTATCGCTTGTCACTGTGTCACCTGACCAGCCGTTATGTAGTCAGGTAGTCAGAGCGAAAGCTGGACTGTTACTCAGAAAACCATCATCACCCTCCTGCCAACTAAGTGCTGGATTGCATGAGTTGTTCCTCACATTGTCCATCTCTTGGACAGCGTTAATATTGAATAAAAATTAACTGCTTACTGGCTGGGGAGACTTAAAGAAACCACAAAAGGAAAAGTTAAAAAAAAAAGGAAATAAAAAACAGGCAAAGGGTAGGGGTGACAGCAGGATTCTGAAAGTGTGTGGGGGTGGGGCACATGCACCCATCAGTGACTTTTGCCAAAGGTGGGTCCCGGAGGATTTGTTCCCGGAAGAAATTTATAAGAATTTGGTGCCAAACGGTGCATTTTAGAAGAATTTTCCATGAAATCTGCAGCAAGACAAGCATAGGGATTTAGTAGCTGAAACCCTGAAATAGAGCAGGTAGCTTGAACCAAGGAACATACTTATTCTAATTGTTTTATTGCCTTAGTCTCATACCCAAAACTGCACACAAAGACAGAAAACACACTAATGATTAAGTTTTCTTTTCCCAAACAAATGAAGCCTGGCAGACAGGTCTGGGGATTTGTCCCTGGAAGAAATTTTGAAGAATTTGATGTCAAATGGTGAATTTTAGAAGCATGTTCTACTGTATGCAATCTGCAGCAAGACAAGCCTAGGGAGTTAGTAGCTGAAAACCCTGCAATACAAAGCATGACTTGGAACTAGTGAACGCAGTTATTCTAATTGCTTTATTGCCTCACTGATTTTATCAGGTCATCATATACAAACTGAACACAAAGACAGAAAAGAAAACACACTGAGGAAATATTGTTGATGAATGTCTCTATTGTGACGTGGGTGCAAGAGACAGATACCTACCACTGGAAATGGAAAATGCACAAGAGAAACATCAGAGACTACACAGGTTTTGGATGTGATATAATCTCAAAGTTCAAAAAGGGTCAGACTCAGCACACACAACTACACTTCTCTGATCCAGCCGTATAATTCAGGAATTTTCTTTGGTGATGTCAGCAGGAAGTAAAAGATCAATATGTTTGTTTGACCATGTGGCAAATCTGTCAATGACTTCATCTGGATTAGTTTTGTTGTCTCATCCTCAGTTGCTCATTTATTTAGTTGTTTAACCAGGAGTAGCACACTAAGCTGAAAGATTTTTATGTTGATTGCGCGTATGCGCAAGAAACATGTTGTGTCAGCATTCTCCACAAGCAGCTTGTGGAGGCGTGGCACTGTTGTGCCCAATGCCCCCACAGCCTGCAAAGGCTTGTCCTCCATCCCCCAATGTTGTAACACGCTGTTGCTGACACTAGTTCAGCCAGTGTGCCACAACCTTCTAAAAAATCAGCCACTACAATCAGGGGCCGCCTCATCATTGCAGCGTCAGCCATCTGCTGCAATAAGGGAGCGACCTGTCATTGCAGGGCGGGATGTAGGATCTCTGATATTGTTTGTGAACATGGCGGTGGCTTGCCACCATATTCACAAACAATATTTAGCCCCCCCATGTTTATTTGCCGACGGGGGAGACCACCTCGTCGGCGATATCCCCCTGGTTTTATTGTTCTGCTGACGGGTGCCCAATCCCCGCCGGCAGAAAGGAGTCCTCTGTTTGTTTGCCGATGGGGTGCCCAATCCCCATCAGCAAAAATGAATCCCCTTTGTTGTTTGCTGACGGGTGCCCAATCTCTGTCGGCAGAAGAATCCCCCCTTTTGTTGTTTGCCGATGGGGTGCCCAATCCCCGTCAGCAGAAACGAATTCCCCCCCTTTTGTTGTTTGCCGACGGGAGTGCCCAATCCCTCACCGACTACAGCTGCCCCACCAAAGAAAGAATCTGGTGGCACAACATGCCCCTGTAAAGTTAAAAACGGTCCCGCAACGTTTGTTTTTTTTTTACCTGAAAAAAGGAAACAGTCCCTCGTAGTCTCTCTGCCCCCCTCCCACAACCCACACCCACCCACTGCGCACCCTGCCTCCCCACACCCCCCTCACCTCATACTTACCTCCGGAGCTGGGAGCGATGATCTTTGGTGGACCTGGAACACGTCTGCACTCTTCAAAGCCGACCGCGAACTGAGGAAATGCCAGTAAGCTGTATAATGTAATGAATAGGGTTTTTTCAACTTTAGTGCATATCTTGGGTGTTTTTTGGGAATTTTGTTACCAAATTTTCAACATGGGGTTTGGAACCCCTCCTCTTAATTCTTGAAATGTCATGGTGTCGGCTTTGAAGGTGATTTCGTTGGTCACTGTGCGGAATCACCCTTCGGGGCCGATTAATGAAATGACAGTGCTAGTGTTCATGAGGTGGGCTCTCAAAAAGCCTATGTTGCAAATTTGGTAGAAAAAATCAAAAAACTGACTGTTTTACGAGTGTGCGTTGCGCAGTTGCTGCGTACGTTCGTAACTTTGCGAATTTACAATATTTTCACGCCAGATTTTCAAAATTGGCATTTTGTCACACTTCCTTATGAGCAGTACAGCTGTCATTGTTGACATCCTGGCCAAAATGTGTTTTCGCACTTCCGGCGCAGAATAAAACGGTCTCTGTGGGAAATCAGTGTTCAGGACAGATTAAGAAAATGACAGTGACAGTGTTCATGAGTAGAGGTCCTAAAATTCCTATGTTGAAAATTTAGTAGCGATACTCCATAAAATGAGCTGTGTTACGAGCGTGCGTTGCGCAGTTGGCACGCATGCTCGTAGTTTCCGAATTTGTAATATTTTCACTCGAGATTTTCAACATTGCCATTTTCCCAGACCTATTTATGAACAGTGTAGCTGTCATTTTTCCCATTCTGGCCAAAATGTGTTTTCGCACTTCCGGGGCAGAATAGAGCGGTCGCTGTGGGAAATCACTGTTCGGGACAGATTAAGAAAATGACAATGATACTGTTCAGAAGCAGAGGTCCTAAAATGCCTATGCTGAACAATTGGTGATAATAGCCCATCAATTGACTGTGTTACAAGTGTGTGTTGCGCACTTTCCATGCACCCTTGTAACTTCACAGATTTGTAATATTGTCACACCAGATTTTCAACAGTGCCATTTTTCCACACCTCCTTATGAGCAGTACAGCTGTCATTTTTCACATCCTGACCGAAATGTTTTCACAGTTCCGGCGCAGAATAACGTGGTCACTGTGGGAAGTCAGTGTTTGGGACAGGTCAAGAAAATGACAGTGGCACTGTTCATGAGCAGAGGTCCTAAAATCCCCTATGTTGAAAATTTGGTGATGAAACTCCATAACATGACTGTGTTACAGGCGTGCATTGAACTGTTTCCACGCACCCTTGTAACTTCGCAAATCTGTAATACTGTCACGCCACATTTTCAACAGTGGCATTTTTTCACAACTCCTTATGAACACTACAGCTGTCATTTTTCACATCTTGGCTAAAATATGTTTTTGCACACCTGCCAGACAATAGCACGGTCACTCTGTGAAATTAGTGTTTGGGACAGATTAAGATCGACCGAGTGAGAGGGGGAGTGACCGAGCTCAATTGAGCTCTGTGGGACTGCTGCAGGTTTGTTTCTGGACAGACAAAGGCCCCAACACAAGAGCCCAGTACAGAAGGGCAGCCTGCAGCACTGGGAGAAACAGAACTAGAGAGTGAATGAGGGAGGGGTAGTGAGCGAACTCACCGAAGAAGCGCTGTCAGGACTGCTGCAATTTCTTTGTGGGCAGAAAAAGTTGTCAATACAGGCAGGGGCCCCAGTACAAAAGGCCAGCCTGCAGCGGTGGGAGAAACAGTACGAGCGAGTGAGACAAGGGGACTTAGTGAGCTCAACAGAACTCTATCAGGACTGCTGGGATTTCTTTGTGGGCAGAAAAAGGCACCAATGCAGGCAGGAGCCCTGTACAAAAGGGCAGCTTACAGCACCGGGACAAACAGAATGATCGATGAGAGAGGGAGATTGAGCAACCTCAATGGAGCTCTGTTGGGACAGCTGCGGATTTCTTTGTGGACAGACAAAGGTTCCAATTCAAGCAGGAGCCCCATCAAAGCACAGTCTGCGCCGCAAAGAGAAACAGAATGAGCGAGTGACAGAGCGGTAGTGAGCGACCTCAACGGAGCTCTAGTGTGACTGCTGCAGATTTCTTTGTGGGCAGAAAATGCGTCAATGCAGGCAGGAGCCCGGTACAAAAGGCCAGCTTGCACCGCAGGAAAAACAGAATGTGAGAGTGACAGAGGGGGAGGGAGTGAGTGAGCTCAGTGGAGCTGTGTCGTCACTGCTTCAGATTTCTTTCTGGCCAGAAAAAGCCGCCAGTGCAGGCAGGAGCCCAATACAAAAGGGCAGCCTGCAGCGCCAGGAGACACAGAATGAGTGAGTGAGGGAGGGGGGAGTCAGTGAGCTCAACTGGGCTCTGTTGGGACTGCTGCAGATTTGTTTGTGGACAGAAAAAGGCAGCAATGCATGCAGGGGCCCAGTACAAAAGGGCAGCCTGCAGTGGCAGAAAAACCAGAATGAGAGAGTGAGTGAGCTCAGCAGAGCTGCATTGTAACTGCTGCAAATTTCTTTGTGGGCATAAGAAGGCAGCAATGCAGGCAGGAACCCAATAGAAAAGGGCAGCCTGCAGCGCCGGCAGAACAGAATGAGCGAGTGAGAGAAGGGCAGTGAGTGAGCTCAATGCAGCTTTGTCGGGACTGCTGCAGATTTCTTTGTGGGCAGAAAAAGGTGCCAACAGAGGCAGGAGCCCAGTACAAAAGGGCAGCCTGCAGCGCCAGGAGAACCAGACTGAGTGAGTGAGACAGGGGGAGTGAGTGACCTCAACAGAGCTCTGTCATGGCAGCTGTGGATTTCTTTGTGGGTAGAAAAAGCCACCAACACAGGCAGGAACCCAGTACAAAAGGGCAGCCTGCAGTGCCAGGAGAAACAGAATGAGTGAGTGAGAGAGGGGGAAGTGAGCCACCTCAATGGAGCTCTGTCGGGACAGCTGCGGATTTCTTCCTCAGCGGAACAAGGTGCCAATGCAGGCAGCAGCCCAGTACAAAAGAGCAGCCTGCAGCACCGGGATAAACAGACTGAGCCAGTAACAGAGGGCCACTGAACAAGCTCAACAGACCAGCACTAATCAACATTGGCATTGACAAATGCTTGTTTACAGGTGCAACCTGGGAGCACAGAAAGTTAAATGACTTGTTCAGGATCACACTATGCAAGTGGAAGCTGTGGGATTCAAACCCAGGTCTGATCTGCTGGATGTCACCAGATTTGCAGCTCAGAGCCTTAAACCACTGCACTATACTGCCTCCCTCATGTGCTAAGACACTTAGTCTGTCCTGACCTATTGTGTTCTCGATGTTTTTATTCATTTTAGGGCACTGAAGGATCGTTCACATGAACATGTAGAGACTGGTATAATGAGTGTAATGGTATCCAATTGGTGGATGACAGGAAACAGCCAGTGGCAGTGATTCAAGCAACGAAGAGATGTTCCATGGACAGTTTTCAGAAGGAAAATGTTTAATAAACCTTTAGCGCTACAGTCAATTCTTCAGGAAGTTGTACTCCATAGTAATTGCACATAACATTTAGTGCTGTCTTATCTAAAATAAAGGACTTTTGGTTTCAAAGCCTGAACTGCTTTCAGAAGGTCTACCCCTCTTTTAAAATCGTTGTGTCAGTTCTGCAATCATGTTGTCTAAAACCGGGTAGTAACTTTTGTCCAGTAATCTGTTTCTGAGGTAACTGTCTGTTGTTCCTAAATCTCATATCAACTACATAAGCATCAAAATGAGCTGCTAAGCGATGGGTGCGCCATGGGTGGATCCTTTCTTCTGTTACACCATTGGGAGCTATGCTAAATGGTACTGCGAATGCTGTTTCTTCACGGATTAATTCTTTAAATTTCTGTTCATTTCTGAATGAAACCAGAGTATTAATAAATACTTCTATTGCAATGCCAGCACTGGCTAGATCCAGATCTTCAGTCTGTAGTAGACTGGGAGTCCTTCAATCTGAGAATGCGGTCAAGAGGAAAGAGAAAATACAGTGTTGAATGACATCTTGAAGTTATAGAGCCCCCGAAGCTTTGGATGCATTTCCGTGGTCACAGTGAGAGAGATAAGTGCAGGACTCATAAATATACTTCAGTGCTCTCAGCGGTCTTTTTGATGTCCCCACCTAGTGTTGCTCAAAGCTGTGACTTTGTATGTTCTGTCAAGACCCATGTCTTGCATGCTGTATGTATCTTCTTCAGTCTGTCACTGTGTACTACAGATGTCGAAAAGAATGCATTGCACAAAATCCAAAAGTCTTTTACTTCTGAAATGCACTGGCACGAATCAACAAGAATGATTTAACTTCTGTGCATAATAGTGAACATACACAGTATGAGGACTGTCCTTTAAAAGCTCCTGAACACCACTAAGATGGCCACTCATGGCGCTTGCACCATCATATGCTTGGGCAACAAAAGAAACATCTAGCTCAAAAATATCACATTTTTTGAAGGTCTCATTAATGGTACTACACAAATCTCTTGCATCCAGGTCTGAGGCTTTAACAAAGCACAGAAAACATTCAGCAGGTTTATGTTTATGAACATTTCTCACACAGATGTTCATTTGTTCCTGACATAAACTGTCTCTACTGTCATCAGATAAAACTGATACGAATTTAGCATTTTTTGCTCTTGAACAACTGTATCTGTAATACAGGATGCAGCAGACTGAATCAGACCATTATGTGACTCTGTTGAGATATGTGTTACATTAAATGGGGTGGAATTATTTACTTGAAGCACTCTGTCAATCTTTTTAATCAAATCTAAGTATCCCTTAAATTTCCTTTACTAGCACTCACCCAAATGTCGAGTTACTTCTACCAGTCTCTTCATGTATTCTCTCCTTTGCAGAATTTCCTTAAACTTGCCCTTGTCTACCTGTATAACGATGTTGCCCATTTCATTTATGCACTTATATACAGACCAGGCAGCCATTGCACTTCTATGAGTGTGAGTTGATGTGTGTGTTCTAAATTTCTCCAGTGCCTTTTTAATTTTGAAACCCAAATTGAAAATGCTTCATCAGCACATCCCTGTCCACATGAAACATCTACATGTGTAGCAGAATTTACTCTGTTTTCACAGCTGTACTCCAACCAATAGAGATCTTTGTACCAGTGATGGTTAAGTCTTGTCTTTACTTCCATAAATTTAGTACTGAAATTAGTCATTGGCTGAGCAGGGCCTTTCTCTTTATTGCCAAGATCAGTAGTTTTTTTTCACCAACTGAACATACTGTAAGGGATGTGGACAAGTCTAATTCAATAGAGATAGTAGTAGAGGACTGTTCATTGAATTCAGTTGCTGTAATGCTGTTAATACTGAGGCCTTCACCATGACGTACTGTGTCACTTGTTTGAGCATTACAAGTTGTATCTGTATCCGTTAACGTGTTGTCTGTGCACAATGGTTTCATTCAAGTAGATGATAATAATGCTGATAAAGAACTGAATCCTGACATTTTGTCTGCTGTTCCCACATTAAAGAAAGACCTTATGTCATGACTCATGTCTCTTTTGTTCTTCTTTATTTCTAGTTTAATTTTGTTGAATGCCAAAATAAACAAAAATATTGATTTATTATTTTATGGTATCTAAGGAGATAGGCTAGATCGCCAGAGACTGTAGGCAATAAAGCAATTAGTAATGCAACAACCCAGCCTTTATCTGGAGCCAGAAAATGCTTCACCCAGAATGTAACCAATGAAGCAATTAGTGATGATAATAAACTCTGCCTTCATTTTTGGATAGAAAAATGCTCTGAGACTCAGTGCTTAGTTTGTAAAGAAAAAGGTGCCAGGGCACAAGGCCAGGGGTCTGGGGGCAGCTAGGCACCCAGAAGCTCTGGGATGTACTGTAGATGCTCTGTGGTGAGTTTTGGGGCTTGTATGGAAGATAAAACACACTTGCTAAATCTTTTCTACCCTTGACCCCAGGAAAAAAAAATGTCCCCTGAGTCAGAGGGGTGGAAGACTCTGGCTGGCCTTATTAAGCAACAAAATGTACCACAGACCATCTAATACCACCAGGTTCTGGGGGCCTTGGGCTGCCCTACTGCAACCCCCCACCACCACCTGGCCAAGGTAGGGTCCAAGAAACAACCTCAAAGCAGAAAGCCTACAAGTGGATAGAGAATGGGAGGGAGGGAGGAAGGTCACTACTACTAGGGCAGTCAGTCTAGCAACAGCCCAATATGCAAAGCAGTAGCAGGGGTACAGTTTTCAGTGATGGCAAAACCTGTTAATACTGAAGCATGCAAATTTTTCTATAGGTAAAAGATAGTGGGCTAGGCAAGTGGAGGTTCTTGGACAAAAACCCAGGTCTGTCTGCTGGATGTACCAAGTTCACTCACAGGTCAAAACTCTATCCTTTGCTTTCTTTAGCCTTAAGTTTTTTTTTTTTTTGGTTATTTTAATGTAGACAGTATTTATTTATTTTTTACTGTGTAAGGTCCCCAAGGCACATGTGTCTGTTTTCAGGGGCGACCCTGGAGCACTGGGAAGGTTAAGTGTCTTGCTCAGAGGCACACATTATGCAAGTGGAGGTTGTGGGAATCAAACCCATGTCTGCCTGCTGGATGTACCAAGGTCACACATAGCTCATTACTCTAACCTCTGCTTTCTTTTATGCTAAAAGCCTTAGATTTTTGTTATTTTTTGTTATTTTAGTTTACAGGCACAGTAGCCCCTTCTCTTGCCTCCCCCCCCAGCCAGGGATCTCCTGCCCGTTCTTTCCTGCCATTTCCCTGGCAGCCATTTACAAGGGGTATCAGTAGCCTGAAAAATGGGGGAATGTCCCCTCCAGTTCAGTCTGGTGCCTCCCAAGTCTTTTCTCATAGGCACATTCAATTCCACCCACATCACATTGAGAGAGAGCCACGCAGTACTCGACAGACAACGCTCCGTTCCTCCTCCTATTTAATATTTGCCTGTGGTGTGTGGTATGAGTGGTGCTTGCAAAATAGGAGGAGCACTGCCTGGAGGAGAGGAGAATATAGACTGCATCTGTGGGGCAGAAATTGTTCGGGGGGAGGATCTGCATGGGCTCAAGCAGCTGCAATTTGCAAAACAAGTTGTCACTTGCTGTGTGAGTGAGTGAGTGACTGACAGGCTGCCATGGCTCCTCCTCCACCAGTCCATCCTTGCTCGTTCCTGATGGTGCCTGCTCTGCTATCAACGGAGCTCATTGCGGTTGCATGTAAGTGCACGTGGTTGTGGCCACCATGCCTGAGATCATGCGCACTCCCTGACTCCGGGCCCACCGCAATCCATGACTGCGATCCACTAAAGGTCATCTGATCAATAGCCTATATCATCAGATAATCCATTGTGCCCCTTTTAGATTGGACAATGGAGCTGGGCGGTGCTAATTGACTCACTTTCTTTACGGTCCGCTGAGCGTGGTTGGGTCGTCAGTTTCTTAAGAGCGGCAAATGTGAGTGGAGCGAGTGGAGGCATGTAGAGAGACTCTATGAATTCAGCAGTTGATCTTCATTTCTTAATTTACTTGAGTTCAATTCATCATTGATCAGCACAGCACAACAACTTTGCATGAAAGAAAAAAAAATTGAACTTATTAAAAAAACATTGAGCAAGAAGGAGCTATTGAGGAGGGGAAGGAGGAGATAAGACAGCAGGAGCTGAGCCTACCTGGCCTGCTACATTTGTGTAGTGTGTGTGTGACTCAGACTTGACAAGTCTTGTGTTGGTTGGAGTGCTTGTAGTCTAACTGTAGACTCTAGAAAAAAAATCATATTTTGTGAGAAAGAGAGAAGAGAGGGAGCTAAGATGGACTGCAGCAGCAGTAAAGCTAGCTCACTGAAACCAAATCAAATTTGATTTGGGGAATCGGGGAAAGAAGAGAGCTCAGGTGGACTGAATCCACAGTAGCAGCAGCAGAAGCTTGGCAGCCAAGCCGCCTATGCATGTTGGCCACCTTAATTAAGTTTAACATCTGGGGAAAAAAACAGATTTTGAATACAGAAGGAGAGAGAGGTGTGAGAAAAGGAGGACAGCCTGCCTACCCTTAGCCACCATTATATGAAAAAAAAAAACCAGATTGAGAGAGAATGAGAGAGTTTTGAGCATAGGCGGAGACAGCCTGCCCTACTGTTACCTGTAGACCTCCATTGTCTAAAAAATATAATAAAAACTAGATTGTGACTAAGGAGAGAGTTGTGGGTGTAGAGGGAGCCAGCCTGCCCTACTGTTGCCTGCAGACCTCCATTGTCTGTAAAAAAAATAATAAAACAAAAACCACCAGATTGTGAATAAGGAGAAAGCAGTATGAGTGTAGGGGAAGCCAGCCTGCCATACTGTGACCTGAAGACCTCTGTTGGCTGAAAAAAAGTTTAACAAAAAACAGATTGTGATTAAGGAAGGAGGTGTGAGCATAGGGGGAGCCAGACTGCCCTATTGTTACCTGCAGACCTCCATTGTCCGAAAAAAATAATAAATAACACAAAACCCAGATTGTGAATAAGGAGAGAGGTGTAAGTATAGGGGAGCCAGCCTTCCCCCTACCATTACCTGCAGACCTCCGTTGTCTGAAAGAAAAAGAAGATAAAACAATAACCAGATTGTGAATAAGGAGAGAGGGTGAGTGTGAGGAGACCAGCCTGCCCTACCCAGACCTGTTAACCTACCTACGTAGATACTGTACCACCACAGAATAAAATATCAGCACTTATTATTCTGGCCTACAACTGAATTAAAGTAGAAACCATCCAAAAAGTCATGAGCATGACATAAGGTCTTTCTTTTGTAAACCCTACCCAGGTATGCCGTTCCTTTCTTGACAGCTTTACCTGGTGGGCTGGGTTTGGGGAGGAATATGTCACTCGGCGCATTGGCTAGGTTTGGCTACTCTGCACAGGGGAACCCAAGTAACTGCAGACAAAGGAAGCAATAGCTGTAATGTCCAATATCAGAAGTGGGATTCTAAAGTGTGGCTTTTATTCACATCCAACAGAATAAACAAAGCACAGATGGACCCCAACGGGGCTACACTCCTGGTAATGCAGATGTAAGGAGACCAGAACACATCCTCATTCACTTTAGCCCTCAGGCTCTGAAACGCACTGGGCACACAGCCTGAACTTGTCTCTGCTCTGGGTTTTCCTGTCAGCTCCCTTGCCAACCATGGACACTTTCCATATAGCATGGGAACAGTTACTGGTGGCTCCTAAACCACCTATGAGCACTTCTGCTCCATCAGGAATCTTCCTCATCAATCCCATGTCTGGGTACTTTCCTCAGACACAGGCCAAGTACCTGAGGAAAGCAACAGGTGTCCCAGAGCATATCCAGAGGAGAATATGGTTACTACTGATGGGGGTCTCCCACCTCTCGCTCCCATAATCCATACCCGGCCATTTCTCTGGACTGTAACACCTCATACTTTAACACATTTTGCTGTGTAGATTCTTTTTAAATGTATTTCACATTCAATCTACTGTCTTTACATCTCATTTGTGCTGGACTTGAACATACTTAATAAGTGGCTTTGTCCATTACTCTAGACCCCTCACAGAGTTAAGCAGTCCAATCCCCACATCTTCCAAACTGTACTTGGCTGTCTTTTCCTGACTCCACAGTAACAGTCCCTTTAGTTTCATCTTGATGCAGGTGAAAACACATGGCCCTTTAGCAGAGCAAACTCACCCTTCGGTTGCAGGTGCTCCACAGGCGTTTCCTCCTCAAGGAACTCTCTTCCAGAGCTTCTGGTGCCTCAGCATGAACTTAAACAGGCAGCTTATTTTCCCTTGCCAGACCAAGGGGGTTGCCCTTGGAAACAGGTTGATACTTTCCCCCCATCCCTGCAGGGATGGAGCCTTGAACCATTGAGAAGCGGTCTCCACCACTTTAATATGCAGTTCTTGTGTTCCTCTTCCAGTGAGAAAACACACCTACAACAACATAAGTAGCTCTTTGACAGAGCTTAGAGCTCTGAGGGCCTGCTTACAGCAGTGCACCTCTTTCAGACTGCCACACTCTACTGAACTCTCTCCAGACTCACTTCAATTCCCCAACGTTCTACTCTAACCTCCAACTGCAACATTCCAGTGTGGCTTATGCAGCTGCGACAGTTCTAAATGATGTCATCCCTCAGTCTCAGCTGAGACTGACAACAGAGTGAGACAGTGTGAAATCCATCTAACTGGAGTTTCACAAGCTGCCTTCCCTGCCTACCACTAGGTCTTACTGGGATTCTAGTAACCCTGGGTAACAGGGGGTTACACTTTAATATGGGAATAGCCGACAAAAGGCCAAGAATCAGTTATTCATTGGCATCCTCTTCAACTTTGAATTAGACCATGTGCACAGACATAATAACTGATACCAGGAGGTCAGTTAACTCCATTTTTGGAGTATTTGACTTCCAAAAATAAGGCAAAAACTTCCAAAATAAAGGGGGATGAAGTCATTTGACTTCCATATGTAAAACACAAAATTAGATGACTTTCAAAAGTGTAGGCATGGAAGTCAGAAATGATGAATATTTCTGAAAGAAATTGCATTTTATCACTATTATATTGCATTAACATCCATAAATTGATCGTTCATAGAATACTGACTTCCACTAGTGGGATTCCGGAAGTATTCTGATTTCCAAAAAATTGGAATGACTTCCAGATTTTGACTCATGGAAGTTTTAGACTTCCACTAAAAATAAATTAACTGAACCCCGATACATCTTTTAATGAGCAAACAACTGAGACAGTAAGTCGAGTTGACAATCTCAGTACTAACACCACTACTAGTGAATTAATTGAAGAGTCTTGTATTACCTCCTCTATTGAATCAGATTTGTTCCAGGCCCTTCCAGTGCTTCACATTGATGATAACCCCTACTGATCTTGGCAATAAGAGAAGGCCCTGCTCAGTCTATGACTAATTTCAGTACCAAAATTTATGGAGGTAAAAACGGGCTTTAGCCATCACTGATACTAGGTTTTCAGTTGGATGGAGTACAGCTGTGAGAAACAGAGTGCATTCTGCTTTGCATGTAGATGCTTCATGCATGGGCAGGGTGTGCTGATGAACCTTTACAACTAGTGGGTTTCAGAACTGTAAAAGGCACTGGAGAATTCATAGAAACATAGAAATTGTCAGCAGATAAGAACTGCCTAGCCCATCAAGTCTGTGTGACATGGAGCTCCTGCCACTTTTGAGGACAGATCTTTTCTTAAATCTGTTGCAAAAGGTCTTCTATTTCTTAGCCTAATCTATTCTTTACAATTTCTAGTCTATAAGGTTGGCCACCTATGGGCACCCCCCCTTTCTTGACTATGCTAAAGTGTCCTCTTCAAATTTTCCTTTTCCCTCTCAGGTCCTCGTACAGGAAGGGTTATTGTTGTGACCTCTGAGCTGATATAAAACAACAGGCTATGTTCCTCGTTGTTGGAT
Organism: Neoceratodus forsteri; assembly: GCA_016271365.2. NCBI lineage: Eukaryota > Metazoa > Chordata > Ceratodontiformes > Ceratodontidae > Neoceratodus > Neoceratodus forsteri. The sequence goes on along the minus strand of CM057450.1, from coordinate 632,522,669 downwards.
TTAGTATGCAATGGCACTATGTCATAAAATACTTTAATGTATATACCTTATGTGTATAAAACCTGTAAATGTTGAAAATACTATGGCACTAGGTGTTTTTAATAAAGGTAAAAAGTTACTAGGGGACTGTATGTTAAAATTAAGTTAGCTGTGCTATTCAATGCATGTAAATTGCTGTAAACTAAACAAATCTAAAATTTAATGGTGATTTGCATATATCCCATGACACTTTGCATTATGGACATATGTGTGATGTTGTATTTCTTTGAAACTTGGCTTATAGTCAATGCACTTTGGAGTAACCCTTGTTTCAGTGCTTCTGCACTGAGTTTCTTTGTCTTTAGCTTGTTTTGTTTTTTTTGTGTTTGAGCCACCAGCACCCAAGCAAACAAGGCCCGCATTGGGAGGCTAAATTTCAACAGCTGAGTTAAATCAGTGAGTCGAGTAGGTGCTGGCTAAGTGCAGAGAAAGGATATACATAGCCTGTTGCTGCAAACTGATATGCTCAAGAAGGACTACACCACTGCTTAAGGCTGTCTCCTGTATTTTGAATAAACATCACACAGAGACTGTGTGTTGAACCTGAAGTTTGATGGTTGGTTCATCTGTTATCCCACAGCCCCTCCACAGCCTGCTCGTAAGCCCTTGTACTGGATTACTGCTTCCAACCACCCGCTGCTGTACCTCTGTGGTTCCCCTTTGCCTGTCCAAGCAGCTGCAGATCCACCCACAGTGCTCACTCCCACCACCACCTGAGGCAGACCATTCCATGTGTCCACCACCCTCTCTGTGAAGAACTTCCTCACATTCCCTCTTAACCTCCACCAAAATACATTTTCCCATTGGGAATCAAACTACTGACCTTTGCTTGGTAGGCCCAAGACACATTCACTGCACCACCTGAGTCACTTGAGTCAATTCAGAGCACACACATCAAGTCACTCTACAGAAGTACAACGGCTGCTTGGTCTGCAGCATATGCCACAGGAAACAGGTAACATCATGATATGAGTAGTCAAGGGCAAGGTTAAGGAAATTCAGCAAAGAAGGGATTACATGAAAAGAATGGTAGAAGTCACTTCGTATTTGGGTTGGCTAGGGTTACCTTTCTGTGGTCACAATGAGAATGGACAGAGTGTTAATAAAGGAAATTTCAGGGAGGTTTTAGACCTGATTAATAAGTTTGATGGAGTTCTTCAAGTTAATGATTCCATCCCATCAAATGCAACATACATATCATCTGAATCACAGACTAGTCAGATGCAATTGTATTACAGATGCAATTGTGCAAGAAGCCAAAAATGCTAAATTTGTATTGGTTTTGTCTGATGACACTCGAGACATTTCGTATCAGGAACAAATGAGCATCTGTGTGAGATATGGTCATAATCATAAACCTGTTGAATGTTTTCTATGCTTTGTTAAAGTCTCAGAACTGGATGCAAGGGTTTGTGTAGTACATTAATAAGACCTTGAAAAAATTTGATATCTTTAGGCCAGATGTTACTTTTGTTGCTGAAAACTTATGATAGTGCAACCGTCATGGGTGATCATCTTAATGGTGTTCAGAAGCTTTTCAAAAGGACCACCCTCATGCTGTGTATGTTTTCTGATATGCATGCGAACATGCGAATCTGCCAGCAGAAACAGACCACCCGATCTATCAATGTCTGCCTGAGTGTGTGGCTAGCCCCCTAGATTGCAGCTGCCCCAGCCCCCTCCCCATCTGTCATTCTCATGATGGCCTCAGCCCCCTCCACCCAGACCCTCCCTCGTGCTCTGTCCCACGCCATCTTAAAACTTCCTACTGTCTTACATGATACCACCCCCTCTGGTAGAGTGTTCCATTTAGACACCACCCTCTCCATGAAGTAGTGCCTCCTCATCTCCCTCCTAAATCTTCCACCCTCCAATCTTGGTCCTTGCCCCCTCATGTCCCTACTCTTCCTCAGTTTAAATACCCCTTCAGTGCTAGCCATGTTTATCCCCCTCAAATACTTAAACATTTCAATCATATCCCCCATCCCTCCTCTCCTCCAGTGTGTACATATTCAGCCCATTCTGCCTGCCCTCTTAGGCCTTGCCCTCCATCCCCATAATATTTTTGTTGCCCTCCATTGCACACCTTCCAGTAAATTAATATCCCTCTTCAGATACAGCCTCCAGTTCTGCACACAGTACTCCAAGTGCGGCCTGACCAAAGATCTGTAAAGGGGCAGGATCACCTCCCTTTGCCTGGATGAGAAACTCCTTGCAATACAGCCCAGCATCCTGTTCACCTTAGCTGCTGCTTTCCTGCATTGGGCAGAATTGTTCATGCTCCCTGTTACCAACACCCCTACATCCTTCTCTTCCTCAGTGATCCCCAGCCTCACCTCCAAAGCAATAGTCCCTCCTGGGTTCTTTTGCCCCAAAGTGCAAAACCTTGAACTTTTTCACATTGAATCCCAGCTGCCACTTCTCCAACCATACCTCCAGTTTAGTTAGGTCCCTTGTAGTTGTTTCCATCCATCCTCTGCATCCACCACTACCCCATTTGGTATCATCTGCAAACAGACTAACCCCTGCTCTCAACTCCATGTGCAATATCTGAGCTAAAGAGCCCAAACAGCACGGGCCCAGCACCAAGCCCTGTGGCACACCACTTGTCACCGATCTAGGTGTTGAGAGCATCCCCCCAACTACCACCCATTGTAGCCTCCCCTGCAGCCAGTCCCTTATCCAGTTTGTCAGCTTCATTCCACCCCAGCAGAAATCAGCTTGCCCCCCAGCCTCCCATGAGGCACTGAATCAAAGGCCTTGCTGATATGCACACAAGTTAAATCTAACTCTTGAGGGTTCATGTCAGTGCATTCCTGAAGAAAGAGATTTCTTTGAATTTGTGCATGCTTTCTTGCATTCTTTTCGACATCTATAGTGCACAGTGAGAGACTGAAACAAGTACTGCAAGAAATGGGACTTAAAAGAACATTAAAGGTCAAAGCGCTGCGCAGCACTAGGTGCGGATATCAGAAAAGAGCTATGAGAGCATTGAAGTGTACATTGGAGTCCTTAATATCGTATCTCTCACAATGTGACCACAGAAATACACCCAAAGCACTGGGACTGTACAACTTCATGAGGTCATTCAAAGCTGCATTTTGTCTTTTCCTGTTTGATCACATTCTCGGATTTGCAGAAGGACTCCACAACCTACTGTTGGCTGAAGATCTGGATTGGGCCAGTGCTGGCACTGCAGTAGAAGCATTTATTGACACTCTGGTTTCATTCTGAAATGAAGACAAATGTAAAGAATTACTCGTGAAGCAACAGCATTTGCTCGCCACTTAACACAGCTCCCAACGCTGCAATAGAAGAAAGGACCCATCCATGACGTACCCATCGCTTAACAGCTCTTTTTGATGCATATGTAGTTGACAGAAGATTTAGGGAACAGCAGCCAGTTACTTTGGAAACAGATTACCAAACTAAAATTAACTATCCAGTTCTAGATAACATGATTTCGGTACTGAGACTGTGATTTTCAAAAGAGGGGGTAGACCTACTGAAAGCAGTTCAGGCTTTGAAACCAACAAGTCCCTTATTTTTAGATAACACAATACTGAATGTAATGTGCAGTCATTATGGAGTACAACTTCCTGAAGAAGAATTGTTTGTAGTACAAAGGTTTATTGAAAGGTTGCCTGCTGAAAACTGTCCACAGAACATCTCTTCATTGCTTGGCTCTGCCACTGGCAATGTTTCCTGGCATCCATCAGATGGGTACTATTGCACTTACCATACCAGTCACTACATGTTCATGTGAATGATCCTTCAGTGCCCTAAAATGATTAAAGACATACCTGAGAGCCACAGTAGGTCAGGACAAACTAACTGGTCTTGCAACATTAGCAATTGAGGGTGAGGCAACTAACTAATAAATGCAGACAAAGCCATTGACAGATTTGCCAAATTGTCAGACATGTTGATCTTTTGCTTCCTGCTGCTGCCAGCACTGTGGAGAATCCTTAAATTATATGATAGGATCAAACAGGTGTATTGCGTATGCTCAGCTTACCCTGATTGAACTTCAAGATTATATCACATTCAATTCCTTTTTAGTAGTCTCTGATGTCTGTTGAGTTGAGTGCACTTTCAGTTCCAAGTGGATGCAAGAATGAAATATTTTTGGTCTCTGTGTCTTGTACCGTCACAAAGACATATTTTCACCCCAAAACATTTCAGCAGTCTGACTGTTTTCTTTAGATCTTTTGCAGTTGCATATGAGAACCTGATAAAAGACTGAGACAAACAAACTATGTTCACTGGGGCAAGTCACGTTCTGTATTGCAGGGTTTTCAGCTACTATCTCCCTGTGTTTGTCTTGATGTAGATTACATAGCGTGCTTCTGAAGCTCACCATTTGCCAATTGCCACATACAGTACTCTTCTTCTTCTAGATTTCTTCCAGTGGGCAAATCCCCCCAGTGTCCCACCCACCATGCCCCATTTTGTTTTGGAAAAAAAGGAAAAGTTAATCATAAGACTGTTTTCCTTCTGTCTTTGTGTACAGATAGTTCTGAGACTAAGGCAATAAGTATGTTCCCCAGTTCAGCTTAGACCTGCTGTGTATGTTGGGGTTTTCAGCTATGAAATCCATATGCTTGTCTTGCTGCAGATTTCATATCACGTGCTTCTTAAATTGACCATTTGGCACCAAATTCTTCAAATTTCTTGCAGGGTAATACCCCACACCTCCCACCCATGCCCAGGCACCATTTGGCTTAGGGACAAAAGAAGATTATTAATTATTTTTCTGTCTGTGTTTCTGAGCACATGGGTCTCAGACTAAGGCAATAAACTATGTTCGGTTCCTGGTTCAAGTCACCTGCTGTGTATTTCAGGGTTTCGTCTGCAAAATCTCTTTGCATGTCTTGCTGCCAGCAAGAGGTGCATAAGGATTTTGTAGATAACTACATATTTCATATAAAATGCTTCAAAATGCACCATTTGGCACCAAATTCTTCAGAATTTCTGCCCCTCCCATTCCCAGGCACCATTTGGCTTGAGGGAAGAAGGACATTTCTTAATCTTTTTATGTGAGCAGCTTGGGTCTAAGACTAAGGCAATATACCAAGTATGTTTCCAGCTCTCTGGTTCAAGCCACCTGCTGTATATTTCAAGCTTTCAGCTACAAAATCCGTATGCTTGTCTTGCTGTAGATTTCACAGAAAATGCTTCTAAAATGCACCATTTGACACCAAATTCTTCAACATTTTTTACGGGGGGGGGCAACTCCCCTTGGACTTCCCTTTTTGGCTGAAGTCATGAATGGGGCATGTGCCACTACACGCACTTTTAGAATACTGCTGATGCCCTTGGTCACAGAGACCAACATAAGGGCTTAGCCCCTTGTGGGGGCTACAGACAGACCTGCTGACTCCTCCCGCTGAGCAGCCACATGAGCAAGAACCAGCCAAGAGCAAACCGAGGTAGCGAGCTGTGACACAGCACAGGCAGCGCCGACTCTACAATCATTTCCAGCATCCTATTCAAGATGAACATGAAATGTGTGCTGGTTTTGGCAACTTATCTGCCCAATTTGCACATCTACAAAAAACTATAAATGGGCTGGGGGAGTCAGTGGATGGTTACTCTAAGAGGTTGGAGGAACTGCAGGCCTGAGTAAATGTGCAGGAAGAAAGCTTGAAGAAACAGTAAAACACTCTATACTGCCCAAAAGCAGGTCAAGAACTGGATGAAATTGTTGCTGGCCATGAAAGCTGGACGGCAAACAATGACCACCTGGTGGGCCTCCCAGAGGAACAGAATGAAGACAGCGCCTTGCTTTTTAGTATAATGGTTGCCAGATACTGCAGGACTGCCATAAGGGACAAACTTGGAGCTGGAGAGGATCCAGAGATCACTGGGCCACAGGCCGGATGCCTTGGAGCCCCTGAGGCACTTCCTCGCCAGTTTTCTGCACTATGCTGACTACCAAACAGTGCTACAAGCTGCCAGGAGGAAGGGGTAAATCAAAGTAGGTGAAGGTTAGGCAGAAAAAGATAGCATTTAGGAAGTATAAGGAAACACAGAAGGAGCAGGACAGAGAACTGTACCAGTTAAGGCAGAAGGAAGCAGGGAGGGTAGTCAGAATAGCAAAGGCACAAACTGAGGAAAAGATAGCCAATTCGGTTAAGAAGGGGGATAAAACCTTTTATAGGTACATCCGGGAGCATAGAAAGACAAAGGGAGGGATAGTGAGGCTGAATAGAATGGACGGTGGGTGGGCAGAGAGGGACAGTGAAAAAGCAGGAATACTGAGCGAATATTTCTGCTCAGTATTCAAAAAGAGGAAGTGGGGAGGTGCCTAATCCAATTAATAGAAGCACCTCTGGAGAGGGGGTCGATCCCAGTCCTTTCACAGAAGAAAGGGTTCTGAAAGAACCCCTAAACTGAAGGTGGACAAAGCAATGGGCCAGATGAAATTCACCCCAGAATTCTAAAAGAATTAAGCAGAGAACTAGTGACACCACTGACTACCCTTTATAACAAATCATGGGAGGATGGTGTGGTACCTGAGGACTGGAAGAAGGCTAATGTGATTCCCCTTCACAAAAGTGGGAGCAAGACAGAGGCAGGAAACTACAGACCTGTCAGTTTGACCTCTGTGGTAGGGAAAGTGATGGAATCACTTCTGAAGGAAAAAATTGTTGAGTACCTAGAGGCCAGTGGAGGCTGGGACCCAAGGCAGCATGGGTTCACAGAGGGAAGGTCATGTCAGATGAATCTAATTGATTTCTTTGACTGGGTGACCAAAGTAGTAGACCAGGGAGGGGCTGTGGTCGTGGCCTACCTAGACTTTAGCAAGGCATTTGACACAGTCCACACAAAAGATTAGCAGTCAAATGAACCAGCCTTGGAGTGGGTGGTAGCCTGGGTAAAACATTGGCTGAACAGCAGGACACAGAAGGTAATTGTAAATGGAGTCCACTCTGAAGAAATAGGGGTTACTAGTAAGGGTACTGCAAGGGTTCAGTACTGGGTCAGTCCTTTTAATGTCTTTATAAGTGACATTGCAGAGGGACTGGAAGGAAAAGTATGCCTCTTTGCAGATGACACAAAGATCTGCAAAAGGGTTGAAAAGGGCTGATATACAAGGAGGCGTGGAAAGGATGAGAAGGGACTTGGCAAGGTTGGAGGAATGGTCAGAAGTATGGCAGCTTGGATTCAATGCAAAGAAGTGCAAAGTAGTGCACCTGGGAAACAAAAACCCAGGGGAAGATTACACAATGGGGGGTAGTAACAATAACAAAAATGGAAAGGGACCTGGGGGTAATCATATCAGATGACCTTAAGGTTGGCAAGCGATGTGAGAAGGCGGTAGGGAGGGCTGGGGGGATACTGGGATGTATAGGGAGAGGCATCACCAGCAGAAAATAGGAAGTTGTTATCTCCCTGTACAGACAGTTGGTGAGACCCCATCTGGAGTACTGCATCCAGTTCTGGAGACCCCATCTCCACAAGGTCATAGACAGGATGGAGGCAGTTCAGAGGAGGGCAACTAAAATGGTGCATGGTCTGCAAGAGAAGCCATATGAGGAGAGGCTAAAGGAGCTTAATATGTATACCCTTGAGGAAATGAGGGAGAGGGGGGACATGATAGAAACTTTTAAGTACCTCAGCAGAATCAACAAAGTCCAAGAGGTAGCATCTTTCAGAAAAAGATGTGCAAGAACAAGGGACACAATTTGAAGATAGAGGGGCGGCTCAGGGGCAATGTGAGGAAGTATTTTTTCACAGAGGGTGGTGGGCACACATGGAACAGCTTTCCTGATGAGGTTGTGGGGTCTAAAACTGTGGGAGAATTCAAGAATGCATGGGACAGACATAAGGCAATTTTGTGGGGGTAGGAAGAAATAGGCTGTTGGTTAAATAGGATCTGCAGCTTATCCTGTAGGTAGGGAAATGGGCAGACTAGGTGGGCCAAGCGGTCCTTATCTGCCATCAAAGTCTATGTTTCTATGTTTCTATGTAAAGTAGAGAATTCTGTAGTGCTAGTGTTCCTTGCCTGCAGTCACCATCACCAGGGCAGAAGGACAACAGGGGTGTCAGCAGGATTCTAAAAATGGTTGGGGGGTACATGCCCCCATCAGTGACTTTTGCCAAAAGCGAGTCTGGGGGGATTTGCCCCCATAAGAAATTTTGAAGAATTTTATGTCAGATGGTGAATTTTAGAAGCATGTTCTATGCAATCTGCAGCAAGACAAGCATAGGGAGTTAGCAGCTGAAAACCCTGCAATACAGTACATGCCTTGGGATTCGTGAATGCAGTTAATCTAATTGTTTTATTGCCTCACTGTTTTTATCAGGTCAACATATGCAAACTGAACGCAGAGACAGGAAAGAAATCAGACTGACGAAATATTGTTGATGAATGACTCTATTGTGACATGGGTGAAAGAGACAGAGATCTACCACTGAAAATGGAAAATGCACAAAAGAAACATCAGAGACTACACAGGTTTTGGATGTGCTATATGTGACGAGACAGCCAGTTCTGAGTGCTGTAGTATCATTTTTTGTAATATCAAAATGGGTTATGGACTGTCTGTCATGAGAGATGCTGAAATCTGGTGCTCCGGGAGTGACCTCACCCCCCCCCCAGGTTTCAGCTGAAATATGAAAGCCATGAGAAAATGCTGAAACAGCATGTGAGATTACACACACACTGGTTTTAGATACCAGGTGTTATATGGCAGGCCAGAAGCTATTTATAGACTTTTCTAAGTTAATAATAGATGTTGTTGTTAAGAAAATCATAAAAAAAAGGTTTATGATGTTAGAAGGGAAATCAGCTTTAGCAAACTGGCTCGAAGTTGTAAATGTTCCTCTGATGCCCGTGTGAGAGAGAGAGGATACTGATTAAGATCAAAGAGATATCATTTGAAGAACATATGAGTATGCTGAGGTTGCAGAATTTAATTTTTGAAAAAGATATCCTGTTTTTTTTTAATAAAGATATATTTTTTTATATATTCTGACAGATGAGGAGCTAGGTGACCTCACCCAAAAAGGGGTTGGCAAATACAGTTTGCTTTAAGGAACATTCTATTTTACTTCAGAGACACTTTTATCTAGATTCTGACAAGGAAACATCTGTGAGCACTTTTAAACAGGTATTTGAAAGACAGACAAAATCTAAATATTGTTGTAGGAATTTGCACTGTTTAATTCTGTTAAACTGTTCACAAGACTGCACTCGGAGGTTGGCACTTTGGGAGTAGAGGGCCTGACCTGCTGAGTGGGTTTGTGACAGATTGGTTGGCAGTGGTGGCATAATTTTGGTATTACAACCTTGTATTGTTCTGTGTCAGCTGAGACTGTAAGCTCTCTTGCAAAGAAAGAAAAAAGGCAGAGTTTTATTTTAAAAGGAAACAGAACTATATATCACTTGGCATACAGTCAAGTTCCTACCTGTTTTATTTTTTTTTCCTGAAGTGCAAGTCAGAGTAGCCGTAGTCAGGGAAGAAGATGACTTCCAACTACAGCAGGCACATTGTAGATCACTTGAAGCAGTTGTGCAAGGACAGAGGAGTCCCGTTCGAGGTGACAGCCAGAAAGCAGAACCTCATAGAGGCCCTGATGGTAGCAGATACCCAGAGCAGCAAGTCACAGACCATGACTGAAAGGAACCAGACCTCGAGTGTGGCAGGACTAGTGGCCAGTGCTGTGTCCAGATTTGGTGAGGATGACAGCAGGGCCACTATCAGTGAAGGGACACAGTAGCAGGGAAAGGTCATCAGTATCCTGAATCCAGAGGTACTCAGACTGCAAATTGAGTTGCGCAGGATGGAGCTGGAGTTCCAGGAGTAGAGAGAGCAGAAACAGGGAGACGCAGACCGTGAGGAGCGTGAGTGCCAGCAAGCTGCTGAGGAGAAGAGAGAACGAGAACGCCGAGATGCAGACCGTGAGGAGTGTGAGCGCCAGTGAGCTGCAGGGGAGGAGAAGAGAGAGGAGTGCCAGATGCAACACAAACTGGAGAAGCTACAACTCCAACCAGCGGCACCAGAGCAGGTAAGTGGCTTGGGTTTAACTGGGACTGCAGGACTGGGTTACAAACTGAATTATAAATTAATAGCCAAGTTTAAAGAGGGGGAAGATATGGATGCCTTTTTAAATTCTTTTGAAAAAGTTTGTATTCAGGCTAAAATTTCTAGAGAGTCCTGGAGCTTCCAGCTATCCCCACTACTTACTGGGAAAGCTCGGGATGCATTGGGTCAAATGGACAATGAGGACATCAATGATTACAGCAAGCTAAAAGTTGCACTGTTAAAAAAGTTTGAATTAACTGCTGAATCATACAGAGCTAAATTCTGTAAGCTCAGGAGAAGCCCTGATATGAGCTACAAGAAGCTCGCCACAAAACAACATCAGTTTTTAAAACGTTGGTGGGAAGGAATTGAGGCAAAATCTGTTGATAAAATTGAAAATGTGATTTTATTAGAACAGTTTTATTGGCTTGCCAGCAGAGCTAAAAACCTGGCTAGAGGACGAGATCCCAAAACAGTGCAAGAGGCTGCTGAACTCTCGGACCACTATGCCAGAACGAACTCTCTAAGAGCAAATGGGGCAGGTGTGGCAGTGCAGAAAGGAAAAGTGCCTTCAGGGCAACTAAAACCCTCACTGCCTCCACTAAAACCAGTTAGCCCCAGGTTTCAGAGAAAGATTTCTGAGAAAAGAAATGAATGTCGGTTGTGTAAAGAAACTGGGCATATTGCCACACAATGCCCCAAAGGCAAGCAATACACAACAGGGTGCTAGAAAAGAAGTTGGTTGTTTGTGTGTCCCTGGAAGCATGCCAGTGAACATGAGGGAACACATGCACCCAGTCATGGTAAATGGTGTGCAGACGCAAGGGTTAAGGGACACAGGGGCATCTCTAACATTAGTAAAGGGGGATCTGGTACAGCCTGGTCAGCTTATACCCAATAAATACATCACTGCCCAAGGGTTCACTGGTGAAGAGAAAACATTATCCCTCACTAGTGTTCTTTTAGACTGGGGTGAAACAGGGGGAACTATGCAACAGGTGGCTGTAGCAAAAACATTAGCAGTGGATGTGATCCTGGATAACAATCTCCAACAGGGTATGGTATGTGCAGTTACCCATAGCCAAGCGGCAAGGGAAAATTGTAGTTCCCTGAACCCCATGGAGGACATTGTGGGAATCACTGGGAGGCTGGTTCCCCAGCCTGAGTATCCTGATATGGAGACTGATAAAAAGAGGGTAGAAATTTCCCCGGTAGCAAGTGACCACACAGCTACAGAAGGTTACTCCAAAGAGGGAGGGGTGACCCATTGTCAGAGGGTTGGGACTGACAGTGATCCTGAGGGCCCTGACACTAGTGCTAGGGACCCTAGTTTAGCAACTGAAGGTGACTTGTCCCATGCCTTGGGAATGTGTGAGGGGTTTGCAGCTGCTCAGAGAGTGACCCTAGTTTAGAAGCTGAGGGCGGCAGACTCAGACAGTGCACAGGGAGGTGACGGCTGACATAAGGTTTATTGGGAAAATGGACTTATGTATTCTTAGGCAGTGAAGACAGAGGGAGGGATGCTAGGCAGGCAGCTTGTCATTCCCCAGGGGTATCATGAGCAGTTGCTCAAAATTGCACATGATATTCCCTTGTCTGGTCATCTGGGAATCACGTGCACTACACAGTGGTTAGTCTAGAATTTCTACTGGCCTAACTTCACCAAGCAGGTGAAGGAGTATTGCAGGTCTTGTCACTGGTGCCAAGAAATAGGGAAGGTGGGCAAGAAAACCCAAGCCACCCTGATTCCCTTGCCCATAGTGGAGGAGCCATTCCAGAGGATGAGAATGGATATTGTGGGGCCTTTAAATAACCCCAGCTCCTCAGGGAAGAGATTCATCCTGACTGTGGTGGATTATGCCACCCGGTACCCAGAGGCAGTCACCCTATCCTCTGAGGACAGACAAAGTGGCAGATGCTTTACTGGGATTTTTCTCCTGTGTTGGGTTTCCACAGGAGGTAATCACTGATCGAAGGGTTTCTTCATATCAGACCTGATGAAATGTTTATGGGAGAAGTGTGGGGTGGTGCAGAGATGCACAACACCGTATCACCACAAGCCAATGGACTTGTGGAATGATTCAATGGTACCCTAAAGTGAATGCTCTGGGCATTTGCTGAACAGCATGGGAGGAACTGGGGAATACCTTCCCACCTGTTGTTTGCATACAGGAGGTGCCCCAGAGTTGACAGGATTTTCCCCCTTCGAACTCTTATATGGACACCGGGTACATGGGCCCCTAGACTTGATCCGAGAGGACTGGGAAGGCAAGCATGCCACCCAGGGAACTCCCATTGTGGATTACATCCTTAGGTTTAGGGAAAGGCTGAAGGAGCTTATGGGGACAGCCCAGAGCAACCTAGCCAGCTGCCCAACAGAAACAAAAAGTGTGATGCAGCCGCAGAGTAAGAGCTCGCTTATACACGGTTGGTCAGGAAGTCATGGTCCTTATTCTGGTCCGGAAAGACAAGCTGTAAGCTGAGTGGGCAGGACCATACAAAGTAGTTAGGAAGGTAAATGACGTGAACTACATTGTGGAGTTACCTGACAGAAGACAGACACAAAGGATGTACCATGTCAACATGATGAAGCCATATGCAAATAGGGCTGACATGGTGTTTGCAGTGTGTAGTCATGGGGAGGGGATGGACGAAGAAGACTCCCTTCTGGACTTGCTGGAAGAAAGTAAGTGGGAGTCCTCTGTGGAAGCAGTAAAATTGTCTCCTCAGCTGGCCCTTGACCAGATCCAGAAAGTAAGGGAGGTCTTAGCAGACTTTGCCCCATTGTTTAGCGCCAAGCCTGGACTAACCCCCTTAGCAACACATGATGTGGAGACAGGGACACAGACGCCCATGCGGCGGACAGCATATTGGGTGTCAGAGGCTGTCCAAAAGAATATTAGGAGGGAAGTGGAGGAGATGCTGGATTTAGGGGTAATCCAGAGATCCCACAGTCCCTGGGCCTCACCCGTAGTCCTTGTACCTAAGCCAGATGGCTCAACTCGTTTCTGTGTGGACTATCATGGACTGAATGCAGTCACGAAGTCCGACGCCCACCCGATGCCCCAGATGGATGAACTCCTGGACAAGTTGGGAGGGGGCAACCTACCTTACGACCACTGACCTGACAAAGGGGTATTGGCAGGTAGAGTTGACAGAAGAGCTAGGGAGAGGTCGGCCTTCATCACTCCGATAAGCTTATTTGAGTTTAAAGTAATGTCTTTCTTAATGAAGAATGCCCCGGCCACTTTCCAAAGGTTGGTGAACCAGGTGTTAAAAAGGTGCTGAGGAGTACGCCGTGGCATACCTGGATGACATTGCCATCTTTAGCACCAGCTGGGAGGAACACCTATACCACCTTAGGGAAGTGCTGGACAGGATACAGAGGGCCGAGCTCACTGTCAAAGCCAAGAAGTACCAGGTGGCCATGGGAGAAGTGGCATACCTTGGGCATGTGGTAGGCCAGGGACAGCTCCGTCCTAACCAAATAAAGATAGAGGTGATCCAGGCGTGGCCCAGACCAGAAACCCAGAAGCAGGTCAGGAGCTTTCTAGGGACAGCAGGGTACTATGGGAAATTTGTACCCAATTACAGTGCCCTGGCTGCTCCCCTATCTGACCTGACAAAGAAAAGGATGCCAAAGAAAATTACCTGGGGCCCAGCCTGTGAGGAAGCCTTTACCAAACTAAAGGTGGCACTGTGCAGTGTGTATCTGTTTTGACAAGTCTTGACTATAGCAAGACCTTTGTAGTTCAGACTGATGCCTCAGACGTGGGTATTGGGCAGTACTGAGTCAGATATCTGCCAAGGGACAGATCACCCCGTAGTATACCTGAGTAGAGATTACTTCCCAAGGAGCAAGCGTACTCCATGGTGGAAAGGAGTGTCTTGCCATAGTGTGAGCCCTAAAGAAATTAGAGCCATACTTGTATGGGCAGCATTTTGTGGTGCAGGCTGACCACAACCCCCTGGTTTGGCTGATGCAGATGAGGAAAAACAATGGCCAATTGCTAAGATGGAGTCTTGCTTTACAAGGGTATGATCTGACAATCGTACATAGGGCTGGAGTAAAAAACCAGAACTCAGATGGGCTGTCTAGGGTCTATGAGGAGTGAACTGATTTGGGAAGCTCATCTCATGCAGGGGATAGACCCCCCAATTCAGTCTAGGTGGGGAGGATTGTGACGTGGACAGTCAGTTCTGAGTGCTGTAGTATCATTTTTTTGTAATATCAAAATAGGTTATGGACTGTCTGTCATGAGAGATGCTGAAATCTGGTGCTCTAGGAGTAACCTCACACCCCCAGGTTTCAGCTGAAAGATGAGCAAGGGAGAAAATGCTGAAACAGCATGTGAGATTACACACACACACACCCCGGTTTTAGATACCAGGTCTTACATGGCAGGCCAGAAGCTATTTACAGACTTTTAAAAGTTAATTATATTTGTTGTTGTTAAGAGGAAATCATAAAAAAGGTTTATGACATTAGAAGGGAAACCAGGTTTAGAAAACTGGCATGAAGTTGCAAATGTTCCTCTGATGCCTGTGAGAGAGGATACTGATTAAGACCAAAGAGATGTCATTTGAAGAACATGTGAGTATGCTGAGGTTGCAGAATTTAATTCTTGAAAAAGACTTCCTTTTTTTTATTAAATATATATTTTTTTATATATTCTGACAGAGGAGGAGCTAGGTGACCTCACCCAAAAAGGGGCTGGCAAATACAGTTTGCTTTAAGGAATATTCTCTTTTACTTCAGAGACACTTTTATCTAGACTCTGACAAGAAAACATCTGTGAGCACTTTTAAACAGGTATTTAGAAAGATAGACAGAATCTAAATATTGTTGTAGGAATTTGCACTGTTTAAACCTTGTTCTGTTAAATTGTTCACATGACTGCGCTCGGAGGTTGGCACTTTGGGAGTAGAGGGCCTGACCTGCTAAGTGGGTTTGTGACAATATAATCTCGAAGTTCAAAAAGGGTCAAATTCAGCACGCACAACTACACTTCTTTGATCTTGCCATATAATTCAGAATTTTTCTTTGGAGATATCAGCAGGAAGCAAAATATCAATTCATCTGTTGATCATTTGGCAAATCTGTCAATGACTTCATCTGGATTTATTAGTTTTGTTGCCTCATTCTCAGTTGCTCATGTGGCAAGACCACTTAGTCTGTCCTGACCTATTGTGTTTCTTGCTATGTTTTTATTCATTTTAGGGCACTGAAGCAGTGACTAGTATAGCAAGTGCAATGGTACCCAATTGGTGGATGCCAGGAAACATAACCAGTGGCAGTGACTCAAGCAATGAGGAGATGTTCTGTGGACAGTTTTCAGAAGGCGGATGTTCAATAAACCTTTGCGCTTCAATCAAGTCATCTTCAGAAAGTTATACTCCATAGTAATTGCACAAGTAAGCACACCCCACTTCCCTGTCTAGGGGTTTTTAAAGATGGTGAAGTTTGTGGGGAAGGGGGGGGCACTGTACAACCAAGAGAACACTGTACAGAAATAAAACTGGAAAAAAGTACCTGGATTCCCTGGGTGATACAGGTGAGGGTTTGACTCCATCGGGTGCCCTCAGACCTCCAGGGTGCAGAGATGGTACACAGGAGGGATGAAGAATGCTGACTCTTCACCTGCCTCTCCTTGCCAACTCCACCCGAAGGCCTTTGTGGACTGTCTTCACCAGGCAGGCTTCTTGACATCTTCCTTGGTGGTTCTCTGGTTCCCACTGTTCTGAATGCCACCTTGGAACACACTAGGAGACATGGCTGTGAAGGCAACTTCTTTAGCAGCAACAATTTCTCCAAACACAAGAGGCAAATACCAAAACTGCAGGAAACAGGGGATCCCTTTTACTGAGCAAGTAATTTGAACAAGAACAGTCACTCCATGGAGTAGTAAGCACAGTCACTTTGGACCACATGGGTCACAGTAGAAATGAGCAGCAGTACAATGGACCAAGGGGTTCCATTTTTTTTTCATAAAATCCAAGGCAGCTGCCCATAAAACTAGGCAGCCCACAGTCCAATACAGGCAATAAACTTGAGGCCAAATAGGGCCCCCACACAGCAGGCATCAAATGTGACCAAATCAGGCCTTCTACAGCAGGAAGCAATATTAATCTGGCTCCCATTTCATCTTCCATACAGTAGCACGGACCTCCATGGGGTGACTGGAACACTTACGGCCCCCCTCACTATCCGCTTCTCCTGCACAAACTTTAATACTGGTTCTGCTTCCTGGAGCCAATGAGTTTCCCTTCTTCAAATGGAGCAGTAAACCACAAATGACAAGGGCAGGATAAGACTCCTCAAACTGTCCAGCACCCGATCACTGATTCATGCCTACTCCGAGCATCCCAAGGAGAATTTCACCCTGGCAATCTCAGAGACACGGGATAGGTCCCTCATGCAGTGATCCCAGTCCAGTACAGTCTTTATTGTGGGGCTACAGCCAAAATGCCATGAGGAATCAAGAAACAGCCTGCCAC
This sequence comes from Neoceratodus forsteri, assembly GCA_016271365.2. Classification (NCBI taxonomy): domain Eukaryota; kingdom Metazoa; phylum Chordata; order Ceratodontiformes; family Ceratodontidae; genus Neoceratodus; species Neoceratodus forsteri. The sequence continues at coordinate 632,506,098 of CM057450.1, read as the reverse complement.
TCTGCCTCCTTCCCCAACAATCAACCCACAGGTCTCCTCCTGCCTCCTTCAGATGCACACTTCATGGAGCTCCTCTGCATGCAGCAGCTACCTTGTCCGAGTGACCCTGAGATTGGCTACCACCTTGGTCCCACCATGATCTGGGCTGCCACCACCAGGCTGTGCTCCGGATCCCCTCAGCCATAACAGGCTTAGCCACAAGCCTTCTGAACCTGACCCTATACTGTACTTATTCAAGGATGGGCCATTACCACCCGTACCCCCTCACCTCATGCCTCTGTCTTAGGCAGGCAACATTCTCTTTCTTGCTCTTCCCAGGGATTTGCTTCTTTATGGCCCTCAAAGCACAGGACTCCAACAGGAATAGCAGCCACCACTTTCTGTTTCCCGACCGCAGCACACACTACTTCAAAACAACAAAAGAACACCTGTGTCACAGGGCCACAAGACCTCCTCCTCCTCCTCTCACTCTCTCTCCAATCCTGGTTTCCCTCACTCACTCCCATTTATGCCCTGTCATGTTTGATGCCTAAACTATAAGGTCCAATTCAGACGCTGCACACAGGTGCCAAATCAACTGCCCCCAAGTGCCCTGCAGGACTTGTAGTCCTGATTCACACTATTTACATTGCCCTAAGAGGTGCCAACCAGCAGTGAAACTACTCCAGCTAAAAGGAGCATTGGCTCCTTTAAATTTATTTCAGTCGGTGGCCACACATGTGCACTGTGCATGGGTTCACCATCTTATTTATGTAACAAACATTCATTCAGTGGAGCAGTCTTGAGCCTAGCCTTCCATAAAACTGTACCTGAGACCACCTGCTAGCCTGGAGGTGAAGAACACCACCCTGCTGCTCGAAGGCACAGACAACAACCCCACCTCTCAGCCTGAATCTGAAATGGACAAGCAGCAGGAAAGAACATAGCCACAGCCACAAGCCACACTAACGGGGCACCACCAGGCATGACTCCCACCCAGCGCCACGAGACACAGCACCACAGGGGAGCACAGAAGTTGCGGGGCTTCACAGGTAAGCTCACTTTGGGTTGCTTACACATAACATTTAGCACTGCCTTATCTGAAAAAAACTCTGGTCAGAGCCGATATGGCTGTGGAGAGCTTTTGGGATGCTTTTACCCCTTATTTCTAATGAATTTGCACAATGCAGATCTGTGGAGAGGTAGTTTTAATGTGGTCTTCCTTTTACACATTTTTGCAATTTGTTTTCCTAGGATATGCCTGCTGATTGCTATATATTTAGCCTGGATAGGTCACAGAAGAAATGGCATCTTATTTTCAATGGGGCTCTACATCTACACAATATTATGCTGCATTCTGTAAAATCAGAACACACTGAAAACAATATTTTACATCTGGGGGGACATATTAAGTGCGGACCGATGCAAACAGAAAGATGCATTGTGCAAAGACTGTGTGCAGTTGGAACTGATACAATATTTAAAGGTATGTGCCACCAGTACAGTGTGTACATACAGTGAAGTCCACCAGGATGAAGCGCAGCCCTGCAGAATTCTGCAGTAGAGTTACTGCAGCAAAAATGCAATTTCAATGGGAGTTAATCCCTTTTATCATGCAGTAAACCTGTCACACTGTGCTTCATCCTGGCGGGCTTCATTGTATCTGTTGAAAATGTGACCCTGGACTGGAGTCACAGTGCAGGTGGCTGCCAAGTCAGGTGCATCCAGGGTGAACCCAACTGAATAACTTCCAGGGGGAATGCATGGCACATACCAATATGCACCACAGCCCCAATGGGTGATATTCAGCCCAGGAATGCAAATGAACTAGTTGAGCATGCAGGGTAAAAAGGGGCCTTATGCATGCTCATTACTGGCTCATTTGCATATTGGCCCAGGGATGAATGCACCAGAACAGCTCTCACCCCCAAGCCCTGACCCCAATCACTCCCATGTGGGACAGACCCTGAAGTCCATGGTGGTAAGTGGCACCCCTCCCGTTCCACCAGCTCCAATCATACCAGAGTCCAGGCTCTATTGGTTCCATACTGGGACCCCAATGCCATCCCTGATTGCACCTGAATACACCTACAGTCCATTTCCATAGTGTAGTGACCCCACTTCCGCTCAACGATGCACAGACACCACCCTCTCTGACCCCAGCCCATCCCATTGCGAAACTGACTCTGTGATGGGATCATACCACTGTATCGGCAGGTGGCAGAACACTCACAGTAGGACACTAGAATGTGTTATATGTAGTCATGAGCTGTATGTGGGTGATAATGCCCAGTGACCACCTCAGGCACTCGCATGCGGATCCATTATCCTGGTGCCATTGCACTGTTCAGTGCGGGTGATGTCCGATGCTGTACACACTCACACAGGTCCCAAAACAGACATGTTACAGTTGACCTCCCATTCATTTGTACAGTTGGGGAACTGCGGATGAACTATCCATAGCCTGAAGCATACACTGCAAATGGCATTACAAGATACCACACCCCATGGCATCAGAATACCTCAGCAGTCTGGAGGGTGGCATGCTACACAGGGAACAGGGAGATTGTGGACTTTCAGTGGTGTATGACAGTAGAAGATACAGCATTCACAAGGCATGCATTGGAGGTATGTAAATTCCCTCTTTTGGTTTGCCAGGGACATACATGGCTGCATACACTGGTGGGTCCATAGCTTGCGTGGTGCCCCAATGCATGGTATAGCCAGTTGGATCATTCCAGAGTGCAGGTCCCCAGACCCGGATTTAGTGCAGTCAATGGCTGGCCATGGCAGGGTGTGGAGGGCAGTGCCAGTCTTTGCAACAGGTCAGGTATGGGGGGAGTGAGGATGTCTGCATACAGGGGTGGTGGGGGGGTCCTCTACGCTATGGATATGGACCATGATTTCCTCTGGTGTGATCGGGTCTGGGGGAGCCCTACATTATGGAGCTCTTCAGGGATGGAGTTGGATAGATTGGGGATGGAAAGGGGGTACCCCTAGTCCACCAGGGTTGCCAGGCTGTTGTGCACCTGGGTGCACATCCACAGCCCACCTGTGGGTGGCTGGATGGGTTAGGCCAGCTTTCATGGCCTAACTGTGGGCCACAGTGCTTGGGACTGCGAGGGCTGCATTCCCACTGAATATGCCGCAGCATGGTATGTGCATGGGAATGCCCCCTCGACTTACACAGCATACCATTTGTGGTGCCTGGCCCATTCTCTTGTGGCTGGCGCATCCCACACATTTGAGTATCGCGCTGCTGCACATTGTTGGAGTTGTGCGGCACATCTTCCTTTTCCACTTAGATGCGCTGCACATCTACTTTGAATATGGGGGCCCCAGACTAGGTACCCTGAATAAATACATTATAAAAATGGTAAAATCATGACCCTACTGAAAACAAGATATTGCATCTGATCTGGGACAGCCAGAGTAAATACAGTGCATAAATGTGTAAATGAAGATCCCTATGACAATGAGATGTAGCATCTCCCCTGCCCTATCCAAGATACAAAATATAGGATTAGAAATAGTCAGTGCTCCCAGATCCAAATAACCATTTCCATGTAAGAAGCTTTCATTTTCCTGTGTTTTCCCCACAGTGGCAAAATCAAATCATTGTATAAATCTCTGTAGATTTTTCCATAAGCCACTGGTTCCTTATTTGTGACTTTGTTCTTTATTATGTCAGCAGCCTTTTGTGGGAAAAGAGCTCTAATTTGCTGTTTGGTATTAATATTATATGTCAAGATGGCCTTGGAATGATTTGGATTTACATGGTATGCATAAGACACAATGGGGGACTATATCAAATAACAAATATCACCATCATTATTTCATGAGCTATACTCAAAATCAGTAATCAGAAGTCGGACAATCTTTCAAAAGATACTAGTGATGCCTGTGAATATATATATATATATATATATATAGATGTAATAGATAACCTACTCTTGGGTGTGTGTACGCTCTGATATCACATATGCCTTGGTGTGCGTTATTACATCATGAGGCCATGAGGCCAAGTGCATCAACCACCATGGCGTGCGTATATCTAGCGTAACCACATACCTAGAGTGGTTATCTATCTTATAAAATGGCAGAATTGTTTTGGGGAGTAAAAGTGCAGTGTGCGGTCGCGCTCTGATATCTACGGTCATGTGATGTGTTTTATACAATCACAACACTTGATTTTGAGGATGACGTCCTCCCATTTTATAAATATATATATATATATATATATATATATATATATATACACATATATACAAATGCTATATTTTTCGTCTTATAGTTGTTAGTTTTCAGAAAAATTCTCATAGACTTTTTCTGACCACCTGGTGGAATCTTGAATTAGTTAAGTAAATGTTATTTTTTCTTCAATGCCCTGATCCAGCAACTCAGTAAATACACACTCAGTACATCATATTATAAAATGACAAAAAAACTGTCTTCTGTTTCCAGTTGTTTGGTCAGGAATTTTATAAATGGTGTAGTTATATACCAGTATCTTGCAAGTTCCCCAGGAAGATCTCTGACATTTCAGGAATAATATCAAGCCAACAGACTTCTGAATATGCACCAGCATTTAGGGCCCCTCCCCTCAGTCCCTCCCCTGCATACATTATAATTTAGCATTGGTGCTAACACCTAGCACCGGTGCTAAATGTCCCTTTGAATAGTGCAGTCTGGCGCAAATTCAGTGCTAGTCCAGTGCAACGGATTTGCACCCGGCTCTACCCTTTGAATATCTGGCCCTATATATCAAGTCAATATCTCCTCCATCTTGGCATCAGATAAGATCTTGGCTTGTAAAAGTTCTGAAATGCCTAAAGTTTGTTGTAGTTAATTTAAAAACATCTATATGTCTGTCATGTACAGTACTGTGTCTTTTGATACAGGTTGTATATTGTATTGCTATGCTTGTATTAATGTGCATATTCTGTGTAACTATTTGTTTATTTTATACATTGGGACCCCATTGAAAATGAGCCTCGACTCAACTGGGCTATCTTTTCTGAATTTTCAGCATAAAATATTTACTACTGCACTACTACGTATTGTGAGAGATCAAGCAAGTTAACACATACCCTGGCTACATTATTATCAGACCTCAAATTTATTTATTGAAATTATGCATGATTACATTACTAATACTGTAAATTGAAATATTACTGTTCAGACCTTCTTAGTATTTAGACTGCTCATTCCAACCACAAACAATACATTTATGTTCACAGCCTAGAGTTGGAGGTCAAAACACAAACAAACCTCAACTGTTGTCCCCTACAAATTAATTTCTAAGTTGTTTTGACTAACTTTTATAACTCTATATGGGAACATAAGGAATCATATAATTATACAGATGAATTTCTCACTCATGGTTTGTCAGCAGTTAATTCATTAGATGAGGTCTCCCTTGCCAGGAGTTTGACTGTTTTCACCCCTCCCACAACACACACACACACACACACACACACACACTTACTATAAGATATCTCAATAGCTTTTATCTGTTATGTTTGGGAAAGAGGTGCAGCCCTTGCTCAAAAATAAATTTATATATTTAGCCTGGGTAGTTCACTGAAGACCTGGTATTTTATCAGATAGGTCTTGAGAGGTTAGAAACAGTGTAAATCTTTATAAATTTGCTGTTAAGAGGTAACATTTCTGAGGTATGAATCTTTCTTGAAAGATTCATGCCTAACTGAACATAGTAGCAAAAAAATGTTTAAATGCTAGGCATTTAAATGTGCAAGTTGTTGCATTTCGAAGGGGGATAAACAAATCTCCAGTTCAATAGGCAACCAATATTTAACAAGCTGTTTCAGTTTCCCAATGGCCATCTGATAAGCAGCTTGGAGTTATGTCTCCAACATTCTAAACAGAAAGAAGGGATTATTTTATTTTAGTTGTCATACTGATTTGAAGATGTGGATCGAGACATTGAAAAGTTCAAAAAATGTGTTCCACGATACTCGATTTTCAAGCTACAGATAAGCAAGATGGCTGTAGGCTCTGCCCACAGCCATAACAAAGACTTGTTGGTTTCAAAGCCTGAACTGCTTTCAGTAGGGCAATCTCCTCATTTGAAAATTGTCATCTCTATTCTGCAATCATGCTGTCTAAAACTGGATAGTAAATTTTAGTTCAGTAATCTGTTTCTGAGGTAACTGTTTGCTGTTCTGTAAGTCTCATATCAACTACATATGCATCAAAATGTGCTGCTAAGTGATGGGTACATCATGGGTGGGTACTTTCTTCTGTTACATCATTGGGAGCCATGTTAACTGGTTCCCAAGGTTCATTTAAAGTCATCTAGGGCCCGAGCATTGGAATTTGTGGCCCCTTCCCTGTGGAATTCTCTACCTCATCGGATAAGACAGTGCCTGAGGGTGGAGAGTTTCAAATCTGCCTTAAAAACGCACTTGTTTAATCTTGTTTTTCCTCATATTATATAAGCTTGTTATGGCTGGTTCTTATGCTGTTTTAACCTGGTTTTTATTGTTCATTGTACTAGCGCTATGATCCTTCGGGGAACAGCGCTATTTTTATAAATAAAGTTGATTTGATTTGATTTGATTTGATTTTACTGCGAAAACTGTTGCTTCATGGAATAATTCTTTAAACGCCTCTTCATTTCTGAATGAAACCAGAGTACCAATAAATGCTTCTACTGCAATGCCAGCACTGGCTAGATCCAGATCTTCAGTCTGTGGTAGACCGTGGAGTCCTTCTGTGAATCTGAGGATGGGATCAAAGAGGAAAAGACAAAATACAGTGTTGAATAACATCATGAAGTTGTAGAGGCCCCAAGCTTTGAGTGCATTTCCGTGGTCACAGTAAGAGAGATAAGAGATTACAGACTCATAAGTATACTTCAGTGCTCTTAATGTTTTATTCTGACATCCCCACTTTATGTTGCCCAAAGCTGTGACTTTGAATGTTCTGTCAAACCCGATGTCTTGCTGTATCTTCTTCAGTCTGTCACTGTGTATTACAGATGTCAAAAAAAAGAATGTATGCATGCATTGCACAAAATTTTAAAAAGTCTTTTACATCAGGAATGCACTGGCATGACTCAACATGACCGAGATTTAACTTCAGTGCATAACAGTGAACATACAGTATGAGGATGGTCCTTTTTGAAAAGGACCTGAACACCACTAAGATGGCCACTTACGATGCTTGCACCATCATATGCTTGGGCAACAAATGTAATATCTGGCTGAAAAATATCAAACTTTTTCAAGGTATCATTAATGATACAACACAAACCTCTTGCATCCAGGTCTGAGGCTTTAACGAAGCACAGAAAACATTCAACAAGAAGAAGTTGTTATCCCTTTGTACAGACAGTTGGTGAGACCCCATCTGGAGTACTGCTTCCAGTTCTGGAGACCCCATCTCCACAAGGATATAGACAGGATGGAGGCAGTTCAGAGGAGGGCAACTAAAATGGAGCAGGATCTGCAAGAGAAGCCATACTAAGAGAGACTAAAGGAGCTTAATACAGTGGCGTGAAAAAGTATTTGCCCCCTTCCTGATTTTCTCTATTATTGCATATTTGTCACACTGGATGTTTTCAGGTCTTTAGACAAAATGTAATATTAGATAAAGGGAACCTGAGTGAACAAATAACACTTGTTTTTTTTTTTTATTTCACTTATTTAATGAAAAAAAGTTAACCAACACCAATTGGCACTGTGTGAAAAGTAATTCCCCCTTACACTTAATAACTGGTTCACGCCACATTTAGCTGCAATGACTGCAACCTAAACACTTCCTATAATTCAATATCAGTCTTTCACATCGCTGTGGAGGAATTTTAACCCACTCTTCCTACAGAAGAACTGCTTTAATTCAGTAACATTTGGTAGACTTTGAGCATGAACTGCTCGATTTCAGGTCCTCCACAGCATCTCTATTAGGTTTAAGTCTGGACTTTGACTAGGCCACTCTAAAACATTAATTTTACTTCTTTTAGCCATTCTGATGTGGACTTGCTTTTGTGTTTTGGATCATTGTCTTGCTGCATGACCCAACTACGCTTCAGCTTCAGCTGAGCGGAAGGATGACTGGATATTCTCCTTAAAATTTTCTGGTACAGAGCAGAATTCATGGTTCCTTCTAATTATGGCAAGTCATCCAGGTCCTTAGGCAGCAAAGCATCCCCACACCATCACACTACCACCACCATGTTTGACTGTTGGTATGGTGTTCTTACTGTGGAATCTGTGTTTGCTTTAAGCGAGACATCATGGGATCCATGTTGTCCAAAAGGTTCCACTTTGGACTCATGTCCATAGAACATTTTCCCAAAAGGCTTGTGGATCATCCAGGTGCTTCTTGGCAAATGAGAGATGAGCATTTATGTTCTTCTTGGTTAGCAGTGGTTTCCACCTTGCTACTCTCCACATGGTCATTTGCCCAGTCTCTTTCTGATTGTGGAGTCATGAACGCTGACGTAGCTGAGGCAAGAGAAGCCTGCAGTTCTTTGGATGTTGTTTTAGGATCCTTTGAGACTTCTTGGATGATTTACACTGCGCCCTTGGGTAATTTTGGCAGGCCGCCACTCCTGGGAAGGGTCACTACTGTTCCAAGTGTTCTCCATTTGGAGATTATGGCTCTCACTGTGGTTCGATGGAGTCCCAGAGCTCTTGGAAATAGCTTTGTAACCCTTTCCAGACTGATGAGGGCAACAAAAATGTTTTCTGATCTTTTCAGGAACTTCCTTTGGATCAAGGCATAATGTGCTTGTTGAATCTTTGAGCTGGCAATGTGACTCTGATGGTAAGGGCCAAAATAAGTGAGGTTTATATTGAGCAGGGCTGGCTGTAATCAAGCCTGGCTGTGTCTTCAATCAGCTGACTCTAATTATCCCTTTAATTGGGTTGATTTAACTAGGGGGCAATTACTTTTCACACAGTGCCAGTTGGTGTTGGTTAACTTTTTCATTAAATAAATGAAATAAGTAAAAAAAAAAAAAGTTATTTGTCCTCAGGTTCCTTTATCTAATATTATATTTTGTCTAAAGACCTGAAAACATCCAGTGTTACAAATATACAATAATAGAGAAAATCAGGAAGGGGGCAAATACTTTTTCACGCCACTGTATGTATACCCTTGAGGAAAGGAGGGAGAGAGGGGACATGATTGAAACTTTTAAGTACCTCAGTGGAATCAACAAAGTCCAAGAGGGTAGCATCTTTCAGAAAAAGAGATGTGCAAGAACAAGAGGACACAATTTGAAGATAGAGGGGGACGTATCGGGGCAATGTGAGGAAGTATTTTTTCACAGAGAGGGTGGTGGTGCATGGAACTGCCTTCCTGAGGAGGTTGTGGGGTCTAAAACTGTGGGAGAATTCAAGAATGCATGGGACAGACATAAGGCAATTCTTGTGGGGGATAGGAAGAAATAGGCTGTTGGTTAACTGGGATCTGCAGCTTATCCAGTAGGTAGGAAAATGGGAAGACTAGGGGGCCAGTCCTTATCTGCTGTCAAAGTCTGTGTTTCTATGTTTCTACGTAACAGGTTTATGGTTATGAACATGTCTTATACAGATGCTCATTTGTTCCTGACATAAAATGTCTTCTGTCATCAGATAAAACTGGTACAAATTTGGCATTTTTTTCTTCTTGCACAATTGCATTGGTAATACAGGATGCGGCAGACTGAATCAGACCATTCTGTGACTCTGCTGAGAAATATGTTGCATTTGATGGGATGGAATCATTTACTTGAAGCACTCTGTCAAACTTTTTAATCAGATCTAAAGTCTCCCTGAAATTTCCTGTTTTAGCACTCTCACCCAAATGTAGAGTGACTTCAACCAGTCTTTTCATGTATTCTCTTCTTTGCAGAATTTTTTTAACATTGCCCTTGTCAACCTGTATAACGATGTTACCCATTTCATCTGTGTACTTATATGCAGACCAGGCAGCCATTGTACTTCTATGTGTGAGTTGATGTGTGCATTTTGAATTTCTCCAGTGCCTTTTCCTAATTCTGAAACCCACAAATTGTAAATGCTTCATCAGCACATCCCTGCCCATGCATGAAACATCTACATGTGAAGCAGAATGCACTCTTATTTTTCACAGCTGTACTTCAACCAACAGAAATCATTGTACTAGTGATGGCTAAAGCCTCCCACACAAAAGGCTGGTAAAGAAGTTGGACTACATGGGGAAGGGGCAGGAGGTGGTGGTGTGGGTGAAAAATTGGGTGCATGGTAGAATGCAGAGGGTGCACATAAATGGCATATTATCAACAGATAGGAAGGTAACCAGCGGGGTACCCCAGGGTTCCTTTTTGGGGCCTCCACTAATCAATGTATTCATAGCCGACATTGCAAATGGGCTAGAGGGGAAGGTGTGTCTGTTCACAAATGACACCAAAATATGCAACAGAGTGGACTCCCCAGCACGACAAATGAAAATGGAATCAGCCCTAAAGAACTGATGGAGTGGTCTAGAGCATGGCAGCTGCAGCTGAATTTCAATGCCAAAAAGTGCAAGGTCATGCACATAGAAAGAGGGAACCCAAAAAGGGAGTACTACTTGGGAGGAGAAAGACTAGCAATGACCGGCCAAGAGCATGATCTGGGGGTTGTAATATTGGATGACTTGAAAGAATGTAGACAGTGCAAGAAGGCAGCACTTAAGGCCAGTGGTATGCTGGGATGCATTGGGAGGGCAATCATGAGCCAGAAGAGAGAGGTGGTACTGCCAATATATAGGGCACGTGTCTGTCCCCACTTAGAATACTGTATTCAGTTTTGGAGACCACACCTCAGAAAGGACATTGATAGAATAGAGACAAACCAAAAGAAGGCAACAAAAATATTACAGGGAGTACACCAAATGTCATATGAGGACAGGATGAAGGAATTAAACATGTACTCCCTGGAACAGAGGAGGGAGAGGGGAGACATGATCGAGACCTTCAAATACTTTAAAGGTATAAATAAGGTACAGGTGCAGGAAATTTTTGATTCCAAGGAGAGTAGCAGAATGAGGAGTCATGATCTTAGACTGAAAGGGGGAAGTTCAGGATCAATGTTAGAAAGTTCTTCTTCACGGAGAGGGTGGTGGATGCCTGGTACAGCCTACTTTACGAGGCCATGGGGGCCAAAACAGTTGAGGGGTTCAAAATGCTTGGGATAAGCACAAAGGAATCATTCAAAGGAGGGATAACAGGGTGAGCGGTAGTAATCTATACACCATGGGCAGACTAGATGGACTTTGAGGTCCCTCTGCTGTCACTTCTATGTTTCTGTGTTTCTATATTTTAAAGCTTTGTCTTTTACCTCCATAAATTTTAGTACTGAAATTAGCCATAGGCTGAGCAGGGCCTTTTTCTTTATTGCCATGATCGGTAGGAGGTTTCTCACCAACTGAAGATACTGTTAGGGATGGGGACAAGTTTGATTCAATAGCAGTAGAAGTAGAAGACTGCTCAATGAACTAAGTTATTGTAATGATGCTAATACTGAGGCCTTCACCCTGACATACTGTGTCACTTGTTTGATCTTTACAAGCTGTATCTCTATCTGTTATCATTATGTCTGTGCACACGGTCTCATTCACGGTAGATGATAATGATGCTGATGAAGAACTGAATCTTGGCCTTTTGCCAGCTGTTCCCACGTTAAAGAAAGACCTTATGTCATGACTCATTGACTCTTTTCTTGTTCTTTTCTTCTAGTTTAATTCTGCTGCAAGCCAAATTAGTAAAAATATTGATTTATTTATTTATGGTACCTAAGGAGATAGGCTAGATCACCAGAGACTGTAGGCAATAAGCAATTAGTGACAATACCAAACCCTGCCTTTTCCCAGAGCCAGAAGAAATGTGCACCAGAATGTAGCCAATGAAACAGTTAGTGATTACAATAAACCCTGCCTTAATTGTTTTGGACAGATAAAATACTCTGAGACTCAGTGTTTAATTTGTAAAGAAAGAGGTGCCAGGGCCCACAAGGTGGGGGTCAAATAAGTAAGCTAGTTTTGGTGTTCGCTCTCTGCACTATTTAACCTCCATTTACAACACACCCTAGATACTGGCAAATGGGGGTCTACATGTCTTTCATTTGTGCTTCTTTGACACCTTGAAGGAGAGCTGAGTCTGTTTTTTGCCTGATTTCACGGTTTGAGCCATCTATTTGCAAAGGTCAATCCATTTACTGCTGTTCAGGGTCCATTAAGTGCAGGATAGAGACAATTTAGGATAGAAGACGCAGAGAGCTCATGGACTAGGCAGTCATCTTTGTTCCATTCAGGCCATGCCCCCACCGCAAGGCTTTTTAAAAGACACAATGATATATGTACAAAGTATTTAGTAGAATAACATAACAAAGTAAAAATAAAATAGAAAAAAAATTATGCTTAAAGATACTTTCTCTTTAGGAAATGTGGCAAGCAAGTGTTTGCATCTTGTTTTACAATTTATTTACTCAGGATAACAACTCTGAATGACAATGGGGATGAGAAAGGTGTCAAGTGAAAAATGGCGGCAGTAGTGTAGGTATTGCAGATATTGCTAGGAGACCATTGCAGAACAGAAACATAGATATTGATGGAAGATAAGGACCGCTTGGCCCACCTAGTCTGCTCATTTTCCCTACCTACTATAACGCCACAGATCCTACTTGATCTCCAGCTTTACCCCCCCTTCATCCCTATCCCTTGCATTCTTGAAGCCCATTGCTGTTTTTGCTCCCACCACCTCCACTGGGAGGCTGTTCCAGGCATCCACCACTCTTTCTGTAAAGACAGCCTCACATCTCCCCTGACATTGACATGGTCAGGTATTTCCAGATATTTAGTGGTATTTCTAAATGGATTCTCTCTGATGACTCTATAGGCTGTACTGCAGGCTAGCAGGGAAATTATCTAGAGATACCACAGAAATTTCAGGGAATATCTGATCATGTCAATTGCTGCAGCTGTGAAATGCCTAGAAAAAGAGGTACAGAGGGTTAGTGATTGTAGCAGCTGGAAAAGCCCTGCAGAAGAACGGCCTGGAAATGATCATAGGCAATGTGTAGACTGCATGAAGAAAAGAGCGGTAGGTGGTACCTATAGAAAGGAGCAGCATAAGGATGCCCGGTAGAAATGGACACGTGGAGTGGGTCTATTGAAAGGGAGTATCGAGTGAGGTTAGAAAAGGCAATACTGTTTCATGGAAACACAAATTTTTTTGGTTTTTTGTTTTTTTTAAATAAAATGTTATTAAGGCTTATAAAACAAATTTTGCACAGTACTAACTGTCACAAACCCACTCAGCAGGTCAGGCCCTCTACTCCCAAAGTATCAACCTCCGAGCGCAGTCTTGTGAACAGTGAACAGTACAAGGTAACCCTCTTGTCTGTTTTGTGAGTTCAGATCAACCTTTGTTCTCAAGTTTTGGAGGGATTCAAACTGTTAACCTCTTGTTAGCATACCCAATGCACAGGCTAAGATACCTCTGTCTTCGGGGGGCCAGCTATCTTTGCCTACGAGCACCTAACCAGGTAATACAGAGATGAACCCTTTAAAGCTTTAATAAAGACCTCAGATTTAAAACACTTCTCTTTCCAGTTTGGTATCACCATTCAAGCTTATGTCTATTGTCTGCTATAACCATGTACTTCTCTTACAAATAAAAAAAGAAATCAAAGACAGACTAAGTAAGTTCTAAAAATAATTTTACTGTAATAGATAAGAATATGTAAAACACAACAATACAGAACTGTTATATCACAAGACATACAAATATATTAAAAGAAAAAGGTTTTAAACAGTTCAATTCCTACTACAGTACTTAGTCTCTAAATACTTGCATAAAAGTGCTCCCAAGATGTTTCATGGTCAGAATCTAGGTAAAAATGTGTCTCTGTGATGTAAAACAGGCTAAATTAAATGCTGGCTTTTACCCCACCTCTTTTCAGGAGGTCATCTATCTCCTCCGTGTTAGGATATAAGAAAATACATATTTTATACAAAAGTATTACATTCTGCAACTTCAGCATAATTCATGTCCTTCAAATGACACTTCTTTTGATCTCATAATAAGCTTCCCACTTCCAGGACAGGAAAGCATCTTTATGATTTCGCACTTCTATGTAATAACCTGGGTTTTCCTTCCAATGTCATAAAATGGATATGTTATAGCAACTACAGTTGTATAATTAACTCAGACCAACAGGATCCTTAATTAAGGCCTTACATGTAACACATGGTCTCTAAAAACTGAGTGTGTGTGAACTCACATGCTGTTAGCATTTTTCTTATGGCTTTCATCTTTTAACTAAAATCTGAGTGGGGGATGAGTGAGGTCATTCTAAGAGCACCAGATTTTCAACAGAGACAGTCAGTAATACATTTTATATTAATAAAAATGATACAGCACTCAGAACTTGCTGTCTAAGTCACACCCTTCCCCACCTAGACTGAATTTGGGGGATCTGTCCCCTACATGGGATGAGCTTCCCAAATCAATTCACTCCTCATAGACCCTAGACAGTCCATCTGAGTTCTGATTCTTCACTCCAGCCCTATGTAGGATTTTTAGATCATACCCTTGTAAAGCAAGACTCCATCTTAGTAGTCTGCCATTTTTTTTCCCCATCTGCGTCAGCCAAACCAGGGGGTTGTGGTCATTCTGCACCACAAAATGCTGCCTCTACAAGTATGGCTCTAAATTCTTTAGGGCCCACACTATGGCAAGACACTCCTTTTTCACCGTGGAGTACGCTTGCTCCCTGGGAAGTAGCTTCCTGCTCAGGTACACTACTGGGTGATCTGTCACTTGGCTGGACGTCTGGCTCAGTACTGCCCCAATGCCCACGTCTGAGGCGTCCGTCTGAACTGTAAAGGTTTTGCTATAGTCAGGACTTGTCAAAACAGGAGCACTGCACACTTCTTCAGTCTGGTAAAGGCTTCCTGACAGGCTGGGCCCTAGGTAATTTTCTTTGCCATCTTTTTCTTTGTCAGGTCAGACAGGGAGCAGCCAGGGCACTGTAATTGGGTACAAATCTCCTGTAGTACCCTGTCATCCCTAGAAAACTCCTGACCTGCTTCTGGGTTTCTGGTCTGGGCACACCTGGATCACCTTTCTCTTTATTTGGTTAGGATGGAGGTATGCCACTTTCCCCATGGCCACCTGGCACTTCTCGGCTTTGACAGTGAGCCCGGCCCTCTGTATCCTGCCCAGCACTTTCCTAAGGTGGGATAGGTGTTCCTCCCAGCTGGTACTAAAGATGGTAATGTCATCCAGATGCGCTACGCATACTGCTCAGCACCATTTAACACCTAGTTCACCAACCTTTGGAAAGTGGCCGGGGCGTCCTTCATTCTGAAAGGCATTACTTTGCACTCAAATAAGCCTATCAGAGTGATGAAGGCCGACCTCTCCCTAGCTCTGTCCATCAACTCTACCTGCCAATACCCCTTTGTCAGGTCAATGGTCGTAAAGGTAGGTCACCCCTCCCAACTTGTCCAGGAGTTCATCCGTCTGGGGCATCGGGTGGGCATCTGACTTTGTGACTGCATTCAGTCCACGATAGTCTACACAGAAACGAGTCGAGCCATCTGATTTTAGCACAAGGACTACAGGGGAGGCCCAGGGGCTGTGGGATCTCTGGATTGCCCCTAATCCAGCATCTCCTCCACTTCCCTCCTAATGTCCTTTTGGGCAGCCTCTGACACCCAATATGCTGTCTGCCGTATGGGCATCTGTGTCCCTGTATCCACATCATGTGTCGCTAAGGGGGTTAGTCCAGGCTTGGTGCTAAACAAGGGGACAAAGTCTGCTAAAACCCCTCTTACTTTCTGGATCTGGTCCAGGACCAGCTGGGGAGACAATTTTTACTGCCTCCACCGAGGACTTCCACTTACTTTCTTCCAGCAAATCCAGAAGGGGGTCTCCTTTGTCCGTTCCCCTCATGACTACACACTGCAAACATCATGTCAGCCCTATTTGCATATGGCTTCATCATGTTAACATGATACATCCTTTCTGTCTGTCTTCTGTCAGGTAACTCCACAATGTAGTTCACGTCATTTACCTTCCTAACCAGTTTGTACGGTCCAGCCCATTCAGCTTGCAGCTTGTCTTTCCAGACCAGAATAAGATCCATGACTTCCTGACCCCACCATGTGAGCGACTCTGGCTCTGTGGTCATACCACACTTTTGTTTCTGCTGGGCAGCTGCCAGGTTGCTCTGGGCCGTCCCCATAAGATCCTTCAGCCTTTCCCTAAACCTAAGGATGTAATCCACTATGGGAGTTCCCTGGGTGGCATGCTTGCCTTCCCAGTGCTCCTGGATCAGGTCTAGGGGCCCACGTACCCAGCGTCCATATAAGAGTTCAAAGGGGGAAAATCCTGTTGACACTTGGGGCACCTCCCTGTATGCAAACAACAGGTGGGGAAGGTATTTCTCCCAGTCCCTCCCATGCTGTTCAGCAAATGCCCAGAGCATTGACTTTAGGGTACCATTGAATCATTCCACAAGCCCATTGGCTTGTGAGTGATACGGTGTTGTGCATCTCTGCACCACCCCACACTTCTCCCATAAATATGTCATCAGGTTCGACATGAAGGAACCCCCTCGATCGGTGATTGCCTCCTGTGGAAACCCAACACAGGAGAAAAATCCCAAGTAAAGCATCTGCCACTTTGTCGGTTCTCAGAGAGGATAGGGCGACTGCCTCTGGGTACCGAGTGGCATAATCAACCACAGTCAGGATGAATCTCTTCCCTGAGGAGCTGGGGGTATTTAAAGGCCCCACAATATCCATTCCCACCCTCTGGAATGGCTCCTCCACTATGGGCAATGGAATCAGGGTGGCTTGGGTCTTTTGCCCTTCTTCCCTATTTCCTGGCACCGGTGACAAGACCAACAACCTCCTTCACCTGCTGGGTGAAGTAGACCAAGGGGAAATTCTGGGCTAACCACTGCATTGTGCGCACAATTCCCAGATGACTGGGACAAGGGAATATCATGTGCAATTTTGAGCAACTGCTCACTATAACTTCTGGGGAATGACAAGCTGCCTGCCTAGCATCCTCTCTCTGTCTGCACTGTCTGAGTATACATAAGTCCATTTCCCAATAAACCTTATGTTTGCTGTCACCTCCCTGTTTGCCGTCCAGTCTGCCCAAGCCCTCAGCTTCTCTAAACTAGGGTCACCCCTCTGAGCAGCTGCAAACCCCTCACACAGTCCCAAGGCATGGGACAGGTCCCCTTCAGTCGCTAAACTAGGGTCCCTAGCACTAGCATCAGGGCCCTCAGGATCACTGTCAATCCTAACCCTCTGACAAGGGGTCACCCCTCCCTCTTTGGAGTAACCCGCTGTAGCTGTGTGGTTACCTGCTACTAGGGAAATTTCTACCCCCTTTTTATCAGTCTCCCCATCTAGAGAGACAGGCTGAGGAACCAGCCTCCCAGTGGTTTCCACACTGGTTACTGAGGGGTTCAGAACTACTATTTTCCTCAGACTTGGCTACGTATGCGTGATACCACCCCTGCTGGAGATTGTTACCCAGGATCACATCCATCGCTAATGTGTTGGCTACAGCCAAATTGTTGCAGTTCCTCCTGTTTCACCCCAGTCCAGGAGAACACTAGCGATGACATGTTTTCTTCACCAGTAAACCCTTGTACAGTTAATGCATTTATTGGGTATAAGCTGACCAGGCTGTACCAGATCCTCCTTACTAATGACAGGGATGCCCCCTGTGTTCCTCAACCCCCTGCATGCACCATTTACTATGACTGGGTGCATGTGTTCTCTCATGTTCACTGGCATGCTCGCAGGGACACACAAACAACCCACTTATTTTCTAGCACCCTGTTGTGTATTTAGACTCACCTTTTTGGGGCACTGTCTGGCAATATGCCCAGTTTCCTTACACAGCCAACATGCGTTTCTTACTTCAGATTTTTTTGTTGAAACCTGGGGCTAACTGGTTTCGGTGGAGGCAGTGAGGGTTTTAGCTGCCCTGAAGGTGCACTTTTCCCTTTCTGTGCTGCCATGCCCACCCCATTCGCTCTCAGAGCAGGTCTGCTCTT
Organism: Neoceratodus forsteri; assembly: GCA_016271365.2. NCBI lineage: Eukaryota > Metazoa > Chordata > Ceratodontiformes > Ceratodontidae > Neoceratodus > Neoceratodus forsteri. The sequence goes on along the minus strand of CM057450.1, from coordinate 632,488,060 downwards.
GGCATATGCGGTCCGAGAGTTCAGCAGCCTCTTACACTGTTTTGGATCTCGGTCCTCTAGCCAGGTTTTAGCTCTGCTGGCATGCCCAATAAAACTGTTCTAATAAAATCACATTTTCAATTTTATCAACAGAGGTTGCCTCAATTCCTTCCCACCCACGTTTTAAAAACTGACGTTGTTTCATGGCCAGCTCCTCATAGCTCATATTAGGGCTTCTCCTGAGCTTACAGAATTTAGCTCTGTATGAGTCAGCAGTTAATTCAAATTTTTTTTTAACAGTGCAGCTTTTAACTTGCTGTAATCATCACTGTCCTCATTGTTCATTTGACCCAATGCATCCCGAGCATTCCCGGTAAGTAGCAGGGATAGCTGGCAGCTCCAGGACTCTCTAGGAATTTTAGCCTGAATACAAACTTTTTCAAAAGAATTTAAAAAGACATCCATGTCCTCCCCTTCCTTAAACTCGGCTATTAATTTGGAGTTCAATTTGTAACCCAGTCCTGTAGTCCCAGTTAAACCCAAGCCACTTACCTGCGTTGGTGCCGCTGGTCGGAGTCGTAGCTTCTCCAGTTCGTGTTGCCACTGGCACTCCTCTCTCCTCTCCTGTCTGCATTCTCACTCTCTCTTCTCCTCTGCAGCTAGCTGACACTCATGCTCCTCATGGTCTGCCTCCCTCTCTTGTCGCTGTGCCTCCCGGTCCGCCTCCCCTCTGTTCTCACTCTGCCTCCAGTTCCATCCTGCGCAACTCAATTTGCAGTTTGAGTACCTCTGGATTCAGGATACTGGTGACCATCCCCTGCTGCTGTGGTCCTTCACTGATAGTGGCCCTGCTGTCCTTTTCAGTCACGGTCAGTGACTCGCTGCTTTGGGTATCTGCTATCATCAGGGCCTCTATGAGGTTCTGCTTTTTAGCTGTCACCTCAAACGGGACTCCCCTGTCCCCGCACAACTGCTTCAAATAATCTACAGTGTGTCTGCTATAGTCGGAAGCCATCTTTTTCTTCCCTCACTACTGCTACTCTGACTTGCACTTTGGAAAAAAAAATAAAATGGGTAGGAACTGGACTGTACGCCAAGTGATATATAGTTCTGTTTCCTTTTTAAAATAAAACTCTGCCTTTTTTCCTTTCTTTGCAAGAGAGCTTACGGTCTCAGCTGACACAGAACAATAAAGCTAGTGATACCAAAATAATGCCACCGCTGCCTACCAATCTGTCAAAACCCACTCAGTAGGTCAGGCCCTCTACTCCCAAAGTGCCAACCTCCGAGCGCAGTCTTGTGAACAGTGAACATTACAAGGTAACTCTCTTGTCTGTTTTGTGAGTTCGGATCTACCTTTGGTCTCAAATTCTGGAGAGATTCAAACTGTTAACCTCTTGTTAGTATACCGAATGCACAGGCTCAGATATATCAGTGGGCCAGATATCTTTGCCTATGGGCACCTAACCAGGTAAAACAGAGATGAACCCATTAAAACTTTAATAAAGACCTCAGATTTAAAACGCTTCTCTTTCCAGTTTGGTATCACCATTCAAGCTTATGTCTATTGTCTGCTATAACCATGTACTTTTCTTACAAATAAAAAAAAGAAGTCAAAGACAGACCAAGTAAGTTCTAAATGAATTTTACTATAATAGATACGAATATAAAAACACAACAATACAGAACTGTTATATCACAAGACATACAAATCTATTAAAGAAAAGGTTTTAAACAATTGCAATTCCTACTACAGTACTTAGTCTCTAAATACTTGCTTAAAAGTGCTCCCAAGATGTTTCGTGGTCAGGGTCTAGGTAAACTGTGTCTCTGTGAAGTAAAACAGACTAAATCAAATGCTGGATTTTACCCCACCTCTTTTCAGGAGGTCACCTAGCTCCTCCCTGTCAGGATATATGAAAATATATATCTTATATAAAAGTATTACATTCTGCAACTTCAGCATAATTCATGTCCTTCAAATGACACTTCTTTTGATCTCATAATAAACTTCCCACTTCCAGGACAGGTCAGTATCTTTATGATTTCGCACTTCTATATAATAACCTGGGTTTTCCTTCCAACGTCATAAAATGGATATGTTATAGTAACTACTGTTGTAATTAACTCAGACCAACAGGATCCTTAATTAAGGCCTTACATGTAACATCATGGTCTCTAAAACTGAGTGTGTGTGAACTCACATGCTGTCAGCATTTTCTTATGGCTTTCATCTTTTAGCTAAAATCTGGGGGATGAGTGAGGTCATTCTAAGAGCATCAGATTTTCAACAGAGACAGTCAGTAATACATTTTATATTAATAAAATGATACAGCACTCAGAACTGGCTGTCTACATCACAGTAACAAACTGTTTTTATTTACATTTTTTTACCCAGAATAGTCAGCGGAAATGCAACATCTCATTTTCAGTGGAGTCCTGCTTCTACCCATTTCAGCAGCTGAGAGGACTGGAGCACTGGTAGGTTGAGTGATTTGCCCAAGGCCACAGAGTGAGTACTTGGCTGTGTGGGATTTTTAACCTTTACCCCTTTGGTAGGCTGCTTCATACATTCACCTCCCGCTAGGTGAAATAGTGTTTCCTCATCTTCCTCTTAAACCTGGCTCTCTAGATTTTAAACTGTTGTCCTGATGTCCCCAGCAATCGAAACAAGTTGTGTTTCTCATTGAGCCCCTTACCTCTGATAATTTTATACGTCTCTAGTAGATCCCTGTTCAGATTTTTTTTCCTTAGTGAGAGCAAGTTACTGTAACTTCTCTCTGCCTGCCCTCATAAGTCACCTGTTCAATACTCAGTATTATTTTGTTGCTCTTCTGTGGGCCTTTAAAATTTAAGCTAGAGGAAACCAGTGAAAATGAGCTCCAGCTTAATGAACTTCCCTGTAATTTTACAGAAATGTAATTAGGATTACATGACCAGTTTGGATATGTCTTTGGTAATGGTTCAGGTCACATCAATTATCACTAAATGTCAAAAAAAACAGTTTCTATGTGCTTTGGCACTAGGCTGAGGCTTTCTAAACTCCTGTCCCTTCCCTCCTTCCACACCCTAGATGGGGACACAATTGATGACGTGCCCTCATTCAAGTACCTTGGTATCAGACTTGACTGTCACCTCAACTTCTCAGAGCACATAGACACCATATACAAAAAAACTCCACCCCAAGCTTGGTGCCCTCTATAGGAACAAAAGCTGCATCCCTCTACCAGCCTGCCAAGACAACCTTACTATGGTGATTCTCCCCATCTTTAATTATGGCAACATAGTCTAAGGAGCTGCCCCAAGGTCCACCTTGGCCAGACTGGACCTCCTCTTCCACTCCTTCTGCTGTTTTGCTCTGAACTGCTCTCCCCAGACCCACCACTGTGCTCTTTACTCTGCTCTCTCCCTCCTTCCCTTCCCTTGAGGATTGCTGCCTAACCCACTACACCACCTTCACTTCCAAGTTTTGCTTGTCTTCCCTCCCTCCCTATCTAAACTCCCTTCTCTCGCCTACCACCCCCCTCCTCCAACTCCCTCCACAATCCTGGCTATTGCTCCCTCCTGCTCCCCTCTCTTAAATTCCTTGCTGGACAAGCTGCCTTCTTGTTACGTTTTCCAAAACTTTGTATTTCTCTCTCCTTACCCATTCACTCTGCTTCCACCAAACACTCACTAACCTCTCTACTCAACACCCATACCACCTCCTCCTGTCGCTGCCCTTAGTTGCTTGGCCCTATGATTCACTCAACTATTCCCTTCTCTCTCTCTCTCTCTCTCTCTGTCCTTCCCTACTACTCCTGTCCTTTCCTCCTCACTCTCCCACTCCCCTTCACCTTCTTCCTCATCCTCTCTTTCCTCGCTCATATTTCCCCACACCCCTTTTCCTATTCCTCTCTCCCCTCCCTCTCATTCCCCCATACCTGCCCCCTAATCTGCCCCTTCACCCTGAACCCAGTCTTATCCTCCTACCTAACACCCTGCATAGGTTATCTACTTCAATTCCCAAGTGCATTAGTTGTACTTCTACCTTGTATCCCACCTGTATCTGATTGTGTCTCTCTTTCAACTACCACGTGTGTATTTTAGCTGCACTATTACCTTGTACTTTTCCTGTATATGATGTAAAATACTAACATACATACAAATCGCCAGCAGAAACAGATCACCCGGTCTATCTAAGTCTGCAGCTAGCACCCTAGTTTGCAGCTGCCCAACCCCATCCTATTTGTCATCCAACTGCCAACCACCACCTCCCCCACCCTCAATCTCCCCTGTTCCCTGTCCCATGCCATTTTGAAACTGTTCGCAAATTTACATGATGCCACCCATTCTGGTAGGGCATTCCATTTTGCTACCACCCTCTCTGTGAAATAGTGTCTCCTCATTTCCTTCCTATATCTACCCCCCTCTATTCTTAGCGCATGCCCCCTGGTGACCCCCTCCTGAGTTAGGCATTAAATTTAAATATGATCATCTAAGCACTAGAAAGCACTCCAGACAACTGTTTCAGCTGAGGTGAAATTTAAAGCTATGTAAAAATGGTTTACTCAAAGGTGGTGACATCCTGGAATGAATTATCAAAAACAATGATAGTCCTGACATGGAAACATTTAAAACAAGATTGGACATGAAATTTAGACTAAGTATTACTGATTTTGGTAAATTAAATTGGTTTAAGGCAAGCTATCGGATTAATATCCTCAAATGCTTGAATATTTCCTATGAATCCTATGAAACTTAAAGACCCCATCTTCTCCATCCTTATTGATTCCCCAGATACTTGAATGCCCCTATCATGTCCCCGTCCTTCTATCCTCCATGGTGTACATATTCAGGGCTCTCAATCTGCTGTCATAGTCTGTCCCTTCCATTCCATGTATCATCTTTGTTGCCCTCCTCACCCCTCCAGTAGCCTGACATCCATACTTTGGGTATGGCCTCCAAAACTGTACACAATACTCTAAGTGCGGCCTTACCAGTGACCTGTAGAGGGAAAGATCACCTCTCTTCACCTGCATAAAAAAACCTCGCTATGTACCCCAGCATGTTGTTTGCTTTGGCAGCCACTCTCCTGCACTGCGCAGTGTTGTTCATGGTCCCTGTTATCATCACCCCTAGGTTCTTCTCCTCCTCAGTGATCCCCAGCTTAACTCGTCCCAGCCAGTATTCTCTCCTTGGGTTCTTCACCCCAAAGTGCATAACCTTACACTTCTTTGCATTGAACCTCAGCTTCCACTTCTCTGACCACTCCTCTAGCTTGCTGAGGTCCCCCTGCAGCTGCTTCCATCCCTCCTCTCCATTCACCACTGCTCCGATTTTGGTGTCGTCAGCAAACAGACTTATCTTGCTCACCACCCATGTGCAACGTCTGATATGAAGAGCCCGAACAATACTGGCCCCAACACAGAGCCCTGTGGCACCCCACTCGTCACCAGCCTTGGAGTTGAGAGCTCCCCTCTCACCACCACCTGTTGCAGCCTCCCACTCAGCCAGCTTGTAATCTAGTTCATCATTTTTGCCCCTACCCCTACACCAGTTAGCTTGCCCCCAATCTGACCAAGAGGCCAGAATCAAAGGCCTTACTGAAGTCCAAGTAAAGAACATCCACCGCATGACCCTTATCCAGCTCACCTGTCACCCAGTCATTATATAGTATCAGGTTGGGTTGGCAAGACTTCCCTGAAACAAACCCATGCTGCCTCACATCCTGGAGGCCATTGTCCTCCAGGTACGACACCAGTCTTTCCTTTAGTATTGTTTCCATTAGTTTGCACACTATGGAGGTGAGACTTACTGGGCAATAATTACCCGGTTCATCCCTTGGTCTGCTCTTGTGTAAAGGTACTACATGTGCTATCCTCCAGTCCAGTGGCACATATCCCAACTACAGTGAGGTGCTGTACAGATCCACCAGTGGCTCTGCCAACACCTCCACCACCTCCCTCAGCACCTTCAGAAATACTGTATATATACCATTATTATAGATGGGATACTTCATTTCATTGTTTGTATTGTATGTATATATTATGTTATTCTTGCATCAATCCCTTTCTCCTTCTCCCAGGACACATCTGGAAACAAATTATTTAGGGCTCTGTATGTCTTTCCTAGTGAAACACTTTAATAAATAAACAAACAAATAAATAAATAAATGTTTTTCTTGTGATATGGCACCCAGAAACAACCACAGCTGCATTCCAGGTATACTCTCACGAGAGCTTTGTACAGTGGCTGCACACTTTTTTGTTCCTGTCTGCTGGACCTTTGTGATGTATCCCAGCATTTTATTTGCTTTTCTGGCCACAGTTGCTCATTGCACTCTAAGTCTGAGCAAAGTCTTCTTAACTATTACTCATAGATCCCTTGGGTTCTTGAATTGCCTGCCCAATTAAGGCGGCACTTTTTTTTGTTTAACAGAAAGAGGAACATGCACTGGGGTGGGGTGCTTGTAGATAAATGATAACTAAAGGCTCAAAAATCCAGCAATCACCACCTAGAGGCAATCTGTAGTGATTATCTGTAGGTGGTGAGTGCTGGATTTTTTATCCTTTATGTTTTTTTGTTCTTGGCCCCTAGGTGTATCACATATGAACATGCGAAATTTGCCAGCAGATAAAGGCCTACAGGTCTATCAAGTCTACTCGGATGTGCAGCTAGCACCTCTTATTCTGCAGCTGGCACTCCCTTCCACCCTTCCCCTTCATTGACCCTTCCCCTTGTCCTATTCCATCCCCTTTTGAAGCAGTCCACTGTTCTACTGGATACCACTTCTGCAGGTAATGCATTCCACCCAGCCACCACCCTCTCTGTAAAAAAGTGTCTCCTCATCTCCCTCCTGAACCTTCCTCCCTCCAGTCTCATATCATGGCCCCTGGTTTCCCTCCTCTCCCTTACTTTGAACAGCCCCTCTGTACCTGTCTTGTTTATTCCTTTCATGTACTTAAAGGTTTCAATCATGTCTCCCCGTCCCTCCTCTCCTCCAGCGAGTACATGTTCAACTCCCTCAGCCTCCTCTTGTATGATAAGTCCCCCAGCCCCTTGGTCATCTTTGTCACCCTGCACTGCACTCCCTCCAGTAACTTAATGTCCCTCTTCAGATACGGGCACCAGTACTGCACGCAGTACTCCAGGTGCAGTCTAATTAATGACCTATACAGTGGCAGAATCACCTCCTCCCTCCTAGAGGATATACCCCTTGCAATACAACCCAGTATTTTGTTGGCCTTTGCAGCTGCCTTTCTACATTGTGCTGAGTTGTTCATTGACCCTGTAATGAGCACCCCCAGATCCTTCTCCTCTGTCTGGGCTAGCTGCACTCCCCCAGCTGGTAACTCCTCTTTGGTCCTTCTATCCCAAAATGCAGCACCTTGCACTTTTGGCATTAAACCCCAGTTGCCAGGTGTCTGACCAGGTTTCAAGCTTTGCCAGATCATCCTGCAACCTGCCATCCCCCTAGGTCATCTACCACTGCTCCTACCTTGGTATCATCAGCAAACAGACTGATCTTGCTCTTGATGTCCAATGATATGTCTGCAATGAATATCCCAAACAACACTGGTCCCAACACCGAGCCCTGTGGAACACCACTCGTCACTACCCCTTGGGTGTGAGCTCCCCACCCACCACCACTACCACCCTCTGTTGTCTCCCTGAAGCCAGTTCCCTACCCATCTCACCAGCTTTGCACCTGTCCCATGCCTTCTAACTTACTTTTCCGCCTTCCTGCGGCATTGAGTCGAATGCCTTACTGAAGTCCAGATACAGGACATCCACTGCATGACCCCTGTCCAGTTGCCTAGTTACCCAGTCATAGAACTCCACCAGGTTGGTTTGGCAGGATCTGCAACATATGAAGCCCATGCTGTCTGCTGTCCTGTAGTCCTTTGGCCTCTAGGAGTGGCACCAGCCTCTCCTTCAGGATAGTCTTCATTAGCTTACCCATGATGAATGTGAGGCTCACTGGTCTGTAGTTTCCCGGTTCATCCTTGGGGCCACTCTTGTGGAGGGGCACCACATGAGCCATCCTCCAGTCCTGAGGTACACACCGAATGTAGTGAGGCATTAAATAGGTCTGCCAAATGTCCTGCAAGGACCTCTGCCAGCTCCTTCAGTACCCTGGGGTGGATGCCATCTGGGCCTGGTGCCTTGTCCACCCTCAGTGCCTTCAAACCATCCCGAACTCTGCCCTCCATGATTTCCCCATCTGTCACCCCCCCATTTCTGCCATTCCTCCCCCTTGGGTGTCACCCCCCTCTTCTCCTTAGTAAATACTGAGCAGAAGTAATCATTTAGTGCTTCTGCCTTATCGCACCCTGCTTCCACCCAACCCCCCTCCTATCTAATCCTTACTATGTGGTCCTTATAGCTCTTTTTCTCCCTGATGTACCTAAAGAAGTCCTTCTCCCCCTTCTTAATACCTTGTGCCAGCCTGAGTTCCGTAGATGCCTTGGCTAACCTCACTCACTGCCCCTGTCACCTCCTTCGATTCCATCAAGTACTCCTCCCTGTCCTCCCCCTGCCCTGTTTTCTTGTATCTCCTAAAGGCAGCTCTTTTCCTCCTTACCTTTTCCATGACCTCCTTGCTCAACCAGCTCAGTTTCTTAGCCCTAGCCTTCTTGCTCTGGGCCTTGCAGCAGGTTTTGGTTGCCTCCACTATCCCCAGCTTTATGAGCTCCCACCTCTGGTTAGTGTCCATACTAGATTGAATTCTGGCCAGGTACCCTTTTACACTTCCCCCATCCTCCCAAAGTTGGCCCTCCTGAAGTCCAGCACTCTTGTACCAGATTCCACCCTTCCTTGCCCATATCCAATGTGAGCCATACTGAGTGGTGGTCACTCCTGACAGCCACTCATAACACCTTGCTATTATCCATGTGTTAATATTTTTGAGTAGAAGAGTTTTTATATTTTTCGTTTCTGTTTGTTTTATTTTATTTTTTATTTTAATTTATTTATAAGTATTTGATCTTGTATGGGTCTTGATTTGATTTTATGATTCTATTCTATTCTATTCTTATTTAAGATAGGTTGTTTTGCCATCAATAATGTGTTTGATGGGGCTTAAGACGGTCAGGCGCTATTCTCCCGCTCTGCTCCGGGACCTTCGTCCCTTTTATTGTCCTTGATTACCCGATATTGCCTTCAACAACTGCCGGAGAGCTGGGATACTGAGAAGGCATTTAGGGAATCGATGGACTGGGCAGAGTGGGAGAATGAGACGAAAGTGGTGGATAGGGATAGTTGGGACAAGGAGACGCCCTGAGGCGAAATGGAGTCAGAGAGGGTCCTCCTTGCCTGATTCCCATACCCAAGGGTTCCACACATCATGGGCAGGTACTGCGATCCTCTCTCAAAACTCATCCAACTCGAACGGTAAAGAGTAATGCTGCCAGTCGATTAGGAACAAGACTGCTATTATTGCAGATCTTGTTGCAACATCTGACCTGGCATGTATTACCGAACTTGGCTGGATGAAAATGCAGGTCCTATCTTAGACTCTGCTGCTCCAGCTGGGTTCTCGGTAATGCACCGGCCCAAGATTGGATCGTAGGGGCGGGGAGTGGCCATCTTTTAGATCAGAGCTGAGTCTTGTGGAGGTGCCAGTGGGTAACACCAGATCCTTTGAGTGTATCCTGGCAGCAGGTGCAGAGCTCAGGATTCTCCTTATTTACCGGTCCACCCGGTGATGGTGGTGAATTTCTAAAGGGAGTTTGCGGGACTTCATCGTTGACATGGCACTGAGTCGCCTAGATGGTTAATTCTGGGTGACTTCAATGCCTGGGTCGACGATGAACTCTCTGACTGAAGACCTCCTCCAACTTATGTCTATGTTGGGCCCTGTTGAGTAGTTACCTCTGCTACCCATATAGGTGACCACTCGTTGGACCTGGTGTTCCTACTGGATTGGATGTCTTGCATTTGGAGGTGGAACCAAATGCATGGACAGACCATCACACCATAAGATTCAGTTTTGGGGCACCCCTAATAGGCCTATCCCTAAGGAGATGGTCCAGTATCGCCCTTTAAGGAGTAAATCCAGAGGGCCTAACAGGCGGTACTGGACCCTTCGGTATTTCTGGATGAGCATGGATCCAGGGACATGGTTATTGCCTATAACAAGGCGGTGACCGGGGCCCTGACTCGAATTGTCTTGTTTAGTTCGCCTAATTCCCACTCAGCGCCCAAAGACTCCTGGTTTGATGAGTCTTTGAAGGAGCTGAGGAGAGTGGGGCGAAGGCTAGAGAGAGCATGGCGGAAATCCTGCCTGGATGCCGACAAACTTAGATTGATGGATCATTATGTTATCTATCAATCGGCAATATCTCGTAAGAAGTCAGAATTCCTGTCCAGGGAGATTGCTGCTGCAAGAAATCGACTGGCTCAACTCTTTCAGACTGTTGACAGATTGTGCAATCCACTCTGTCTACAGTCCGGAAGAGATTTTTCACAAATAAAGTGTGATGAGCTTGCTCGATTTTTTGCTGATAAGATTGCCGGCATTAGGGCGGATCTCAGCCATGTTCATTCTATAAGGGCTTGCAGTGATCGGAGGGAAGCAATCACCTGTGTCACCTGGTCTGACTTTGGTAGGGCGAATTCATGGACATTATGAGGATTGTCCAGACTGTCGTCCAACTAGTTTGTAGTTTGGATCCGGCCCCACGCCACTTTTATTATGTTGCGTAGATATTATCTGCCCGACCTTTGCTGAAATCATCTGGAAGTCCTTGAAGCAGGGGATCTTTCCTGAACCCCTAAAGGAGGCGGTCATTCGACCACTCCTAAAAAAACCTTCACTGAATCCGGACTGTCCAGCTAACTACAGACCTATCTCTAACCTCCCCTATTTGGGTAAGGTTATTGAAAAGGTAGTTGCACTGCAACTGGACGACCATCTTACAAATCATAATGTCTATGATACTCTTCAATCAGGATTCAGGAAAAGACATAGTACTGAGACTGCTCTTGTCCGGGTTCTAAATGATCTCCTGATAGCGAGGATCAAAGGCTTATACTATTCTAGTCCTTCTTGATCTCTCTGCGGCTTTCGACACTGTGGACCATGGTGTGCTTTTGGAATGCCTGCGGCTCCATTGTGGACTGTCTGGTACGGTACTAAAATGGTTTCAATCTTTTCTCACAGGGCGGAGACATAGGGTTATCACTGGAATTTATTCCTCTGATGCCGTCTCCTTGCCTTGTGGGGTTCCGCAGGGTTCCATTTTGGCATCCATGTTGTTCGCTGTCTACATGCTGCCATTAGGAGACATTATTAGGCAATATGGTCTGGGTTTTCACTGCTATGCAGATGACACCCAGCTATATTTGTCCTTTAGCCCCGGGCAAGTAGATGTAGTCTCTAAACTTAACAACTGTCTATCTGAGATCAGTGATTGGATGAGTGCCAGCTGGCCAAGGTTAAACCCGGATAAGACTGAGGTGTTGGTGGTGGACCCAGGTCGTCGTAAGGCGGGTTGTAGGCTGGTCTTCCTTGGCGGCATATGGATCGATGGGCCCAGCTCTCAACCTCGAGACCGATGCGTAACCTGGGGCACGTTATTAATGGCGACAGTTTGGCGCTGAAATTCCAGGTGTCATCTGCCGTCAAATCCTCTTTACCATCTGAGGAATATCGCTCGGGTGAAACACCTTGTTCCTCCGCTGACCTCCGACATTAGTCCATGCCTTTGTTACTTCTCGCCTTGACTACTGCAATGCCCTGTACCTAGGGATGCGGGGTTGATATCCGCCGCTTGCAGCTGGTGCAGAACGCTGCAGCCAGGCTTTTGACGGGGACATCAATAAGGAATCATATTACGCCTGTGCTGCGCGAACTGCACTGGCTGCCGGTTCAGTGGCGGATCACCTTTAAGGTCGGTTTACTGACCTATAAAGCCCTACACGAACAGGGACCGCAATATCTGCAAGATCTACTTGTTCCCTACCGTCCCTCCCGCTCACTCAGATCCACCGACGAGGGATTGCTAGAGGTTCCCAGGGTTCGTTTAAAAACATCTGGGGCACGAAGCGCTTTCTTTATGCTGCCCCTACCCTGTGGAATTCTCTACCGTCGGATACGGTTGCCTGACCGTCGAAAGCTTTAAATCAGAGTTTAAAACATACTTATTTCAAAAGGCTTATGGGAAGTAGTTATTGCACTGATTTGAAATTGGAATTATATTTTATTGTTGTTTGTTACATTATATGTATGTTTTATATGTATTTAATTATTGTACAGCGCTTTGATTTCGAAAAGCGCTTAAAAATAAACTTTTACTTACTCACTTACTTACTTACTTACATGTTAAACTCCATCAAACACTTTATGCCCCACACTTCCAATATATGGAGGCCTTTCTGCAAATCCTGGCATTGGTCTTTGATATTTGCAGTACCTGTTGGTGTGGTGTCATCTGCATGTAACCCCCTTGTTCCCAGGGGTTACTAGAATCCCAGTTAGAATTAGTGGTAGGCAGGGAAGGCAGCTACTGAAATGCCAATTACATGGATTTCACTTTGTCTCCCTCTCTGCTGTCAGTCACAGCTGAGAGCTGGAGAGGTGATGTCATTCGGAACTCTCGCAGCTGCATAAACCACACTGTGAGGGAGGGAGATAGAATGTTAGAGAGAGTTCTGTAGTGGAGTTCGAGTGGGAGGCAACAGAGTGTAGCTGCAACTCCTAAAGCAGCTCTGATTTAGAGTTGCAGTTTTTTCCTGTTTGTTTTCATTTCTCACCCTAGTGGACAGCTTTGCCTGCTTGCTGAAGTGGTGGAAATCACTTCCCATTTAGATTTTCCTCTGCTTCATCCCAGGAGGGATGGAGCAGGACTTTAGGATTTCTGGGGCAATCCCCCGATCCTCCCAGGACTTTGGAATCTGCCTTTGTTATGACAACTTTCTGTGAGTACTTTAGTTTGGTTTGAAGTTTGCCCAGGAGTACCTGCAGTTTTTAAAGGTGGATTCTCTGACAAAGGGACCCTGTCACCTTAGACTTTTCTTTAAAAGTTGTCTGCCCAGAGTGGAGTCCAGTATGTAACTGTCCATGCGACAGCACTTTTACTTCTGGCACCCCGAGGTGTTTTGTAGTATAAGTGTGATGTACATTTCAAGACAACATCTACAGTTTTCACAGTGTGCAAGGTGTATTTACCAGATGAATGGCCGAGTATGAACTAGGAAACAAAGGTGGGATACCCCCATCTGGAGTGACCCACTTACCTCTACAGATTCTGAAGGGCACCTGTGTTTTCTATCAGTGAATGTGGCCAATGCCTGAAGAAACAGTTTTTCCCCCAGAAAGTGGGATTTTCTACAGTTCTGCCCCAGAGAGTGGGTTCTTTCTCTAGTTACCCCTAGTATGTGGGTCCTACAGTTTGAACCTCTTGTGCTCTCTGTGTGGTCCAAGTACCACATAATCTATCCTCAGTGCCAGGTAAGTTACTTTTACAAAGTAATCAGTTACAGTTGCTAGTTACTTTCATATAAATGTAATCAGTTACAGTTACTTACTACTTTTATATAAAAAGTAATTAATAACTGTAACTGTAAGGCATATTACTTTTCATATTACTTTTGATAACATAATCATATTTACTCATTGAACATAGCTCATGAAACTCCAGGAAGTGTATAAAAGAAATAAAACAGACTCTAAAGGCAATTAATATGTTAATTTTATAACTCAAAAATTCCTTTACATTTCCATAAATAAGAGTGCTATTAAAAAAAAAAACACTCAAACACTCACCCTGCATCTACTGCTGCCCTCCGCAATCTTTACCCCCCCCCACAGCTGAATCCTGGCTTTGTCAGCCATTGCTGTCCCTGACCTTTTTCAGTTCCAGAACACCCACACTTACCCTTCAACACACACACACACACACACCCACACACACACACACCCTGCATCTACTGCAAGTGCCCTTGGGGATCTTTCCCATACAGCTGTATATCCTGACAATGCCAGCCACAACTACCTCTTTACACCCCACTGCCAAACACATCCTGCTGCATCTTCTGCACTTGGCAATCTTTCCCACGCCCAACCTGTATTCTCCTCCTGACTATGTAAGAGCCACAACTACCCCTTTAAATTTCTATAATAAAATCCCACCCTCACATAGCTCCACCTACACTCTCACACACACACACACACACACACACACACACACACACACGACAGACACACCCTGCAGATCTACTGCCCTTCCTTGCCTTGGTGATCTTTTCTCATTTCCCCACAGCAGCCTGAATCATAACTTTGCCATTGCCAGCCACAGATCCACACTACGTCACATACAATAAATTCCACCAGCACACACCTGCTTACCCCAACACAGTTTAAAGGAACACTGTCCAAAACAGTGCTGGCAATTACCAGGGCTGCAAAAAGGCCCGATTTGCATAACCTATATCTTTTAACTTTACAGCAGCTAACCTTTGCCAAGTTATTTATTGTGTTTCTTGCATGTATGTCGGTGTGTTGAACTTTCCTGGCTGCGCCATTTAGAAGTGCCACCACAATGGAAGACAGCGCATGACCTTGAGAACCCCGGATCATCCTCTTGTGTGCGGAATGCTTGTTCATGATGAAGCGAGGCATATTTCCACAGACTAAAACTAAATAAGGTGATCATAGTGTTTGAGCGCGATTGGCATGCACAGTAGTGCCTAGCACTACTGCATGCCCAAAGTCGGAGCTAGGCACTACAGCACATGCCCGAAGTCAGAACTGGAACTTTACTTAATAATTTAACTAAATTACACTGCTCCATTTATAATGGGGATTGTTTCTAGAGGTACAACTCAAGGACCTCTACATGACAGCCTGTTTAGTTTTAGTCCATGGAAATGTGCCTCGCTCATCATGAACGAGCATTCCAGCACACAACAGGAACATCAGGGTTATCAGTTGTGGCTTTGGCCGCTGCCTTCTGTGAAATGGTGCCACCCACCCTGGAACATAAAAAAAGGATTATTAATGAATGCCATGCCCTACAACAGAAATGCCAGTCTCTCACTGCAAGTTGGCAGGTGAGTACACACTGGAAGGAAAATGGGGATTATGACAGTTTTCCTTTAAACACTCTTTACCACAGCTGAACCTTGACTTGCCACTGCCACTGAGACACAGTTATAATTATAGCTAAATCTACCACGGCTATATGCCACTGCCAGTATGCCACAACTGAAGTCAAACAGTGTCACAATCAAATTATCACAAAACACAACACATTTATTGCACTCCAGTACATACCCCTTCGATGAGAATTTTTTTTGAGATGGGTGGTGATGGTGATAGACCTGGCAGGTGGGCAGACAGATGATCAAGTGGCCTGCCATGGCTAATTCTGGCACATGTAGTGTTGATGGAAACAGGCCCTGAGCCCTGCCTGCAGATGGACTACTTGCCTTTTTCCCTACAACAGCTATTCTAGCCCCGATTCCCTCGGGGGGCCATGACTAATGACATGCATGGGTGTAGCAAGCTATCTAAAAATTGTACATTAAGTGGCCAATCTGTTGCCCCATTAAACAAATTTCATCAATTTCTATAGCGATTCTTAGCTGTACCATGTAGTGGAGCTTAAGTAGTATAAATTGTATATCAAATGTTGCAGAATGATATATTTAATAATAAACCGAACAAATAAAATGATGTTTTCTGACTTTATTTGCACAGCACATGTTACAGATATAGAACAAAATGATGATATTAAATACATGCTGAAAATAGAAAACTGAGTTAGAGTTGCTGTTTTAGCCATAGGCCTTCTTCAGGAATTACCTAAAAGAGAAAAAAGCAGATTAGGGAAATAAGAGAAATATATGTGAGGAAAGAAAATAGGGGGAGGCTGTAGGAGAAAATAGAGAATAAAGTATGGAAGATAAGTCCACCCCCATTGTGGTACAGTGTCTGTTTTAAAATGTACTTACCGCTGAGTCCAAGTGGCGGGCAAGGCCTCTGCAGAAGAAAAAAACGTGCAGCTGAGGAGAAGAGCTGCAGCAGGGCATGCGCAGAGTGAAGGAAATCGTGTGTGTGTTTGCCATTATAAATGCTCCTTTGTAACGGCAAATTACACCACGGTTTCCCTATGGGAAAAAGGCAAGGCCAGTTATTATAGAATAATACATGGAGGTGTGTTTGATGAGATTTTACACACACCCGATGTGTTGAATGCCACATAAATACCAAGAGCAAAGCTCAAGGGGTTTATTTAAACATCCAACACCAAGGATGTGTGTAAAATCTCGAGTTAAACACACAACCCCGTGTTTTATTTTATATAATTGCTGGGGAGCATTTTTACACCATAGCAATTATATAAAATAAAGCCATATCCCTATGCAGCTACCATCCCAGAGTTTCAGCGCAATTCGCTGTTGGAACTTCGCTGCTGAAACATTTTATTTCCCCCTTTTTTCTTTGTTTTTTATAGCTTAGATGTAATAGTAGACATAGGCCAGTTATTTACTTTTTTAAGTTAACTTACCACCGAGTGCTAGTCACAGTAAAGTGTGGAGGTGTGCAGTGCTACAGAAAGGCAGAGAGGGAGAGAAGAGCTGCAGCTGGCGCATGTGTTGACCAAGGGAAAGCCAGTGCATGTTCGCCATTATAACCCGCAGGTTATGATGGCAAATTATAACCAGTTTCCTTACGGAAAACCACCAGCCAGTTATTATACATACAATAATGGAGGGGGTATGTATAATGAGAAATTACATTGCCAGAGGTGTAGGATGCTACATAATAAAATTATATGAGCATCCCACGCCAAGGTTGCACATAATTTCTCAATAATAACTGGGTAGCGTTTTTTCTCATAGGGAAAGGCGTTTGTAATTTGCTGTAATAAAGGAGTGTTTATAATGGCAAACACGCACCATTTCCCCATGAGAAATTCCACAAGACCATTTCCCTCGTGAACACTTGCACAGTGCGGCAGTTAGGTAAACAGTACATGTCACGGACTCGCCTCAGAAAGCATAACAGAAATGGTAACAGCTTCACAGAACTCGAATTAGGTTTTTTTATAAAAAGAATGCCACAACTTACACACTACGATCCCTAACATCTCTTTCTCTTGTTCTCTTTCTCCCTTCCCTCTGCAGAACACTACATACCACTTCCTGACCAATCGGCACTACCTAGCAACCACACCATACTTTCTGGAAAACAAAGCGATTAAATGTAACATCTGTTGCTGAATTTTATTAATTCTTGTTTATTAGCTTATTAAATAGTATTCAGTAGTTCTGTTACAATCAGCCTATATGTGTCTACAATAAAAATTCACCGAAATGACGTAAGCTTCATGACAATCATTTTCATCTCGATCCAATTTGCTGCATTTGTCATAATTGCTCCGGAGAAAAAACGCTACATAGTAATTATATAAAATAAAGTATGGGGTTGGTGTGTGTAAACACGAAGTTTACACACACCCTCAGGGTTAGATGCTTTTAATAAACCCCTCGAGCTTCGCTCTCGGGTTTATAAAGCATCTAACCCCTTGGGAGTGTGTAAACTTTGCGTTACATACACCAACCCATACTTTATTCTCTATTTTATTCACACACACCCATCTATTGTTATGTGTAATTGCTGACACATCTTTTTTGCCGATTTGGAAGTTGATGTTCCATTTTGATGAGTGTTTATTTAAACAAATATTCATAAACGACAAAAGAGGATTTACAGTACTTTGCTGGACTTAAATGAGCTGGAAATTTGTTACCATTTGGTTTACTGAAACGAGTCAGCTGTGAGAGAATTCCTGTCAGAGGGTTTTTGTGCTGTAGCGACTGTGCGTGTAATGCAAGTACGAGCTAGGGAGAAAAGAAATTGTGCGATGCTCGCCATTATAATGGCGAATTATGTGTTAGTTTCCTATGGAAAAAGATGTGCCAGTTATTACAAAGTGATAACAGTTAAGGTAAGAATAGAATCTGGAAAATGAAAAGGTGATGATAGGTATGAAAAGGCAGAGTAGAAGTGAAAGGGCTAAGGAGTTCTTCAGTGGGGACTAATTAACAGAACCTAGTAAGAAGGCTGAAAGGTGAAAGCTATGTGTGCACACTCGTTTTCATTTTCTACAGATTAAAGAAATACTCAAACTGGAGGGGCCAGTGATTTACACTGGATC
Source organism: Neoceratodus forsteri (assembly GCA_016271365.2). Lineage (NCBI taxonomy): Eukaryota > Metazoa > Chordata > Ceratodontiformes > Ceratodontidae > Neoceratodus > Neoceratodus forsteri. The sequence continues at coordinate 632,469,932 of CM057450.1, read as the reverse complement.
TGCAACAAAAGGGTCAGACTCGATGAGCCAGAGGGTCCTTTTCTGACACCAGATTTTTATGATTCTATTAACTGGTACAAGGACAAATCACCGGAGCCATTTAGCCTAACAACATTTTTTTGTTGTCTTGTGCGTGCGCAAGCAATATCTTGTGGTAGTATCAGAAATGCAGAGGTGTGTCAGTGTTGGCGAATGCAGGGCATGCTTTAGTAGGTGTGTCCCTCATTCCCAGTTAGCCAGCATGCTAGCGCTGATGAGATAATTATGTAAAGTGCCACCAACTTGAAAGAAATGTGTCGCTGCAATCAGAGACAAGCTCGTCATGCAGCGTCACAGATGACACGCCTCCCCTACGTGCCTTTCCTGGTGAAACATTTCAATAAACGTGGCGGCGGCACACAATCCAAAGAAGCCGACATCAGGGGTGCAATCCCCATGTCAACATGTCCGCCACCCCCCCACACTGTGTGGCACACTGGGAGCCCAACCCAATGTGCCACCGCTTACAGAGAGCCAACCACATCAACATGTTCCTCCCCCCACTGCACCCCCAGTGTGCCCAATATTTGTTTTATTTCACCTGTAAAGAAAGAAAACATTCCCATGATGTTTTAATTTTTTTCTGTACCTGAAAAAAAGGAAGCGGTCCCTCATTGTCCGTGGCGCCCCCCTCCCAAAACCCGCACCCACCTTCTGCGCACCCCCACCTCTCCACACACCCCCACCCCATACTTACCTCCAGATGTCCAGCACTGCAATCTTCGGTGGAGTGGGAACACGTCTGGACTCATCAAAGCCGAACTGCAAAATGAAGAAATGCCAGTAAGCTGTATAATGGCATCAATGGGGGGTTTCAGCTTAGGTAGATATCTCAGCCATTTTTTTGAATTTTGGCTCCAAATTTTCAACATGGGGTTCTTGAGACCCCGCCTCATGAACACATGCACTGTCATCTCGTTATTCAGTCCTGAAAGGTAATTTTATGGTCACTGCATGGAATCATCTTTCAGGACTGAGTAACAAAACGACAGTGCCACTGTTCATGAGGTGGGTACGCAGTTTCCACACACGCTCATAACTTCTACAGTTTTTAATATTTTCACTCCAGATTTTCAACATTGCCATTTTTTCACTCCTCTTTATGAACAGTACAGCTGCCATTTTTCACATCCTGCCCGAAATGTGTTTCTGCACATGTGTGGCGTACAATGGCGTGGTCGCAGTGGGAGATCAATGTTCAGGACAGATTAACAAAATCACAGTGACACTATTCATGAGCAGAGGTCCCAAAATGCCTACGTTGAAAATCTGGTTAAAAAATATCCCCAAAATAATTGCGTTATTGGCATGCGTTGTGCAGGTTCTACGCATGCTCGTGACTTCACCAATTTTTTATATTTTCACTCCAGATTTTCAACCTTGCCATTTTTTTTACATCTCCTCATGAACAGTACAGCTGTCATTTTTCACATCCTGCCCAAAATGTGTTTTCGCACCTGTGGCGCCAAATGTGATAGTCGCTGTGCAAAATCACCTTCTGCTAACGCACTGATAGTGCCACTGTTCATGAGGTGGGGGTCACAAAAAGACCATTTTGAAAATTTGAGTGAAAATACCAACATATGCCAGGCGTTAGGGTCAACCACACTTCATTTCAGAGACTGACAGGCATCAGGGTGTGATTTGTGACTGTCAGCTGTAATGCTCACACCATTCCAGCCCGTCCCACTCTGCAGCCAGTGACAGGAATCAAGGTGTACCTTGGACTCTTTGGCCCCAAAGTTCACCCCATTCTCCTATACTGCATCCATCTCAGAGTATTTCCTTATGGAATAGGGTGAGCGTGAGGCCCAAATACCCCAAGGCACACCACAACACTTGTTGGTGTCTGCAGGGTAGGGTGAGGTGAAATGGCATGAACATTATGGCCAACGACTCAAAGGCACACCCCAATGCCTGTCAGTCTCTGCAGGGTGGGGGTGGGCTCAGTGTCAGTTCAGTACTTCACTGCAATTCCTATTATGCATCTCTATTAACTCCTGCACTACCAATGCCAATGCCAGCAAGACAACATTCAGCCTAACAACATTTTCTGTAATGAGACAACTGGCAAAAACAACCCTGACACCCAAAGGCAGTGAGACTGTAACCATGTAGAAAGCAGTGGTGCGATAAATGAGGCTACCTTGTAGTCGTAGCCACTGTGTTAGAGCAAAGATCTCATAGGGCAAACCAGTATTAGGTCAATATCCCTTGACTAAATGTTACAAGGCTGCATATCTTTGCTCCAGTTGTTGTGCCACGGGTTTACACCACCCCTTACCTCTGGCAGCTCATAATACCTAGACACTGCGACTACTCAAACCTGAATATCAGCAAGGCTACAAACAAGCATTTGTCAATGCCGAATGTTTGCTTGCTGGCACTGGCAGTGGTAGTGTAGGAGTTACAGAGCTGCGTAATAGGAATGGCAGTGAAGTAATGAACTGAAGCCAAGCCCATCACCACCCTGCAGATAGTGACAGGCATTGGGATGTGCTTTGGGTCATCAGGCATAACAGCCACGCCATTCACCACACCCCACCCTGCAGACACTGACAAATGTCACGTTGCCTTGGGGCCTTGGTCTTACAGCACCCCCATTCCATCAGGAAATATGGCAAGATGGGTGTGGTATAGGAGAATGGGGTGAAGTTTGGGCCCAAAGAGTCTGAGGCACACCTTGATGCCTCTCACTGGATGCAGGGTATGGGTGGGGGTTGGAATGGTATGAGCATTGCAGGCAACAATCCCAAGTCACAGCCCTGATGCCTGTCATTCTGTACAGGGTGGGGCATTATGGTCGGAAACCCTAATGCCTCAGGCATTCGTTGGTATTTTCACTCCAAATTCTCAACATTTTTTTTTGTGATCCCCACCTCATGAACAGTGGCAATATCAGTTTGTTAGCCGAAAGCTGCTTTTGTACAGCAAGTACGGCATTTGGCACCACAGGTGCAAAAACACATTTCGAACAGGATGTGAAAAATGACAGCGGTACTGTTCATGGGGAGGTGTAAAAAATGGCAATGTTGAAAATCTGCTGTGAAAATATTAAAAAAACTGGTGAAGTCACGAGCGTGCGTAGAAACTGTGCAACACACACCCATAATGTAACTAGTTTGGGGATTTTTTACAGCAGATTGTTAACACAGGCATTTTGGGATCTCCAATCATGAGCAGTGTCACTGTGATTTTCTTTATCTGTCCCGAACAACGATTTCCCACAGTGACCATGCATTTCTGTGCTGAAAGTGTGAAAACACATTTTGGCCATGTTGTAAAAATGACAGCTGTACTGTTCATAAGGAAGTGTGGAAAAATGCCACTGGTGAAAATCTGGACTGAAAATATTACAAATTCATGAACTTACGAGGGTGCGTGGAAACTGCTCAATGCTCACTCATAACATAGTCATTTTATGTAGTTTTGTCACCAAATTTTCAACATAGCCATTTTAAAACCTCTGCTCAGGACCAGTGTCACTGTGATTTTCTTAATCTGTCCCAAACATTGTTTTCGACACCGACTGCACCATTGTGTGCTTTATGTCATGAACTACATTTTGGGCAAGATGTGAAAATGGCAGTTGTACTGCTCATAAAGTGTGGTAAAATGACAATGTTGAAAATCTGGTGTGCAAATATTACAAATTTGCAAACTTGCCAGCGTCGTTAGGAACTGTAGCATGCACTCTAAAACATAATTTGGGGAATTTTTCACCAAATTTTCAACATAGCCATTTTAAGACCTCTGCTCATGAACACTGTCACTGTGATTTTCTTAATGTGTCCCATACATTGATTTCGCACACCGACTACGCCATTGTGTGCTACATGCTCGGAAACACATTTTGGGCGAGATGTGAAAAATGACAGCTGTACTGCTCATAAGGAGATGTGTTATAATGGTAATGAAAATCCAGAGTGCGAATATTAAAAATTCACGAACTTATGAGGGTGCATAGGAACTGCACAATGCACACTCGTAAAACAGTCATTTTAAGGAATTTTTTCACAAAATTTTCAATATAGGCTTTTTGAGAGCCCACCTCATGAACATTGGCACTGTCGTTCCGTTAATCAGTCCCGAAAAGTGATTCCATGCAGTGACCGCGAAATCACCCTTCAGGCCCGATTAACACCATGACAGTGACAGAATTCACAAAAACCCCATGTTGAAAATTTGGTGCAAAAATTCCAAAAAATGCCTGAGATATGCATCAAAGTTGAAAAAACCCTAACTATTACATTATACAGCTTACCAGCATTTACTCAGTTCGCGGTCAGCTTTGAAGAGGTAGACATGTTCCGGTCCACAAGATCGATCGCTGGAGTCCGGAGGCATGGGGAGGGGGGTGGGGAGGGCAGGGTGCGCAGTGGGTGGGCCTGGGTGGGGAGGGGCCAACGACTGCGTAGGGACTGTTTTTTTCTTTCAGGGACTTTTTTTTTAAAGGTCGACACGGGACATTTTCCACACTGGGATGGGCTTCAGCGTGGCATCAGGAAGGCTGCTTGGGGGCTGGAGCTGATGGGGGATTTGGCACCCTCGTCAGCCATTACATTGTTTGCCACGCTGGGGTGGGCTCAGCGTGGCACCCGAAACTTGTTTTTTGAGGGGCCTGGAGCCGGCAGGTTGGCACCCGTCGGCCGCTACAGTGTGTGCATCGGGGGGAGCGCGCACGAGCACACAAAATGCAGTGCTTGCGTGCCTGCGTGCGGGGGAAGAGCTCTGTTCACTGAAGTGGAGCGCTCCCTTTCAACTGTATGCCACTGCATCCGGAATCACGGATGATGGCACTATGTTTCTTGCACATGCATGCAAGCAAACATAAAAATGGCACCTCACAGCCATGAAATGTTTCCTAAACTTTTTACTGTGAAAAAAGGCAAAAAATGGTAGGCAATTTGCATTCAATGTACAAGTTGAAGATGCTGGGTGTTCATGCAGTGCTTGTCAGAAGATAGTTTTTTTCAGCCTGATGTCGTAATAAATCGAGCATGCAGTCAGTTGAGCAGCTTTTGTTTACACTGAAACCTGAATACGAAAAGACACTTGCACAGTCTCGATATCTGTGATGTCATACAACTTTTGAGCTTCATTCTTGAGGTTTATGAATTCGCAGGAACCTCTGTATGGATTACAGCAACCATAACAGATGGATGCCATCTGTTATTCTTTTTGTATTACTTTTTATATTACAGTAACTAGTTACTTTTAGGGAAAAGTAATGTCATTACAGTTACTTATTACTTTAATTTAAAAGTAATCAATTACTATTACTAGTTACCTAGAAAAGTAATCAGATTACAGTTCCTAGTTACAAGTAACTAGTTACTACTCAACACCGTCTATCCTATGCAATATGGGAAGTGTCCAAGTGCTGGCTGGATGTGCCTAGTCGATGGGAAATGTGCAATACTGGCCGTATGTGCCTAGTCGAGGAAAATGTGTTCTTCTAGGTGGCTAGTCCACATTTCGATAACTGTCCTGTGATAAATGAGAATTCTTGACGTTCTGTACCCTAAATGTCTGCAAGTATCCTGTGTGCAACCGTTCTCTGCTTTGTGTTGCTCCTTCATATGTTATGGAATAAAGCCACACTCTAGAATCCCAACCTGGTATGGACATTCTTGTTATTGCTCCCCATGTGGAATTACTTTGAGTACCCCTGTCCAGAAGTGCAAACCTAGCTTAGCCCTGTACAAATGTTTTCTCCTCGGGACCTGGGTTGTTGGCCATGCATTGGTCCCACCAGGTGTGTGCCAGGTATTTAGTGCCACACTTGGTTGTGTTCTGCATTGGTCCCATCTTGTCTATGGTGGGCAATCAGGCGCAGTTTTTCTAATTTGGTGTATCAGCAGCTGTCTGTTACAAATTCATATGTAACCCCAACCCCTCTCTGTTTCTACCCCTAGATCTGTGTTGGTGGTGAGAGGTGTGCCCTTCTAGTTAAATAAGGGGGCCAGTGGGGGGTTACATGCATAGTTTGCTGCATTGCTTCTTACTTCTACCTCCAGGTCATTTATGACTATGTTAAAAATCATTGGCTGTGTTAAGCCCTGTGGTACCAAACTGGTGGCCTGAAGCCATCCCGAGGATTCCCCTTTTACAACCGTCCTCTGCTTGCTGATAGTTACTCAATTAGTTGTCCAGTAAATAGCCTCCCCCGTATACTATATCCTACTAGACTGAAGACCATATTCTTGTGTAGCACCTTGTCAAATGCCTTACTGAAATCAAGACACATGCTGTCCATGCTTCCCCTGCATCTATTTTGTTTGGAATTATGAGAACGAAGTGGCCCAGGTTGGCTACTCGGGCAGGATTTCCCCATTGTGAAGCCATGTTGACTGTCTCTAATCGGTGTGTTCCTGTCCAGGTGCTCCACTGTTCTAAACTTGGTTATTGATTCCGGGTTTTTTCCCTGACATGGAAGGGAGGCTCAAAAGCTTGCAGTTCTTCTGGTTTGCCATTGACCTTCCCTTGAATCGTAGAGTCACAACTGCTATCCTCCAGCCCTCTGACATGATGCCTGTGACCACAGAGTCACTGTAGAGTTCCATGAATAGTGATCTAATAATGTCCCCTAGTTCCTTCAATACTATAGGAGATCTCTTGTTCGGGCATTTTGCCTTCTCTGCCCCCAGTTCCTTAATTGTTGACAGTATATCTGTTGTCATTGTAATGTTTCCCCGATGGCTATGGGACCATAACTGCATTACTGAAATTCACTGATGGTGTCAGTAATGCTACAGATGGTTTCTGGTGCCGTATTTGTGGTCTTAACCAAGCTTTTGACCTAGTTAACCATGGCCTCTGACTAGACAAGCTCTCTCTCCTGGGGATCTCTAACACTGCTTTGAGTTGGCTTGTGCATTACTTGTGTGGTCATCAGCAGGTTAAAACTGGAAATTCTGTATCAGGTTTAGCCAGCATCTCTGTTGGAGTCCCCAGGGTTCCATTTGTACCTCTTACTAATATTTCTTTATATTAATGCTCTCCCTAAGTCCTGTGTTCATTGTAACAACCTACTATACACGGATGATCTAGATGTTTATTCATGTCATGATAATTTTTCCACCTAATGCCAGCATGTCAATGAGGATTTAAGCACTATTTAACGCTGTCCGTTTCAAAATAAATTAGTTCTTAACAGCCAGAAAATCAAGTCTTTGGCTCCAAAACTAAACTTAAATCTAGGTCTTGGACCTTTGCTGTCTCCCTGTCTTGGTGTTGCCCAGCTTAAGAGGTTTCTTTGTTTAGATACTGTACCTTGGAGTTAATCTGGATCCCTCCCTTAACTTTCCATCCCATATAACCTCCATCTATAAATCTGTTAACTCCAAACTGGCCTAGCATTTACAGTAAGACATGGCTCAACCAAAAAAATACACAATGCTATTGCAAAGTGATTCTTATTGCCTAGTCTCACCTATAGCACAGCATACTAACCTACTTCAATACCTCCAAAAACAACCTAGCAAAACAGGATGCAGCCTATAATAGTATCTGTCCCTTTGGGATGTGGCTTGTCTCACTCGTTACTGTGTCCTTTACTCTGATCTTGGTTGGGTGTCCCCTTCCCCTACACTCTCCTTTATTATGGGCTATTACATAGACAACCTTATCAGACCCCAGACCCATCCTTGTCTGTCAGCCTTAAGACAACAGCCCTCCATTGCTTATAACCTGTGATCCAAAGACAGTCTCCTACTGCATGAACCCAGGTGTTTGACCAAGATGGGCCAGTTCACTTTCTTTTATTCTGCCTCTGGTTTCTGCAATCAGTTACCAATTCAGATTGGGTGTTTGGCTTCCCACATAAACTTTAGAATTAGATCAACTTTACCTAAGTGCTACCTCCAGTAGCTGAACTGCTTATACCTGCTTCTAAATGTATGCTGTTCCTCAATTTGCACTCTGTTATTTGCCTTATCTTGTTCTGCTTTGTTTGCAGTCTTGTTTGCTTTGTCTGTAATGGATTTGATAAACACTAGATCTTGTTTATTCTGTTTATGCTTAATGTATTGTGCAGCTTGTACAAGCCAGGCTGTGCCTGAAACTAGGCATTTATTGCCCAGTGCACTTACCTGGTGACCAAAACCTAACTACAATACATGGCTGATTGGTTCAAGGCTCCTCTGTAGTGTTCTGTGATTTGCACCCTGTACTCATCAGGGGTGTAGCAACCTACAATGGATCTGGCCAGGATGAAATGCAATACTGCATCACACTGCAGTATGGTTACTGCAGTAAACAAGGCCGTTTCTTTTCCATATACAGTACATTTTATCCCCATTTTTCTAGGAGCTGGCAAGCAGGGTTCTGCCCCCCCCCACCCGGGGGTTTGCATCAGTCCCGGACTGCGTCCCAATCACTGGTATCACAGCCGGGATTGTCATGGAGCTTGCTAGCTCCATTTCTCCCTTCCCTGTTGTGGATGCACACGCATGGAGGTACACATGCTGCATTCCCACAACACCTCTTTCCGCATTCATCCACCAGCCGGCTACTGCCACCAGACCTCCACCCGAAGCTGTCATATGGCAGGTCAACGTCTCTTCCCAGGATGGGAAAGCTGCCTTGTGGCTGCTCAATCCCACTCCCTCCCCACCCAGCTGACCCCCAATGACCTGAGCCCTGGATCCTTAGCACTCCCAAGACCTAGTCTCTTCGGTATCCTCTCAGGCAGGGTGAGCGCTACCCTGAGGGAAAACATGCTTGCACATGTCTTACATGCCATCAAGCGGCATTCACATTACTGTTGCAGTCTACTCCTAAGAATATTATACAGGTGGTTGGCAGTGCATGCTTCCTTCTGGCAACTACACTGATAGCCCTAGTGGCCCAAAGAAATTGACTCCCAAGCCCAGTCCCCATCCCAGGGACTTACTGACCCCAACTCTTATCAGGTCCTATCAGCCTCACGACATTCATTCAGAGCACTCCCCAGAGGGTCACATACTGTAGCTACTACCTAGTTTTTTTTCTTCCACAGAACAATTTTGATGAAGGTTAACTTACATGCTTGCTCTCTTCCTTGTGTACAGATTAAGGAGTGGATCCTCATGGGTCCGGTGCACTCCCTTGGTGGTGATCTTCTACAACTTCCTTGGGGCCATCGGTTTCAATCTTCTGGATCTGTCAAGACTGGACATTGAATGCAGTCCACCTCCTCCCAACTGGAGTTCTGGGGGGTATGTTTCTCACCATACAGGACCTCGACTGGGTCCCAAGCCTTGCACCAGTGACACTCAGACCCTGGAACCCCACCACTATCCCTAAGGAGACAGTCCCCCTCGACTCAGTTACAGCTGGGGTGGTTGGACTTGCTGTCTGTCACTCCAGTCGAATCCCTCTGTTTGTCCAGACCCACAGCTTGCCTTCTCCTCTTATAGAGTAAAGGGGAAGGACAGGCCATGAATATTCATGTCTGAGTTACCATCTGCTGACTGAATCAGGAAGCTCTAGGCACAAAGTCTAGACACCCTGTTCTCCAAACTGTAGCCCACTACAGAACATCTCTTAGGTTCAGGTGTAACCAGTTAGTTAGTTAGTTAGTTAGTGCAAACGTTTTACCAGGAAAGGCATACTGAGCTGGTAACAGCTAATTTCCAGATGCATCCTCTGGCAACCTTTAGAGTGTGCTGTAGTAACCTGCCTCAAGCTGGGGGAAGAGAGAGGCTGGTTACATAATAAAGTAACTCTGCCTTGGAACTGCGTTCTGATAATAAGGGTCAGAACCTTTTCACTGTATCCCAGCCTTAGTGGCAGCACCCATTAAAGTCACACCAAACCAGAATATTCCAACACTACTGCTTTGGGGAAAAAAAGTACCTTAGTACATAACTTCACCTCTCACCATAATTACTGTATATTTAACCAAAGTACATCCTTACAGATACAGTATATTGACCTTCAGAACATTAAACAGTTTGAGGAACACTTAAGCTAGATATAGGCTTTCAAACATGGAGACCCTTGCCACTCCATTTCAGCATCCAAAATATAGAGAATACTGGATGGGCAACTATGCACAACCAGTGTGTTGTAACCAGAGAGTTCTGATTCCCTGTGACCTCAAGAGTGAAGTTCAAAAGGTCCTGGGAATCAGAAACTCGAGGTGGCACTAGGCACTGGTTGGGCATAGAGTTGCCCATTCAGTATTTTTTTTCTAGTGTATGGTGCCTTTAAATTAATTAAATCCATTTTTTACAGTTTTTTTTAGTTTTTTTATTTACAGCATACAAAAAAATGTTTGTGGCCAGTTCATATTCTTGGAGTTAGGGTGGTTGCCAGGGTGTGATGTGTGGTTGCTAGAGAGTAGATGTCCCTACATTTGTAGCACAGCCTACTATTGACTATTTATCGGGTGTGGGTAGGATTTAAAAAAAAAACATGGTGACCATGTCTCTCACTTAGTAAGAGGAGTTTGGCTGTGAAGGAGGACAGATGCTGAGTAAATGTAAATATATGGTTGCTCCTGCCTTTCTTTTTCTTTAAACTGCAGTTATCTGTTTGATCCTGCATTTTTTACCTTGTGTGGTTCATCGTGGTTCAGTCGTTGGTTCGGGTGATCATGCCGCCACCATTACAGCTTATCTAGCTGATCCTGCTGTTTTTGTTGACTTTCGCTCATGCGCTTTCAGTTTGGCTCAAACCTCATTATAGTACAGATCAAAGGTTATGGAACATGATGTACCTCAGAGGGGTACAATCACATTCCATGACCTTTTAACTGTACTACAACAAGGTTTGAGCTCAGATGGAGTCTGCACCTAACACGCCTTGTAGTCCATTTTTAAAAAATGTGCTTAAACCCTGATAAGACCGAGGCTTAAACACAGTTTCTAAAATGTTTCAGGAGTTAAACTGGATTTACCTGTAGTACAAACACTCATTGGTCTCTCCTCAGGATTCAGCCTTCTTTCAGGCTGGGATGCATGGCTACCATGCAGTGCATGATGGTAAGCAGCTTCCAAACTCATATGGAAACCACACTGCACCAAACACGATATTCAGCTCCAACTGCAGGTGCTCTGGTCTGTTATTGGAAACAGACTTGAACATGGTGATGATAGTGTGGATGCTACAGCACGGTAAGCCTTAGTCTGATTTTTAAAATGTTTTCCATTACCGTGCTGTAGTCTGAACAGGGCCATAGACTGGGCAAGATCCTCTAAAAGAAATGTTACCACTGGAAGGTGGAACAGCTTTTAAAAACAGACTTTCAGAGGAGGTGGGCTGGAATAAAGACATCTATGGGTAATAAATGTGAATTGTCTGATATATGGTAATGTTAGTGTTAAGGAAAACTAGAGCTAGCAAATTCAATTAATAAAGCCTTTTGTAGTATCATAAATACAGTAGTTTAGTCCCATACAGGGATCCCTATTTTGGCTCAATTCAGGTTCCAAGCAAAATTAACATTAAAGGGACACTGTCAACACCTCCCCGGCCTCAAACTGTGCCTAGTTTAAAAACACATTTTATGATTCCTCACATTCTTTATAATACAGTGATAAAGCTGGTAATATGATTCTGATTCCTTTAAAATAAAGAACAGACTGCACACCGTACTGGTGTTACCACTCAAAACCGTGTTTGTTTACATTCCTTGATCAACTCCCTGCATTTTTCCTGGACTTGGAAACACCTCCAACACCATGCAGACATTTACAATGCAGTGGGAGAAGAGTAGGCTATTACATCTTAAGTGCCTGCCCTGTTTAGGGGTGTTCCTAATGTTCGGGAAGTATGCAGTAAGAATAGATAAAGAAATTAAAGCAAAACAAGAATGAGTATAATTACACCATTCGCATGCATTTCAGTTCCACTAAGAAAGGAAGGAAGCAGATTAAACAAGCAATGTCATTGTATTTTAGAGAAAGCAAGCAATCAGAAAATGTGGGGTTTTGACTAGAAATAATATGATGCAAAAGGGTTTGACAGGGTCCCTTTAAACTGGGCCACTGACACTGCTACAGGAGAGTTTAGACAATGTGGTTAATTGGACAAACTCAAATAATATAAAAATTAATGAAGAGAAAACATGGGTTTTAAGGGTGCACACTTCAAAAGAATTGATAAATCCCAATTTTGAAGTAAATGGAATTCACACTTCAGTTGTCAGTACAGTAAAATTGTGGAGGCCCATCTTGGAGGATTTGAAATGGAATCAGCATGTAGAACAGATGTTGAGGAAAAGTAATCAACGTGTGTATTTTTATTCTTACCTTAAAAAGACTTAGATTAAATGGTAAACAGTTCCTAACCATATACAAATCAGTCATCAGACCTATTTGCTAATTGAGTGAGCATTCAAACAAAATGAGGGCACACAGTTTGGAAGCTTAGTGTGGATGGAGTCAGCCACTCCTGAGGAGCACTGACATTGCCTTTCTGAGCACACCTATTCACAAATATGACTGCTGTGTGTGGCATTCCTGCCTCACTGTTGAAGATACAGTGAGACTAAAAGTGATATATTAAAAACTCTGGCCAGAGCCGATAGGGCTGCAGCTAAGGAATTTGGGGTCAAAATATTGAAAGTTTGTTTTGTAATATTTTTACACCAAATTTTCAACATAGCCTTGTTATGACGCTGCCTCATGAAGAAGGGCAGATGTAATGTTCAACTCCTGGCCTAAAGGTGATTTTGTGCAGGGACTGTGAAATCAACTTTCAGGACACAGAAACACATTTTGGGCAGGAACTGAAAAATGACAGCTGTCACATTCATTAGGTGCTATAAAGATATGGCTATGCTGTAAATTTGGGTTAAAAATATTGAAAATTATCAGCGTTATGAGTCTGCATTTACAAAATTCAACATAGACTCAGAACTGTGTTGTTTTTTTAATATTTTTACACCAAATTTTCAACATAGCCTTCTTATGACCCCACTTCATGAACAAGGGCAGAGAAAATGTTCAACTCCTGCCTGAAAGGTAATTTTGTGCAGGGACCACGAAAGCACCATTTGGGATGTAAAAAACATTTTGGCCAGGATTTGAAAACTGACAGCTGTCACATTCATGAGGTGCTGTAAAGATATGGCTATGTTGTAAATTTTGGGAAAATATTGAAAATTACCAAAGTTATAAGCCTCGTTCACAAAATTCAACGTAAGAGAATAACTTTTTTTTTAAATATTCTTACACCAGATTTTCAACATAGCCTTCTTATGACCATACTGCATGAACAAGGGCTGAGAAATGTTCAACTCCTGCCTGAAAGGTGATTTTGCACAGGACCACAAAATCAGCTTTCAGGATGTAAAACATTTTGCCCATGATTTGAAAAATGACAGCTGTCACATTCATGAGGTGCTGTAAAGATAAGCTATATTGTAAATCTGGAGTAAAATATATATAATAATGAACCTCACGTTCACAAAATTCAATGTACTGTAGACTCATAATTTTGTTGTTTTTAATATTTTCACCAAATTTTCAACATAGCATTCTTATGACCCCACCTCATAAAGAAGGGCAGAGAAAATTTTCAACTCTTGCCCAAAGGTGATTTCACACGGGACCACAAAATCACCTTTTGGGACAGAGTTACCTAATGTCAATTCAATTGTTCATGAGGAAAGGTCCCAAAAAGGCATGTTGAAAATTTGGGCAAAAATATGCAAAAATGCCCAAGTTATACCACTGAGTTCAAAACCCCTTTGAAATACATTGAATCACATACCTGTTTTTTCAGTTCGTGGTCCAGCTTTGAAGAGTGAAGACATGTCAGTGGTCCAGAGAGGATTACAGTGTTGGACTTCTGATTGATAAGTAAGGGCTTGGGGTGCGTGGGGTGGTGGGTGCTGAGTGGGAGGGTCAGATGGGGGACTGTGCCAGATACAAAAAACATCGATGGACAGTTTTCTGTTTACAGGTTAAAAAAAAACTAAATTGAGTGGATTCCTGCACTAGGGGATTGCCACCCCCCAATTCGACTATTTCATTTTTTAAGGAGAGGAGTGGGGTGGTGGCTGCTGAAAGGGAGGGTCAGATGGGAGGATATCTTTAATAAAGGGAAAAAAAAACAATCCTGACACTGGGGGATTGGGCACCCCCCCCCAGTGCAACTATTTCATTTCTTAAGGGGGGGAGTGGGGTGGTGGGTGCCGATAGGGAGGGTTGAATGGGATATAGTTAATAAACAAAAGAAAAAAATGATCCTAACACTGGGGATTAGGCACCCCAGTGTCACTTATATGTCTCTGGGGGAGGTGTGGGGTGGTGAGTGCTGAGAGGGAGGGTCGGTGGGGATATCAATAATTTATAAATAATTTTTGGTGGAATATGGCATAATCCACCATGATGAAGATAGCTACTGAGTGCTGTTGTACATGCACTAGTAGTCCTTATATACACAATCGGTTTGGCAGCCATGATCGGCATTTTTTTCTTGAATATTACAGATATCCACCCCACCCAGCCCTCTCTATCAGCACTCACCACCCTCACACATCCCCAGAAGCATAAGAATGACACTGGGGGTGCCCAGTCCCCCAGTGTCATGATCAGGACTGCTGTTTTTTTTTTTAAAGAAAAAAAGTGCTTTGTGAGAGAACAGCTTCACAGACACGGAGGTGACTGTGATGCATGTCCAATAGGTTGTTAGGTTAGAAAGAATGCAAAGAATGTGGAGTTATTTTTCTGAAAGCAAAAGGATGGTAGGGCTCCACCCACTGTAGCCCTAAAAAGACTTTATAGAATGATACAGTGGGATATATCTTACCAGGTATTACTTCAGGATGAGATGTTGAACTTTGGAAAAAATGTATGGATATGTATAAAGTTTATTTGACTCTATGACTAGTCTAGATTGCAAACTGAGTCATTTAATTTGGTCAACAGGTTATATTACTGCTATTTCCACTACTCATACAGGTACAGGGGGAATCCTCCCTGAGACACCTGATTTCCCATTTCTATACGGCACTGACAAACCCCCCAACTACATTGTTGGATGGAGTTCTGTCCAACTTGGAAACAGAGTTAATGTTAGACTTGATTCCAGAGGACTGGTTCCAGATTTGGCATAGACAACATCAGACAATGGGCTCATATGGCTTGAGAGAATTCGGATGGAAAGTGGTAGTGAGGGTTTTCCGTACTCGGAAAATTACAGCTAGGTATCTAGCTACAAAAGACTCTTCATGCTGGAGACAGTGTGAGTCTGAGATCTCAACTCATACTCATGTTTTCTGGTCTTGTCCCATACTCACTTATTTTTGGATGGAGGTGGGGAATGCCTTGGCAGAAATTTTCCCAGACCTGGGTCCTCTAACACCTTAAATAACTATATTACACCTTCCCAAACATTTTAAACAGAGACATCAGGTTTATCTTATTAGTGTACTCCTTTCAGCGTCTAAGAAGGTCATTACAAGACTGTGGCTGCAACCCACCTCACCAACAGTTCAGAGCTGGGAAGATACTATATATGATATTTACAGGATGGAGAGTATCACAGCGATTTTGCAAGACAGAACATCTATACTTAAGACTAGATGGACCACATGGTTCACCTACATGGTCATGCATAAGCCAGATTTGGTGCCATAGTATACCCGGGATTAGGTGGAGCTGGACTTGTCCGGTCAGCCCATTTTAAATTGTTTTGGATAAGGATTTTATGATGATGCCGTCCCCAAGGTACCCATCCCATTTTACTCCCTTGAAGATTTGTCTCCCACTTTGGGGTCCTACTAGATATATACATGATATATTCTGCATATGTCATGGTAACTATGTGATAAGAATCTTGATATCTATAGGTGCTTTGACTTGACATCACACTGCATGTACCATTTAAACTGCAATAAAAACTACAGTAAAAAAAAGGTGGTCAAACAACCAACAGAGGTATCATACTAGATTTAAGAAGACATAATTTACACATAGTGGGTAAACCAGGAAATTTATAAAACATTTATCCCATGGCAGTACAGGAATTTGAATAGGTTATTGACTACAAAAATATGGGTTCATAAATATCTGTATTAGTAATGTTCCTTCATAATGAGGAAAGTAAAGCATGAAAAACTGAAGTTGCGAATGTTCTGTCCCTATTGGGTGTGTAATTTATGGTTAATACGGAACTGTACACATGAAAGGAATACAACTGAATGCTTGTTGAACTCATTGCCCTGTTAATCCCTTGCTTTTCCAACTCTTGACTGTGGGCTCTTAATTAAAGAGGAGTAGTGTGCTGTAATGTGTCTGTGCTATATGTATGTGTAGAAATTATTTTGTTTCACTTTCAATTTGCTGCATTAACTTCAATCCAGTTTTTTTATTTATACCTGATTGCAATGAATTAATAATTTTTTAGATTGTTATTGTATTAGTACTAGGTATTATCACTATTAGGCTACAGAATACAGAACATTTCTGCTATGTTTTTTATACAGACTAGAAATGCACATAAAATATTATGAAATACTATGGTGTAAATTGTGTAAATTATATAAATTATAATTATTAAATTATACGTAACTCAATTATATGAATCATAAACTATTATAAAAACTTAGTATAACAATATTCACTGATTAGATGTGGTACATTTGTTGAAGGTAAAATGGAGACACACTGACATCATCTATGGTGGTACTGGTGGGAGTGCTGATAACAACCATGATGATGATGAAGGAGAGTGACACCACTAGTTCATCTGAATGCAAGAATGCAATACCCTTTAGGAAGTGGTACATATGTTTATTACACAACTTGCTGACAGGTTTGACAGCATCATACCGGACACACAGTTTGACCTGGTATAAATACTGGAGGATCCTACTAAGGTTCATGCTACGGCAGAAATAGGAGCGATAAGGCAGGTGTGCCCACATTGCTCCATCTGCTAGTAATAACAATGCACCACTGTTCAATAGAAAATTGCCTAGTCTATGTTTGAATTGTGTCTTTGTTTTACTAGTAATTATATCAATAGACAGAGAATTCCACAGAATGATAACACACTGGGTGAAAAAGCACTTCCTTTTAGTTGTTTAAAAGCTTGCCCCATTAATTGAAGGGATGTCCTCTAGTATTTTTAGTTACTTGTTTGAAATTAAAATTCAGTTCTGTCAAAAGGTATGGATCCTGCATTAAGTGATATAAGGTTAATAGATCACCTCTCCCGTATGGCCTCCTTGCATCCCCTGGATCATCTTGGTCTCCCTCCTTGGCCACTCGAGCCTATCCTTGTCACATTGCAAATGGGGCCCAGAATTGAACTCTGTACTCCAGCTGTGGTCTGACCAGTGCTTTGTATAGTGGCATGATCACCTCCCTCCCTTCTCCTACTTGTGAAGCCCCTCCCAATGCACACCAACATTCTTGTTGCCTTACCAGCTGCTCATTCGCACTGGTTCCTAACCTTTAAAGTGTCAGCTATCCGAATTCCCAGGTCCTTTTCTTCTTCCGTGACTTGTGGTGCCCCCCCCCCAGGCAATAATTAGCTCTTGGGTTATTGTGCCCTATGTGCATTATTTTGCACTTTTTCACATTGAAAGTGAATTGCCACCTTTCCACCCACTCCTCCAGCCTGGCTAGATCCTGCCTCATTTTTTCCACTCCACCTGGAGCGTCCACCCTGCTGTAGAATTTCTGTGTCATCTGCTAACAGACGTGTCTTTCCATGTAGACCCTCCCCTAAATCCCCCACATACACATTGAACAATACGGGGCCCAACACTGATCCCTGGGGTGCCCTGCTTATCACCTCTAGTTCCCTGGAGTGCTTCCCATTGACTACCACTCTCTGAGTCCTTCCACCCAGCCAATCCTCCACCCACTTTGTAAGCTTAGCTCCCACACTCAAACTGCCTAACTTGCTTACCAACCTTCTATGGGGGACGAGTCAAACACCTTCCTGAAATCCAAGTAGGCCACATCCACTGCTCCCCCCAATCATACACCTCCATTACACCCTCAAAGAATTCTGTCAGGTTGGTTGACAAGACCTACCACCTGTGAACCCATGTTGGTTATCATCGATTAGCCCTTCCTCCTCTAGGTGTCTTGCCAGCCTCTCCTTTATGAGGGCTTCCATCAGCTTGCCTACCACGGAGATGAGACTGACTGGGTGGTAGTTGCCAGAGTCATATTTTCTCCCTCCTCTTGTATAGTGGTACCACCTCCACCCTCTCCCAGTCTCCCAGGACCCTCCCCCAATTCGAGGGATAGATTAAACAGCTTGGCCAGAGGCCCCACCAGTTCCTCCCTCAACTCCATGAGTACCCTTGGATGCACCTGATCCGGTCCCATAGCCTTGTCAGTTCTTATTCTTCCCAACTCCTCCAACACCCTCTCCTCTGTGAAGGGACCTGTGTGGGTGTAGGCAGTACATACACCATCTAAGCCATGGTGTGCAAATTTGTTTTTGAAGGGCGACATTTTGCCTGACCCCAAGGCACTATTTGTTCCACCTTCTGATGTTATAATATGATTATTGCTGCTCTGTGTAAGCAAGTCACTGTGCAAATGCATATAACTGGGTGCTGCTTTATTTTCCCCCATGCTTAACAACTGTAGATCAAACAAGTTACATCTACTAGGGGCAACAACCTGGGTGCAACAAACAGAGTAGGGGAAACAAAAAGGGTACAACTGGGTCAACAAAGAGGGTAGGGGGACAACAAACAAGGTCATAGTGTCCAAAATGGCATACAAACTTTATGTTCCTAACTACACCCCTGTGACCACCTCCTTTGCCTCTCTACCCTTTCTACCCAATAACGGCCTACTACCTTCCTTTTCGGTCATGAATACCGATGCAAAGTATTTATTGAGTAGGGTCACCTTGTCCTCATCCCCTTCTACTATCTTACCCCCCCCTTTAAGTCTTGGAATCCCTTGCCTGCTTTTCCTTCTGTCACTCACATATCTATAGAATTTTTTGTCTCCCCTCTTCACGTCCCTTGCTATTTTCTCCTCCGTGCTTGCTTTCACCTTCTTAATGGTCTTTCCCGCTTCCCTGAGTTTTTCCTTATAGAGTGCCCTCTCTTCTAACTCCTGTGACCTTTTGTAGGCTTTGAATGCCTTTTTTTCTCTCTGATGGCTTCCCTAACCCCCGCCATGAACCACAGGGGTGTTCTTCTGCTTTTGCAGTTGCTAATTTTCTGGATGCATTGCTGTGTGGCCTTCAGAATTCTTCCCTTTATTGCCCCCCACATCTGCTCTATCTCCTCTAATTGGTGAATCCCTTCAAGTTCCCTCCTTAAGATGTCCTTCATCCTCCCAAAATTTTCCCTGCTGAAGTTGAGCACCTTTATGGTTGGCTTGCCGGATTTTGACCCTGCCCAGATGGAGAACCTGACCATTTGGTGGTCATATCTCCCAAGTTCTCCCCCACTTCTATCTCCCCACGCTGTCCCCTTTGGTCAATACAACATCAAGTGTTGCCTCCCCCCAGTAGGTTAGATAACCAGCTGGTTGAGGAATGCATCCTGCATGTATTCAAGCAAGTTCCTGCTTTTTTCTGAGGTGGCTGATGGGGTTTGCCAGTCCACATTGGGCAGGTTCAGATCCCCAACCACTAGGATCTCCCCCTTTATGGCCTTTTCCTGTATTTCCCTAGCCATTTCCCTATCCACTTCTTCACTTTGATGTGGTGGTCTGTAGACCACCCCTATCCTTATTGCCCCACACCCCTTTCTGCCCAAGGTAACCCAGAGGATCTCGGCAGAACTCTTCTCCATACCCTCCACCACTAATATCCCCTCCCGCACATATGGGGCTACCCCCCATGCCCTTTTTTTCTGCCTATCCCTCCTAAAAAAACTGTACCTTTGTAACTCCACCTCCCAGCTATGGTAATCTGTCCACCGCATTTCTGTTATTGCAATCAGGTCTGGGTCATCCACTCCCACCACGGCCTGTAAGTCTACCATTTTATTCCCTAGGCTTCTGGCATTGGCTAGTATACCCTTCCAACCCATCCCACCCCATGATCCCCTTCCCTCCTGCTGTCCCTTGTTACTTGCATCGGGAGAGTGTAAGTTGTGTTATCTCCACGAGGCCAAGAATCTCCTTCCCCCTAGTGCCACACTCTCCCCTGCCTAGTTTAAATTTACGTTGATCCCCAGTCTCTCATCAATGTACCCCTGCAGCTTTGCTCTCAGTAGTCTTGCCCCTGCATCACTTATGTGTAACCTGTCCCTTACGTAGAGGTGTTCATCCACCCATGTATCCCCCAATCCCCTAGACATAAGAAGCCTTCCTCCCTGCACCACTGCCTTAGCCAAAGGTTAAATTCCTTTACCCTGAGTTGCCTGGCTGTACCAGTAGGACTTCCGAGAATGCCAGGTTCGGTGTTTATACTTTTTGTATCTGCCTTGGAATATAAAACTATTTCAATAACCCCACTAATTTTTGCTTGCATATATCAAAATCGAACAGGACAGAATTGTGATCACTATTAGCAAGTAAGGGGCCAACATGGAATTAATTTATATTTATTGTTGCAGAACTTATAACAAAATCTAGAATATTATTCCCTCTGGTGGAATTATGTACATGCTGTCTTAATCCATGCTGCTCGAGAAACATTAGGAAGTTTTTTTCAGCGAAGGTTGAGGCAATATTTTCCCTCCAATCAATATCCCCTAAGTTTAAGTCTCTCAAAAACAAGATTTCACCAATCTCATTTGCCTTCTCAATTTCAGTCAATATTTCTAGTGTATCTATACTGGTATCAGGAGGCCTGTAACAGACTCTGATTAAAATAGGTGGGGTGGACATAGTAGTTAGCTTGACCCAAATTGTTTCTGTAGCAAAGCTGTCTTTTATTTTATTAAATATTTCAAAAGTTTTCAGTCTTTCATGGAAAAATAAAGTGACTCCACTTCCACGCCTGTCAGATCTGTCTAGGTTATACAGGTTGTATCCTGGTAAGGATTTTCCCATTTGCAAGTGTTGTCCCACATTTCAGCAATTGCTATTAGGTTTAATCATCCATCCTCACTGAGTGCTATTAACTCATCCAACTTGTTAGACTCCTTGCATTTAGTAGAATACAGTTAACTTGGCCACGTTCCATTTTAATTTTATCATAGCTGAACCTCTTAAGATTAATGGACCTGTTGACGCTTGTATGACTGTGGGATGCCTCTTTTCAAATTAGTTTAAATTAACCTGGTTAAAGTGAGCAAGAATTTGTTTGCCTAATTGGTTAGCCCCTCTTTTGTTCCAATGAAAACCATCCTTGGCATACAAATGTTGTTGGTTAGTGAAGGCCACTCTGTCGTCTATAAAGGTGGCATGTTCTTTATTACACCAATTGGACAACCTTGTGTTAATACATTCAATACATTGATTTTTCTTGACGCAGGCTCTTGGTACAAAAAAGATTCCTAATAAGACCACCCTATATCCTTTTGGTTTTAGGTGTTTACCCAAGGCCAAAAGATCGAAACATATATCTTTTTTATGCAATCTGCCTATATCATTAATACCCAGCTGTAGAACTAGGTCTGTGTTTCTGCTGCCATTTTTTATAATTCTAGCAATCCTAGATGATACATCCTTAATCCTAGCTCCAGGTAAACAGATTACTGAAGTGGTTATCTTGTCAGATCTACATATAGTGCAATCTGTATATTGGATGATGGAGTCATCAATTACCTTTCTATTTCCTTGTGTGTCATTCACATTTTGTGAGGGTACTTCATTGTCATTTAAAGATGAATTATCAAGTACTTCATATTTATTAGAGGGGGGATATCCCTTTGTATATTTAGGGTGCGTCTCCCCTGCTTCCTATGTTTAGAGCAGTCAAACATATACCATTGTGTTTTTTCACTCTCGTCATCGTCTCTAACATTTTTAGATAGATTATTTGTTTCTAGTATCAGATCTTGGTAATCTCCTTCTTCCCTGTTTCTTTTTTATTCTCTCCCTGTGCTTGCTCAATAAGGTAATTCTCTGCTAAAATTGATTGTACAAATGAGGCAATCTTGTCAATTTCAGAGGTTTCCTTTTAAGTTTTGAATTTCTAGCTTAAGTGATTTTATTTCTTCAATCACTGAGAAATATGCAGTACATTTTCCATATGTAAAGGTGTCACTTGTTTTTGTACTGGGTTTTCAATATATACATAGTACATCTGTTACACACCACTAGGGGACCATTTTTCCTTAGTAACTTAAGTAAATTCTCAGTTTGTTCCAGTGCTTGCATGTCATTTGAGGAACCAAAATAAGGATGACTAAACAAATGATGCAGGACATGAGTTTAGCAAGTAGAAAAATGGAGTGAAAAATATTAATACACAGAAACATTAAAGGCCACCTACTTCTGGCAAGGAGAAGGATGTAAAATTCCTGGTCCTCTGTACCTTCTGTCCAAGCAGACACACTTGCATCTGCTTGCATCACCTCCACCCATGCTTGTCTCCGCTCGAAGGGGCCAAGAAATTTACACAGTGCCCAACCCAGAAGTGCTGCTGTAGATGTCAGAGCACCGTCAGCTACCAGAGTGTTAAACGACTTTTTAAAAACAAACTAAAAGGCTATAGCTGCTGTAGCTGCCAGAGATGTGCAGCTTTCTTAGTGGCTGCTAAAAAGTTTACAGGTTTCTGACACCAGAAGCTCTGTTATCCATCCAGTAGTTCCCCTCTGCTGTCAGTTAACAAACTTATCTTGAAGCTGATGCACCACCAAACTGACAGCCAGTGCAGATCATGGAGCACCAGCATCCTATGTTCAGCAAGGAGTGTCCCAGCAATCCACCAAACTGACAGCCAGTGCAGATCATGGAGCACCAGCATCCTATGTTCAGCATGGAGTGTCCCAGCAATCCACCAAACTGACAGCCAGTGCAGATCATGGAGCACCAGCATCCTATGTTCAGCATGGAGTGTCCCAGCAATCCACCAAACTGACAGCCAGTGCAGATCATGGAGCACCAGCATCCTATGTTCAGCATGGAGTGTCCCAGCAATCCACCAAACTGACAGCCAGTGCAGATCATGGAGCACCAGCATCCTATGTTCAGCATGGAGTGTCCCAGCAATCCACCAAACTGACAGCCAGTGCAGATCATGGAGCACCAGCATCCTATGTTCAGCATGGAGTGCCCAGCAATCCACCAAACTGACAGCCAGTGCAGATCATGGAGCACCAGCATCCTATGTTCAGCATGGAGTGTCCCAGCAATCCACCAAACTGACAGCCAGTGCAGATCATGGAGCACCAGCATCATATGTTCAGCATGGAGTGTCCCAGCAATCCACCAAACTGACAGCCAGTGCAGATCGTGGAGCACCAGCATCCTATGTTCAGCATGGAGTGTCCCAGCAATCCACCAAACTGACAGCCAGTGCAGATCATGGAGCACCAGCATCATATGTTCAGCATGGAGTGTCCCAGCAATCCACCAAACTGACAGCCAGTGCAGATCATGGAGCACCAGCATCATATGTTCAGCATGGAGTGTCCCAGCAATCCACCAAACTGACAGCCAGTGCAGATCATGGAGCACCAGCATCATATGTTCAGCATGGAGTGTCCCAGCAATCCACCAAACTGACAGCCAGTGCAGATCATGGAGCACCAGCATCCTATGTTCAGCATGGAGTGTCCCAGCAATCCACCAAACTGACAGCCAGTGCAGATCATGGAGCACCAGCATCATATGTTCAGCATGGAGTCTCCCAGCAATCCGCCAGACTGACAGCCAGTGCAGATCATGGAGCACCAGCATCCTATGTTCAGCATGGAGTGTCCCAGCAATCCACCAAACTGACAGCCAGTGCAGATCATGGAGCACCAGCATCATATGTTCAGCATGGAGTGTCCCAGCAATCCACCAAACTGACAGCCAGTGCAGATCATGGAGCACCAGCATCCTATGTTCAGCATGGAGTGTCCAAGCAATCCACCAAACTGACAGCCAGTGCAGATCATGGAGCACCAGCATCCTATGTTCAGCATGGAGTGTCCCAGCAATCCACCAAACTGACAGCCAGTGCAGATCGTGGAGCACCAGCATCACTATGTTCAGCATGGAGTGTCCCAGCAATCCACCAAACTGACAGCCAGTGCAGATCATGGAGCACCAGCATCATATGTTCAGCATGGAGTGTCCCAGCAATCCACCAAACTGACAGCCAGTGCAGATCATGGAGCACCAGCATCATATGTTCAGCATGGAGTGTCCCAGCAATCCACCAAACTGACAGCCAGTGCAGATCATGGAGCACCAGCATCCTATGTTCAGCATGGAGTGTCCCAGCAATCCACCAAACTGACAGCCAGTGCAGATCATGGAGCACCAGCATCATATGTTCAGCATGGAGTGTCCCAGCAATCCACCAAACTGACAGCCAGTGCAGATCATGGAGCACCAGCATCATATGTTCAGCATGGAGTGTCCCAGCAATCCACCAAACTGACAGCCAGTGCAGATCATGGAGCACCAGCATCCTATGTTCAGCATGGAGTGTCCCAGCAATCCACCAAACTGACAGCCAGTGCAGATCGTGGAGCACCAGCATCATATGTTCAGCATGGAGTGTCCCAGCAATCCACCAAACTGACAGCCAGTGCAGATCATGGAGCACCAGCATCCTATGTTCAGCAAGGAGTGCCCCAGCAATCCACCAAACTGACAGCCAGTGCAGAGGTGAGCACCAGCATCATATGTTCAGCATGGAGTGCCCCAGCAATCCACCAAACTGACAGCCAGTGCAGATCGTGGAGCACCAGCATCATATGTTCAGCATGGAGTGTCCCAGCAATCCATCAAACTGACAGCCAGTGCAGATCAGTGGAGCACCAGCATCATATGTTCAGCATGGAGTGTCCCAGCAATCCACCAAACTGACAGCCAGTGCAGATCATGGGAGCACCAGCATCCTATGTTCAGCATGGAGTGTCCCAGCAATCGACCAAACTGACAGCCAGTGCAGATCATGGAGCACCAGCATCCTATGTTCAGCATGGAGTGCCCCAGCAATCCGCCAGACTGACAGCCAGTGCAGATCGTGGAGCACCAGCATCCTATGTTCAACATGGAGTGTGCAAGCAATCCGCCAGACTGACAGCCAGTGCAGATCATGGAGCACCAGCATCATATGTTCAGCATGGAGTGCCCAAGCAATCCACCAAACTGACAGCCAGTGCAGATCATGGAGCACCAGCATCATATGTTCAGCATGGAGTGTCCCAGCAATCCACCAAACTGACAGCCAGTGCAGATCATGGAGCACCAGCATCATATGTTCAGCATGGAGTTCCCAGCAATCCCCAAACTGACAGCCAGTGCAGATCGTGGAGCACCAGCATCATATGTTCAGCATGGAGTGTCCCAGCAATCCACCAAACTGACAGCCAGTGCAGATCATGGAGCACCAGCATCATATGTTCAGCATGGAGTGCCCCAGCAATCCACCAAACTGACAGCCAGTGCAGATCATGGAGCACCAGCATCATATGTTCAGCATGGAGTGTCCCAGCAATCCACCAAACTGACAGCCAGTGCAGATCATGGAGCACCAGCATCATATGTTCAGCATGGAGTGTCCCAGCAATCCACCAAACTGACAGCCAGTGCAGATCGTGGAGCACCAGCATCCAAATGTTCAGCATGGAGTGTCCCAGCAATCCACCAAACTGACAGCCAGTGCAGATCGTGGAGCACCAGCATCCTATGTTCAGCATGGAGTGTCCCAGCAATCCACCAAACTGACAGCCAGTGCAGATCATGGAGCACCAGCATCCTATGTTCAGCATGGAGTGTCCCAGCAATCCACCAAACTGACAGCCAGTGCAGATCATGGAGCACCAGCATCCTATGTTCAGCATGGAGTGTCCCAGCAATCCACCAAACTGACAGCCAGTGCAGATCGTGGAGCACCAGCATCCTATGTTCAGCATGGAGTTCCCAGCAATCCACCAAACTGACAGCCAGTGCAGATCATGGAGCACCAGCATCATATGTTCAGCATGGAGTGCCCCAGCAATCCACCAAACTGACAGCCAGTGCAGATCAGGAGCACCAGCATCATATGTTCAGCATGGAGTGTCCCAGCAATCCACCAAACTGACAGCAGTGCAGATCATGGAGCACCAGCATCCTATGTTCAGCATGGAGTGTCCCAGCAATCCACCAAACTGACAGCCAGTGCAGATCATGGAGCACCAGCATCATATGTTCAGCATGGAGTGCCCCAGCAATCCACCAAACTGACAGCCAGTGCAGATCATGGAGCACCAGCATCATATGTTCAGCATGGAGTGTCCCAGCAATCCACCAAACTGACAGCCAGTGCAGATCATGGAGCACCAGCATCATATGTTCAGCATGGAGTGTCCCAGCAATCCACCAAACTGACAGCCAGTGCAGATCATGGAGCACCAGCATCCTATGTTCAGCATGGAGTGTCCCAGCAATCCACCAAACTGACAGCCAGTGCAGATCATGGAGCACCAGCATTCTATGTTCAGCATGGAGTGTTCCAGCAATCCACCAAACTGACAGCCAGTGCAGATCATGGAGCACCAGCATCTATGTTCAGCATGGGTGTCCCAGCAATCCACCAAACTGACAGCCAGTGCAGATCATGGAGCACCAGCATCATATGTTCAGCATGGAGTGTCCCAGCAATCCACCAAACTGACAGCCAGTGCAGATCATGGAGCACCAGCATCCTATGTTCAGCATGGAGTGCCCAGCAATCCACCAAACTGACAGCCAGTGCAGATCATGGAGCACCAGCATCATATGTTCAGCATGGAGTGTCCCAGCAATCCACCAAACTGACAGCCAGTGCAGATCATGGAGCACCAGCATCCTATGTTCAGCATGGAGTGTCCCAGCAATCCACCAAACTGACAGCCAGTGCAGATCATGGAGCACCAGCATCATATGTTCAGCATGGAGTGTCCCAGCAATCCACCAAACTGACAGCCAGTGCAGATCATGGAGCACCAGCATCATATGTTCAGCATGGAGTGTCCCAGCAATCCACCAAACTGACAGCCAGTGCAGATCATGGAGCACCAGCATCCTATGTTCAGCATGGAGTGTCCCAGCAATCCACCAAACTGACAGCCAGTGCAGATCTGGAGCACCAGCATCATATGTTCAGCATGGAGTGTCCCAGCAATCCACCAAACTGACAGCCAGTGCAGATCATGGAGCACCAGCATCCTATGTTCAGCATGGAGTGTCCCAGCAATCCACCAAACTGACAGCCAGTGCAGATCATGGAGCACCAGCATCCTATGTTCAGCATGGAGTGTCCCAGCAATCCACCAAACTGACAGCCAGTGCAGATCATGGAGCACCAGCATCCATATTTCAGCATGGAGTGTCCCAGCAATCCACCAAACTGACAGCCAGTGCAGATCGTGGAGCACCAGCATCTTATGTTCAGCATGGAGTGTCCCAGCAATCCACCAAACTGACAGCCAGTGCAGATCATGGAGCACCAGCATCATATGTTCAGCATGGAGTGCCCCAGCAATCCACCAAACTGACAGCCAGTGCAGATCATGGAGCACCAGCATCATATGTTCAGCATGGAGTGTCCCAGCAATCCACCAAACTGACAGCCAGTGCAGATCATGGAGCACCAGCATCCTATTGTTCAGCATGGAGTGTCCCAGCAATCCACCAAACTGACAGCCAGTGCAGATCATGGAGCACCAGCATCCTATGTTCAGCATGGAGTGTCCCAGCAATCCACCAAACTGACAGCCAGTGCAGATCATGGAGCACCAGCATCTATATTCAGCATGGAGTGTCCCAGCAATCCACCAAACTGACAGCCAGTGCAGATCATGGAGCACCAGCATCATATGTTCAGCATGGAGTGTCCCAGCAATCCACCAAACTGACAGCCAGTGCAGATCATGGAGCACCAGCATCATATGTTCAGCATGGAGTGTCCCAGCAATCCACCAAACTGACAGCCAGTGCAGATCATGGAGCACCAGCATCCTATGTTCAGCATGGAGTGTCCAGCAATCCACCAAACTGACAGCCAGTGCAGATCGTGGAGCACCAGCATCCTATGTTCAGCATGGAGTGTCCCAGCAATCCACCAAACTGACAGCCAGTGCAGATCATGGAGCACCAGCATCCTATTTCAGCATGGAGTGTCCCAGCAATCCACCAAACTGACAGCCAGTGCAGATCGTGGAGCACCAGCATCCTATGTTCAGCATGGAGTGTCCCAGCAATCCACCAAACTGACAGCCAGTGCAGATCATGGAGCACCAGCATCATATGTTCAGCATGGGTCCCAGCAATCACCAAACTGACAGCCAGTGCAGATCATGGAGCACCAGCATCCTATGTTCAGCATGGAGTGTCCCAGCAATCCACCAAACTGACAGCCAGTGCAGATCATGGAGCACCAGCATCATATGTTCAGCATGAGGTGTCCCAGCAATCCACCAAACTGACAGCCAGTGCAGATCGTGGAGCACCAGCATCATATGTTCAGCATGGAGTGTCCCAGCAATCCACCAAACTGACAGCCAGTGCAGATCATGGAGCACCAGCATCATATGTTCAGCATGGGTGTCCAGCAATCCACCAAACTGACAGCCAGTGCAGATCATGGAGCACCAGCATCATATGTTCAGCATGGAGTGTCCCAGCAATCCACCAAACTGACAGCCAGTGCAGATCATGGAGCACCAGCATCATATGTTCAGCATGGAGTGTCCCAGCAATCCACCAAACTGACAGCCAGTGCAGATCATGGAGCACCAGCATCATATGTTCAGCATGGAGTGCCCCAGCAATCCACCAAACTGACAGCCAGTGCAGATCATGGAGCACCAGCATCATATGTTCAGCATGGAGTGTCCCAGCAATCCACCAAACTGACAGCCAGTGCAGATCATGGAGCACCAGCATCTATGTTCAGCATGGAGTGTCCCAGCAATCCACCAAACTGACAGCCAGTGCAGATCGTGGAGCACCAGCATCCTATTTCAGCATGGAGTGTCCCAGCAATCCACCAAACTGACAGCCAGTGCAGATCGTGGAGCACCAGCATCCTATGTTCAGCATGGAGTGTCCCAGCAATCCACCAAACTGACAGCCAGTGCAGATCATGGAGCACCAGCATCCTATGTTCAGCATGGAGTGTCCCAGCAATCCACCAAACTGACAGCCAGTGCAGATCGTGGAGCACCAGCATCCTATGTTCAGCATGGATGTCCCAGCAATCCACCAAACTGACAGCCAGTGCAGATCATGGAGCACCAGCATCCTATATGTTCAGCATGGAGTGTCCCAGCAATCCACCAAACTGACAGCCAGTGCAGATCATGGAGCACCAGCATCCTATGTTCAGCATGGAGTGTCCCAGCAATCCACCAAACTGACAGCCAGTGCAGATCATGGAGCACCAGCATCCTATGTTCAGCATGGAGTGTCCCAGCAATCCACCAAACTGACAGCCAGTGCAGATCATGGAGCACCAGCATCATATGTTCAGCATGGGTGTCCCAGCAATCCACCAAACTGACAGCCAGTGCAGATCGTGGAGCACCAGCATCATATGTTCAGCATGGAGTGTCCCAGCAATCCACCACTGACAGCCAGTGCAGATCATGGAGCACCAGCATCCTATGTTCAGCATGGAGTGTCCAGCAATCCACCAAACTGACAGCCAGTGCAGATCGTGGAGCACCAGCATCCTATGTTCAGCATGGAGTGTCCCAGCAATCGACCAAACTGACAGCCAGTGCAGATCATGGAGCACCAGCATCCTATGTTCAGCATGGAGTGTCCCCGCAATCGCCAAACTGACAGCCAGTGCAGATCATGGAGGACCAGCATCCTATGTTCAGCATGCAGTGCCCAGCAATCCACCAAACTGACAGCCAGTGCAGATCATGGAGCACCAGCATCATATGTTCAGCATGGAGTGTCCCAGCAATCCACCAAACTGACAGCCAGTGCAGATCATGGAGCACCAGCATCATATGTTCAGCATGGAGTGCCCCAGCAATCCACCAAACTGACAGCCAGTGCAGATCATGGAGCACCAGCATCATATGTTCAGCATGGAGTGTCCCAGCAATCCACCAAACTGACAGCCAGTGCAGATCATGGAGCACCAGCATCATATGTTCAGCACGGAGTATCCCAGCAATCCACCAAACTGACAGCCAGTGCAGATCATGGAGCACCAGCATCCTATGTTCAGCATGGAGTGTCCCAGCAATCCACCAAACTGACAGCCAGTGCAGATCATGGAGCACCAGCATCATATGTTCAGCATGGAGTGTCCCAGCAATCCACCAAACTGAGAGCCAGTGCAGATCATGGAGCACCAGCATCCTATGTTCAGCATGGAGTGTCCCAGCAATCCACCAAACTGACAGCCAGTGCAGATCGTGGAGCACCAGCATCCTATGTTCAGCATGGAGTGTCCCAGCAATCCACCAAACTGACAGCCAGTGCAGATCGTGGAGCACCAGCATCCTATGTTCAGCATGGAGTGTCCCAGCAATCCACCAAACTGACAGCCAGTGCAGATCGTGGAGCACCAGCATCCTATGTTCAGCATGGAGTGTCCCAGCAATCCACCAAACTGACAGCCAGTGCAGATCATGGAGCACCAGCATCATATGTTCAGCATGGAGTGCCCCAGCAATCCACCAAACTGACAGCCAGTGCAGATCATGGAGCACCAGCATCATATGTTCAGCATGGAGTGTCAGCAATCCACCAAACTGACAGCCAGTGCAGATCGTGGAGCACCAGCATCCTATGTTCAGCATGGAGTGTCCCAGCAATCCACCAAACTGACAGCCAGTGCAGATCGTGGAGCACCAGCATCCATATGTTCAGCATGGAGTGTCCCAGCAATCCACCAAACTGACAGCCAGTGCAGATCATGGAGCACCAGCATCCTATGTTCAGCATGGAGTGTCCCATCAATCCACCAAACTGACAGCCAGTGCAGATCATGGAGCACCAGCATCCTATGTTCAGCATGGAGTGTCCCAGCAATCCACCAAACTGACAGCCAGTGCAGATCGTGGAGCACCAGCATCTTATGTTCAGCATGGAGTTCCCCAGCAATCCACCAAACTGACAGCCAGTGCAGATCATGGAGCACCAGCGTCATATGTTCAGCATGGAGTGCCCCATCAATCCACCAAACTGACAGCCAGTGCAGATCATGGAGCACCAGCATCTATATTCAGCATGGAGTGTCCCAGCAATCCACCAAACTGACAGCCAGTGCAGATCGTGGAGCACCAGCATCATATGTTCAGCATGGAGTGTCTCAGCAATCCACCAAACTGACAGCCAGTGCAGATCATGGAGCACCAGCATCATATGTTCAGCATGGAGTGTCCAAGCAATCCACCAACTGACAGCCAGTGCAGATCATGGAGCACCAGCATCCTATGTTCAGCATGGAGTGTCCCAGCAATCCACCAAACTGACAGCCAGTGCAGATCATGGAGCACCAGCATCCTATGTTCAGCATGGGTGCTCAGCAATCCACCAAACTGACAGCCAGTGCAGATCGTGGAGCACCAGCATCCTATGTTCAGCATGGAGTGTCCCAGCAATCCACCAAACTGACAGCCAGTGCAGATCATGGAGCACCAGCATCCTATGTTCAGCATGGAGTGTCCCAGCAATCGACCAAACTGACAGCCAGTGCAGATCATGGAGCACCAGCATCCTATGTTCAGCATGGAGTGTCCCGCAATCGACCAAACTGACAGCCAGTGCAGATCATGGAGCACCAGCATCCTATGTTCAGCATGGGTCTCCCAGCAATCCACCAAACTGACAGCCAGTGCAGATCATGGAGCACCAGCATCATATGTTCAGCATGGAGTGTCCCAGCAATCCACCAAACTGACAGCCAGTGCAGATCATGGAGCACCAGCATCATATGTTCAGCATGGAGTGTCCCAGCAATCCACCAAACTGACAGCCAGTGCAGATCATGGAGCACCAGCATCATATGTTCAGCATGGAGTGTCCCAGCAATCCACCAAACTGACAGCCAGTGCAGATCATGGAGCACCAGCATCATATGTTCAGCATGGAGTGTCCCAGCAATCCACCAAACTGACAGCCAGTGCAGATCATGGAGCACCAGCATCCTATGTTCAGCATGGAGTGTCCCAGCAATCCACCAAACTGACAGCCAGTGCAGATCATGGAGCACCAGCATCATATGTTCAGCATGGAGTGTCCCAGCAATCCACCAAACTGACAGCCAGTGCAGATCATGGAGCACCAGCATCCTATGTTCAGCATGGAGTGTCCCAGCAATCCACCAAACTGACAGCCAGTGCAGATCGTGGAGCACCAGCATCATATGTTCAGCATGGGTGTCCCAGCAATCCACCAAACTGACAGCCAGTGCAGATCATGGAGCACCAGCATCCTATGTTCAGCATGGAGTGTCCCAGCAATCCACCAAACTGACAGCCAGTGCAGATCGTGGAGCACCAGCATCCTATGTTCAGCATGGAGTGTCCCAGCAATCCACCAAACTGACAGCCAGTGCAGATCATGGAGCACCAGCATCCTATGTTCAGCATGGAGTGTCCCAGCAATCCACCAAACTGACAGCCAGTGCAGATCATGGAGCACCAGCATCATATATTCAGCATGGAGTGTCCAAGCAATTCACCAAACTGACAGCGAGTGCAGATCATGGAGCACCAGCATCATATGTTCAGCATGGAGTGTCCCAGCAATCCACCAAACTGACAGCCAGTGCAGATCATGGAGCACCAGCATCATATGTTCAGCATGGAGTGTCCCAGCAATCCACCAAACTGACAGCCAGTGCAGATCATGGAGCACCAGCATCATATGTTCAGCATGGAGTGTCCCAGCAATCCACCAAACTGACAGCCAGTGCAGATCATGGAGCACCAGCATCCTATGTTCAGCATGGAGTGTCCCAGCAATCCACCAAACTGACAGCCAGTGCAGATCATGGAGCACCAGCATCCTATGTTCAGCATGGAGTGTCCCAGCAATCCACCAAACTGACAGCCAGTGCAGATCATGGAGCACCAGCATCATATGTTCAGCATGGAGTTCCCAGCAATCCACCAAACTGACAGCCAGTGCAGATCGTGGAGCACCAGCATCATATGTTCAGCATGGAGTGTCCCAGCAATCCACCAAACTGACAGCCAGTGCAGATCGTGGAGCACCAGCATCATATGTTCAGCATGGAGTGTCCCAGCAATCCACCAAACTGACAGCCAGTGCAGATCGTGGAGCACCAGCATCTATATTCAGCATGGAGTGTCCCAGCAATCCACCAAACTGACAGCCAGTGCAGATCATGGAGCACCAGCATCCTATGTTCAGCATGGAGTGTCCCAGCAATCCCCAAACTGACAGCCAGTGCAGATCGTGGAGCACCAGCATCCTATGTTCAGCATGGAGTGTCCAGCAATCCACCAAACTGACAGCCAGTGCAGATCATGGAGCACCAGCATCATATGTTCAGCATGGAGTGCCCCAGCAATCCACCAAACTGACAGCCAGTGCAGATCATGGAGCACCAGCATCATATGTTCAGCATGGGTGCCCCAGCAATCCACCAAACTGACAGCCAGTGCAGATCATGGAGCACCAGCATCATATGTTCAGCATGGAGTTCCCAGCAATCCACCAAACTGACAGCCAGTGCAGATCATGGAGCACCAGCATCATATGTTCAGCATGGAGTGTCCCAGCAATCCACCAAACTGACAGCCAGTGCAGATCATGGAGCACCAGCATCATATGTTCAGCATGGAGTGCCCCAGCAATCCACCAAACTGACAGCCAGTGCAGATCATGGAGCACCAGCATCATATGTTCAGCATGGAGTGTCCCAGCAATCACCAAACTGACAGCCAGTGCAGATCGTGGAGCACCAGCATCCTATGTTCAGCATGGAGTGTCCCAGCAATCCACCAAACTGACAGCCAGTGCAGATCGTGGAGCACCAGCATCTATGTTCAGCATGGGTGTCCCAGCAATCCACCAAACTGACAGCCAGTGCAGATCGTGGAGCACCAGCATCCTATGTTCAGCATGGGTGTCCCAGCAATCCACCAAACTGACAGCCAGTGCAGATCATGGAGCACCAGCATCCTATGTTCAGCATGGAGTGTCCCAGCAATCCACAAACTGACAGCCAGTGCAGATCGTGGAGCACCAGCATCTATGTTCAGCATGGAGTGTCCCAGCAATCCACCAAACTGACAGCCAGTGCAGATCGTGGAGCACCAGCATCCTATGTTCAGCATGGAGTGTCCCAGCAATCCACCAAACTGACAGCCAGTGCAGATCGTGGAGCACCAGCATCTATGTTCAGCATGGAGTGTCCCACAATCCGCCAAACTGACAGCCAGTGCAGATCATGGAGCACCAGCATCATATGTTCAGCATGGAGTGCCCCAGCAATCCACCAAACTGACAGCCAGTGCAGATTCATGGAGCACCAGCATCATATGTTCAGCATGGAGTGCCCAGCAATCCACCAAACTGACAGCCAGTGCAGATCATGGAGCACCAGCATCATATATTTCAGCATGGAGTGTCCCAGCAATCCACCAAACTGACAGCCAGTGCAGATCATGGAGCACCAGCATCCTATGTTCAGCATGGAGTGTCCCAGCAATCCACCAAACTGACAGCCAGTGCAGATCATGGAGCACCAGCATCCTATGTTCAGCATGGAGTGTCCCAACAATCACCAAACTGACAGCCAGTGCAGATCATGGAGCACCAGCATCCTATGTTCAGCATGGAGTGTCCCAGCAATCCACCAAACTGACAGCCAGTGCAGATCGTGGAGCACCAGCATCCTATGTTCAGCATGGAGTGTCCCAGCAATCCACCAAACTGACAGCCAGTGCAGATCGTGGAGCACCAGCATCCTATGTTCAGCATGGAGTGTCCCAGCAATCCACCAAACTGACAGCCAGTGCAGATCGTGGAGCACCAGCATCCTATGTTCAGCATGGAGTGTCCCAGCAATCCACCAAACTGACAGCCAGTGCAGATCGTGGAGCACCAGCATCCTATGTTCAGCATGGAGTGTCCCAGCAATCCACCAAACTGACAGCCAGTGCAGATCGTGGAGCACCAGCATCCATATTTCAGCATGGAGTGCCCCAGCAATCCACCAAACTGACAGCCAGTGCAGATCGTGGAGCACCAGCATCATATGTTCAGCATGGAGTGTCCCAGCAATCCACCAAACTGACAGCCATTGCAGATCGTGGAGCACCAGCATCATATGTTCAGCATGGAGTGTCCCAGCAATCCACCAAACTGACAGCCAGTGCAGATCATGGAGCACCAGCATCATATGTTCAGCATGGAGTGTCCCAGCAATCCACCAAACTGACAGCCAGTGCAGATCATGGAGCACCAGCATCATATGTTCAGCATGGAGTGTCCCAGCAATCCACCAAACTGACAGCCAGTGCAGATCGTGGAGCACCAGCATCCTATGTTCAGCATGGGTGTCCCAGCAATCCACCAAACTGACAGCCAGTGCAGATCGTGGAGCACCAGCATCCTATGTTCGGAGTGTCCCAGCAATCCGCAAACTGACAGCCAGTGCAGATCATGGAGCACCAGCATCCTATGTTCAGCATGGGTGTCCCAGCAATCACGCAAACTGACAGCCAGTGCAGATCGTGGAGCACCAGCATCCTATGTTCAGCATGGAGTGTCCCAGCAATCCGCCAAACTGACAGCCAGTGCAGATCGTGGAGCACCAGCATCATATGTTCAGCATGGGTGTCCCAGCAATCCACCAAACTGACAGCCAGTGCAGATCATGGAGCACCAGCATCCTATGTTCAGCATGGGTGTCCCAGCAATCCACCAAACTGACAGCCAGTGCAGATCGTGGAGCACCAGCATCATATGTTCAGCATGGAGTGTCCCAGCAATCCACCAAACTGACAGCCAGTGCAGATCATGGAGCACCAGCATCATATGTTCAGCATGGAGTGTCCCAGCAATCCACCAAACTGACAGCCAGTGCAGATCATGGAGCACCAGCATCATATGTTCAGCATGGAGTGTCCCAGCAATCCACCAAACTGACAGCCAGTGCAGATCATGGAGCACCAGCATCCTATGTTCAGCATGGAGTGTCCCAGCAATCCACCAAACTGACAGCCAGTGCAGATCATGGAGCACCAGCATCCTATGTTCAGCATGGAGTGTCCCAGCAATCCACCAAACTGACAGCCAGTGCAGATCATGGAGCACCAGCATCCTATGTTCAGCATGGAGTGTCCCAGCAATCCACCAAACTGACAGCCAGTGCAGATCATGGAGCACCAGCATCTATGTTCCAGCATGGGTGTCCCAGCAATCCACCAAACTGACAGCCAGTGCAGATCATGGAGCACCAGCATCATATGTTCAGCATGGGTGTCCCAGCAATCCACCAAACTGACAGCCAGTGCAGATCATGGAGCACCAGCATCCTATATTCAGCATGGAGTGTCCCAGCAATCCGCAAACTGACAGCCAGTGCAGATCATGGAGCACCAGCATCCTATGTTCAGCATGGAGTGTCCCAGCAATCCACCAAACTGACAGCCAGTGCAGATCATGGAGCACCAGCATCTATGTTCAGCATGGAGTGTCCCAGCAATCCACCAAACTGAGCCAGTGCAGATCGTGGAGCACCAGCATCCTATATTCAGCATGGAGTGTCCCAGCAATCCACCAAACTGACAGCCAGTGCAGATCATGGAGCACCAGCATCATATGTTCAGCATGGGTGCCCCAGCAATCCACCAAACTGACAGCCAGTGCAGATCATGGAGCACCAGCATCATATGTTCAGCATGGGTGTCCCAGCAATCCACCAAACTGACAGCCAGTGCAGATCATGGAGCACCAGCATCATATGTTCAGCATGGAGTGTCCCAGCAATCCACCAAACTGACAGCCAGTGCAGATCGTGGAGCACCAGCATCTATATGTTCAGCATGGGTGCCCCAGCAATCCACCAAACTGACAGCCAGTGCAGATCGTGGAGCACCAGCATCATATGTTCAGCATGGAGTGTCCCAGCAATCCACCAAACTGACAGCCAGTGCAGATCATGGAGCACCAGCATCATATGTTCAGCATGGAGTGTCCCAGCAATCCACCAAACTGACAGCCAGTGCAGATCATGGAGCACCAGCATCATATGTTCAGCATGGAGTGTCCCAGCAATCCACCAAACTGACAGCCAGTGCAGATCATGGAGCACCAGCATCCT
Source organism: Neoceratodus forsteri (assembly GCA_016271365.2). Classification (NCBI taxonomy): domain Eukaryota; kingdom Metazoa; phylum Chordata; order Ceratodontiformes; family Ceratodontidae; genus Neoceratodus; species Neoceratodus forsteri. The sequence continues at coordinate 632,432,624 of CM057450.1, read as the reverse complement.
ATGTTCAGCATGGAGTGTCCCAGCAATCCACCAAACTGACAGCCAGTGCAGATCATGGAGCACCAGCATCCTATGTTCAGCATGGAGTGTCCCAGCAATCCACCAAACTGACAGCCAGTGCAGATCATGGAGCACCAGCATCCTATGTTCAGCATGGAGTGTCCCAGCAATCCACCAAACTGACAGCCAGTGCAGATCATGGAGCACCAGCATCCTATGTTCAGCATGGAGTGTCCCAGCAATCCACCAAACTGACAGCCAGTGCAGATCGTGGAGCACCAGCATCCTATGTTCAGCATGGAGTGCCCAGCAATCCACCAAACTGACAGCCAGTGCAGATCGTGGAGCACCAGCATCCTATGTTCAGCATGGAGTGCCCCAGCAATCCACCAAACTGACAGCCAGTGCAGATCGCGGAGCACCAGCATCATATGTTCAGCATGGGTGCCCCGCAATCCACCAAACTGACAGCCAGTGCAGATCATGGAGCACCAGCATCCTATGTTCAGCATGGAGTGTCCCAGCAATCCACCAAACTGACAGCCAGTGCAGATCATGGAGCACCAGCATCCTATGTTCAGCATGGAGTGTCCCAGCAATCCACCAAACTGACAGCCAGTGCAGATCGTGGAGCACCAGCATCATATGTTCAGCATGGAGTGTCCCAGCAATCCACCAAACTGACAGCCAGTGCAGATCGTGGAGCACCAGCATCCTATGTTCAGCATGGAGTGTCCCAGCAATCGACCAAACTGACAGCCAGTGCAGATCATGGAGCACCAGCATCCTATGTTCAGCATGGAGTGTCCCAGCAATCCACCAAACTGACAGCCAGTGCAGATCGTGGAGCACCAGCATCATATGTTCAGCATGGAGTGTCCCAGCAATCCACCAAACTGACAGCCAGTGCAGATCTGGAGCACCAGCATCCATATGTTCAGCATGGGTGTCCAGCAATCCACCAAACTGACAGCCAGTGCAGATCATGGAGCACCAGCATCCTATATTCAGCATGGAGTGTCCCAGCAATCCACCAAACTGACAGCCAGTGCAGATCGTGGAGCACCAGCATCATATGTTCAGCATGGAGTGTCCCAGCAATCCACCAAACTGACAGCCAGTGCAGATCATGGAGCACCAGCATCCTATGTTCAGCATGGAGTGCCCCAGCAATCCACCAAACTGACAGCCAGTGCAGATCGTGGAGCACCAGCATCCTATGTTCAGCATGGAGTGTCCCAGCAATCCACCAAACTGACAGCCAGTGCAGATCGTGGAGCACCAGCATCCTATGTTCAGCATGGAGTGTCCCAGCAATCCACCAAACTGACAGCCAGTGCAGATCGTGGAGCACCAGCATCATATGTTCAGCATGGGTGTCCCAGCAATCCACCAAACTGACAGCCAGTGCAGATCATGGAGCACCAGCATCCTATGTTCAGCATGGAGTGTCCCAGCAATCCACCAAACTGACAGCCAGTGCAGATCATGGAGCACCAGCATCCTATATTCAGCATGGAGTGTCCCAGCAATCCACCAAACTGACAGCCAGTGCAGATCGTGGAGCACCAGCATCCTATGTTCAGCATGGGTGTCCCAGCAATCCAAACTGACAGCCAGTGCAGATCATGGAGCACCAGCATCCTATGTTCAGCATGGAGTGTCCCAGCAATCCACCAAACTGACAGCCAGTGCAGATCATGGAGCACCAGCATCCTATGTTCAGCATGGGTGTCCCAGCAATCCACCAAACTGACAGCCAGTGCAGATCGTGGAGCACCAGCATCCCTATGTTCAGCATGGAGTGTCCCAGCAATCCACCAAACTGACAGCCAGTGCAGATCATGGAGCACCAGCATCCTATGTTCAGCATGGGTGTCCCAGCAATCCACCAACTGACAGCCAGTGCAGATCGTGGAGCACCAGCATCCTATGTTCAGCATGGAGTGTCCCAGCAATCCACCAAACTGACAGCCAGTGCAGATCGTGGAGCACCAGCATCCTATGTTCAGCATGGAGTGTCCCAGCAATCCACCAAACTGACAGCCAGTGCAGATCGTGGAGCACCAGCATCATATGTTCAGCATGGAGTGTCCCAGCAATCCGCCAAACTGACAGCCAGTGCAGATCATGGAGCACCAGCATCCTATGTTCAGCATGGAGTGTCCCAGCAATCCACCAAACTGACAGCCAGTGCAGATCATGGAGCACCAGCATCCTATGTTCAGCATGGAGTGTCCCAGCAATCCACCAAACTGACAGCCAGTGCAGATCGTGGAGCACCAGCATCCTATGTTCAGCATGGGTGTCCCAGCAATCCACCAAACTGACAGCCAGTGCAGATCATGGAGCACCCAGCATCCTATGTTCAGCATGGAGTGTCCCAGCAATCCACCAAACTGACAGCCAGTGCAGATCATGGAGCACCAGCATCCTATATTCAGCATGGAGTGTCCAGCAATCCACCAAACTGACAGCCAGTGCAGATCATGGAGCACCAGCATCATATGTTCAGCATGGGTGTCCCAGCAATCCACCAAACTGACAGCCAGTGCAGATCGTGGAGCACCAGCATCATATGTTCAGCATGGAGTGTCCCAGCAATCCACCAAACTGACAGCCAGTGCAGATCATGGAGCACCAGCATCCTATGTTCAGCATGGAGTGTCCCAGCAATCCACCAAACTGACAGCCAGTGCAGATCGTGGAGCACCAGCATCCTATGTTCAGCATGGAGTGTCCCAGCAATCCACCAAACTGACAGCCAGTGCAGATCTGGAGCACCAGCATCCTATGTTCAGCATGGAGTGTCCCAGCAATCCACCAAACTGACAGCCAGTGCAGATCATGGAGCACCAGCATCCTATGTTCAGCATGGAGTGCCCCAGCAATCCACCAAACTGACAGCCAGTGCAGATCGTGGAGCACCAGCATCATATGTTCAGCATGGAGTGCCCCAGCAATCCACCAAACTGACAGCCAGTGCAGATCGTGGAGCACCAGCATCATATGTTCAGCATGGAGTGCCCCAGCAATCCACCAAACTGACAGCCAGTGCAGATCGTGGAGCACCAGCATCATATGTTCAGCATGGGTGCCCCAGCAATCCACCAAACTGACAGCCAGTGCAGATCATGGAGCACCAGCATCATATGTTCAGCATGGGTGCCCAGCAATCCACAAACTGACAGCCAGTGCAGATCGTGGAGCACCAGCATCATATGTTCAGCATGGAGTGTCCCAGCAATCCACCAAACTGACAGCCAGTGCAGATCGTGGAGCACCAGCATCTATATGTTCAGCATGGAGTGTCCCAGCAATCCACCAAACTGACAGCCAGTGCAGATCATGGAGCACCAGCATCCTATGTTCAGCATGGAGTGTCCAGCATCCACCAAACTGACAGCCAGTGCAGATCGTGGAGCACCAGCATCCTATGTTCAGCATGGGTGTCCCAGCAATCCGCCAAACTGACAGCCAGTGCAGATCGTGGAGCACCAGCATCCTATGTTCAGCATGGGTGTCCCAGCAATCCGCCAAACTGACAGCCAGTGCAGATCGTGGAGCACCAGCATCCTATGTTCAGCATGGAGTGTCCCAGCAATCCACCAAACTGACAGCCAGTGCAGATCATGGAGCACCAGCATCCTATGTTCAGCATGGAGTGCCCCAGCAATCCACCAAACTGACAGCCAGTGCAGATCATGGAGCACCAGCATCATATGTTCAGCATGGAGTGTCCCAGCAATCCACCAAACTGACAGCCAGTGCAGATCATGGAGCACCAGCATCATATGTTCAGCATGGAGTGCCCCATCAATCCACCAAACTGACAGCCAGTGCAGATCATGGAGCACCAGCATCATATGTTCAGCATGGAGTGCCCCAGCAATCCACCAAACTGACAGCCAGTGCAGATCATGGAGCACCAGCATCCTATGTTCAGCATGGAGTGTCCCAGCAATCCACCAAACTGACAGCCAGTGCAGATCATGGAGCACCAGCATCATATGTTCAGCATGGAGTGTCCCAGCAATCCACCAAACTGACAGCCAGTGCAGATCGTGGAGCACCAGCATCCTATGTTCAGCATGGAGTGTCCCAGCAATCACCAAACTGACAGCCAGTGCAGATCATGGAGCACCAGCATCCTATGTTCAGCATGGAGTGTCCCAGCAATCCACCAAACTGACAGCCAGTGCAGATCGTGGAGCACCAGCATCCTATGTTCAGCATGGGTGTCCCAGCAATCCACCAAACTGACAGCCAGTGCAGATCGTGGAGCACCAGCATCCTATGTTCAGCATGGAGTGTCCCAGCAATCCACCAAACTGACAGCCAGTGCAGATCGTGGAGCACCAGCATCATATGTTCAGCATGGAGTGTCCAGCAATCCACCAAACTGACAGCCAGTGCAGATCGTGGAGCACCAGCATCATATGTTCAGCATGGGTGTCCCAGCAATCCACCAAACTGACAGCCAGTGCAGATCATGGAGCACCAGCATCATATGTTCAGCATGGAGTGTCCCAGCAATCCACCAAACTGACAGCCAGTGCAGATCGTGGAGCACCAGCATCATATGTTCAGCATGGAGTGTCCCAGCAATCCACAAACTGACAGCCAGTGCAGATCGTGGAGCACCAGCATCCTATGTTCAGCATGGAGTGCCCCAGCAATCCACCAAACTGACAGCCAGTGCAGATCGTGGAGCACCAGCATCATATGTTCAGCATGGAGTGTCCCAGCAATCCACCAAACTGACAGCCAGTGCAGATCGTGGAGCACCAGCATCATATGTTCAGCATGGAGTGTCCCAGCAATCCACCAAACTGACAGCCAGTGCAGATCATGGAGCACCAGCATCCTATGTTCAGCATGGAGTGTCCCAGCAATCCACCAAACTGACAGCCAGTGCAGATCGTGGAGCACCAGCATCATATGTTCAGCATGGAGTGTCCCAGCAATCCCAAACTGACAGCCAGTGCAGATCGTGGAGCACCAGCATCCTATATTTCAGCATGGAGTGTCCCAGCAATCCACCAAACTGACAGCCAGTGCAGATCGTGGAGCACCAGCATCATATGTTCAGCATGGAGTGTCCCAGCAATCCAGCAAACTGACAGCCAGTGCAGATCGTGGAGCACCAGCATCCTATGTTCAGCATGGAGTGTCCCAGCAATCCACCAAACTGACAGCCAGTGCAGATCATGGAGCACCAGCATCCTATGTTCAGCATGGAGTGTCCCAGCAATCCACCAAACTGACAGCCAGTGCAGATCGTGGAGCACCAGCATCATATGTTCAGCATGGAGTGTCCCAGCAATCCACCAAACTGACAGCCAGTGCAGATCGTGGAGCACCAGCGTTATATGTTCAGCATGGAGTGTCCCAGCAATCCACCAAACTGACAGCCAGTGCAGATCATGGAGCACCAGCATCCTATGTTCAGCATGGAGTGTCCCAGCAATCCACCAAACTGACAGCCAGTGCAGATCATGGAGCACCAGCATCCTATGTTCAGCATGGAGTGTCCCAGCAATCCACCAAACTGACAGCCAGTGCAGATCGTGGAGCACCAGCATCCTATGTTCAGCATGGGTGTCCAGCAATCCACCAAACTGACAGCCAGTGCAGATCGTGGAGCACCAGCATCCTATGTTCAGCATGGGTGTCCCAGCAATCCACCAACTGACAGCCAGTGCAGATCGTGGAGCACCAGCATCATATGTTCAGCATGGGTGCCCCAGCAATCCACCAAACTGACAGCCAGTGCAGATCATGGAGCACCAGCATCATATGTTCAGCATGAGTGCCCAGCAATCCACCAAACTGACAGCCAGTGCAGATCGTGGAGCACCAGCATCATATGTTCAGCATGGAGTGTCCCAGCAATCCACCAAACTGACAGCCAGTGCAGATCTGGAGCACCAGCATCATATGTTCAGCATGGGTGTCCCAGCAATCCGCAAACTGACAGCCAGTGCAGATCATGGAGCACCAGCATCATATGTTCAGCATGGAGTGTCCCAGCAATCCACCAAACTGACAGCCAGTGCAGATCATGGAGCACCAGCATCATATGTTCAGCATGGAGTGCCCCAGCAATCCATAAACTGACAGCCAGTGCAGATCATGGAGCACCAGCATCTATGTTCAGCATGGAGTGTCCCAGCAATCCACCAAACTGACAGCCAGTGCAGATCGTGGAGCACCAGCATCTATATGTTCAGCATGGGTGTCCCAGCAATCCACCAAACTGACAGCCAGTGCAGATCGTGGAGCACCAGCATCTATATGTTCAGCATGGGTGCCTCAGCAATCCACCAAACTGACAGCCAGTGCAGATCGTGGAGCACCAGCATCATATGTTCAGCATGGAGTGTCCCAGCAATCCACCAAACTGACAGCCAGTGCAGATCATGGAGCACCAGCATCCTATGTTCAGCATGGAGTGTCCCAGCAATCCACCAAACTGACAGCCAGTGCAGATCATGGAGCACCAGCATCCTATGTTCAGCATGGAGTGTCCCAGCAATCCACCAAACTGACAGCCAGTGCAGATCGTGGAGCACCAGCATCCTATGTTCAGCATGGAGTGTCCCAGCAATCCGACCAAACTGACAGCCAGTGCAGATCATGGAGCACCAGCATCATATGTTCAGCATGGAGTGTCCCAGCAATCCACCAAACTGACAGCCAGTGCAGATCGTGGAGCACCAGCATCCTATGTTCAGCATGGGTGTCCCAGCAATCCCCAGACTGACAGCCAGTGCAGATCATGGAGCACCAGCATCACTATGTTCAGCATGGAGTGTCCCAGCAATCCACCAAACTGACAGCCAGTGCAGATCATGGAGCACCAGCATCATATGTTCAGCATGGAGTGTCCCAGCAATCCACCAAACTGACAGCCAGTGCAGATCATGGAGCACCAGCATCCTATGTTCAGCATGGAGTGCCCCAGCAATCCACCAAACTGACAGCCAGTGCAGATCATTGGAGCACCAGCATCATATGTTCAGCATGGGTGTCCCAGCAATCCACCAAACTGACAGCCAGTGCAGATCGTGGAGCACCAGCGTCATATGTTCAGCATGGAGTGTCCCAGCAATCCACCAAACTGACAGCCAGTGCAGATCATGGAGCACCAGCATCCTATGTTCAGCATGGAGTGTCCCAGCAATCCACCAAACTGACAGCCAGTGCAGATCATGGAGCACCAGCATCATATGTTCAGCATGGAGTGTCCCAGCAATCCACCAAACTGACAGCCAGTGCAGATCATGGAGCACCAGCATCTATGTTCAGCATGGAGTGTCCCAGCAATCCACCAAACTGACAGCCAGTGCAGATCGTGGAGCACCAGCATCATATGTTCAGCATGGTGTCCCAGCAATCCACCAAACTGACAGCCAGTGCAGATCATGGAGCACCAGCATCCTATGTTCAGCATGGAGTGTCCCAGCAATCCACCAAACTGACAGCCAGTGCAGATCGTGGAGCACCAGCATCCTATGTTCAGCATGGAGTGTCCAGCAATCCACCAAACTGACAGCCAGTGCAGATCGTGGAGCACCAGCATCCTATGTTCAGCATGGAGTGTCCCAGCAATCCACCAAACTGACAGCCAGTGCAGATCGTGGAGCACCAGCATCCTATGTTCAGCATGGAGTGTCCAGCAATCCACCAAACTGACAGCCAGTGCAGATCGTGGAGCACCAGCATCCTATGTTCAGCATGGAGTGTCCCAGCAATCCACCAAACTGACAGCCAGTGCAGATCATGGAGCACCAGCATCCTATGTTCAGCATGGAGTGTCCCAGCAATCCGACCAAACTGACAGCCAGTGCAGATCATGGAGCACCAGCATCCTATGTTCAGCATGGAGTGTCCCAGCAATCCACCAAACTGACAGCCAGTGCAGATCGTGGAGCACCAGCATCCTATGTTCAGCATGGAGTGTCCCAGCAATCCGCCAGACTGACAGCCAGTGCAGATCGTGGAGCACCAGCATCATATGTTCAGCATGGAGTGTCCCAGCAATCCACAAACTGACAGCCAGTGCAGATCGTGGAGCACCAGCATCATATGTTCAGCATGGAGTGCCCCAGCAATCCACCAAACTGACAGCCAGTGCAGATCGTGGAGCACCAGCATCCTATGTTCAGCATGGAGTGTCCCAGCAATCCACCAAACTGACAGCCAGTGCAGATCATGGAGCACCAGCATCCTATGTTCAGCATGGAGTGTCCCAGCAATCCACCAAACTGACAGCCAGTGCAGATCGTGGAGCACCAGCATCCTATGTTCAGCATGGGTGTCCAGCAATCCGCAAACTGACAGCCAGTGCAGATCATGGAGCACCAGCATCCTATGTTCAGCATGGAGTGTCCCAGCAATCCAGCCAAACTGACAGCCAGTGCAGATCGTGGAGCACCAGCATCCTATGTTCAGCATGGAGTGTCCCAGCAATCCACCAAACTGACAGCCAGTGCAGATCGTGGAGCACCAGCATCCTATGTTCAGCATGGGTGTCCCAGCAATCCACCAAACTGACAGCCAGTGCAGATCGTGGAGCACCAGCATCATATGTTCAGCATGGAGTGTCCCAGCAATCCACCAAACTGACAGCCAGTGCAGATCATGGAGCACCAGCATCATATGTTCAGCATGGAGTGCCCCAGCAATCCACCAAACTGACAGCCAGTGCAGATCGTGGAGCACCAGCATCATATGTTCAGCATGGAGTGTCCCAGCAATCCACCAAACTGACAGCCAGTGCAGATCATGGAGCACCAGCATCATATGTTCAGCATGGAGTGCCCCAGCAATCCACCAAACTGACAGCCAGTGCAGATCATTGGAGCACCAGCATCATATGTTCAGCATGGGTGTCCCAGCAATCCACCAAACTGACAGCCAGTGCAGATCGTGGAGCACCAGCATCTATATGTTCAGCATGGAGTGTCCCAGCAATCCACCAAACTGACAGCCAGTGCAGATCGTGGAGCACCAGCATTATATGTTCAGCATGGAGTGCCCCAGCAATCCACCAAACTGACAGCCAGTGCAGATCGTGGAGCACCAGCGTCATATGTTCAGCATGGAGTGTCCCAGCAATCCACCAAACTGACAGCCAGTGCAGATCATGGAGCACCAGCATCCTATGTTCAGCATGGAGTGTCCCATCAATCCACCAAACTGACAGCCAGTGCAGATCATGGAGCACCAGCATCCTATGTTCAGCATGGAGTGTCCCAGCAATCCACCAAACTGACAGCCAGTGCAGATCATGGAGCACCAGCATCCTATGTTCAGCATGGAGTGTCCCAGCAATCCACCAAACTGACAGCCAGTGCAGATCGTGGAGCACCAGCATCCTATGTTCAGCATGGAGTGTCCCAGCAATCCACCAAACTGACAGCCAGTGCAGATCATGGAGCACCAGCATCATATGTTCAGCATGGGTGTCCCAGCAATCCACCAAACTGACAGCCAGTGCAGATCAGGAGCACCAGCATCATATGTTCAGCATGGTGTCCCAGCAATCCACCAAACTGACAGCCAGTGCAGATCGTGGAGCACCAGCATCATATGTTCAGCATGGAGTGTCCCAGCAATCCACCAAACTGACAGCCAGTGCAGATCGTGGAGCACCAGCATCATATGTTCAGCATGGAGTGTCCCAGCAATCCACCAAACTGACAGCCAGTGCAGATCATGGAGCACCAGCATCATATGTTCAGCATGGAGTGTCCCAGCAATCCACCAAACTGACAGCCAGTGCAGATCGTGGAGCACCAGCATCTATATTTCAGCATGGAGTGCCCCAGCAATCCACCAAACTGACAGCCAGTGCAGATCTTGGAGCACCAGCATCTATGTTCAGCATGGAGTGTCCCAGCAATCCACCAAACTGACAGCCAGTGCAGATCATGGAGCACCAGCATCCTATGTTCAGCATGGAGTGTCCCAGCAATCCGCCAAACTGACAGCCAGTGCAGATCATGGAGCACCAGCATCCTATGTTCAGCATGGAGTGTCCCAGCAATCCACCAAACTGACAGCCAGTGCAGATCGTGGAGCACCAGCATCCTATGTTCAGCATGGAGTGTCCCAGCAATCCGACCAAACTGACAGCCAGTGCAGATCATGGAGCACCAGCATCCTATGTTCAGCATGGAGTGTCCAGCAATCCACCAAACTGACAGCCAGTGCAGATCGTGGAGCACCAGCATCCTATGTTCAGCATGGAGTGCCCCAGCAATCCACCAAACTGACAGCCAGTGCAGATCATGGAGCACCAGCATCATATGTTCAGCATGGAGTGTCCCAGCAATCCACCAAACTGACAGCCAGTGCAGATCATGGAGCACCAGCATCATATGTTCAGCATGGAGTGTCCCAGCAATCCACCAAACTGACAGCCAGTGCAGATCGTGGAGCACCAGCATCATATGTTCAGCATGGAGTGTCCCAGCAATCCACCAAACTGACAGCCAGTGCAGATCATGGAGCACCAGCATCATATGTTCAGCATGGGTGTCCCAGCAATCCGCAAACTGACAGCCAGTGCAGATCATGGAGCACCAGCATCCTATGTTCAGCATGGAGTGTCCCAGCAATCCACCAACTGACAGCCAGTGCAGATCATGGAGCACCAGCATCCTATGTTCAGCATGGAGTGTCCCAGCAATCCACCAAACTGACAGCCAGTGCAGATCGTGGAGCACCAGCATCCTATGTTCAGCATGGAGTGCCCAGCAATCCACCAAACTGACAGCCAGTGCAGATCGTGGAGCACCAGCATCCTATGTTCAGCATGGAGTGTCCCAGCAATCCACCAAACTGACAGCCAGTGCAGATCGTGGAGCACCAGCATCCTATGTTCAGCATGGAGTGTCCCAGCAATCCACCAAACTGACAGCCAGTGCAGATCATGGAGCACCAGCATCATATGTTCAGCATGGAGTGTCCCAGCAATCCACCAAACTGACAGCCAGTGCAGATCGTGGAGCACCAGCATCATATGTTCAGCATGAGTGTCCCAGCAATCCACCAAACTGACAGCCAGTGCAGATCATGGAGCACCAGCATCCTATGTTCAGCATGGAGTGTCCCAGCAATCCACCAAACTGACAGCCAGTGCAGATCATGGAGCACCAGCATCCTATGTTCAGCATGGTGTCCCAGCAATCCACCAAACTGACAGCCAGTGCAGATCGTGGAGCACCAGCATCCTTATGTTCAGCATGGAGTGCCCCAGCAATCCACCAAACTGACAGCCAGTGCAGATCGTGGAGCACCAGCATCACTATGTTCAGCATGGAGTGTCCCAGCAATCCACCAAACTGACAGCCAGTGCAGATCGTGGAGCACCAGCATCCTATGTTCAGCATGGAGTGTCCCAGCAATCCACCAAACTGACAGCCAGTGCAGATCGTGGAGCACCAGCATCATATGTTCAGCATGGAGTGCCCCAGCAATCCACCAAACTGACAGCCAGTGCAGATCATGGAGCACCAGCATCCTATGTTCAGCATGGGTGTCCCAGCAATCCACCAAACTGACAGCCAGTGCAGATCATGGAGCACCAGCATCCTATGTTCAGCATGGAGTGTCCCAGCAATCCACCAGACTGACAGCCAGTGCAGATCATGGAGCACCAGCATCCTATGTTCAGCATGGAGTGTCCCAGCAATCCACCAAACTGACAGCCAGTGCAGATCATGGAGCACCAGCATCCTATGTTCAGCATGGAGTGTCCCAGCAATCCGCCAGACTGACAGCCAGTGCAGATCATGGAGCACCAGCATCCTATGTTCAGCATGGAGTGCCCCAGCAATCCACCAAACTGACAGCCAGTGCAGATCATGGAGCACCAGCATCATATGTTCAGCATGGAGTGTCCCAGCAATCCACCAAACTGACAGCCAGTGCAGATCATGGAGCACCAGCATCATATGTTCAGCATGGAGTGTCCCAGCAATCCACCAAACTGACAGCCAGTGCAGATCGTGGAGCACCAGCGTTATATGTTCAGCATGGAGTGTCCCAGCAATCCACCAAACTAACAGCCAGTGCAGATCATGGAGCACCAGCATCCTATGTTCAGCATGGAGTGTCCCAGCAATCCACCAAACTGACAGCCAGTGCAGATCATGGAGCACCAGCATCCTATGTTCAGCATGGAGTGTCCCAGCAATCCACCAAACTGACAGCCAGTGCAGATCGTGGAGCACCAGCATCCTATGTTCAGCATGGAGTGTCCCAGCAATCCACCAAACTGACAGCCAGTGCAGATCAGGAGCACCAGCATCCTATGTTCAGCATGGAGTGTCCCAGCAATCCACCAACTGACAGCCAGTGCAGATCGTGGAGCACCAGCATCCTATGTTCAGCATGGAGTGCCCCAGCAATCCACCAAACTGACAGCCAGTGCAGATCATGGAGCACCAGCATCATATGTTCAGCATGGAGTGCCCCAGCAATCCACCAAACTGACAGCCATGCAGATCGTGGAGCACCAGCATCATATGTTCAGCATGGAGTGTCCCAGCAATCCACCAAACTGACAGCCAGTGCAGATCGTGGAGCACCAGCATCATATGTTCAGCATGGGTGTCCCAGCAATCCACCAAACTGACAGCCAGTGCAGATCGTGGAGCACCAGCATCATATGTTCAGCATGGAGTGTCCCAGCAATCCACCAAACTGACAGCCAGTGCAGATCATGGAGCACCAGCATCCATATGTTCAGCATGGGTGCCCCAGCAATCCCCAAACTGACAGCCAGTGCAGATCGTGGAGCACCAGCATCTATATTCAGCATGGAGTTCCCAGCAATCCACCAAACTGACAGCCAGTGCAGATCGTGGAGCACCAGCATCATATGTTCAGCATGGGAGTGTCCCAGCAATCCACCAAACTGACAGCCAGTGCAGATCGTGGAGCACCAGCATCCTATGTTCAGCATGGAGTGTCCCAGCAATCCACCAAACTGACAGCCAGTGCAGATCGTGGAGCACCAGCATCATATGTTCAGCATGGAGTGTCCCAGCAATCCACCAAACTGACAGCCAGTGCAGATCGTGGAGCACCAGCATCCTATGTTCAGCATGGAGTGTCCCAGCAATCCACCAAACTGACAGCCAGTGCAGATCATGGAGCACCAGCATCCTATGTTCAGCATGGAGTGTCCCAGCAATCCACCAAACTGACAGCCAGTGCAGATCGTGGAGCACCAGCATCCTATGTTCAGCATGGAGTGTCCCAGCAATCGACCAAACTGACAGCCAGTGCAGATCATGGAGCACCAGCATCCTATGTTCAGCATGGAGTGTCCCAGCAATCCACCAAACTGACAGCCAGTGCAGATCGTGGAGCACCAGCATCCTATGTTCAGCATGGAGTGTCCCAGCAATCCACCAAACTGACAGCCAGTGCAGATCATGGAGCACCAGCATCCTATGTTCAGCATGGGTGTCCCAGCAATCCACCAAACTGACAGCCAGTGCAGATCATGGAGCACCAGCATCCTATGTTCAGCATGGAGTGTCCCAGCAATCCACCAAACTGACAGCCAGTGCAGATCATGGAGCACCAGCATCCTATGTTCAGCATGGAGTGTCCCAGCAATCCACCAAACTGACAGCCAGTGCAGATCATGGAGCACCAGCATCATATGTTCAGCAAGGAGTGTCCCAGCAATCCACAAACTGACAGCCAGTGCAGATCATGGAGCACCAGCATCATATATTCAGCATGGAGTGCCCCAGCAATCCGCAAACTGACAGCCAGTGCAGATCATGGAGCACCAGCATCCTATGTTCAGCATGGAGTGTCCCAGCAATCCACCAAACTGACAGCCGGTGCAGATCATGGAGCACCAGCATCATATGTTCCAGCATGGGTGTCCCAGCAATCCACCAAACTGACAGCCAGTGCAGATCATGGAGCACCAGCATCTATGTTCAGCATGGGTGTCCCAGCAATCCACCAAACTGACAGCCAGTGCAGATCATGGAGCACCAGCATCCTATGTTCAGCATGGAGTGTCCCAGCAATCCACCAAACTGACAGCCAGTGCAGATCATGGAGCACCAGCATCCTATGTTCAGCATGGAGTGTCCCAGCAATCCACCAAACTGACAGCCAGTGCAGATCAGTGGAGCACCAGCATCCTATGTTCAGCATGGAGTGTCCCAGCAATCCCAAACTGACAGCCAGTGCAGATCGTGGAGCACCAGCATCATATGTTCAGCATGGGTGTCCCAGCAATCCACCAAACTGACAGCCAGTGCAGATCGTGGAGCACCAGCATCCTATGTTCAGCATGGAGTGTCCCAGCAATCCACCAAACTGACAGCCAGTGCAGATCATGGAGCACCAGCATCCTATGTTCAGCATGGAGTGTCCCAGCAATCCACCAAACTGACAGCCAGTGCAGATCATGGAGCACCAGCATCATATGTTCAGCATGGAGTGCCCAGCAATCCACCAAACTGACAGCCAGTGCAGATCGTGGAGCACCAGCATCATATGTTCAGCATGGAGTGTCCCAGCAATCCACCAAACTGACAGCCAGTGCAGATCATGGAGCACCAGCATCATATGTTCAGCATGGAGTGTCCCAGCAATCCACCAAACTGACAGCCAGTGCAGATCGTGGAGCACCAGCATCCATATGTTCAGCATGGAGTGTCCCAGCAATCCACCAAACTGACAGCCAGTGCAGATCGTGGAGCACCAGCATCCTATGTTCAGCATGGAGTGTCCCAGCAATCCACCAAACTGACAGCCAGTGCAGATCGTGGAGCACCAGCATCCTATGTTCAGCATGGAGTGTCCCAGCAATCCACCAAACTGACAGCCAGTGCAGATCGTGGAGCACCAGCATCCTATGTTCAGCATGGAGTGTCCCAGCAATCCACCAAACTGACAGCCAGTGCAGATCATGGAGCACCAGCATCCTATGTTCAGCATGGAGTGTCCCAGCAATCCACCAAACTGACAGCCAGTGCAGATCGTGGAGCACCAGCATCCTATGTTCAGCATGGAGTGTCCCAGCAATCCACCAAACTGACAGCCAGTGCAGATCGTGGAGCACCAGCATCCTATGTTCAGCATGGAGTGTCCCAGCAATCCACCAAACTGACAGCCAGTGCAGATCGTGGAGCACCAGCATCCTATGTTCAGCATGGAGTGTCCCAGCAATCCACCAAACTGACAGCCAGTGCAGATCGTGGAGCACCAGCATCATATGTTCAGCATGGAGTGTCCCAGCAATCCACCAAACTGACAGCCAGTGCAGATCATGGAGCACCAGCATCCTATGTTCAGCATGGAGTGCCCCAGCAATCCACCAAACTGACAGCCAGTGCAGATCGTGGAGCACCAGCATCATATGTTCAGCATGGAGTGTCCCAGCAATCCACCAAACTGACAGCCAGTGCAGATCATGGAGCACCAGCATCATATGTTCAGCATGGAGTGTCCAGCAATCCACCAAACTGACAGCCAGTGCAGATCAGTGGAGCACCAGCATCCTATGTTCAGCATGGAGTGCCCAGCAATCCACCAAACTGACAGCCAGTGCAGATCGTGGAGCACCAGCATCCTATGTTCAGCATGGAGTGTCCCAGCAATCCACCAAACTGACAGCCAGTGCAGATCGTGGAGCACCAGCATCTATATGTTCAGCATGGAGTGTCCCAGCAATCCACCAAACTGACAGCCAGTGCAGATCGTGGAGCACCAGCATCTATGTTCAGCATGGAGTGTCCCAGCAATCCACCAAACTGACAGCCAGTGCAGATCATGGAGCACCAGCATCCTATATTCAGCATGGAGTGTCCCACAATCCACCAAACTGACAGCCAGTGCAGATCATGGAGCACCAGCATCCTATGTTCAGCATGGAGTGTCCCAGCAATCCACCAAACTGACAGCCAGTGCAGATCATGGAGCACCAGCATCCTATGTTCAGCATGGAGTGTCCCAGCAATCCACCAAACTGACAGCCAGTGCAGATCATGGAGCACCAGCATCCTATGTTCAGCATGGAGTGTCCCAGCAATCCACCAAACTGACAGCCAGTGCAGATCATGGAGCACCAGCATCCTATGTTCAGCATGGAGTGTCCCAGCAATCCACCAAACTGACAGCCAGTGCAGATCGTGGAGCACCAGCATCCTATGTTCAGCATGGAGTGTCCCAGCAATCCACCAAACTGACAGCCAGTGCAGATCATGGAGCACCAGCATCATATGTTCAGCATGGAGTGCCCCAGCAATCCACCAAACTGACAGCCAGTGCAGATCATGGAGCACCAGCATCATATGTTCAGCATGGAGTGCCCCAGCAATCCACCAAACTGACAGCCAGTGCAGATCGTGGAGCACCAGCATCATATGTTCAGCATGGAGTGTCCCAGCAATCCACCAAACTGACAGCCAGTGCAGATCGTGGAGCACCAGCATCTATATGTTCAGCATGGAGTGCCCAGCAATCCACCAAACTGACAGCCAGTGCAGATCATGGAGCACCAGCATCATATGTTCAGCATGGAGTGTCCCAGCACCACCAAACTGACAGCCAGTGCAGATCGTGGAGCACCAGCATCCTATGTTCAGCATGGAGTGTCCCAGCAATCCACCAAACTGACAGCCAGTGCAGATCGTGGAGCACCAGCATCCTATGTTCAGCATGGAGTGTCCCAGCAATCCACCAAACTGACAGCCAGTGCAGATCGTGGAGCACCAGCATCCTATGTTCAGCATGGAGTGTCCCAGCAATCCACCAAACTGACAGCCAGTGCAGATCGTGGAGCACCAGCATCATATGTTCAGCATGGAGTGTCCCAGCAATCCACCAAACTGACAGCCAGTGCAGATCGTGGAGCACCAGCATCATATGTTCAGCATGGGTGTCCCAGCAATCCACCAAACTGACAGCCAGTGCAGATCATGGAGCACCAGCATCCTATGTTCAGCATGGAGTGTCCCAGCAATCCACCAAACTGACAGCCAGTGCAGATCATGGAGCACCAGCATCCTATGTTCAGCATGGAGTGTCCCAGCAATCCACCAAACTGACAGCCAGTGCAGATCGTGGAGCACCAGCATCCTATGTTCAGCATGGAGTGTCCCAGCAATCCACCAAACTGACAGCCAGTGCAGATCGTGGAGCACCAGCATCATATGTTCAGCATGGAGTGCCCCAGCAATCCACCAAACTGACAGCCAGTGCAGATCGTGGAGCACCAGCATCCTATGTTCAGCATGGAGTGTCCCAGCAATCCACCAAACTGACAGCCAGTGCAGATCGTGGAGCACCAGCATCCTATGTTCAGCATGGAGTGTCCCAGCAATCCACCAAACTGACAGCCAGTGCAGATCATGGAGCACCAGCATCCTATGTTCAGCATGGAGTGTCCCAGCAATCCACCAAACTGACAGCCAGTGCAGATCGTGGAGCACCAGCATCCTATGTTCAGCATGGAGTGTCCCAGCAATCCACCAAACTGACAGCCAGTGCAGATCATGGAGCACCAGCATTCTATGTTCAGCATGGAGTGCCCCAGAAATCCATCAAACTGACAGCCAGTGCAGATCGTGGAGCACCAGCATCATATGTTCAGCATGGAGTGTCCCAGCAATCCACCAAACTGACAGCCAGTGCAGATCGTGGAGCACCAGCATCCTATGTTCAGCATGGAGTGTCCCAGCAATCCACCAAACTGACAGCCAGTGCAGATCATGGAGCACCAGCATCATATGTTCAGCATGGAGTGTCCCAGCAATCCACCAAACTGACAGCCAGTGCAGATCATGGAGCACCAGCATCCTATGTTCAGCATGGAGTGTCCCAGCAATCCACCAAACTGACAGCCAGTGCAGATCATGGAGCACCAGCATCATATGTTCAGCATGGAGTGTCCCAGCAATCCGCAAACTGACAGCCAGTGCAGATCATGGAGCACCAGCATCCTATGTTCAGCATGGAGTGTCCCAGCAATCCACCAAACTGACAGCCAGTGCAGATCATGGAGCACCAGCATCCTATGTTCAGCATGGAGTGTCCCAGCAATCCACCAAACTGACAGCCAGTGCAGATCGTGGAGCACCAGCATCCTATGTTCAGCATGGGTGTCCCAGCAATCCACCAAACTGACAGCCAGTGCAGATCATGGAGCACCAGCATCCTATGTTCAGCATGGAGTGTCCCAGCAATCCACCAAACTGACAGCCAGTGCAGATCATGGAGCACCAGCATCCTATGTTCAGCATGGGTGTCCCAGCAATCCACCAAACTGACAGCCAGTGCAGATCGTGGAGCACCAGCATCCTATGTTCAGCATGGAGTGCCCCAGCAATCCACCAAACTGACAGCCAGGCAGATCGTGGAGCACCAGCATCCTATGTTCAGCATGGAGTGTCCCAGCAATCCACCAAACTGACAGCCAGTGCAGATCGTGGAGCACCAGCATCATATGTTCAGCATGGAGTGTCCCAGCAATCCACCAAACTGACAGCCAGTGCAGATCATGGAGCACCAGCATCATATGTTCAGCATGGAGTGTCCCAGCAATCCACCAAACTGACAGCCAGTGCAGATCGTGGAGCACCAGCATCATATGTTCAGCATGGAGTGTCCCAGCAATCCACCAAACTGACAGCCAGTGCAGATCGTGGAGCACCAGCATCCTATGTTCAGCATGGAGTGTCCCAGCAATCCACCAAACTGACAGCCAGTGCAGATCGTGGAGCACCAGCATCATATGTTCAGCATGGAGTGCCCCAGCAATCCACCAAACTGACAGCCAGTGCAGATCATGGAGCACCAGCATCATATGTTCAGCATGGAGTCCCAGCAATCCACCAAACTGACAGCCAGTGCAGATCATGGAGCACCAGCATCCTATGTTCAGCATGGAGTGTCCCAGCAATCCACCAAACTGACAGCCAGTGCAGATCATGGAGCACCAGCATCATATGTTCAGCATGGAGTGTCCCAGCAATCCACCAAACTGACAGCCAGTGCAGATCGTGGAGCACCAGCATCCTATGTTCAGCATGGAGTGTCCCAGCAATCCACCAAACTGACAGCCAGTGCAGATCGTGGAGCACCAGCATCCATATGTTCAGCATGGAGTGTCCCAGCAATCCACCAAACTGACAGCCAGTGCAGATCGTGGAGCACCAGCATCATATGTTCAGCATGGAGTGTCCCAGCAATCCACCAAACTGACAGCCAGTGCAGATCGTGGAGCACCAGCATCATATGTTCAGCATGGAGGTCCAGCAATAGGTCTGCGGATGTACCAAGCACATTCACAGCTCATTACTCTAACCTCTAGGCTATACAGCCAGAACAAGAGTTTGCTGCAGTTGAAAAGATTCACAAATGGCATTTCTTACTGTGCTCCGCCTTCTCTTGGTCAGACTGCCAGCAAGAGCACATTGAAAGGTTCCTCCTATTATACCTGCCGTCAAGCTGTGAGCTGATGTCATGGACATCAGCCAGCATCAAAAGGACACTGCTACCATAGCACATGGCCCAGTGGAGGGCATATGACTGGGGACCCCTACATCTGGAGAATTTAAATTTTGCACTAATGTGCTAGCAGTAGTGAAAGCTGAACATCTGTTCATTCACAGTGTGTTGTTAGTTTCCAGTGCTACTGTTTGGGAGTTCTGAAAAAAATAGAATCGCTGAATGCTTGGTGCACACTGAGTTCTAAAACTTAACATAACCTAATAGTTTATAATTTGTGGGAATGATATAATGATTAGCATTTAGGGAAATCTAATTCTTACTAATATAAAATGGGCCCGATTCTCAAAGCTCCCAGAATGGCACAAGGGACTTGCACCACCAGGAATGGTGCAAAGGCTCCTTGCACCAAAAGATGCACCGGGAGTAATTCTCAAATGCAGCCTGCATCAACTGCAGGCTGCATGTACCAAAGGGGGCTTGTGCCATCCATGTGGTGCAAAATGGGCTGCGGCATGGTGCTATGGGTGATGCGGCAGACACAAGCTGCCATATTCCCTAAGTCGGGAATCTCTAACCCTCCCAGAGGGCAAGCTCAGTACTCTTAGACCAGCCACAGCTGGTCTAAGGGTACTTAGAATTTCACCCTCTGGGAGGGATAGAGCACTGCACCACTCTTGGAGCCTTCCCTGGACAGGAGGGAACATGTGCCATGGTCCCTCCATCTCTGATTCCCTTTTATTAAAATTAAACATGTCCTTGGTGGTCTAACAAACTCCCACCCTGATCTGCCCATATTAAAATATATATCACTTTCCTGGGTGGGCTACTGGACCCCTCTTCCTATCCACGATCTGCCTGTATTACTATAATAATTACTTTCCCTGGTGGTCTAGTGGACCACCCACCCCGGGCAGTGCTGTACCACCCTGCTCCCCCTTTCCATCCCCAAGCCAGTGACTAGCACAGCCCTCTTCTCTCCACCATTGCTGACTGCTAACTGAGCTGTCAATGATTGTGTACTGTACATAGTATGTTATCATTGACTGACAGTGAGTTGTCAATCAATGAGCGCATATGGTATGTAGCACACAATCATTGACAGCTCAGTCGGTGGGCAGCCATGGTGGAAAGTGGAGGGCTGTGCTGGTCGACGGCTTGGGGATGGGACAGGGGGAAAGTGGGGTGGTGGGGCACTACCTGCAGGGGTGGGGATCCACTAGACCACCAGGGAAAGTGATTATTATATTAATACCAGCAGACTGGGGATAGGGAGGGTGGCCGCTAGACCACCAGGGAAAGTGATATATATTGCAATATGGACAGATCAGGGCAAGGGTTCTGCTAGATCACCAGGGACTTGTTTCATATTAATATAAGTGGATCGGGCTTGGGGGACTGCTAGCCACCAGGAATGTCCTAGAGTGGTGCACAGCTGCCCTGCAGCTTACTGCAACAATCTAGATGTACTGTCTGTTTGGTGCAGAGCCACAGTTGTCGCAAGCTGCAGGACTTTGCCATCAGGACCCTATTCAATAGAGAATCGGGTGTAGGGTCCCTGGCACACCAGCAATTGGCACAAGCCACTGTTGGCGTGGCTTGCACCATGTTTTGAGAATTAAGCCCAATATATTTCAACACTCAATAAGTATATGGGGGGAGACATTTGGCATAAGTGGTGTAACTTTGAAAATTAAAACTTTGATAGGCAGATTTTGAGTTAACGTAGTAAAAATATAAAGTTTTAGAGCTTAGGGTGCACCAAGCATTCAGTGATTCTCTTACATTTTTTCAGAACTCCCTAACAGTAATGCTAGAAACTAACAAGGCACTGTGAATGCGGACATATTGCTTTTACTACTGCTAACACATTATTGTAAAATTTCAATTCTCTTGATACAAGGGTTCCACCAGTCATGTGACTGCCACTGGGCTGTGTGTTGCCATGGCAGCAGTGTCCTTCTGGATACTGGCTGATGTCCATGATATCAGCACATGGCTCAATGGTGGGTATAACAGGAGAAGCTTTTCAGTGTGCAACTGGATACAGCCAGGGGATCCTCTGGGCCTTCCTCGGAGAAGCCACCTGACTGCTATTCATGTCACACTCAATCAATTAGGTAAAATGGTTCAAGAACTGGACCATAAATTTGATGCACTTACGCCTCGAGTTTCAGCACTGGAAACTCTAATGGACACTTGTGATCAAAATGTCCAGAAGTCAGAGGCTTCGTCACAAAAGTGGTTGATGTGGTGACTTAACTGATTAAAGAGAACTCTTCTTTGAAGCAGTGCTTAGAAACTGTTGAAGACCAAATCAAGAGTGGAACATCAGAGTAGTGGGGCTGCCTGAATTGGCTGAAGGTGAGGAGCGCTGTCTTTGTGTGAACTTTGTTGCCACTTATTTTGGGGCTCTCTGAGGATAACCCACCTCTGTCACTTGAGAAGGCCTATCTTGTGACTCCCTTGGGGGCGGTGGCTGAGACATCTAGCCCCCTCACCTTTATGATTGTCTGTACAGGAGTTGGGGACAAGGACATAGTACTCCAGCTCGCTCACTGTAAGGGTACCTTGAAATATGGTGAAGACATTCTGCAGTTGTTTCCTGACCTCTTCTATGCTACTTGTCAGCGCCACAAAGTCTTCGATGGGGTGAAGGGCTGATTACGCCACTTCCATGTACAGCATCAGTTGTTGTTGTCTGCTAAGACTGAACCGAGCCCATATCCCTCCTGAGGACCTGCCCACACTGGTGCAAGCTTTTGTAACATCTAGGCTGGATTATTGTAATGCTCTGTACATTGGGCTATCTGAAGGCAACCTCTGCAGACTGCAGCTGGCGTAGAACATGACAGTGAGACTTTTGACTAGGGCAAGGAGGTGTGAGCATATTATCCCAGTCCTCCACGGACTGCACTTGCTGCCAGTCAGGTGGAGGATTGTTTTCAAGATAGGGCTCCTTACCTATAAGACCCTGCATGATGGGGGTCCTGCCTATCTACAAGATCTCCTTCATCCTTACCATCTGGCCCGGATGCTTCGTTCCACAGAGAGGGGCCTACTTGGGCTTCCCAGGGTTAGGTTGCGGCATTCAGGAGACAGAGCATTTGCGGAGGCCACACTGACTCTGTGGAACTCCTTACCTGATTATTTAAGGGGGGGGCCCCTCGGTGGAAGCCTTCAAAAGGGGACTAAAAACATACCTGTTCCAACTAACTTTTATAACGAGAGGTTGTTCTGAATAGATTGATGGGAATCTGTATTTATACTGATTTTATTATATGTGTGTTTTTGTTGTTTTTAAATAACTATGTTTTGTATTATAGTTTTATTGTAAAGTGCCCAGAGACTCAGGAATTTGGAGCTTCATAAATAAAATTTATCTATCTATCTATCTATCTATCTATCTATCTATCTATCTATCTATCTATCTATCTATCTATCTATCTAAGCTATGGCTTGTTTGGAATGGACATCAATATTTGTCTTCGGACCTCAAAGAGGCAGACAAGCTTGTTCAGTGGATTTAGGCGGATCTGAGGGATGGAGAGGATGGAGAAGATTCATCTGAGGAAGCATAATTCATGTGGAGGTGTCTGCTGGATGTTCGGACCTTGAACTGTGAGCTGTTGTAGGACCCTATTTTCTTCTTAGTGTTCTGGCTGCATGTACTATATCATGGGACAGAATGCGTGTATAGGATTGGGAGTCTGGTATCTAATGGACTTTTCTGGGTGTAGGATTTGGGGATCAGATAGTGCATACTGAATGTTATTATTTTATTATTATGGCGGCTTTGACACCTTCTCCTTCCTACACCGAGTGTCTCTTCCTATATTATGCCTCAGTATCATACAGCAGTTCATATTGTGAATCCCTTTCCCGCATGTTCGTGGCTCGAGTTGTTTGCCAGAATACTTCTTGGTTGTGATTCAGTTTTTATGCTGGGGCTATGTTGCCACAAAGACTACCTTGCATTGTTTACTACATGTTCCTTTTGAGTGTGGCTGGCTTATCAGCTAAGTGCAGGTTTGTTATATTATGTCTTATCCTGTCCATACTTTTTTTTTACTGTTGTTATCTGTTTTGTCATGGTATTGGCCCTAGCAGCTGGGAATTAGTTTCTGCTTACACACTGTCTATTTGTAACAGCCTGTTTTTTCTGGACTCACCTTGCTGTTTCCGGGGACCTCGGGTCTTCTCTGGACACACCTCGAGGGGGCTGGTCTAGGCTCATGAAGTAACCGTGATACTGGAACAATAAGTGAGCTTGGTGCCTCCACCTGGAGTAGTGGTTGGGAATACCTGGCGATAAGTTACAGGTCCACCCCCCCCGGGAAATTATAGTAGCTGCCCCCACAGTACCCTCCCCACCAACCAACACTTTCCATCTTTTGCAGTAAGTCACTGTATCAACCTGTAACATTAACAATTAACAGTTTTATTTTGAGGAAGAGGGAAAAGGGAGGAAAAACAGCATACCAACTTTATCAATTGTTGCAACACTTTTACCCCACACAATCCACCTACAGGTGCACCCAATTTCCATTTGTGCAGCTGCCCAAAAGTCTCTAAAGTCCCTTAGGTGGGTATCACACTGACGATGATGAAGACACTGAGGAGCTTGCATTGGGGCCCAAATAACTTTAAACAGATGCAACCTTAACCGTCTGTCTGGTGCAGCTTGGATTCTAAACACAGCCCAGTCCAAGGCTTAACCCACTTGTTTCTCTGACTAGCTAGCTTGCTAAATAATGAACTCCCCAAAGCCTCAGCCTGGGGTACTTTCAGTTCTGGAGGTTCACAGGGGGTTTTGCAGATATTTGATTTTCTGATACTGTGCTGTTGGAGTAGTTAGTGGCATGCCACAGCTGTAGACAACTGAAGAGAGGATGAAGATTCTGGTCTTCACGTGCCAGACCTTTCCAGTCTTCACCATTGGGGGCCTTTATAGACAGTGTTCACCTGGCAGGCCTCTACTGTCCCTCACCACCGGTCTCCACTCTAGTCTGGATACTAAACAGGCTGAAGGTTCCCCAGACTATTGACTGCCACACACTTCCTCTGATGCAATAACACGGGGGCTGTGAAATTGCTCAGTCTCTCTTCCCAATACACACCATTACTATGGCTTGGGACAGCAGCGGTCTCTAAGCCTCTGACCCCACTGAGGGGAAATACCACTATGCAGGACACTTTTCTCTCCAGCTGCAGAATTATGCTTTAGGCTCTGAACTTCACAGCTATGACTTTTCAGCTGCCATACTCAATGGTCTCTTCCTGCACAGCAGGCCAGTCCATTACTTGGTGGTAGCAATTCTCAACAGTATCTCTCTCTCTCAAGCTGCAGATTCCCCTTCTCACAGCCAAGGGTTCCAATCTGAGCAAAAACTGTCCAAAAGTTCTAATGCAAATTCACAAAGGTGCAGGTTCAGTTCTCACCTTATAAACTTTCTCACAGTCCAGTCTTTTCCCAGGGGAATAGATATTCTTCCAGGAATTCTGCAGCTTGTTCCAAACTCTGGCCAGACAAGACCTTTTGGAAAAACTACAGGCCTGCTGGGCTAGCAAGCCCACAGCAGTCTCTCACTCTACAAATCCTCCTAGGGCTGTCCCTTTCCCAGGCAAAATCAGTCACTTTCGTCATCTCTGAGACAGCCCTCTTCAATCAGCTACCACCCTTGCCTATCAATGCAAATTAATATTCATTTAGCTGTCTTGACAACATATTGGTCCTTAGAATGAGCGCCAAGAATTGTCACTGTATTATCTCCACAATTCCTTTCCTCAATCCCAAAAACTCATTGGTAAATCCTTGGCTCCTGATTGGCTGGTAAAGGGTTAAAAGGCAACAAATATAGTGGCTGATTGAACGGCCCCCAGAAAAGTCCCCATATTCACAGTCTTTTTAAGCTACACAAAATACTTTTAGCATTTTCCCCCCAGTGCTCAACAATAGCCCCTCTGCCCTTCTGAATACAAGCAGAGTTTACACTTTTCACTCAAATTTCAGCCTGCCGCTGTGGCTGAAACATTGTCCCCCTAGGCAACAGGCAAAATCATTTATATTCATAGGGCTGGCTCATTAATATTCATGAGGCCATTTCCAAGCGCTTATTAGTGCTCTTAACATAAGCACTTTCAAAGCTTCTAGAGCCTCTCCATGTGTCCAGGCCCTGCTTTGCAGGTTATGGGGGTCCAGAGCACCAGAGAGGCTGAAAGGTAGCTCAGCAGTGGCAAGAAAACCAGTGCATGCTGCCACACATGCGTGGACCACCGCCTTGCATAAGGGCAAGGATCCCAGACTGCAGTGTGACGTAGACAGCCAGCTCTGAGTGCTCGAGTGCTGTATTAATTTTTTTTTATTACAGATAAGATATATGATGGGAAGGTCAGTTTGAGGAAACTACTGTCTTACTGGAACTGGCACATCAAGACCCCCCAGGGATAAGTTCAAAAGACAGGAGGCAATTTAAACTACAGAGATCTGGGGTGCAATTACCTTGTCAATTTGCTTTCATCCCAGGAAATAAGATTAGCCATTCATAAGGCCCTCAGGGAGATCCTTTGACTTGCATAGTTGCCAGGAAGGACTTGTGGGGAGGGCATCAGAGATGCCAGAATGGACATTGAAGAGGTTTGATGTCTGGGCCAGGCAGGATCCAGATGAATTTGGAAGGTCAAATACATTCCCAGGAAGCCTTGGGAGGACATCACAGAACCTGTTTATGTGTGTGTGTGTGTGCAGAACAAAACCAGTTCTGACCCTGAGGAGAGGAAATTGAGTATGTCACTTATTTTTTTTAAATCTTGTTGGGACATCCTGTGTGGTAACATATAACTTTTAATACATCAAGGTGGAGTTTAATGATCTCAGAGAGGAGGCTGGCTAAGAACTCTTTTATCTAACTCAGCAAGCCTTAGAGACACACAAGATAATATTTCCTGACTGAGAGAAGAGAGACCCTCAATGCACTGAAAGAAAGTAAGCATTAGACAAGATTAGTCTGAAGTTATAAATTGTAGGAACTGTACTTTTTTACCTGTTTGTTTTAAGGCTGTATGTGTTAGGATATATAATTGTTCTGTAATTATTGTTCTGTTTTGATATTTTTAAAGTAAAGATATTTTTTTACAAATGAAACTGCATGGAGTGCCTTGACATTTCTTTTTATTTTAAGTGGAGCTTTTAAAGGTTATAAGTACACTGTGTATGGGCTTATTGTATACCAAACTGGGGAATGGATAGAGTTCTCTAAAGTCTTGTATAGAGTTCTAAAGGTTCATTCGAAAGACCTGGTTGGGTGCCCGTAGGCAAAGATATCTGGCCCCCCGAAGACAGAATTATCTGAGCCTGATAACTGGGTACGCTAACAAGAGTTTATCAGTTTGAATCCTTCCAGAGCTTGAGACTAAAGTGACTTGAACCCACAAAACAGACAAGAGGGTTACCTTGTCTGTTATACTGTACACAAATCATACGCTCAGAGGTTGGCACTTTGGGAGAAGAGGGGTGACCAGCTGAGTGAGTTTGTGACATGCAGTATCATGGAGAAATGAGAGCTACACGGTAAGCCCAACAAAGTTGGAAGGCTTACAAATATTGCATTGAGGAATCTCTGGACTTGACAGTCACTTTGGTAAACAGGACTGCTGGACTTATAGCCTTTTACTCCCTGAATCTTCCTTGGCTGCATGCATTTGGGAAGCTTGTTGATTTCTAATTTTATTGGGTTTGCCTCCCAATGTTGTAACTCTGGAGGGGTGTTATATCATATTCCTTTGTAAGATAACTGTATTATCTGTTAAGTGCACTGTTGCTATCCTTCATGGAGACTGTAAGTTTTGCTTGCAAAGTCTAATAAATACATAATAATAAAAAAAAAATAAATGAATAAAAATTGTCAACATTTTACTTAAAGATGTTTATTTATGTTTGTAGCATCCCCAGAAGAAGCCTTATAGATGAAACGTTGGGGTTTCTTGAATAAAATACACATTCTCAAGTTCTTTGTGTTGAGGCCTTTTTTTGGCTCTGAGCAGCCCCATCATCCAATTGCAGTAAGAGTATATCAGCATGACATTTATGGACAATAGTTGGTGGGCAGAACAACCTGTACAAAAATGTGTACTGCATTTCCTTGAACTTATTACACAAAAACAGACCCATATGTCCCATCCATATTTCCATCCAGGTCCCTTTGTCTAATCCAAGCAAAAGAAAGTTCCTCTCCTAACCCTGCAAACATTAAAGAGATGGATCTGATTAGTTTCATGGTAGCATTTGGTGTACAGCCACTGTGGAACATTTTGTCATCAGCCTCCTTCTCAATAGCTGCTCTTTGCTCACTTGGCCTGATTGCTCATTATGGCCCCTTACTTCCCTTCCTATGTAACTCCTCATCTGAAAGTGTTTGTATGTGTGTTGCCTTGGTAAGCCAGTAAGATCCATCAGTTCATTAAAGGAAAAAATCTCCTCCTTATTTAGAAGAATCTCCCATTTCTGTAACCATGCCTGCTCCTATACAGTAAAGCCTGTGTCTGAACCCTGGTACCTGGGTTTCCCACTATTGGTGAGGAAAGCGAAAGCTTCAGAAATCTCTCCCTCCCATCTAATTCTGTGCCATGCTTCTAGGGCAGCTATTATTAGCAGATTGGGAATCTGCAGTCTTTTGTTTCTCTGTAGTCCCTCAGGTGTGTTACGTACACCACTGGCCTGTATGAGGCCCACCCCCCATTCCAGATCTTGCCACTTGACATCTTCCCCTCTTTTAATCCGCTCTATGACATACCTCATCTGACATGCTTTATGAAAGAGGACAAAGTCTGGGAACCCCAGGCCCCCCTGTCCAGTATATACTAGCAGTCGCCTCAGGCTAGCCTGTGGCCTCCACCTAGTCCACAGAAATCTGCCGAATCCATGATTGAGTTTCTTAGGGTCCTGTATTGTTAAACCCCAATGCAACATCTGTAATGGATATAGCATTCTAGAAAATATATTCATTTTCATCAGGCCAATTCTTCCAATCCAAGAGACTGGCAACCCTTTCCAACTCTCTAGGTCTGACAATACAGTCACCACTAGTAGAATAATTTAATTTGCACAAGTCTGGCAAATTCTTGAGACTCTAATATGCAGTTTTGTGAGGGCAACTTTAGTCACCTGATATGGCAAATTTTGGATAACAACTGACAGTTTACCCCTTCCCATTGCAACACCTTTGACTTATTATAGTTAACCCTGCATCCTGAAAAAGTGAAAATCTACCACCTTTTTTATCTCCAGTGATGAGACTTCCGGTTTTGTGCAGCACTTCAGAACATCATCTGTACAGAAGGATATGTTATGGTGGGTTCCAGCTCTGACCTAACTCCTTGAATGGAAGGGTTACCTCTTATTTCTGCTGCTAGAGGCTCAATCGCCAGAGCAAATAGTAATGGAGAGTCACTGCCTCATTCCTCTGTATAATCAATATTTCCCTGATCTGCTCCTATTTGTGGAGACTACTGCTGCAGAAACAGGGTATAGCAGTCTTGCAAGATAAGTGAACCCCTCCCCCAGCCCAAATTTATGCAGCGTGTCAAACAGGCAGGGCCACTCTACCCTTTTACATATCTTCTCAGCATCCATGAACAGAAAAAGTCAGCATCAAGTTCCCCCATATGCACCACATTCAGCAGTCTCTGCATGTTATTGTACACCTGCCTGCCTAGTACAAATCCTGTCTGGTCTGCCATGACCACCTGGGGCAATAATGTCTGGGTAGCCAGTATTTTGGTAATTATTTTGGCATCCACTTTCAGAAGTGATATCAGGCAGTATGAGGTACACTGAGTCTTTCCCTTTTTTGGGGGAAGGACAATAATAATGGCATCATAACTGATTGGAGGCAGCCCCCTTCTTTGTATACCTTTAACAGTGGAGCCACCCTCATCCCTTACCAGCTGAAAAAAAATCCACAGGATATTTGTTTTGATTTGTAATGGCACCCAGAGCCTCTGGGATTGGGCACCACAATAGAAATAAAGTATTACTTGCTTACCTACTTATACATCTGGGGCCAGATATTCAAAGCTTTGCATTGAGTGCAAACCCATTGTACTGGAATAGCACCGATGTTGTGCCTGAAAGCAATATTCAAAAGGTCAAATAGCACCGGCGCTATGTGATAGCGCCAATGCTAAAAGTAAATGTATTCAGGGGAGGGAGTGAGGGGAGTGGCCATGAATGTTGGCGTACCGGCATATTCAAAAGAACAGCACCATGCTACAGGTTCTTGCACGACCTGTAGTACGGCACATAATATCACCAGCAAAAAGCATGCAGTACTGCGGGGCAAGCAGGTGAGGCAGATCTCCTGGTTCTCTTTACATGTGCACACCAAGGGATGTGCAAGACCTATAGTGGTCCCACCGCCCTGGTCGATCACTGGCCCAACATGAAGAAGTTCACCCCCCAAGAATCACACCTGTCCCACGTCCAGACATGGCAGGTAAAAGAAATAAAATTGTCCCTGGTGTCCAGTGGTACCACCCCCCTGGCCGATCGCTGGACCAATATGAAGAAGTTCACCCCCCACTGCTGAGATTCACTCCCTGTCCCCTGTTGTCCATTGCTGCCATCTTCAGATCATGCACAATTCATTTAGGAACAAAAACACTTTCCCCGGTGTCTAGTGGATCCTTCACCCCCACCATGTCCGGGAGTGACCCTCTCCCTGCTCCCCCCATCCATGACCCCATTGGGCCACCATCACAGTCCTCCATTCACCTCCACAGCCAGCAGCCCGACTGAGCACTTTCAATGAATGGCGTGTCCATGTTCAAACACAGCTCATTCATTGAAAACGCTCAGATGGAAACTCTGTCGTACAAGTGCTCAGTCGGGCTGCCAGCCATGGAAGTGGTGGAGGGCTGTTCTGGTGGCCCAATTTGGTCATGGATGGGAGGAGAGCAGGGGGGTCACCACTGAACAGGGTGGGGGGTCCACTAGACACCAGGGAAAGTGGTTTTGTTTCTAAATTAATTGTGTATGATATGAAGATGGCAGTAATGGACAATGGGGGATGAGGAGTGAATCTCAGAGGGGGGGAGTCATTTGCCATATTGGACCAGCGATCGGTTGAAGGGTGGGACCACAGGACACAAGGAACAATTTTATTTCTTTTAACTGCCATGTCTGGAAGGGTGACAGGTGTGAAATTTGGTGTTGGGGGGGCACTAGACCACCAGGGAATGTCATGGACTGACTGAAGTCTGTGCAGGGGATTGGTGATGGGGGTGGTCACTGGACCACCAGGGCAACCATATATCATAGTAGCACGGTAATGCCACTATAGTTAAGACTGAATAGGCACTTTAATGTTAAACCTCAAATTCTGCACTTTAATAACTTTGCAACTATTTGTCCAATTTTCCTGAAAATTTGCATGCGCTGTCTGCTATTATAGATCTCTGGATCTGGCAAGCTTTTTTTTCTCTGGTCTGATGTGCAGTTGTGGAGCTGCGGAGTGCCAAAAAACATGAAAAACACCACTTTTTTGGCAAATTCTTAGCTCGTCTCTATAGACTGAACGGTTTGTCTGTTTGTTCTGAAATTTTCAGGGTATACTGAAGTGCCTTTTGAATGTTTGGTGAAAACTATTAATCCATTCAAAAGTTATTAAACTTTAACATTTCCATTATAGCCGATGGGAAAATATATATACCATGAAACTTTTCATAAAAGTACTGCAGACCTTTGTGAAGATACCATTGGTTTACATGCAGGACTTTCACGAAGTCACCATGAAACCAATGGTACTATAAAGTCTGCAGTTCTTTCCACCAAGTTCCATGGGTAAACAACCCAAAAACAGTTTCTTTGCCACTTCATAGTAAAAAAGCGGTTAGGACTTTTAGACTGAAATTTGCAGGGTGGCAAGCCCTTGCCCACAATGAGACCTTTTACTGGTTTGCTGAAAACAATGTACCATAGTTACAGCATTCGAAATTTTAAATTTCCCATAGGATAACATTGTGGCATCCATACCTTTTGGTGCCTATATCTAAAACGGTTTGAGATATGGATTTTCACTAAGTGTAGCTAAGTATGCATGCAGGTGGCCAGTTCATGAATAAACTGCAAATGAATTTTTCCAAAGTTGCTATGATTACTGAGATATTGCCACATTTGCAGTACAAAGGTTACTTGGAATGACTCAAGGCATGCACTATGTGTATGTACTTATGGGTAGGTGGGAGTGCAGGGCCCAGATGGCCTCCCACCTATACCTCTAATTCTGCTAAACTGGGGCACAGGGACCTCCTGTGCTATGCCTGTACAGTTATGGGTGGAGGGGCGAGGGGCCCAGAGGGCCACAGTATGCATACGAGTAACATTACACTTTCTCAAAAAGAAGGGAAATTCATTACAAAAAAGTTCCATTTTAATGCAGCAGTTAGGGTTGATTCCACACTGACAAAAATCTGGAAATTCAATGTTAGGGTTACCAACCCTACCACTCCATCCCCCATCCTCCACACACCAACAGCCATTGGGGTGTGCCTTGGGGTCATCGGCAAGGCCACTGTTTTTCGGTTTTTATCAGAAAATCCGGTAAAATTCCGAAATTAGGGCTGCCTGAAAACCGGTAAAAATGAAGA
Organism: Neoceratodus forsteri; assembly: GCA_016271365.2. Lineage (NCBI taxonomy): Eukaryota > Metazoa > Chordata > Ceratodontiformes > Ceratodontidae > Neoceratodus > Neoceratodus forsteri. The sequence continues at coordinate 632,400,479 of CM057450.1, read as the reverse complement.
TTTCATGGAATCTGGCATTTTCTATCAGATCAGTAAATCTACAAAAAAGTCTGTTTTTCTCTTAATTCCTTCCTGTACTGTTTTCAGTTTGCTTTATTTAATGCTCTGTATATTAAGCCTTCTTTAATTCTGATTATTTATCTACATACTAAAAGAATGATAACAGAATCCCAGTAAAATCCGGAAATTAGAGTAACAATCACCAGTGAAATTCCGGAATCTTAAGTCTTGAAAACGGAATTTAATTGTTTTAATCACCATAAATCAGTGGCCTTGGTCATCGGGCCTAACTCTCACCACATTCTCCTATACTGTACCATCTTAGCTTGTTTACACATGGAATGGGGTGAGAGTTAGGCCAATAAACAATGCACATCTCAATGCCTGTTGGTGTGTGGAGGGTGAGGGTGGAGTGGTAGGGTTGGTAACCCTTACATTATATATATATATATATATATCACAAAAAAATCCATTAATGTATGAGTTAGGTTCCTATTACAGTGACAAAAGTATGGAAATTTGGCATTAGAGTTCCCAACCCTACCACACCCCACCCTCAGACACCAACAGCCATTGGGGTGTGCCTTGGGGTCATCGACCTAACTCTCACCCTATTCCATGTGTAAACAAGCAAACATGGTACAGTACAGGAGAATGGGGTGAGAGTCAGGGTCGACGACCCCAAGGCACACCCTGATGGCTGTTGGTGTGTGGAGGGTGGGGTGGTAGAGTTGTGAACTCTAATGCTGAATTTCCATACTTTTGTCACTGTAATAGGACCCTAAATGATGCATTAATGGAGTTTTTTGCAAAGAATTTCCCTTCTTTTCGAGATAGTATAATAGTATTTGTATGCACGTATGTATGTAGGTAGAGTCTAACATGTTTCAATATTAGAAAAATAGCAGGACAAGTGGACACAGCATGAGATTAGAGGGAGGCCAATTAAGGGATAATGTGAGGAAGTTCTTTTTCATAGAAAGGGTGGTGGATGCATGGCACAGCCTTCCTCAGGAAGTGGTGGATATGAATACAGTTCAGGGCTTCAAACAGGCATGGGTTAGGCATAAGGGAGCAATACAGATGAGTATGAATAGATAGGCCATTGACAGAGTACAGGCCTATGGCACATTCATACAGTAAGGTAGAAAAAATGGGTAGACTGGATGGGCCTTGCGGTCCTTATCTGCCATCGACTTCTATGTTTCTATGTTAGGTATGGAAACGCAGTGCCCTCTGGGCCCTGTGCTTCCATGTGTCAAACAACAGTGAGCAAATTGTCAGCATAGCCATCTTATTACCCCACCTCATGTAACCCGGTACAGAGAAATTGTGAAATGCAAGGCAAAATGTAATTATATGCAACTGCAATGACATTCTTGTGTCACAGGTGCAAAATTGCATTTTGGGCAGGATGTAAAAAATGACAGCTGTACTGTTCATGAGGTGGTAGAAAATGGTTATGCTGAAAATTTCTAGCGTTAAAGATCAAAATGTAGCAAAGTTATGCGAGTGCATAGAATGAATTCAATTGACCCAGTAACTCGGGCATTTTCAGGAATTTTTCACCAAATTTTCAACATGTCCTTTTGGGGCCCCACCTCATGAGCAGTGGCACTGTCATTTTGTTAATCCATCACTAAAGTTGATTTTGCTGCGACCACGCCATTCAGTGCCACAGGTGTGAAAACATATTTTGGGCGGATGTGAAAAATGACAGCTCTACTGTTCATGAGGAGTTATGAAAAAATGTCAATGTTGAAAATCTGGAGTGAAAATATTAAAAATTGGTGAAGTTACGAGTGTGTGTAGAAACTGTGCAATGCACGCTCGTAATGTGTGCATTTTTCAACATTTATGCACCACATTTTCAACATGGCATGGGCTTTTTGGGACCTACCCTAATGAACACTGTCACTGTTATTTCTTTACTCAGTCCCGAAAGGTGATTCCATGCAGCGACTGAGAAATCACTTTACAGGTCCAATTAATGGGATGACAGTGACTGCGTTCATAAGGTGGGGTCCCAAAAAGCCTGTGTTGAAAATTTGGTGAAGACATGTTGAAAAATGCCTGAGATATCAACCTAAGTTCAAAACACCATAGACTGCCATTATACGGCACTTAGCTTGATTCTTCAGTTCGCGGTTCAGCTTTGAGTGCAAACATGTCCCGATCCACAGAAGATTGCAGCCACTAACCTCTGGAGGTAAGTATGGTAAGGGGATGTAAGGGAGGTTGGTGCACAGAGGGAGGGTCGGGATGGGGGAGGGACAGGGAGATGATGAGGGACTGTTTTCTTTTTTCACAGGGTAAAAAAAAAAGACTTCGGGGGACTGTTTTCTTTTTGTTTCAGGGATAAAAAAAAAAACATTAATGGACACTGGGGGAAGGCATGCTGCAGCACCTTCCCCATCAGCCTTGTCCCAATAAACCGGCTCACTGAATTCACATCTGAACTCAGCTCATTGGCATGGTAAGGCAGCGTGCTCCCCAGAGGTGCAACGGATATCCCTGCAATCAATGTTACTTAAATTCTTTGTTTTAATATTCTGACTCAAACATTCAACATATTCTTCTTATGACTCCACCTCATAAACCCCATAGGTGAAATCTTTCAAATCCTTGCTGAAATGCCATTCTGCATCACAGGTGTGAAAACACATTATGGACCGGATGTGAAAAATGACAACTGTACTGTTCATGAGGTGCTGTGAAAAAATGGGTATGTTGGAAATCTGGAGTCAAAATATTGTAAATTATCAAAGTTATGCACATGCGTACAAACTACGTAATGCACGCTTGTAAAGGGAACTTTTTCACCAGATTTTCAACATGTGCTTTTTGGGATGCCACCTCATGAGCATTGGCACTATCATTTTGTTAATTGGTCCTGAAAGGTGATTCCACACAGTGACCTCAAAATCACCTTTTGGGACAGAATAATGAAATGACAGTGCCAGTGTTCATGAGGTGGTGTCCCAAAAAGCCCATGTTGAAAATTTGGTGCAAATAGACCTAAAAATGGCTGAGATATCAACGTAAGTTCAAACCATCATTGACTGCCATTATAGGGCACTTTCCTTGATTCTTCAGTTTGCGGTTTGGCTTTAAAGAGTGTAGATGTGTCCCAGTACACAGAAGATGGCATTGGCCGACCTCCCGCGGTAAGTATGGGGTAAGGTGGGGTGGGGAGGTGGGTGCTCAGAGAAAAGATTGGGTTGGGGGTGGGGAGACAGCGGTGGCGACGAGGGACTGTTTTCTTTTTTTCAGGTTATAAAAAAACAAAACGTTGTGGGATGGCTTTCTGTTTTCAGGGGAAAAATGAGGGAAATAACACTATTTCTGGACACTTGAGGTGGGCTCCCAGTGTCCAACACTGCTGGTGGGAGTGTAAATGCCAACACAGGGATTGTGGCCCCTGATGTTGGTAGTGTTTATAAAAGAAGGGTCTGCACAGGGGGAAGGGAAGCATCCAACACCGGGGGTGGACATCCCGGTGTCGGATAAGAAAAAGTAATGAACAGTTTCAAGGTCCCTGGGGGGGCCTCTAGTGTCCTTTGTGTAGCCTATACACCAGCCTTGGCATGATGTTTGGGCATTTGCCCGGTAATGTCCAAGGCATGGGCTTGGCGGACCACTCCGTGTCCTACCTATCTGGCAATGGTGGCCATTCCTATATGGGGAGCTGTACGGGGTCGTCCGGAGGGGATTATGGCCATGGGGGGGCCATGTGAGCGCCAGCAATTTTAGAAACAGTTATTTTGCAGTTGGGAGCTGTTTCAATATCACGACACAACTGTCTAACAAGCGACAGCTGTGTCATATAGTACAACCCTTACTGCCATATAATGTATTTTGTAGTTAGGAGCTGGTTGCTATATGACACAGCTGTTGTTTGTTAGCTGCAAAATACATTATATGGCAGCAAGGGTTGCACTATATGACACAGCTGTCAAGCAAACAGCTTCTAACCGCAAAATATATTATACAGCACTAGGCTTTATTCCTCAGTTCATGGTTCGGCTTTGAAGAGTGCAGACTGAGTGTCCCGGTCCGAAGAAGATGACAGCATAGGAACTCCAGATGTAAGTATAGGATAAGATGGGGGGTGTCAGTCAGTGGAGGAGCGGCAACAACAGCGAGGACTGTTTTCTTTATTTTAGGTTACATGAGAAAAAAAAAGCGTCGTGGGGACGGTTTCATTTTCAGGTATACATATAAGATTTATCTGTTTGGGACACGGGGTGGGCTTCCCAGTGTTCCACTCTGTTGGGGATTATGAAACAAGGGGCTGCAGGGGCATCCAACACCGGGGTGACATGCAGTGTCGGATTGTACAAATAAATTAATGAATAAAATAAATTAAATACACTGCAACCAGGAATTGGGGCCCGTGTGCAGTTTGAAGGCACATCACAGTCAGGATGGCGGGGCTACAGTGTCAGTAGCCCCACACCTGACCTATGAGAGATGACAGCTCTCATTTATTAAAAAAGCTGTGTTGTATAGTGCAAACTGCAGTTTCGCAAAAATTCAGTTATGAATAGAACATTGGTTTTTGAACTGCACATGCTCAGAAATTGAACATTTTATTAAATATTTTAAAAACTACTTAGCTGAGGGACCTATAAACCACAAAGCACACACCTTTGACCAACCTCTATCAAACCTGCAAGTTTCAGGTTTCAAGGCTCCTATTTTTCAAGTTATCGAGTGGCAAAAAGTCTTAACATTTTCAAAAGCGAGACTTTTGCATTTCTGTGCAACTCTGTAACTTTGTCTCCCTGAACTGATCTATATAAAATTTACAGGACTAAGAGACCTGGAACAGATGCTGAGTTTTCCAAATTTCATGTATATCTGGTGAAAGGGGCAAAGTTATTAAGGTGCAGAAATGTGGGTTTAACATAGGCGATGCTTACACAACCCTAATATACTGGTACGACCGCACCTGTATAATATATATATATATATATATATATATTCTTTGCAAATCTCTGTTAATGCATCAGTTAGGGTTGTTTCCACACAACAAAGTGTGGAAATTCCACATTAGGGTTAACACCCCTTCACCCCACCTCACCCTCGACAAACAAACAGGCATCGGGTGTGCGTTGAGGTAGTTGTGTATAACTGTCACCCCATTTCACGTGTAAAGAAGCTATGGTGGTGCTGTATGGGAGAATGGGGTGAGAGTAAAACGGCCACCCAACGCACACCCCAATGCCTGTTGGTGTGTGGAGGGTGGAGTGGTGGTGGCTAGGGTGGTAGGGATGTTAACTCTAATGTGGAATTTCCCGCACTTTTGTCAGTATGGAAGCAACCCTAGCCTGATACGTATCAAATTTTTACAAAGAATTTCCTTTCTTTTGAAAGTGTAATGTAAGTAGTAAATGGAATGTGTTGGGCTCCCTAAAGCTGCCCAGTTGTGCATAATGATATGTGTTTGTGGGAATGTGGGCCCTCCTGGCCCTGTGCTCCCACTTACATATAAGTATGGAGTCATACAGCAGTCCTATAAGGTAAGGAGCCCTCGTAACACTAATTTACCCATATCTCAGGAACCATAGCAACTAGAAAAAAAATTTAAGTGTCGTAATCATGAGAGTGAGTAGTTCTTGCAACATGCGTCAATCAAATCCATGTCTCACATTGTTTCTGAGATATGGGCAGTGAAAAATGCTGTGACTGCTAACACTGAGGGCATAATAGTGGCCTACACACATGAAAATGAGCAACTGGAATAGCAATTCGCAAATATCTCAGGATTCGTACAAGGTAGAAATAAAATTCAAATTTCATGGTTTTCATGGCTTTCCAACCTACTTCTGCACTCAGTCCTAAGCATTATTTGTGACAAAAAGTCTGTACCTCAAACCATTTTTGAGATACGGGCCCTGAAAGGTGTCACAGGCGCCGCAGTGTTATCCTATGGGAACATTTCTGAACTTCAGAATGCTTTAACTATGGGCCTGTTGAATGTTTTCATACCAAACCACCAAAAGGCGCATCTGTGGGAGTAGGGCTAGCCACCCTGAACATTTCAGGCCAATAGCACAATCCACCTTCCTACAATGAAGTGACAAAGAAAACAACACACTTAAAAATGTGTTCATGCACTGTTACTGTGATTATTTAAAATGTTTTCGTGACACTTCTATCCTTATAGTGGAGATGTGACCACGAACATAAAAATATAACCTTGTTTTTTTTATAATCTAAGCTTATTTTCACGGTACATAATATATTGCCATGAACAAAAAAATGGCAAAATGGTGGAAAAAAACTGAAAAAACACATTTTTAGACGAGGTGGTAAAAAACTAATGACAGATTCATGCTCCTCAGGTCCCAGTTAGGTGAACACAACCACTGGTGTTTCACAAACTCCACTATTTTTTGAATTACAATGTTTTTTTCTCTCTCTCACTAACTGGAAACAAAATGGAGGCAGCACGAAAAAAATTTCAGGCAACTCGACAACAAAAAATATGATCATGAACATTTTCGCAGTGCACATATAAATTTTCCCATAGGCTATAATGGGACAGGAAAAATGGAATAACTTTTGAACTGAGCAATACATTTTTACCAAATCTTCAAAAGGCACCAGTGCAACCCAGGACACATGTAGACAACTCAGTTTGAACCCACTCAAATGCATTCTTCAGTGCATTATGGGTGGACAAAGAATTTGCAACACTGGGGAAAATTCACCTTTTCAATGTGCTACTGTTCAGCAATTGTACATCAGACTGAAACAAAAAGTTCCAGATCCGGAGATCTATGATAGATCTTTCTACATTCCAACTTTCAAGCAAATTGCACAAACGGTTCAAAAGTTATTAAAGTGCAAAATTTGAGATTTAACATAGAAATGGCTATGCAACCCCAACTATAGTGGCACTACTGTGCCACTAATATATATATAGATATATATATGTATAGTGAGAGGTATGCACTGGGTAAGTCTGCTGACACCCATTGCCTGCAGTTCCCTACCTGTTCTCCCAGACTGACATACAAGTGGAGCTGTGAGCAGACCCAGCCTGCTCCTGCACTCCCAGGCTGACATACAGGTAGAGCTGTGAGCACCATAGAATAGCACTGGGCAAATTACATGACAATGTTTGCTAAGCAGCCCATAATGAGATGCAAATGTGGCTGTTTGCACATGGATTGCCTAAGTAGGCTAATTTACATATGTGCTTTGAATATTACAAACCTTAGCCCCAGGCAAAATGTTAGAGCTGGGCTAATGTGTTTGCTCCGGACTAACCTGTCACTTGCGCAGAACAATTCTGCTGTGTGTGGCCTGCACTGACTGTTGCTGTGGTTGTGCAATGCTCCATTGCTATCACTCAGATTGGCCTGCTACTGAAGCTCTGCCTTCCTCCATCTGCGTCCACTGAGCTGCTGTTGCGTTTTGGCCTTCCCTGTTGCTATACTCAGAGCTGTCTTTTTTCCTGGGCCATTTTTGCACTGCACTCCCGGCCCTGTTTATTTATTAATTTTAATTTTATTAACTGGGTAGGCCCACTGGGTCCTGAAGATCCCTTTTTCAGGGGTGACCCGGAATTAGTTACAAGTACAATTATTCGTTTAAGAGAGGAACAATACACTTGGTGATAAGCAGGATATGAATACAGCGTCGACAGTGCAGGAGACCATACAGACATACATTGGTAGACAGCTTAAAACAAAGGTACATACTGACTAGACAATATGCAATGGGAAGACTAGTACAGGGCACATTAACTATATGGATAACAATGAAAACAGTCTAATCTAGATGCCACCCTTGTAGACTTTTGCCCATGCGTTTAGCACCATATGGCTGCTTGCACTGCTTCCTTTGCATGCTATATTCAGCAGGTTTAGCCCTGGGGCTATTCCTTTGAATATAGTGTGCTAATGATTACCGGGCTAATTTAGCATGCTGCGCAGTGCTAATTTTGCCATGGGGTTAGGTTTTGAATATCTGGCTTGTCGAGCTTCTGGGTTTGCCTTTTAGTAATATGCTGATGGTTCTGAGCACCTCTTCCTCCATGGTTCTCACCCACAATTTCGATGCCTGTTCTTATTAAATTTTTGGGAGCTCTATATTTTCTAAGATGCTCTCTCCCTGCCCTTCTGCGACCCCTAATGTATACCATGCTTCATAATGTCTCTGAAATGTCTTGTTAATACTGCAATTAGTAGTGTCTGTCTCATCCTTCTTTGTGTAGATACTTGTAATTTACATCAACCCTTACTCAGTCATGCCAGTATTGATCCTGGTTTATTACCCCATTCAAGTAAGCACTGTCTGGCATAATACAAGACTACTTCAGACTTGTTTTCTAATAGTGAGTCTAGAGTGGTGCATGCCTCCTCCGGAGTCTCACTATCCTGTACCTTTCTTTTGAGGTCCCTTATCCGGGCATGCAGTGCTGCTTATTTATGTCTTGCTGCTTACTTGATGCCTGGCACCCTGGCTATTAGTAACCCCCTTATGTATTCTTTCCCTGCTTCCCACAGGGTAGTTCTTGAGGCTCCCAAAAGCTCATTGAGCTCCAAGTACTAGATTCTTTGCTCTTTAATTTGTAATTTGACCGGGTCATCTGTTAGTAAATATGTGGGAAACCTACAGCTAGCCTCATGCCATATCTCCCATTATTCTCATCTATGACACTTTTTCCACCATGAAGGAAAGCTTACAGTGAAGAGTGTGGACACTCCTTGACAATGCTATTATAACCATGAAACCCTTGTCCTCACCCAAACTCCCACCAGGCTATCAGCCTCCATCTTAGTGAGGTGGGTTTTTACTGCAAAAATATATCCCAGGTTCCCAAGTGCTTCAAATGAATTAACAACACTAAACAAAGCATGTCATTTAGTCCAAATTGTCCCGTCTCACTCACACCTCAGGTTGCACACTCAGACAAACTGGTTCAACCTTGACAGCCGCCTCCAGTATCAAGTATGTCTGCTGCTCAAGAAGCCTATGCTGGACTTACTACCTAGGCCTGCAAAGCTTTCTTAGCTGACTTAATTCCATCAGATGCACTAAGGTACAAACAACTCATCCTTATGCATCCCTTTCCATGAGAACCACACAGACCCAGCGGTCCCTCTGAATACGAGCGCCACTTTGGCTTAATAAACGACCACATACACCAAAGAGGACAAAATAGGCCTCTTTAAAGATAAACTCAGTGGTCCTTGCCACAGACAGTAACTCTTTCCTGCAACCCTCATTCTAACCTTCCCCCTCATCTTCTCCTCTCTTCTTGCTAACTAACACTCCCTAGTAGGCTCCAGGTCCCTGCCTCAGCATTTCCCCCCAATGAGTCTAGCCCTCCTCTTGACTATGCTCTTTAGCACTTGAGACACAAGAAGTACTGCCCAGCAAGTTCTTGCTTCCTTGCAGATAGTATTAGTTAATTATTTTACAGACTATATCATCCTCTGTTCCCTACCCGATTTGCTCTATATCCTGTAGATTATAAAGTTGTTCACTTAAACCTCTTGTCAACCTAGCCTGCTATAAATTATGTATCTGTATATTTTTACTTATGTAATCCCTGTTATTGTAATTATGTAACCTCTGTAACCTGATGTACTCATGTTTTTCTAAGGCATGGAACCTCCTTGCATCTGTTTATGTACTTGTAACTGGTGTAAATGATGTTATGCTCATGTATTACTATGACGTGGAACCTCTGTAAAAGAGCCTTTGGCTCAAAGGTACTTCCTATAAATAAATAAATAAATAAATAAACAATTTTTTTTACATTTTATAGAGGGTGATACACCTTTAATGTTCCAGGTTGTTCATACTATTTCAGCCATCATCTCTATATGTAAAACCTAAATATTTGCACTATACTGTGCCAATTATACTAACTTGCTGGAAGGCAGCCTGCCCATCATCAGTAACTCGGCACCTCATTCCAGAAGTGCACATCAACATTAAAATTGCATTACACAACACTACATGACATGACACAACACATCCCACAATAACCATAACACAATAACTTGCCCACCTTTCCTTCCTTGTCCACTGTCCTGTGCATTTTACATCCTGCTCATGCTGTATGATTCCCTTAACCCCATCTCCCTTCCTTCCCTCCGTTCTCATTAATATTACTGTATCTTACTTTTCTCTGATCCTCCCCTTCCTCCCTTTTCCTTGCTTGTATTTTGTAACAACCCTGTAATATTCCTGCCTTCTCTTAACATATGATACCAATGTTATTCCCATAATCCTTCACTGGTGGAAAGTCCCAACTCACCTCCTATTCGGCCATTCAGTCACTCTCTTGTCAGTAAAGTGTTACCATCATATCTTATTAACAAACCTGTGGATGTGCTCCCTTCCTCTAAGCGCCCCCTATATCTACCCTTTCCTGACCCCCTTGTTGCACCACACGCAGTTCTGTCTCCTTAATCTACTTTGGGCATAATTGGTGTCCTTGCTCCATCCCTCTTAGTTATCAAAACTAATAATGTTGTGAAAGGATACTCTAGTACAGACCAATTGGGGCTATGTTGCTGCATGCCATTCAGTGCTTTGAGCTATTAGTGGTCGGTCGATCATAAAACCAACTTTCTCTGCTGTAAATGAAGCTCTGACAACCCCTGTAGGAGTCTAAAAGTCTTACCTACTGCTTCTGCAGTCCTTTGTGGCCGAGGGCGAGGGACCAGGACATCAGTTGAAAGCTTCTCTTCTGGGTATGGGAACTCCCCTCTCTGAATCAGCAGCCTTTATCTTTGCCACCGTGGGGACCCGGAAGGCCCAACCCCCCCCCCGAAAGGCTTTTCATAGAGCCACCTGCTTCATGTCCCCTGCATGATATGAAGCAGCAAACCTCGAGTTAATTACAAAATGGCCATCCGATCATGGCGTTCTTCTCCAAGACCCACGCACAGCCTCTCCATTTTTTACAGTCAAAGCCAAGGTTCCTCTGTCGTTGAGAAACTCATGTAAGTCCAGCCCTGTTAACTCCATGTACTGTTGAGGGAGGTTGTCATTCTCTAGGGCTACCACACCTGGCAGATTTTTCACGGGTTTTAACTTTCTATTCTGCACTAAAATAAGACACCCTTCATGGCTGGTGCTATCGGGTCCCAGCAGCAGGTGCTATTCAGTTCCAGTACCCAGTCAACCCCAGGCTTACTTCTGCATGTGTCAGTGCTGCTACGGTGCAATTTGAGGTGACAAAATCCAAAACAAAGCTGCTAATAAATGCATCAGTGTTTAACTTCAGGCTCTGCAATTAGTCATATTAATAACTCACTGAACTCACCAGCTGGTTTTGGTTCCAATTGGTAAATGGTCCCTGCAGGGCATCAGGTTTTCTGGTCCTGTCAGCATGTCTGTGTTTAGACAAACCTCAGTTGTCTTATGGTCACAGATGTACACTGCAGGACCATCTCTGGGCTGTATCTCAACCAGGCCACATTCAATGTTTTGTTATCTGCAGTTTTGGGTACCTGGGAATTTCTCTGTAGTGCCGATCTTCCATCATCACCTCCAGATCTTGTAGGAAGTGGGCCATGTCCTTCAGTGAGTCAAAAAACTGATGTGGGAGGGCTGCGTAGATGACTGTCAGTCTGGAGTGGAAGAGGTGAGCAAATTTAGGCTGCTCAGCATGCTGTTGCCTCTTTACCTCCCTAAACATCATTACTCCAGTTTTGTAGGGCTTTGCTGTAATCCAGGAAAAAGTGAATTCTGGCATTGCTTTCCTCAATGAGCCCCTTAGTGCATGCTGTCTACAGTAGTCTTTTCTTTATCTCAGAATTGAGGGAGCTTAATCAGGAGGGGCCTGGGTCTTTCTCCCATCTTAGGTTGTCCCCCCCGATACCTGGTGGGCTCTCTTAACTTCCATGCCAATGGCCATGGCCCACAAGGCCAACCACCTCTAGAGTCCATTTTTCTGCAAATTTGACTGGGTCACATCCCTCCAGGTCCTCTGGCATCCCTATGACTTTCATGTTGGACCTTCATGACTGATTTACAAGTCTGTCAGCCTTTCAGTTATGGTCTGTAGCTGTGTTAACAGTTGTGTTTCAGCAGTTGAGAGGTTCCTCTTATCCTTCATATCACTGATGCGGCCCCCTGCCTCTACCAGCCTGCAGGTATGGTTGTCAGTGGTTGGTCTGAGGTCAGCAACTGCTGCTTGCATGCCTGAAAACTGGATGGAAAGGGTTTGAAATCCCTGACTTCAATCTTAAGTCCTAGCAGCAGCTCTGCAATCAGTGCTCTGAACTGAGATGTTTCAGGGCCTGTGTCATTCATAGTCTTGGTCTGTGTCATGGTCCCTGCCTTGGCTCCTAGTGCAGACTGTGTTTGTGTTTTTTCTCTTCCCAGCTGAAAACACAGGTGATTGTCTACCAGACATGTCACTCTTTTCCCCCAGTTAAAATTATAAGCACTTAGTAATATCTCAGTTAAGTATGTTAAACAAATGTGATTGATGTGGGAGCTGCTTCACCATATGTCCACCATTGCTGCCAGCTCCTACAATGCATTTTTAACAAAATGTTTTCTATTTAGGTTTATCTGTCCTTATTTTCTCATTTGGTAGACTGCTTATGGACTTGTTATATACAGTATAGCACCACACCTCCTCCTCCTTCTTTTATACTTCTGTCTTGTCAGTACAGCTTAAATTAACTTATCTCTTAGCTCAGTTCTTGTTGGCCAATCACTGTATTTCTGTTACACCGATTAAGTTTAATTGTTTCAGTGTATATTAATGCAATAGCTCCTCCATTTTTACGTTCGCTTGCATGCATGCGCAAGGAACTTCTTGGGAGAATGGGACACTTTGGAGGTGTGCCCCTCCCCTGCAATCCCCTGCTCCATTGAGCAGGTGTGGCAGTCCTGCACCAATCGGATGTGGTGCTGTGTATGACAGCGGTGGTTTTCTTTGAATCAAAGAAAACCACTGCTGTCATACACAACACCGCAACTACTGCCGCCCCAAATCTTTGCTGCCACGCTGAGAGCCCACCCCAGCGTGGCTAATATCCAGCGTCATCTGCTGGCCAGGGTGCCCTATCCCGTCGGCTCCAGACCCCCCAGCCATCCTTCTGCCCGCTGGGCCCACCCTAGCGTGGCAAGCGTCTACGTCATCTTTTTTTTTTTAAACCTGTAAATTGAATATGGTCCCGCGCTTCTCCCAGGCCCCCCTCCCACAACCCGCACCCACCCACTGCGCACCCACCTCCACCCCCCACCCCATACTTACCTCCCGAACTCGTGCGATGATCTTGATTGGACGAGAACAAATCTGCACTCTTCAAAACCGACCGCGAACTGAGGAAATGCCGGTAAGCTGTATAATGGGCTAGATAGTGGGTTTTCAACTTTATTGCATATCTCAGGCATTTTTTGGAATTTTTGCACCAAATTTTCAACATGGGGTTTTTGGGACTCCTTCTCATGAATGATAACATAGATACATAGACAGTGTCGGCAGATAGGGGCCTATGGCCCACCCAGTCTGCCCATTTGAGCTTGTAAGTTCAGTTTGTTTTCCTAGAAGTCTGTTGCCCCTTACCCCTGACCTCTAGAATTTCTTTATGTCTATCCCATGCATTCTTAAATCCGTGATTGTTTTCAGCCCCCACCACTTCCTCTGGGGGTGTTCCACTTGTCCACCAGCCGTTCTGTGAAGAAATTCTTTTCATGTTTCCTCTGAATCGTCCTCCTCCAACTTCATCCCATGCCCTCTAGTCCTGGAACATCTTTTTCGCTTAAAAATAGTGTTTTCCTGCACCCTGTTCCTCCTTGTAAGATACTTGTATGTCTCTATCATATCCCTCTCTCCTCCTCTCCTCCAGGGTACATGTTCAGTTCCTTCAACCTGTCTTCATAGGACTTGTGATGCAATCCATGCACCATCTTTGTTGCCCTCCTCTGAACCTTCTCTACCCTGTCTATGTCCTTACGTGGGTCTGGTCTCCAGAACTGTACACTGTACTCAGGTGGGGCCTCACTAGTGTCTTGTATATTGGAATTATGACCTCCCTTTTCCTGCTGGTAATGCCCTGCCTATACATCCCAGCATTCTATTTGCTTTACCTGCTGCCTTGTCACACTGTTTCCCTACCTTGAGGTCATCAGAGATGACAACCCCAAGATCCCTTTCCTGCTTGGTGCATGCTATATCCTCACCCCCAACTGATATATTGTGCCAGGGTTTTGTGCCCCATATGCATTATCTTGCACTTCTTTGCATTGAATTTCAACTGCCAAACCCCTGACCATTCTTCAAGTTTCTGCAGGTAGCTTCTCATTCTGTCTACACCCTCTGGTGTGTCTACTCTGTTACAGAGCTTTGTGTCATCAGCGAACAGTGAAATTCTGCCTTCTAGGTCCTGCGCAATGTCACTGATGAAGATGTTGAATAGGACCGGTCCCAACACTGATCCCTGTGGTACCCCACTGGTCACTCTTCCCTCTGTGGAGTGACAGCCATTTACCACCACCCTCTGTGTCCTGCCACCCAGCCAGTTACCTACCCACCATACTACTGTCCTGCCCACCCATATTCCCCAGTTTGTGTAATAGTCTTCTATGTGGCACAGTGTCAAGGTCTTGCTGAAGTCCAGATAGGCCATGTCCACTGCCCCTCCCTGATCCACCTCCTAGTCACCCAGTCAAAATTCACGAGGTTGGTCTGACATGACCTCCCCTGGTGAAACCATGCTGCCTTGGGTCCTGTAGTCCATTGACAACCAGATGTTCCACCAATCTCTCCTTCAGTAGTGCTTCCATGATCTTCCCCACTACCGAGGTGAGGCTGACTGGTCTGTAGTTCCCTGCTTCCTCTTTGTTCCCACTTTTGTATAAGGGGACTACATCTGCTGTCCTCCAGTCTTTGGGTACCTCCCTGTTTCCAGTGATTGGCTAAACAGGATAGCCAGAGGTTCAGCCACCACCTCTTTAGTTCTTTAAGGACCTGGGGTGCACTCCATCTGGCCCCATTGCTTTATCAACTCTTATTACTTCCAGTTCCTTCAGGACCCTTTCTCATGTAAAGGGACTTGTGTCCATTCTGCACCATTCTCACCCTTCTACTCCCTTCAGACCCATTACCTCCTCCTCTTCAGTAAAGACCAGGCAGAAATACCTGTTCAATATGTCAGCTTTCTGTTGTCATCCTCCACGCAGCCCCATCCTCCCCTTCAGTCTCACTATCCCTCCCTTTGTCTTTCTTTTTTTCTTATGTACCTGTAAAGGTTTGTCCCTCTACCCACTGATTTTGCAATGTGTTCTTCTGTCTGAGCTTTGGCTTCCCTTACTGACCTCCCTGACTCCCTTTACTTCTCCTGGTACTTCTCCCTCTCCCCTTCTGCCTGCGTCTTTTTGTATTGCCTGAATGCCATCTTTTTGGCTTTCACTTTCTTTGCTACCTCTTTGGAAAACCATAATGGTCTCCTCTTCCTTTTCCTCTTGCTAACCTGCTTAATGCATAATTCTGTTGTTCTTGTAATTCCCATTTTAAATACTGCCCACTGTTCCTCAATCCCTGATTCCTGTCCCATTCCCCTTAATGCCTCTTTCAAGTATCTCCCCATTTTCCCAAAGTCTGCCCCCCTAAAATCCAGGATACGTGTTTTTGTGTGGTTTGGTTCTGCTCTTTCTGTGATTTCAAACCACAATGACTGGTGGTCACTGTTTTCCAGGTGCTCCCCCACTGTTACCCCCATCACACTGTCCCTGTTTGTGAGCACAACGTCCAGTATTGCCTTCTGCCGAGTTGGTTCCATGACCAGTTGCTTGAGGAAGGCACCCTGAAGGGAGTCCAGGATAAATCTGCTCCTAGTTGATGCTGCTGCTGGGATGCTCCAGTCCACGTCTGGAATATTGAAGTCTCCAACCAGTACTACCTCACCCTTGTCTGCCATCCTTTGGATGGCTAGCATCAGCTCCCTATCTGTTTCTTCCTCCTGGGCTGGTGGTCTGTAGACCACACCTGTGCAGATGGCTGTCCCCATTTTCCTTTCCAGCTAACCCACAGTATCTCTCCCCCATTTTGTTCCTCCTGGATCTCTGTGGCCCTTATGTCATTTTTCACATACAGTGCCACTCCTCCTCCCTTCCTGCCTGCTCTGTCTCTTTTGAATATGTTGTAGCCAGGTATGGCCATCTCCCAGTCATGGTTATCATTACACCAGGTTTCAGTGATGGCCACAATGTCCAGGTCTGACTGTACCATGACAGCCTCAAGATCTTCCATCTTGTTGCTAAGGCTCCTGGCATTTGCACATGGCTTTCCATGATTTGACCTCCCTAGACTGTTTCACTTTTCTACTCCAGCCCCTTCCTTGGTTGTCATTTATCCCTGGTTCTCCTTGCTGTCTGCCCTTCTGCTGAATTTTGCCCCTTTTCTGATTATCCACCTCTTGGGCACTAATCTCCATCTTCTGCACACTGCTTTGCAGAGATAGCCACTCCTCTGGTTCACTGGTTCCACTGCTAGCTGTGGGGGGTGAGCAAGTAGGTACCCTCCTTGCTGGCCTGCCACCCCCGTTTGCTAGTTTAAATGCTTGTCAATGTAGCATTTAAACTTATCATTGAGTGCTTGGATTCCCCTCCAGGATGGATGCAGGCCGTCAGGCTTGAACAAACCTCCATCCCTCCAGGTGGGTCCCCAGTCACCAATGAATCCAAACCCTTCCTCACAGCACCAGTTCTTCAACCATGAGTTAAAGTTCCTGGTGCATGCACTCCTATGCTCTCCCTTGCCTCTCACAGGTAGTACTTCTGAGAAAGTGACAGAAGTAGCTACTTGCTTGAGACCCCTCCCCAGTTTCCTAAACTCTTCCTGAACTTCCTTTGGCTCCCCATTTGCAGGTCATTAGTACCTAGGTGGATAATGACATCCAGCTCACCCTCCCATCTTGCCTTCCCAGTGATCCCCAGGATCTTCCTTCCATCTCTCCATGCCGTGGCACCTGGTGGCACCTCACCTCCCTGTCCTCCCCCTCCTGTGTTCCTAGCTGGATCCCTCTTATGATGGAGTCCCCCACCAGGATTCGCTTCCTCCTCCTCTGGGGTCCACTGCTTTCCCCGCTGAGGTCACCTCCTTGGCTAACCTCCACATCCTGTCCTTCCACTTCTTTGGGTACCTTTATTTGGTTGTCCTCATTTGCCAGTGTGGCATATGAGTTCTTGAGTGGAATAGGATCTGGGATGTGCCTCTGCCTGACTGCTCTAACCCTCCCTGAGCCCACTGTCATCCAAGTGCTCCTGGTTCTCGGCATCCTTTGAGGCAGTTGCATTGGACTGGGTGGTCCCTGGATAAGGGTGATGGTACTCCTGACCCAGTTTACTTCCGCTCTGAGTTTGGCTACCTCATCCCGCGGTCAGAGATGCATGCAGATGGGGCAGCACCTCAGTGTCAGAAGGTCTGCCTGAATAAGGCTGCCCCACAGCCACTGCATTGCACCACTCCCACATTATACTGCAATTCCACTACATGTCTGCTACTGAAGCTCTCCTAGTTCCCTTTTTATTAATTTACTGTACTAAAAATCCTGCCACTCATCCTCAGATTTTTTTTTTTAAGAAAAAGAAACCAATAAATAAATAAATGAGTCAAAACACTTGTTGTGCTGAGGGTGGGATTCTTCCTCCTTATGCCCCTCCTACTTCACACCCTTTACTATACCCTGTGTTTAGCTCCTGTCAATCAGATTTAACAGGGCATATAATTAAGAGTTGGGGGAAGGGGAGGGAGGGGGGTGAAAATTTGCAGCAATTAAAGACAGCACAGAATTACACCACCACTATGTTTTAAATTCTCAACAGCCCAAAAACAATTTTAAGTAAAGACAACAAAGAAAGTATAGTGTCACTAGAAGCCCACAATCTAAGTTTAAAAGGAAAATAGCAATTACCAGTTACTCTAAAGCACTGAACTGAATATGTTTCCTTCCTTCCCCTTCTGGCTTCTTCTGAGAAAACAAAAATCTGCTTGCTACTTTAACTCTGACTAAGCCCCACCTCCAGTTATCACATAGCTGAGGTCAGAGGCCAGACAATTAACACCCTTCACCCAACTACAGGGCAGTCAGACAAGCCAAGATAAAATTTGCAGCAATTAAAGACAGCACAGAATTACACCACCACTATGTTTTAAATTCTCAACAGCCCAAAAACAATTATAAGTAAAGACAACTGTCACTAGAAGCCCACAATCTAAGTTTAAAAGGAAAATAGCAATTACCAGTTACTCTAAAGCACTGAATTGAATATGTTTCCTTCCTTCCCCTTCTGGCTTCTTCTGTCATGGCGTTATTCTGGCCCGAAGGGTGATTTTGCAGTCATGCACAGTCACTGCACGAAATCACCCTTTGGGCCTGAATAATGCCATGACAGTGACATCATTCATGAGAAGGGGTCCCAAAAATCCCATGTTGAAAATTTGGTGAAAAAATTCCTAAAAATGACTGTTTTACGAGCATGCTTTCCGCAGTTCCTATGCATGCTCGTACGTTTGCAAATTTTCAATATTTTCACTCCAGATTTTCAACATTGCCATTTTACCACACCTCCTCATGAGCAGTACAGCTGTCATTTTTCACATCCTGCCCAAAACATGTTTCCGCCCATGTAGCGCACAGTGGCGCGGTCGGTGTGCGAACTCAATGTATAGGACACATTAAGAAAATCACAGTGACACTATTCATGAGCAGAGGTCTTAAAATGGCTATGTTGAAAATTTGGTGAAAAATCTAAAAATGACTGTTTTCTGGCGTGTGTTGCGCCAGTTCCTATACATGCTTATGCGTTTTTGAATTTTCAATATTTTCACTCCAGATTTTCAACACTGCCATTTACCACACCTCCTTATGAGCAGTATAGCTGTCATTTTCATCCTGCCCAAAACATGTTTCCACCATGGCGCACAATGGCGCGGTCGGTGTGTGAAATCAATGTCTGGACACATTAAGAAAATCACAGTGACACTGTTCATGAGCAGAGGTCTTAAAATGGCTATTTTGAAAATTGGTGAGAAAATTCTAAAAATGACTGTTTTACAAGCGTCGTTGCACAGTTCCTCATGCGCTTGTAAGTTCAGAATTTTCAATATTTGCACTCCAATGACTTCCAAATACCTAAACAGCACATAGAAGCAAGCAACATTTGGCATTGACAAATGCTTGTACTTCTTTGTCACTGATTTTTTTAAGCCATGTCCAAGTGCCAAATACCACTGCAAATACCTGCAAGTGAACGTTTGGCATTGACAAATGCTTGTATAATTTAGGCTACAATCATGGATTAAAACTCATCATACCCAAGAGCTCCGTATGAAGTCCGAACCATCCATTGATTCTCCTGATACAAAATGGCTGTCCAGGGTATAATGAGTTAAGAGTCATCCTGGTTATTTGGTTTTCCAGGATTACCAGTCCTAATTCCATCCCCTTATTATGTTGGCATGTGCTTGCATGCCAGCCAACATATTGCAGTAGTAGCAGATTTGGAGGTGCGGTCACTGGGGGTGAATGCAGGGAACGCATCAGTAGGTGCTTCCTTCATTTCCCCAATAAGCCAGGATGCAGGCACTGACATCGTAAAGTGGCCACCAGATCTAAGAAAAGTGCCACTGCAATGAGAGCCAAGCTTGTCACACAGCGGCACAATAACACGCCTCCCCACATGCCTTTCCTGGTGAAGCAGTTCAATAAACATGGTGGCACTGACTGCCGCCACGCAGAGTGCCGACTTCAGGGGTGCCCAATTCCCCTGTCGGCATGCCCTGACCCACTTCATTTGCCGATGAGGGAGCCCACTTCCCGTCGGCATAATGCCCTGCTCCCATTCCAACTGTGTGCTGAGGGGGTACCCAGTCCCCCTCGGCATCATGCACCCTCCCAACAGTCTTTCTTTGCTGATGGGGGGCCAAATCCCCATCTGCTGCAGTCCTCCCTACCCAGTTCAATTTGCCGATGGGGGAGCCCACTCTCCATTTGCATAATGTTCCCAACCCCAGATTTGTGCTGTGTGCTGAGGGGGTGCCCAATCCTACTTGGCATCATGTGTGACCCCCGTTTCTGTGCTGATGGGGGACCCAATCCCTATTGGCTGCAGCCCCCCTTCCCATAATGCAGGTGGTGCACTGGGAGCCCACCCCAGTGTACCAAACAAACACCTGCAAAAAAAGAAAACCGACCCTCGTTGTCTTTTTTTTCCCCTGTAAAACAAGAAAACGGTCCCTCGCAGTCTCTCCTGCCCCTCCCGAACCAGCGCCCACCCTCTGTGTACCCTGCCTCCCCACAACCCCCTCACCCCATGCACTCCGGGCACAGCGTGGCAGATCTTGGTGGACCAGGAACACATCTGCACTCTTCAAAGCCGATCGCGAACTGAAGAAATGCCGGTAAGCTGTATAATGGCATAAATAGGGGTTTTTCAACTTTGGTGCATATCTTGGACATTTTTGGAAATTTTGGCATCACATTTTTACCATGGGGTTATTGGGAGCCCTCCTCATGAATTCAGTCACTGTCATGGCATTATTTGGCCCGAAGGTGATTTCCGCGGTCACTGTCGCGGAATCACCTTTGGGACCAATGTAAACGACAGTGCCACTGTTCATGATGTGGGCTTCAAAAACTATGTTGCAAATTGGTGAAATAAATCCCCAAAATGACTGTTTTATGAGCGTGCATTGCACAGTTTCCACGCACGCTTGTAACTTCGTGAATTTGTTATATTTTCACTTCAAATTTTCAACATTGGTATTTTTCCACACCGCCTTATGAACAGTACAGCTGTAATTTTACATATCCTGGCTGAAATGTGTTTTTGCACTTCCGGCGCAGAATAGCACGGTCACTGTGGGAGATCAGTTTTAGGGACAGATTAAGAAAATGACAGTGACACTGTTCACGAGCAGAGTTCCTAAAATGCCTATGTTACAATTTGGTGATGAACATCTATAAAATGTCCACACATCCTTGTAACTTCACAAATTTGTAATATTTTCATGCCAGATTTTCAACACTGGCATTTTTTCCCACCTCCTTATGAACAGTACAGCTGTAATTTTTCACATCCTGCCCAAAATGTGTTTCGCACCTGTGGCACACAATGGCACGGTCGCTGCGAGAAATCAACTTTTGGGACAGATTAACAAAATCACAGTGCCACTGTTCATGAGGGGAGGTCCCAAAATGCCTATGTTGAAAATGTGGTTAAAAAAATCCAAAAAATAATTGGGTTACAGATGTGTGTTGGCAGTTTCTATGCATGCTCATGACTTCACCAATTTTTCATACTTTCATTCCAGATTTTCAGCGTTGCCATTTTTTCACACCTCCTCATGAACAATACAGTTATCATTTTTCACATTCTGCCCAAAATGTGTTTTCATGCCTGTGTCGCCAAATGGCATAGTCACTGTGCAAAACCACCTTTCAGCTAACAAACTGATAGTGCCACCCTTCGTGAGGTGAGGTCACAAAAAGCCCATGTTGAAAATTTGGAGTGAAAATACCAACAAATGCCTACAGCATTAGGGTTTCCAACTGTAACACCCCATCCTGTAGAGACTGACAGGCGTCAGGGGTGTGACTTGGGATCATTGACTGTAATGCTCATGCCATTCCACCCCCACCCCACCCTGCAGCCAGGGACAGGCATCGAGGCATGGCCTTGGAGTGTTTGACTCTAAAGTTCACCCCATTCTCCTATACTGCGCCCATCTCAGCACATTTCCTTATGGAATGGGGTAAGAATAAGGTCCAAAGACCCCCAAAGCACACCATGACACTTGTCAGTGTCTACAGGGTAGGGTGAGGTAAAATGGCTTGAGCGTTATTGCTGATGACCCAAAGGCACACCCCAACGCCTGTCAGTCTCTGCAGGGTGGGGGTGGGGTTGGCTTCAGTTCAATACTTCACTGCCATTCCTATTATGCATCTCTAACTGCTGCACTTCCAATGCAAATGCCAGCGAGACAACATTTGGCACTGACAGATGCTTGTTTTATTTATTTCAAGAGTTTCACCAGGAAAAACATGTTAAGCTATAATAGCTTATTTCCAGATGTGTCCTGGGGGGAAACAGATCAGAAGAATGCAGTAATAAATTGCACTGATAATGTTACAATTATAATAAATAATAATAAAAATACATGGGTGACAATTAACAGGTAGCACAGTTTTGAAATAGTGCAATAGCATATCAATAGCAACAATTCAGTAGAGTGGAACTGGCAGTAAAATGAGGGTGGGAAGAGAGATAGTGTGCACAATGGGGGCAAATCTAAGATGGAGAGAGAGGACCAATAAACAGGTCATTCAGTGGAGGGAATAATTTTGGGGGAAGAGTGATGGAAGCAGTCTAGGAAAGCTGCAACTGTAGGGGTGAGTAGTGAATTCATGGAGGAGGAATTTAAGTGATAGGTAAGAGGGTGCATTGTGAACAACAATGGGGATGGTGCTGTAAAGTTTGGGGAAGCAGAAGAATAAATCAACTTGACCAGTAGAGGGGTTTACAGGGGGGGAAGGGGGAGGGGAGACATATACCAGAGCTGTGAAGGGAGTAGGAGGTACAAGGAGGGAAGAAGAGGAGGGAGCCAAGCCAGAAGATTTGGAGACAAAGGTGGAACAATGAGTGAGGTGCCTGGCATCAAGAGAGGGCAAGGGGTGGGAGGAATAGAGGGAACAGTAGTGGGTTCTGGGGGTGGGGGGCATTCCAGGGCAAAGCAGCAGTAGGATTGAAAGAGGGGATCCAGATTGGCAAGGATGAACTTGTGAGTGGTATTATAAACAATGTCACCATAATCGATGATAAGAATCATCTTCGTAACATAGAAACATAGAAAGTGTCAGCAGATAAGGACCAGTAGGCCATCTTGACTGCCCTATTGTTCCTACCTAATACTACACTCTGGATCCAACTTGGCCACAGGAGTTCCTCCCCCCGTACCTTTACTTATAATACCCATGTGCCTATCCCACATATGTTTGAAGCTCACCACTGTCTTTGCCCCTACCACCTCTTCTGGCAGGCTGTTCCAGGCTTCCCTCCCCAGTTTCATAGCATGCCCCCCCAGTACTGGTACTCCTCCTTTGAAAGAAACTCCACTGCTCTTTGTTCATCCCCATGAGGTACTTACAGGTCTCAGTTATGTTCTCTTTCACACTCTTCTCTTTCAGGGAGTACATGCTGAACTTTCACAGTCTCTCATATGGTTTCTCATGCAAACCCTGCACCATTTTAGTAGCCCTCCTCTGGACTGCCTCCACTCTATTGATATGTTTGCAGAGGGGTGGTTTACAGAACTGGTGCAGTACTCCAGGTGGGGTATCACCAGTGAGCAATACAGAGGCAACACCATCTCCCTTCTCCTGCTAGATATTCCCCTCCCTATGCATCCCAGCATCCAGCTTGCCTTGCCTACTGCCCTGTTGCACTGCCCGGCAACCTTGAGATTATCAGATAGGATCAACCCAAGATCTTCTCTTGCTTGATAACTGTAAGTACCTCCTCCCCATCTTATACACCGTCCCTGGGTTACCCCTCTTCAGGCACATGACTTTGCACTTTTTGGTACTGAAACCCAGCTTCCACTCCTTAGATCACTCCTCCAGTTTCTCCAGATCCCCTTGCATTCTCTCCACCACTTCCTGGGAGTCAAACCAGTTGCAGATTTTTGTGTCATCTGCAAAGAGACACACCTTCCCTGCCAGTTCCTCAACAGTGTCACTTACGAAGACACTGAAGAGGCCAGGGCCCAGTACCGATCCCTGTGGTACTACAGTGGTCACTCTCCCATCCTCCAGTTGGCTACCATTTATCACCACCCTCTGCCTCCTATCTTTCAACCAGTTTAATACCTAGCACACTACCTTCTCCCCCACCCCCAGGCTAAGTTTCTTTATCAGTCTCCTGTGTGATACAGTGTCAGAGGCCTTACTGAATTCCAGATAGGCCACATCCACTGCCCTCCACTGATCCACTTCCCTAGTTACCCTGAGAATTTTATGAGATTTGTTTGACATGACCTCCCCTGTGAAGCTGTGCTGTCAGTGATCTTGCAGCCCATATGTCTCCAGGTACTCCATCAGTCTCTCCTTCAGTAGGGACACCATTAATTTCTCCACTACTGATATAAGACTGACTGGTTTGTAATTGCTGATCTCCTCCCTGCTGCTGCTCTTGTGCAGAGGGATCACATTGGCCCTCCTCCATTCTTCTGCCCCATCTGCAATGAGGTGCTAGATAGTGTTACCAGAGGGGTGGCTAGCACCATGCTCAGTTCCTTATTTATCCCTAGGTGGATCCAATCTGGCCCCATCACTATGTTTTCCTTTAGGGATTCCAACCCCCTTGAACTCTGTCTTTCACAAATGGACTTGTATCTACCCTATCTCAGTGTTTGATAATGTATGTTGGCCTATCTCCCCCTTCCACTGTTCTACCAAACTGAAGTATTCATTTAAAATGTTATCTTTTTCCTGGTCTTCCTCTGCATAGTCACCCCCTACTGGTCTCCTAATCTGCCCTGTACCACCTGTTGTCTTCCTGTTCTTGCTCACGTACTTGAAGAATGTCTTATCCCCATTCTTGAGCTTCTGGGTGATCCTTTCCTTAAGTTTGAACCTTTGCTGTCCTTACCTTCCTTCCTGCCTCACTTTGTTTCTCTAGATATACTTCCCTATCCACCTCTATTTGAGTCTCCTTATACTTCCTAAAAGCTGTTTTTCTCCTTTACTGCTTTAACCACCACCTTTGAGAACCAGAGTGGCCTCTTTATCCTCTTACCCTTGCTTATTACCTTTAAACAGCTTGCTGTTACCTTGTTTATTCCCTTCTTTATTCTATTCCATTGTGACTCCACCCCTCCAGGCTCACCCCCCCCAAAAGTGTTTCCAAAGGCAGTCGCCCATTTCTCTTAAATCTGCTCCTCTGAATTTCAGGATCAATGTCATAGTATGGTTTTCCCCTGCCTAATCCGTATGCCAAACCACATGGTATAATGATTGCTCGAACCCAGAGGGTTACCCACTGTGATGTCTACTATGTTGTCCCTGTCTGTAAGTACCAGATCTAGTACTGCCCCATCTCTAGTGGGATCTGGATAACTATCTATCTGAGAAATGCCCTTGCAGGGGATCTAGGATGACACTGCTCCTAGTCGTAGCTGCGACCAGGATGTTCCAATCCACATCCAGTAGATTAAAGTCACCCATGATTACTACTTCTGCTCTGCTTGCCATTATGCCTGTGGCCTCCCCCAAAACTCTATCCAGTTCCTCCCCCTGTGCAGGTGGTCTGTACACCAACCCCATGCATATAATGGCCCTGGACCCCATTTCTAAGCTAACCCAAAGAACTTCCAGCCCCTTCCTTTCCCCGCTTTGTCTGTGTATTTCTGTGGCCTTAATATCTTCCCTTACATATAAAACAATCCCTCTTTCATCCATGCTCTATCCTTATGAAACATGTTGTAATCTGGTAAGATCATCTCCCAGCAGTGGTTTTCAGTACACCACGATTCTGTTATGGCCACCAGATCCAGGACCGTCTTCACAGTGGTAGCCTCAAGGTCAGAAATTTTGTTTCCTAAGCTCCTTGCACTGGTACACAAAATTGGTGAGAAACCTGGGAGCAGGGGAGAAACTGGGTTGATGCATTAGGCGCAGGCTGTAGGACAGATGGCAGAGGATAGTTGTAGGGGGAGATCTCTCAACTCCCAGAGCTGTAACCAGTGTGGTGTCACAAGGCTCGGTACTAGGACCGCTGCTATTTAACATCTTCATTGCTGACATATCGGATGGGATTAGGAGTAAGATCAGCCTTTTTGCAGATGAAACAAAGATTGGTGAAGAGGTGGATAGTGTGGAAGGGGGGCAGGTACTCCAAGAGGATTTGGCAAGACTTGAGCACTGGTCAGACACATGGCAGCTGGGGTTCAATACTAAGAAGTGCAAAATCATGCATTTGGGAACCAGGAACCCTGGGAATTGCTACTGGCTGGGGGAAGTGCAGTTATCCACTTCAGTGGAGGAGAAGGATCTGAGGGTACTAGCAGGGACTCAGATTGAGCTTGGCTACATAAATACTTCTGGAGTGTGGTACCATAAATGTAGTACCTCATTTTGCAGTAGAAGGTATTTGGGGTTGTGAAGGGCTATATGAGCTAACCACAAGGAGGTTGTCCATTTGTCATCATTTATTGGGCAGTGTAGTAGGGTAGAACATTTATGCTGAGCACTAGTAGTTGGGTCAGGGAGTTCATCCCTGACGTCATGGTAAATATTACCTGCCCTTTCCTTGATGTGACTGAGCCAGTGGTATAGCGAGTGAGCTTGAGGGGAAGAATTTCCATTTTTGGCCCAGTGGAGAGGTAGAGTGAGAGCACTGCTGAGTTGATGGAAATGCCAAAAATCATGTTTATTCAGATGGTATTTATTTTATAAGGCTTGAAATGAGTCTAGGTCAGAGGAGCCTGGCTTCAGAATGTCTTGAAGGTGGTGAATACTTTAATCCATCCAGCTGTCCCATTTTACCACACGTTCACCTACAGTGACTGCTGGGTTGTTCTAGAGGGGTGTGAAAACTGGATGTGTTAGATGTGTAAGAAGGCAGTTTTGCACTTCGTTCCATGATGCCATGATTTGTCTGACAATTGGTGATAATCAAGTGGCCTTGGTTACTGATGAAAACAGTACATCTGCTGGGGAGATGCCTCCCATCGTGGATGTCTCCAAAGTTTCCCTGACTGGGGCTGATGATTAGGACTGCTAAGCCTCTGATCTGTTGGGCCATAAGAAAAGCCCAGTGATAGCCTTTAGACCACAGCAGCCCCCAACCTCCCTTCAACCAGTAGAATCAGAACTTAGAACAGCTGTATTGAGGTGATTTGCCTGCCCAAAGGAAGCCCCCTACCAACTGATCAAGGCACTTGAACCGCGAAATTGAGATCAGCAGTGGTAAATGAGAAAGGGTGTGAAAGAGCTTGGGAGCAGTAATCATTCTGATAACCTCCACTTTATCTGCTATGGTGAGATGGAGTGGTTTCCAGCGATCAAATTCAGTAGCAATATCTGCTAGGATGGGGGTGAGATTAAGATCAATGATCTTCGTAAGCTTAGGGGATATTTTAACCCCGAGATAGGTGATGTAGTTCTGTTGGGCCCATTGCAGACCTAATGGATGAATTAGTTGAGGGCTAGAGAGGTCGTTGAGCAGCAGAACTGTTTTTGAATGGTTAACTTTTAGCCCAGAAAGAAGGGTATATGAAGATAGAAGCTTAAGTAGATGCTCAACAGAGTCTGGCACTTTGTCTGTGAGTACAAGAAGATCATCTACATGGAGTAATGTTTTATATGTCTCTGAACACACAGTGATGCCCCCTGTCAGCGTCTCTTGCCAAATGTTCATAGCAAGTGACTCTATGGCCAGTATGAAAAGGAGGGAAGATAAGGGGCATCCTTGTTGAGTCCCCTTTTCCAGTGGGAAGGGGTTTGAAAGTGTAGAGTTAGTAATCACTTTGGCTTCAGAGCAGGAGTATAGTGTCTGGATATATTGCAAGAAGCATGGGCCAAAGCCCAGATGTCCCAATATGCTGTAAACGTGCTCCCACTTCACCGAGTCAAAGGCCTTTTCAAAGTCAATGGCTACTGCAGCTGTGGGAGTGGTGGTCTTTTGCGCTACTTGTATGAGGTTGACAAGAGTTCCTATGTGGTCAGCACTGTGGTGGCCCTGGACAAAGCTGACCTGTGAGGTGTGCACTAGCCTTGGGATAAGCCCCTCCAATCTCATAGCCAGGGCTTTGGCAAAACACAAAGCGCAGCCACATCTGACATTGTTATTCCAGAAACCTTGCTAGTGAAATCAAGAGCAGACATCAGAAAGCTATACAGCGGTAGTCATGCAAAAATTGACTAGTAATGCAGTATAGTGCGGTATTTGTGGTAGCACAATACATGTTATCCAGTGGCTGCAGCACTAATGTACAGTGCACTATACTTGGCTACCGGTCAACTTTTGTGTGACTACCACTGTAAGTATAGTAGATAATTCGGAATTCAAAGCTGTCTGGCTATGGCAACACATTGCCAGGCTGTAACTAGTACACCATATTCACTCAAAAGAATCAATCAGATGCATATTGAGCTTAATAAAGAAGCTACTGCACATGTCCAGACTGCAGATGGGAGCAATGTGGCTATCTGCAACAGTGCTGAAGAAGTGCTCTGAAGGTATGCTTGTTGGGCGGGGCAGAAGATATTTACATGCTATGTGGGACAAAGCAGGACATGATTGCTTTTTGGTGTTCCAGTAGGCAAGAGGGTCAACATTAAAGTCCACAATCGGCTCATCCAAACAATTAGTGATCATCTGCTCAGCAGAATGTTGCAAGAAATATGTCATCTGCTGCTGCTTGTTCAGCAGAGAACTCATGAGCAGCGACCAATCATAATGAAGTGCTTTTGCAACCTGAGGCACAGTGTCATAGGCCTGTGTTGCTGACTCACCCTGTTTTCCTGCACCAGTAGGTGACTTCATTGTCAGTGGCATGCCACCACCCACAGCACTTGGGCTGCCAGTGCCACCTATTCCAGTTGTTTACAGAACTGTCTGATCCCCCAGCATCCTCTGAATTGAACAGGTCCATCTTCTTCATGACTCCCTCAAGTTCACTACACAGTCGCTGCTGGTACTCACTCACTCTGTGACTCTGCATGGGCAGGCATCGTGCCTCACATTTGCATCTTCGGTCTAGCATGGTTGCGAACACGTAGTTAGTATTGGCTTGTACAGTTGCAAACTATGATCTATTAAGCCCTTCAATGAGCGCTTTGATGGGTTCTAGAAATAAGTCCATAGTGCTGCACTCCTGGAAACTGTCTATGGTTGACATGAAGAGTTGGACAGCTGGAATGACCTGACTGAGTAAACCTCTATTGGAATTTAGGTCACAGGTTCATTTCTCGAAGGGAGACAGAACCTGGACCATACCTTTAATGATGCTCCAATCCTGGTGTAGCATTAACCCACAAATACTGTGCATAATGGATAACTCATGTAGGATATGGTTCTGTTCCACCAAGTATTTCAACATATAAAATGTGATGTTCCATTGTGTATTGACATCTGGGATCAGCTGATGGCTCGGTAAACCAAGCTGGTCCTGAACGCTTTGCAACTCTCTGGTTGCCTTAGCAGAATGATGGAAATGGCTGCAGATGTCTCTTGAAGTATCAACAATTTGAGAAGCACCCACGCTGCTCTGGAGAGCACCAGTGACCACAAGTTTCAAAGTTTGATCAAAGCAGTGGATTCCTTGGAAGTGGCCATCATGAACAGCTTTTACCATGCTCATACCACTATCTGTAGTAAAGAACCCAACATGCAAACCTGTTGTATTAATCCAGGAGTCAGGCATTTTTTGCAAACTGTCAACACTTATATGTTCACTTGGAAGGACTGCAACACTATAGAAGGCACACATCTAGTGGGATGAGGTATTGCTACAGCCAAGGCCAGAGGATGAGGATGAGGAGGAGTCAACAGCAGTTATGCCACCATGTATTACTGGTGTAGCTGAACGCCAGTGTGCTGTGAGTTTGAACTGGTCCATACATCAGCTATACAGTGGAAAACCCTGCCTACAGCCTATTCAGCAGTTTTCTCTCCTGACAGCAGCATGTCTCAGATATTTGGCATGACTGTATGAGAAGAAGTAGCTTGCAATGGGATGGAATATTGAGGTTGCATGAAATTTACAAGTCTACAGAATCCAGTATCTTCAACAATTGAATAAGGTTGCAAATCCAATGCAGTCATCTCACCTATGAGCTGCATGATCTGAACAGCTGTGGGGTGAGTTGGCAAGAACTTTGTGCAGACCTGAAATGCTTCCTTTATTGTGAAAGTAGGCTTTTGAAATGGTATAGCCTTGCTCCTGGCCCTGGCTCCAGAGAGGACAAATGTGGGTGATTTAGGCTGTGGTGGGGTAGGCACCATAAAACTGTACATCTGCTGTCTCAGCACCTGAAATAGTTTGTGAGGGACTTGGGGTTGTGCCTGTCAAAGTACTTGGCAAGGACTGGAACCAAGATTTTTCTGGTGTTCGATCACTTGCTGACTGCCACCACCATCATCATCAACAGCACCATCAAGAGTCAGGAACTGGTTTTGCTTTTTTGAAATACAGTGTACAGTTTCATCAAGAGACAACCCCAACATGACAACAGCAAGGAGCAGGATGACTCCCCTAGGGACTTACTTGGCATGGAATATGAAGGCTGTGATGGTTAGGTGACATCTCAAGCAGTTATAATCACAAGAGTGCTGTGTGAACATTTATGGAACCCATACAAACAGAAGAGAGAAAGGAAGAAGTTACAGTTAAGGCATTTGTTTCTTTTTCTCTTTTTGTATGGCATCTCAAGCAGTGTACACAGCATCACACTCTTCTGCTTGGATCCCTATCGCTGCCACTGGAGTCTACCTACAAAGATATGTATGTTAATGTGTCAGAACACGTTGGCACATGTCTGTAATATCATGTGGGTGTGTGTAGGTTGAGTATTGTATCCACTGATGTGTTGTATTACAGTGTGTGTGTGTGTGTGTGTGTGTGTGTGTGTGTGTGTGTGTGTGCATGGGCATGTGTCTTTGTGTGTGTGTCCGTAAACTCAATGCCACAACATTGGTGGTAACATATAGGTTTTTATCCTCCTTGGCAGGACTGGGTGGCTGTTGTGAGCCCTCTTGCCACCAGTTGCAGTCATCCCAAATTTCCTCTGGTGCCGATGACTACTATCCCCCATGGATTGCATCCTATGGCGGGGCTGGGAAGGGAGAGCCATCCTCCCCCACCTGGGACACAAATCCAGACTGTCCTGGACCAGAGAGACCAGGTGAGCTATTGGCCTGATTGGCAGGACTTCATAAAGCCCATCCTCCATCTTTTCTCCTAATTTTCTTCCCTGGCCTCTGTGGACATGCAATGGGAATGTTGTGTGAGCTTCACCTCCACAGAGATGCCCCAGGTGCTCAGAACATGGGACTTTCCCACCTATGTGACTCACACACACCGCCACCTGGATTCCTCCAGGTGGCAGTCAAGTGGTAAGTCATGGAATCCCCCATTTCTGAGGGAGGAGAGCAGTCCTACAGATGCCCAATCCTCCTAAACTCAGATCGCTGGCATGGAAGGAGGTAAGGCACCCACGGCACCACAGTCCTCTTTACCACTGGGCCACCTAAAGCAACAGCATGCCTTTAATTTAAAGAAATGAAATGGGATGCATTTATAAGACACATATAGGACAAGATAGTCCAAGCAGGGATCCTGTCAGACTCGGTTAGTGACCACTCCCCCTCATATATAATCTGGTCCACCAAAACCAAGCGCCCACCCCCCAAATATCCGACCTTTAGAACGTTTGCTTACACTGACACCTCCTGCCTTCTCAGGGATGTCAGGACAGTCAACTGGCACACCATGTACTCCCTGATGGACGTTGCCTCAGGAGTCATTTTTTTACTGATGCCCTCCTCCACATCCAGGATAGGCACTTTCTACTGACCACACGTAGAGTGCGAAGTGGATGCACTCGTTGGATCTTGAAGGACCCACTGTCACTCATGAAAGAGAGAGAGACGAACAGTGGCCCGCGTACAAGAGATCCCCTCCCCCACCCTGTGGAATGCCTACTGACAGTTGCATAACCATTTTCAAGCAAAACACAAAAACCCTGAATGCCAGCTACTTCCACAAGCTAGAGGGGAAAGCTAAGAACCCCCCAATGCTTCTGGTCCACCATAGTTTCCATGCTAAACCCAAAGACCTTCACCCCAGTCACTCACCTTAGCTCCTCACTCAGGCCTCTTAACAGACCCCTCTGCTGTCACCCATGCTTTCAACATCATATTCACTGACCTCTCTGCACACCTGGGAAACTACCAACCCCAAATCCTCCCAGGTTGTGAAACCTACCGGACCATTCCCCCCCCCCCCCAATGACACTCTAAATCCTCCCCTTCTATTTCAAGGCCATCTCTCCCCTGGAGATGCTCTCATACTGCTAATGAGCTTCCCTAACAGAGGCAGTCCATGCAGTGATGGACTCTCCCCTTGCTTTCTTAAGCTCATTGCTCCCTGCATCTCCAAACCCCAGACTTTTATTTTCAGCCTTGCCTTGACCTCATCGTCAATGCCACCGTATGGAAGAACACCAAAGTTGTCCCCATTTTCAAGGCTGGTGGCCCCTTCTCCCCTGACAATTACAGGCCTAGCTCCATCCTTTCCCACTTGAGCAAATTTCTGGAAAAGCTAGTCCACCATATGCACATTGAATACATTGAGAAATACAACCTGCTATGCCTGCAACACCATGATTTCAGGAAACACCACAGCACCATGTCTGCTCTGGCACATTTCACCAACCATGTCCTTAGAAACATGGACTCTGAGAACACCACAGGTGCCATGTACGTAGACCTGACAAAGGCCTTTGACTTGATCAACCACAATCTCCTCCACACTAAACTGCTAAGCCTTGACTGCTCAGTTGGCACCGCAACAAGGTTCCAGAGCTATCTCTCTGGCAGATCCCAGTCAGTGATCATTGGAGCAGCCACCTCTACGGCCATGCCAGGACCCACTGGAGTTCCCCAGGGCTCCATTCTGGGCCCCATGCTTTTCTCCCTCTTTGTCAATTCCTTACCCACTGATTGCCTCTCATGTCAGGCCTTATTTATGGTGATGATCTAGTACTCTATCACATCGAGAAATCCCTGCCAAACCTATCTGCCACCCTCACCCATAATGACAGGGCTGCCCACAAATGATTCCTGTCCAACAGGCTCCTAGTTAATGAAAAAAAAAACTACAGCCATGCTTCTGAGATCCAAACCCAACCTCCTAAAACATGTTAAAACACATTCCTCCCTTACAGTTCTTGCACCCAATGGCCCTCACAGAATGTACCTTATTTTAAATACCTGGGCATCACGCTAGACCCCTCCCTAACTTTCTTGGAGCATATCAACTTCACTGTAAGACAGATCAACCAGAAAATTGGGGCTGGTTTCAGACTCAAGCACTGCCTTACCCCTGAGGCACGCCTAGCCAAAGCCCAAGGGAATCTTCTCCCCCTATTAGATTACTGTGCTCCGATCTACTTGCATGCTTACTCCTCCCTGCATGCAAGCCTATACGTGGCCTATAATAGCATCTGTAGGTTTATGCTACTGTCACATTTCTCCACACATCACTGCACCATGTACCAGTCATTAGGCTGGCTCCCCCTGCAACAAAGGAACAATTATACCCTTGGATGCATTATAGAAAACGCCATTAGAAGAGGTAACTTGTCTCTCTACTTGACCCTGATCACACACAAAATTGTGTCCAGGTACCTCTGTCAATCCTCTGTCCCACCCCTTGAAGTTCCTAGGATTTCCACCTGCCTAGGTAGCAAAGCCATGTCTGTCGCAGTTCCCTCACTTTGGAATGCTATCCCTGCCTCCCTTTGCTCCCTTGACTCGCACTATGCTTTTGCTGTAAATGCCCCTGACTGGCCTATACCTAGAGTTCCGCCTGACCCAACTTTCAGACAATGTCCTTCCAGACTGCCTTCTTCCCCAGCAACCACCCTCCCCCCCCCAGGTATCATTCCCTAGAGCCCTTAGCGGTACCTTATTATTTATATACTAGACTAATTGTAACTAATTGAAGCCTTTGTACACCTTTGTATTACTGGAATTGCTTTGTGTGTTCTTTCATTGTATCTCACCTATAATGTTCTCCATTGTTGCACTCCACCACCAATTGTTGTCTACCCTCCCTGCGACGAGGTGCCTTTGTAAATGAGTCTTTGACTCAAAGGTTGTAAATCCGAATTATGAAATAAATGAAATAGAAGCCAAGTGTACATGTAAAGCTAGGATACCCCTGGCTAACAGCCCTTCCCCACTCCCAGGCCTTACCTTTCATTCATGCCCTGCACTTATTTGTCAGGACTAGTTGTTCTGTACCTCCCTACATCATGCACTTGCACCTTAAGTGTACTATGTGCATTCAGATGGTGTATCCTGTATCCTCATGTATTTGCATCGTCACCATATTTGGAGCATTCCATGTATTTTTGACTTGCTTTTATCACCTGTTAATATTTTCTAAATAAATGTATGTATCTGTACATTCCATGTATTGTTTAAATTAAAGTAAATTGGATTGTACATTCTATGTAACTTCTAAATTCAGTTAAATGTATTGTACATTCAATGTGCCATCTTTATGGCCTGGGCCATGCCTGAAACTGGTCCATTGGATCAGGGCACCCACCCGGTAAATAACTAAATAAATAAATATATTGGAGCCACAACAACAGTCATGTGTTTCAGTGGAACTGCTTACTAGGGCTCTGTGAAACTTTTAAATTCTGATAGAACTGAACTCTAAATTTTGAAAAATTCAGCTAAATTCTATTGGTACAGGAGCAGAATTCTGAAATTACAAAAGCAGAATGTTTTTCATTCACACAAACAACGGATTATTTGTCCGCAATCCACAGGATATTAATGTATTGTTTACATAATCCATGGAAAGTTATTCCTTGGTTTACATAGAAATGCTTTTTGGAATTCCGTGGAATTAAAAAAGAAACATAGAAACATAGAATTTGACAGCAGATAAGGACTGCTTGGCCCACCTAGTCTGCCCATTTCCCTACCTAATGGATAAGCTGCAGATCCTAATTAACCAAAAGCCTACTTCCCCCTACCCCCCACTAGAAACATAGAAACATAGACTTTGATGGCAGATAAGGACCGCTTGGCCCATCTAGTCTGCCTATTTCCCTACCTACAGGATAGGCCGTAGATCCTAGTTAACCAACAGCCTATTTCTTCCTACCCCCACAAGAATTACCTTATGTCTGTCCCATGCATTCTTGAATTCTCCCACAGTTTTAGACCCCAACCTCCTCAGGAAGGCTGTTCCATGCATCCACTACCCTCTCTGTGAAATAATACTTCTTCCATTGCCCGTGAACGCCCTCCCTCTATCTTTAAATTGTGTCCCCTTGTTCTTCAAAGTCTCTTTTCTGAAAGATGCTACCCTCTTGGACTTTGTTGATTCCACTGGGGTACTTAAAGTTTCTATCATATCCCCCTCTCCCTTCTTTCCTCAAGGGTATACATATTAAGCTCCTTAGTCTCTCCTCATCGGCTTCTCCTGCAGACCCTGCACCATTTTAGTTGCCCTCCTCTGGACTACCTCTATCCTGTCTATGTCCTTGCGAGATGGGGTCTCAGAACTGGACACAGTACTCAGATGGGGTCTCACCAACTGTCTGTACAGAGGGATAACAACTTCCTGTTTTCTGCTGCTGATGCCTCTCCTATACATCCCAGTATACCCCAGCCCTCCCTACTGCCTTCTCACATTGCTTGCTAACCTTAAGGTCATCTGATATGATTACCCCAGGTCCTTTCCTTTTTGTTGTTACTACCTCCCCACCCATTGTATATTCTTCCCTGGTTCTTGTTTCCCAGGTGCATTATTTTGCACTTCTTTGCATTGAATCCTAGCTGCCATACTTCTGACCATTCCTCCAACCTTGCCAAGTCCCTTTTCATCCTTTCCACGCCTCCTTGTGTCAACCCCTGTTGCAGATCTTTGTGTCATCTGCAAAAGGCATACTTTTCCTTCAGTCCCTCTGCAATGTCACTGATGAAGACATTAAAAGGACTGGACCCAATCTGAACCTGCGGTACCCCACTAGTAACCTCTCTTTCTTCAGAGTGGACTCCATTTACAATTACCTTCTGTGTCCTGTTGTCAGCAATGTTTTACTGCAGGCTACCACCCTGGGACCCACTCCCAGGCTGGTTAGTTTGACTATTAATCTTTTGTGTCGGACTGTGTCCAAATGCCTTGCTAAAAGTCTAGGTAGGCCATGTCCACAGCCCTCCCTGGTCTACTACTTTGGTCACCCAGTCAAAGAAATCTATTAGATTCATCTGACATGACCTTCCTGCTGTGAATCCATGCTGCCTTGGGTCCTGTGCTCCACTGGCCTCTAGGTACTCAACTATTCTTTCCTTCAGAAGTGACTCCATCACTTTCCCTACCACAGAGGTCAGACTGACAGGTCTGTAGTTTCCTGCCTCTGTCTTGGTCCCACTTTTGTGAAGGGGAATCACATCCACCTTCCTCCAGTCCTCAGGTACCACACCATCCTCCCATGATTTATTAAAAAGAGTAGCCAGTGGTTTCACTAGTTCCTCCCTTAATTCTTTTAGAATTCTGGGGTGAATTCCATCAGGACCCATTGCTTTGTCCACCTTCAGTTTTAGGAGTTCTTGCAGAACCCTTTCTTCTGTGAAAGGACTGCAATCGACCCCCTATCAAGAGTGCTTCTGTTAATTGGATTAGGCACTTCCCCCTCCTCTTTTGTGAATACTGAGCAGAAATATTCATTCAGTATCCCTGCTTTTTCACTGTCCCCCTCTGCCCACCCACCGTTCATTCTATTCAGCCTCACTATCCCTCCCTTTGTCTTTACGCTCGCTGATGTACCTATAAAAGGTTTTATCCCCCTTCTTAACTGAGTTGGCTATCTTTTCCTCAGTTTGGGCCTTTGCTATTCTGACTTCCCTCCCTGCTTCCTTCTGCCTTAACTGGTACAGCTCTCTGTCCTGCTGTGTTTCTTATACTTCCGGAATGCTATCTTTTTCTTCCTGACTTTCAAAGCCACCTCTTTTGAGAACCATAGTGGCTTTTTCTTTCATTTTGATTTGTTTATTTGCTTCACACAAAGGCTTGTTGCCTCTGTGATGGCAATTTTGATGATTCCCATTGTTGCTCACACTTCCTTCTAGCCTGTTTGCTAGTGCTTTTCTGAGGCACTCTCCCATCTTGCCAAAGTCAGCTCTCCTAAAGTCCAGTACCCTCACTTTTGTGTGGCTTGACTCTGTAGCCGAGTTTAACGTGAACCACACTGTTTGATGGTCACTTGTCCCCAGATGCAACCCACTTCTAGATCTGAGATCCTCTCACTGTCCCGTTTGAGGTATGAGGTCTAAGATTGCTCCCTCACAGTGGGTTCTGAAACTAGCTGTCTAATGCCTACCACCTGTAGGGCATCAAGAATAGCCCTGCTCTTGGATGTGGCTGCAGCAAATGTGCTCCAGTTGACATCTGGCATATTCAGGTCTCCCATCAATAGTATATCCCTTTCTCTGCCATTCTAAGAATGCCTTCTATCATATCCTTGTCCATTCCCTCTCCCTGACATGGGGTCTGTACACAACCCCTGTGCGGATTGTGGTGCCCTTTCCAGTCTCCAAGGTGACCCACAGTGCCTCCTCTCCTCCCTGTTTACTCTTTTGTTCAGTTGCTTTTATCCCTTCCTTTACATAGAGAGCCACTCCTCCCCCTCTTCTCCCCTGCCTGTCTCTCCTGTAGGTTATGTACCCTGGTATGTTAACATCCCAGTCATGGTTCTCTGTGTACCATGTTTCTGTGACTGCTACGATATCCAGGCATCCCTCTTCCATCAAGGCCACCAGCTCCGGGAGCTTGTTGCCCAGACTACGGCATTGGTACTCATTACCCTCCATTTCCTGATGGCCTTACTCCCTTTGCCCATCCCTGTCCTTCTTGCCTTTGTCACTTTCTCCATTTACCCTGCCCTTCTCCCTATCAACACCTCTATGTTGATGTTTGCCTTACTACCATGATTATTTGGGGGCTAGGTTTCCCTGCTCCTTTCAGTGCCTCCCCTTGGCTAGTTTAAAAGCTTGCCAATGAAGCATTTAAACCTATCATCTAGGATCCTGGTTCCCCTTCCGGACAGATGCAGCCCATCATGCCAGTATAGGCTTGCATCACTCCAGGTGGACCCCAGTCCCCAATGAAGCCAAATCCTGAGGCTCCACACCAGTTTTCAACCACTGATTGAATCCCATGGTGCGGAACACCTAGCCTCTCCTATGCCATAGATGGGCAGCACCTCTGAGAAGGTTACCGTCGTGCTACTTGACTAAGGCCCCTCCCAATTCCACAAACTCTTCCTGCACTTCTCTAATCTCTTTCTTAGCCAGGTCATTTGTCCCTAGGTGGACAATGACACCGCTCCCTCCCTGTGCAGCTGCTCTGGCAATCCTGAGGATTAGCTCCCTGTCCCTCAAGCCATGGCGCCAGGCAGGCACCACCTCCTCTCCCTTCCTCCCTAGTTCTACCTTCCTAACAATGAAGTCCCCCACCAGGGTTGTTTCCTTCCCTGCAGGGTCCCCTGCCACCCTCCTGTGGGTCTCCTTTGTGGAGGTTCCCAGCATCCTCCTTGGTCTCCACTGCGGGTGCCGCCATAGAGGAACCACACTTTGCCAGAATGGCATAGGGATTGTGGAGAGGTACAACTGGAGGGATGCACCTCTGTTCTACTACCCTCACCCTCCCTGAGCCCACTGTGGTCCAACCACTCCTCTTTCTTGGCAACCTCTGAGGCAACGGCAGTGCCACTGGTGGTCCCTGGATGGAAGAGGAGGTCCCACAAATCCTGGTCAACTCAGCCTGGAGATGAGCAACCTCCTCCCTCAGCCCAGAGAGGTGCCTGCAGATGGGACAACCGCATCCTCAGAACATCTCCCGGAGACTGCTGCTCCACAGCCACTGCACTGCACCACTCCAATCATGTCTTATTTCTGGCCCCTTAACTGTTTTCAATCCTTACTCTTTCCTCTGTTTTCTCTCTCTCTCCTTACTTTCTGCCTGTGTGCCCTTTAAGCTCCTGATTGTCCTGTTCTGAGACAAGAATAACCTATATTTCTCAGTGGACCACTTACTTGCTCAGAGGCAGACCTCCAGCAGCTACAGGGGGCCGGAGAGCTACTCCTGCCCTTCTAGGATGGTGGGTCTTTGGTGGTTCTGTGATCACTCACTTCCTGCTCCCAAACAGGAAGTTCCTGTTGTCAGTCAAATCCTGTGCCTATAAAAATAGAACTAGCTTTAGGTGGGGGGTGGAGGAGGGAAGGAGGGCAATATAGTCCCAGCAGAGAAGTCCAGTCACACAGCAGTCCTTTCTCCTGGTGTCTTCTGCCAAGATATTAGCAGAATCTTTCTAAGGCAGTCTTTAACTGTAGCTTCCTTCTAGCTAAGTCACTCCCCCTACTTACTAGATCTTTCTACCAGTAATTTAAACCTCACAGCAGTTAAGTCCTTTCAATCACCTGATATTTACACCTATAACTGTTCACATACCCATTCAGTTCACTTAACCCAGACAGACACACACACACACACTTTTTTTTTTTGTTTTGTATGTTAGTTTTTTTTACCCTAAATTAAAGGTCCAAGTACAAAAGTTCTTCTACTTTAGTCCCAGCAGAGAAGTCCAGTCACACAGCAGTCCTTTCTCCTGGTGTCTTCTGCCAAGATATACTAGAATTGCCTTATGTCTGTCCCATGCATTCTTGAATTCCTCCACGGTTTTTGACTCTATGACCTCCTCAGGAAGGCTGTTTCATGTATACACAACACTCTCTGTGAAAAAATACTTCCTCACATTACCTCTGAGCCATCCCCCTTCCATCTTCAAATTGTGCCCCCTTGTTTTTGCACATCTCTTTTTCTGAAAGATGATACCCTCTTGGACTTTGTTGATTCCCTTGAGGTATTTGAAAGTTTCTATCATGTCCCTCCCCCCCTTTCCTCAAGGCTATACATCTTTAGTTTCTTTAGTCTTTCTTCATAAGTCTTCTGATGCAGACCCTGCATCATTTTGGTTGCCCTCATCTGGACAGTCTCCACCCTGTCTATGTCTTTGAGGAGATGGGGTCTCCAGAACTGTACACAGTACTCCAGATGTGGTCTTACCAACTGTCTGTACAGAGGGCCAACAACTTCCTGTTTTCTACTGGTGATGCCTCTCCCTATGCATCCCAGTATCCCCCCAGCCCTCCTTACTGCCTTCTCATATTGATGGCCCACCTTTAGGTCATCTGATATGACTACCCCCAGGTCCCTTTCCATTTTTGTTATTGTCAGTATCTCACCCTCCTCATTGCGTACTCTTCCCCTGGGTTTTTGTTTCACAGGTGCATTACTTTGCACTTCTTTGCATTGAATCTAAGCTGCCATACATTTGACAATTCCTCCAAACTTGCCAAGGGGTACATCCTCGAGGAGGGAGGAGGTGATTCTGCCACTGTATAGGTCATTAGTTAGCCCATACCTGGAGTACTGCATGCAGTACTGGAGTCCGTATCTGAAGAGGGACATTAAGTTACTGGAGGGGGTGCAGCGCAGAGCGACAAAGATGATCAAGGGGCTGGGGGACTTATCATATGAGAGGAGGTTGAAGGAATTGAACATGTACTCAATGGAGGAGAGGAGAGACAGGGGTGACATGATTGAAACCTTTAAATACACGAAAGGAATAAACAAGATGGGTACAGAGGGGCTGTTCAAAGTAAGGGAGGGGAGGGCCACCAGGGGCCATGATATGAGACTGGAGAGAGGAAGGTTCAGGAGGGAGATGAGGAGACACTTTTTTACAGAGAGGGTGGTGGCTGGGTGGAATGCATTACCTGCTGAAGTGGTATGCAGTAGAACAGTGGACTGCTTCAAACAAGGATGGGACAGGACAAGGGGGAAGGTTAATGAAGGGGAAGGGTGGAAGGGAGGGGCAGATGCAGAATAAGGGGTGCTAGCTGCACATTTGAGCAGACTTGATAGACCTCTAGGCCTTTATCTGCTGGCAAATTTTGTATGTTCGTAAGTCCCTTTTCATCCTTTCCACCCCAAAGAGCATTTCAGAAGTGGCATTGCCATTTGGCATGGGTTCCAGTGGCAAATTTCTGCAGTCTGCACATCTCTGCTATACCTGTGCTACGTATGCATCTTATTGCTTGTTACTGTGTGTGCACTTGTAATGTATATAACTTATGAAACCGGTATCTTAAAAATTGGTGCAACTTTAATAGTATTTACAAAAACTATTGTGCTCAATATGGCTTGATTTATATCAAATAACATTAAAACTTATACATCAAACTATTTCAAAGGCATTCCTTGATGTGTAAAGCTTTATTTATTTGTTGTATTGTTGTAATGAAAGTGTAAGGTGGCGTAGAACACTGAGTGGTACTACGAGTATGGGGTTAAAACTCGTATGGCCTCTCCATCTACAACTTAACACACATATCACAAAAATACAACAGATAAACATTACACATGCTGATGCCCAGTCAGCCATTGCTGGCTCTAGTCAACTCTTGCTACTTATCCTACTCAATGATACTGTAGACCAGTCAGTTTGCTTTAAATCATGATTTGTTCTTGATCTTTTCCTAATGGGAAACTCACTTATTACCTAGGAGGGAATATGAGGGTAATTTTTGTTGCCATTGCTATTAATATTATTAATGAGGATAAGTTCTGAATTGTGGACATAGTATACCAGGTCTATTGTCTCATTCAATCTGTTTAGTTTGGCCTTAAGTTCTTTCATATTAGTAACTTTTGAAAAGGTTAGCACCTTGTACATGTAAATTGTGTATACTGGTCATTGTCTAGCTTGAAACTGTACATGGAGCATGCATTAGGGAAAGGGAAAGGGGAATTTGTTTAACCAGGAAAGGCACACTAAGCCAGAACTTGTTTCCAGGTGTCACCTGGGAGCACAAGGAAGTTAAGTTACTTGCTCGGGGTCACACAGTTTGTAAGTGGGGTCTGACAGGATTCAAAGCCAGGTTTCCAGGTTTGTAGCTCAGTTCCCTTAACCACTATGCTATACACTGTATTCCTTTTCTACCCTGGAAACTAGTCCTAGTATTATCCCTATAATAATTATTTTCTGTCCTTCCTATTTCAGGTTTCTGAGAATAACTTGACTGATGTGGGTTGCAT
Organism: Neoceratodus forsteri; assembly: GCA_016271365.2. NCBI lineage: Eukaryota > Metazoa > Chordata > Ceratodontiformes > Ceratodontidae > Neoceratodus > Neoceratodus forsteri. The sequence goes on along the minus strand of CM057450.1, from coordinate 632,358,577 downwards.
CAGTGAAGAAGGAACAGCAAAAGAGAGGATCTAGAGTAATAATCCTTGTTGAGCCAAACAGTGTATTATCAGCAATCCACCCACCTACAGTACCTGGAGTCTTGCAGGGTGACAGGCCTCCACAGGCTGACACCAGGCAAACAGTGCCTCTGCTTTGTTTACCTCCACCATATGCTCACCTCTGCTCACACAGGGGGATGCCTGACAGATTTTCCAAATCAGCTGTCTACTAAGTCCCACCCTCAAATCATTATTTCATTACCTTAACTACTGTATTGAATGGTCAAGCTATTATACTTTTTTTAAAAATGTTGAAGCTGCATTGGTGGTCTTTGAGAAAATCTGTATGTACCTTAGCGACCATTTTAGTTGAGATGCAGAGCTTACAATCTGTCTTGACCACACATCCTTCACCCATGCTTCCATTTTGTACCAATACCAATAAAATATTGTTCAGGAGCAACATATGAATATTAAAAAATTAAAATGTACAATCTGTAGTATCACTGTGATGTTTTTCTCTGTTTCTCTGTTTAGTTCTCTCTTCCATTATTTAGTTTCTGAATTTTGATTGAATAAATTTTAGCTTTAGCTTTTCACTTTTCTTACCATGGCTCCATCTTTTTAGTTCCAGCAGTCTGTCTGGTTTATCTCATTCTTTTCCAGCCCCAATAGATTTTTTAATGTATCTGTCCCTTTGCTTTCTTTTACTATAATTCACATTTTTCTCCTTCAGGCACTAGAGCTGATCCATCAAGCTGGCGACCTCCCTGCCTCATCCATTGCCACCTCTTGCATTTAAATACATAAGGATTGCAAATTGTCCTATGTCCAGCCAACACTTTCCCTCTCATGGCTTTAGAACAGGTAAAACTCACCCCACCAATCTCAGCCCCACCACCTTCCTAGCCAGCATTGAGAGTACTATTGACTGGCCTTGTAAATTCAAATGTATGTCATTATCAAGCACAATACTGTACAATGATCTTCTGCCTCTTCCTCCCTCAAAAATGTTGTAAGGTCTCCTTTTAAATATTACTCCATTCCTCATAAAACAAGAAACTTCCACCCTGCATATCTTTTGTCACAAAACTCACTTGACCCAGGCCCTCATTGAGTCACTCTTCTTTTAGAGCTGTGGGTGGAGCCTACATCCATTCTGTCATCTGTAGCTCTAAAAATGGCTTTTCTTGGAACTTCTGTTTTAGACATTTGTATGTATTCCTTCACAGCTGCAAAGTAGTGCACTCCCCCTGTGATTTTTGCTGTTTGTTGCTATATGTTAAAGTCATCTGAAAGTGGGAGGGGGATGCTACTGTATTGTACCTGAGAACTTCTAAGGATATTAACTAAACTAAACTTTTGAAACTGCTGTTTCTATCATCTGTCCAACTCAGTCTAACAGATTTGTTCTATTTCTTTCAGCAACCTAGGGGACTCATTTCCTCTTGTTTTTTGTGAAAACAAAAGTCAAACTCAGTGTCAGATTATAGACAGTGGAATGCAGATTGTTAGCTGCCTGACATTGTTTCTGCCGGACAGAATGGAGGCAAGCACTGGAAACAGAAGACTGTTTTTTTTTCTCATTTTATAATATGATGTACTGAGTGTGTGTTTAGTTGCAGGGTCAGGACATTAAAGAAAACAATAACATTTATGTAACTCATTCAAGATTCCATCAGGTGGTCAGAAAAAGGTCTGAGAGAATTTGTATAAAAACTAACAAATGAAAGATGCAAAAAATAGTATGCACACTGGCCTCTGAGACTGGAAGATCAGAAGGCTGTGGGTTCTATCCCCACACTAGTCATGTGGGTTAAACAGCTTGTGTAATGCCTAAAACTAATATTAGATTTTGGCTGTCTAGGTGGGCTGAATTGAATGGTTATAGATTTATTAGGCATTGGGGGACATTCAATAATAGGAATGAGCTGTTTTGTAAAGATGGGCTCCACTTGAACTTTAGGGGTAGTAGGATTTTGGGAATGAGGCTGAAAAATGAAATTGAGAACTGTTTAAACTGAAGGAAAGGGGGACAAATAGGGGCAAAATGGGGAAAGAGACTCTTAATAAAAATACAGTTAAAGGGGTAACATCCTTAAAAGTCATGTTCTGTAATACGAGAAGTCTAAATGAAGCATGTATGTCAGAATTGGAACTATTGATCAAAGATGGTAAATTGGATATGATAGGGGTAGCTGAAACCTGGTGGAGAAATGAAAGTGGATGGTCTCAACATATACCTGGATATAAACTGATTAGTAAGAATAGGGAGGATAGAAGGGGGAATAGCCTTCTTTATTCGGGAAGAACTAGAAATTAGAAGAATTGAGGAAACAGTTGAGTTAGGTAAAGTTGAAATTATAACAATTGAACTTCTGGGAATAAAAGGTAAAAAGTACAGGGTCTCACTGTTCTGTAGAGCACCTGATACAGATTTAAAAGAGACAGAAGCATTTCTGGAGTACATTGTAAATCTGGCAGAAGACACTGATGTAGTAATGATGGGAGATTTGAATTTGCCAGGAATTGAATGGGGAAAAACAGATAGGTAATAACTTAGAATGTAGATTTCAGGAAGAACTAATGGCAGCAGGTATTCAGCAATGTATCCAGGAGGCAACAAGGGGGGAAAACATTCTGGATGGCATTTTTACAAATATGAATGAGATCATTAAACAAGTTACTATTCAGCCACTAGTGGGAACAAGTGACCATAATTCCATACTATTTGTGTTAGATTGGGCAACAGAAGTGGTGAAAGGTAGCACAACTCAATACCTGTATAGAAAAGGGGATTACAGGGTGATGAGAGAAGTACTAAATAGCATAGACTGGGAGAGGATGATAAGAAATCAGGATGTAGAGAAATCATGGGAATTTTTCATACAAAAAATAAATGAGGTAACAGGCAAATATATCCCACAAAGGAAAGCATATAACTATAAAGGAAAAATGCCTCCATGGCTAACTAGGGGCATAGTAAAACTCTGTAGAAAGAAGATGGTCCTGTTCCAGAAGATGAAAAAGGAAAAGACATCAGAATATAGGGACAAGTATAGGAGAAGTCTATGGAGTCTTAAAAAGGAAATAAAACAATCTAAAAAACAACTTGAAATGAGATAGGCAATGATTAAGAACAATAACAGTTTTTATGCCTATGTAAACAGCCAGAGGGGAGGAAGTAGTATGGTAGGTCCATTGACTATAAATGGGGAGGTGCTGTCTGATCCATTGAAAATGGCAAATTAATTTGGTAAATGCTTTGACTCAGTATATAGAAACCATGAGGATAGTATAGAAATTAGAGCTGTGGAACGTGGACAACTAGATCCAAAATAAATAATAACAGAAGAGAAGGTAATGAAAAGGATTATGGAGTTGAAGGTTGATAAGATGGCAGGACCAGATGGGATTCATCCTTATATGATGAAGGAGTTGAAAAATGAGCTGGTACCACTTATTACCATACTGGGGCAAAGATCACTGGCTGAAGGGGTGGTGCCTGAGGATTGGAGGAGAGCATTTGTGGTGCTGATATATAAGAAGGGGAAAAGGGATCAGGCGGTAAATTATCCAGCCATGAGCCTGACGTCAGTGGTGGGGAAGATAATAGAGGGTATCCTCAGTGAGGCCATAAGGGACATTATGATAAGTAAGGGGCAAGTTGATAGAAACCAGCATGGATTTGTGTCTGGAAGGTCATGTGAGACAACTTTGATTACCTTCTATGAATACATAAATAAATGGGTGGACGAGCGAAACAGTGTGGATATGGTAAAGCTGGATTTTAGCTGGGCTTTTGACATGATCCCTCATAATAAGATTGTTGAAAAATTGATCAGATTAGGAATTGACTTTTGTATTGTAAAATGGGTGAATCAGTGGCTAAAAAATAGAAAGCAATAAGTAAGGATCCAGGGTTGCTTGTCAGAGCCGCAGAGGGTGGGGAGTGGAGTTCCCCAGGGGTCAATGCTGGGACCTCTGTTATTCAGCATTTTCATAGGTGATTTGGATATAGATAGCGGAAATAAAATGGTGAAATTTGCTGATGATGTCAAAATAGGGGGATAGTGGATACGTTTGACGATAGGTTAACTTTTGGTAGGGATCTAATAAAAATGTTGGAATGGACAGAGATTAATGGTATGAACTTTAATAAAGATAAATGCATTAAAATGCATCTAGGAAGGCAAAATGTGTAGCAAGATTATGATATGAAGGGTTTACATTTGAAGATAACATGTGAGAAAGATCTGGGGGTCTATATTCAGAACAATTCAAAAAGTAGTATACATAGTAGAAATATATCAAACAAAGCTATGTTTTTAGTGAACAGAATAAGAAGGGGTTTTCATTCTAGAGGTAGGGAGGTGTTAATGCCATTGTACAAGATGCTGGTCAGGCCCATATTGGACTATTGTTCCACTGTATGGAGTCCTTTCCTGGTAAAGGATGTTAAGTTGGTGGAAAAGCTGCAAAGGTCCTATACAAGACTGATTTCAGGATGTGAGGGTTTGAATTGAATTACGAGGATAGATTGGATAAGTTAGGCTTGTGGTCCTTGAGAAATAGGAGAGCTGGGGGGATCTATTGTGTTTGTACAAAGCTCTATGAGATAAGAGTATGATGATGGAGTTGGGAATGAAATTTAAAGATAAACCATATCAGTTGAGGGGGCACAATAGGCAGTTGAAGGAAACAGCATGTAGGACAGAAATAAGAAGAACTGGTTTTAAATTTAGGTAAATAAAGATGTGGAATGGATTACCTCAGAAACTGGTAGATGCTGAAAATGTGGGTTTGTTTAAGGGTACATTGGAGAAGTATTTAACTAAAGTTGGTAACTCAAGTTACCACTACTGAATTGTGGGGAAAGTTTATATTGGCTTTGTCTTCTTGACTTTCCTATTTTCAGAATGAAATCCAGTATAAAAAGCAGTCAACCATTACATTTTATATTTGAGGTACTTTATCTTTTCCCTTTGTTTAATTAGAAGATTGTTTACCTGATGTTAATATGTGTGATGTGTGGAACAACACTCTGTGCGGCAGGTGACATAGCTTGCTATACTGCACCCACTACATCACCAGCATTGTGACCTCACTGACTGTGACATCACTACTACTTAGGAACAACAATTCAGTGACTGCCAGGCCATTCACATGTGATTTCACTGTCAGCGAAATCACAGTGCTGATGATGTAGTGGGGGGCAGTAGAGCTAGATATGTCAGCTGCTATGCTAAGAGCTGTTCTACACATCCACCCCAACATTATAACATAGAAGACTCTCTGATGGGCAAAAAGGTAGAAGAAAGGTACTTCAGAAATAAAATGTTATAACTGACTACTCTTTAAAATGTATATTATTTTCCTGTCTGCCTGGTTTGGCTTCTCTAGCTCTTTAAATCCCAATACTAACACTGTAGTGCAGCATGGGGGGGGGGGCTGCTGTCTTTTCTGTCTGCCTGTTCAGGTGGATGTTAAAGATCCTATGGCACTTCTCAAAAAGAGTAGGGGAAGTTCCATGGTATCCTGGACACATTTCCCCCATTCACTAAAAACACCACCAACAGCTTAATCTGGTTCAAGTAGGGATTTATGCCATGTTACAGTTTCAGTTGGTTACCATCTGTACCACCCTGTCACCCCTGAAAAAGGACTTCTAGTCTTAGTGGGCCTACCTGGTCAACAAAATTCAATGAATAAATAAATTCCCCATTATGCCTTATGGACTCCATATAATAATAATAATAATAGTAATAAATTTATTTATAAAGAGCCTTTCAACTTACCAAGGCGCTGAACACATTAAAACCATAACATCAAATATAAATCCAATAATACATACAAATAAGATCATAACATAATAACATCAAACATTAAAATCGGTTAATAAAATATAAAGTAAGATGTCAGCACAGTAAAAATTAACCTGTGAATAACCATCCAAGAAGGCCATTTGCCACAGATGAGTTTTCAGATTATTCTTGAATTCCTCCATGGAGGTGCACTCCCATAACTGGCGCGGTAGAGAATTCCAAAGAGTGGGTGCAGTATAAGAAAATGCTCTGCTGCCAGAAGATTTTAAACTCACTCTTGGAATCTCTAACAACCCCTTGTCAGCCGAGCGGAGTGATCGGCCGGGGTAGTAAGGCACCAGGAGTTCTTTCAGATAGGTTGGACCCTGATCGTGAAGGGCTTTAAAAGTCAATATAATGACTTTAAAGTTGATCCACCACCGTATAGGAAGCCAGTGCAGTTCGTGCAGCACCGGGGTAATATGACAGGACCTACTTGTCCCAGTCAGAACCCGGGCTGCAGCGTTCTGCACCAGCTGTAGGTGACGGATTTCAGCTCCAGAAAGTCCAAAGTATAGGGCATTGCAGTAGTCCAAACGCGAGGACACAAAGGCATGGACCAACGTTGTCAAAGAGTCAGACGGAACAAGGTGCCTAACCCTGGTGATATTCCTAAGATGGTAAAAGGAAATCCTGACAACGGCCGAGCACTGAGACTGTAAGGTCAGCCCACGTCCAGGATAATCCTATACACACAAGATTCTGTTCAGAGGTCGGAAGTGACACGCCGCCAAGAAAATTCCAGAGGGCGTGCCATCATGCGACCTCTATCTGACCACCCGGGTTCACAACCAGAACCTCTGTCTTCTCTGAGTTTAACTTTAACCAACTAGAATCCATCCAACCCTGGATTTCTTCCAGACAGTTGTTAAACACTGTGACAGCTCCATCCTGGTCGGGTGCAAAAGACAGGTATAGCTGGGTATCATCTGCATAGCAGTGTAACCTCAGCCCATACCATCTTATAATGTCTCTGAGGGGCAGCATGTACACTGCAAATAACATGGGTGATAGCACGGAACCCTGAGGCACCCCACACAACAAAGGAGTTGGTCCAGAAGAAAAGACTCCCGACACAACTCTTTGTGATCTCCCAGTGAGGAATGAGGTGAACCATTGTAAAACAGTTCCCGACATTCCACAAATTTGCCTCAGGCATGCTATCAACACCAGGTGATCGACGGTGTCAAAAGCTGACGAGAGATCAAGGACAACCAGAATGGAACGTCTCTTCTGACCTCTTGCCCTCAGAAGATCATTAAGCACCCGAACCAGTGCAGTCTCGGTGCTATGTCTTTTACGAAAACCAGATTGGAAGAATTCATAGATATTATGGATGGTTAAATGGTCTTCCAATTGGGCTGCCACTAACTTCTCAATAACCTTCCCAATAAAGGGAAGGTTAGAGATAGGTCTGTAGTTTGAGAAACAGTCTAGGTCCAAGGTAGCTTTCTTCAAGAGATGTGTCACCACTGCCTCTTTCATGGAGCTAGGAAACTCACCTGACTCCAGAGAGCACCAGACTATTTGCACCAGGACTGGACCGATGATATCAGTACAACCCAAAATTAGGGGAGTCAGTCCAGGATCCAAGCTACAGCTTGTGGGACGCACACTATGGATGATCCTCATAATATCCACAAACTCAGGTCGACCAGAGGATCTCCAAGAGAATTGGGGTACTGTGAGCTCACACTGTTCTATGACATCAATGTTAGAGATTGCTGGGGCACAAGTCCGCCCTGATGTCGGCCACTTTAGTTGCAAAGTAATGAGTGAGCTTCTCGCACTCTAATTGCAAAAAGGCTTTTCGAACTTGCAGACAGGCAGGGTTACAGTCTGTCTACAGTCCGAAACAGCTGAGCCGGTCGATTCCGAGCAACTGCAATCTTCCTGGACAGGAATTCTGCCTTCTTATGGGTGATTGCAGGTTGATAGATAAAATAATGTTCCATCAATCTAAGGCGGTTGACTTCAAGGGCGGACTTGCACCAGCATCGCTCTAACCTTCACCCCTGTCTCCGCATCTAAATCCAAATCATTCAAAGGCCATCTTGACATATAATTTTAATACCTAAAAACAAATCAGAGCCCTTTTCTTGATAAAAGGCTGCCAACATATTACATTTAATTAAACAACAAAGTCACAAATAAGGAACTAGTAGCTTATGGAAAAATCTACAGGGATTTATACGGGGATTTGATGCTGCCTATACAAGGAAAATACAGGAAAAATGAGGGCTTGTTACAGGAAAATGGTTATTTGGATCTGAGAGCACTGTGATGATTGTGACTAAATAGCACTATATGGCACCAACAAGAAAATGACTTTGGTCATTTGGTAGCTCTTCACAGCTCTATCAGCTCTGGCTAGAGTTTGTTTTATATTGCCACCCCTTTTTGGTCTAACACTGTTGAACAATCCTATACCTCTTCCCACTGCTGATGGACCCAGATTCTGAATTCACAGCCTAGTATGGCTTTGTGTGGGTCCAGAAAAGCACTACTGGGATGAGAAATAAGCAATCTGGCCAACAAGCTGTGATAGGAAAAGGCAGTGGAAAATCATGCAGCCTTTGACCAAAAATGGGTGCAAATATAAACAAGCATTTGTTAATGCTGAATGTTGGCTTGCTGCCATTGGCAGTGCAGGAGTTAGAGAGATGCAGCATGGGAATGGCAGTCAAGTATTGAACTGATGCCAACCCAACCCCACCCTGCAGAGAGTGACAGGCATTAGGGTGTCCCTTTGGGTGTTTGGTAGTGCAGTGTGGGAAAACATGCTGGGCAGGATGTGAAAAAGACAGCTGCACAGTTCATAAGGAGGTGTAAAAAAATGCGAGTGTTGAAAATGTGGCATACAAATATATAATTTGCGGAGCTACAAGGGTGCGTGGGAAATATGCAACGCACGCTTACAACACTGCCATTTTATGGGCGTTTGGTACCAAATTTTCAACATAGGCATTTTAGCACCTCTGCTCATGTACAGTGTCACTGTCATTTCCTCAAAGTGTCCCAAGAAGTGATTTTGCACAGCGACCACGCTATTCTGCACCGGAAGTGCGAAAACACATTTTGGGCAGGATATGTGAAATGACGACTGTACTGTTCATCAAGAGGTGTGTAAAAATGGCAATGGTGAAAATCCAGAGTGAAAATATCACAAATGCATGACGGTACAAGCGTGCATGCAATCTGTCAACGCACGCTCGTAACACAGTAATTTTATGCAGTATCAGCACCAAATTTTCAACATAGGCATTTTAGGACCTCTGCTTATGAACTGTGTCACTGTCATTTTCATAATCTGGCCCAAACACTGATTTCCCACAGCGACTGCACTATTGTGCGCCGGAAGTGCGGAAACACATTTTGGGCAGGGTGTACAAATATGCCAATGCTGAAAATCTGGCATTAAAATATTGCGAATGTGCAAAGTTACGAGCCTGCGTAGCAACTGCGCAATGTACGTTCATAAAACAGGCATTTGTTGGATTTTTTCTACCAGATTTGGAACATAGGCTTTTTGAAAGGCCACCTCATGAACACTGGCACTGTCATTTCATTAATGGGTCCTGAAAGGTGATTTCGTGCAGTGACAGCGAAATCACCTTTTGAGGCCAATTAATGCCAGACAGTGATAGAATTCATGAGGAGGGGCCCCAAAAACCCCATGTTGAAAATTTGGTGCCAAAATTCCAAGAAATACCTGAGATATGCAGCAAAGTTGAAAAAAACCCATTGTACTGCTTACTGGCATTTCCTCAGTTCGCAGTCGGCCTTGAAGAGTGCAGACGTGTTCTTGGTCCACGGCAGATCGTCGTGCCGGACTCCGGAGGTAAGTATGGGGTGAGGGGGGTGAGATGAGGCAGGTGCGCAGTGGGTGGGTGTGGTGGGGGAGGGGCATCAAGACTATGGGGACGGTTTTCGTTTTACAGGAAAAAAAAGGAAAACCATCGCCAGACAGTTTTCGTGTTGCAGGGCATTGGCATGCTGGGGTGGGCTCCCAGCGTGCTACCTAACTATTTTTTGGGTGTGTCAGTAGCCAGCGAGGATTGGGCACCCCGCCGGCACACACTATAGGGGAGTAATGCCGATAGGGATTGGGCACCCCTGTCGGCAAACAAAGAAAGCGGGGGGGTGCGAGCCGAGGGGGATTGGGCACCCCCCTCAGCATTCAACAATTGGAGGGGTTATGCCGATGGGGAGTGGGCTCCCCCATCGGCACACAAACACAGTGGGGGGGAGTTACTGACAGGGGGATTGAGCCCCCCGATGTTGGCAGGCGTGAGGCAGCCACCTGCTCGCTGACCATGCTCATAATGGCGGCGAGCACGGCAAGCAAAGGACCTCTGCGTATGACGAGCTTTGCTCAGATTGCAGCGGACCTTTGCTTAGATGTGCTCACCCCATTATGTATGCATGGTGTGGTGCCGGCATGCAGGCTGATTGGGGAATGAGGGACGCACCTACTGATGCGTGCCCTGCTTTCGCCCAACAGTGGCCGCGTCCCCCAGACCCGCACTACCGCAAGATGTTGCTTGCGCAAGCGTGCAAGCCAACATAAAAAATAGGGTGGTTCATGGGGCTCTCAGGGCTGGATGGGGAGGGTTTGAGGTGTTAAGATGGTGGAGAGGGGGATTTTAGTTCTTATTAAGTTATAAGCAGGCAGAGCAATGGGTGAAAAGGAGTGGGGGCAGTCTCTGTCTAACTTGCTTACTCACTGAACCCTGATGTGTTGGGGAAATACAGACCTGTCTCTAAGCTACCCTTTTTGGGGAAGATTATTGAGAAGGTGGTGGTTGACCAACTTGTTGAACACCTGGAGTAGTTTAACATCTAGGAGCCTCTCCAGTTGGGTTTTTGTGTGGGCCGCAGCACTGAGACTGCCCTCATCAGAGTCACGAATGACCTCCTCATGGTGAGGGACTGAGACTTTGTACTGTTTTGGTCCTGGTGGATCTCTTAGTGGCATTTGACATTGTTGACCACTTTGTGCTCCTGAAACACCTGAGGAACTATATGGGACTCACTGGCACTGTATTGCACAGGTATGAGTCCAAATTACTTGGGAGAATGCAATAGGTGGCCTTGGAAAGTTTCCTTTCCACGGCCACAGTGCTCCCATGTGGTGTTCCTCAAGACCTGATCCTTGCTCCTGTGGTGTTGTCAGTGTACTTTTTGCATTTGGGTGAGATCATTAGATGGTATGGAGTTGAGTTTCACTGCAATGCAGATGATCCTCAGCTTTACCTGTCTGGAACATCTCGTAGGTCTGATGTGGTCCTAGTGCTGGAGAGCTGTTTTACCAAAATTAATGACTGGATATCCTCAGACTGGCTATGTCTTAACCCCAGTACAATGGAGGCCATGATTATTGAGCTTGGTAGGCAGGGCCCAGCTATGACGAGTGGACAGACCTTGTGTCCTTCACTGGGTGGTCACCCACTCACAGCTGTAGATGTGGTTACAAATCTTGGCATCATGCTGGACAGCAAGTTGACACTTGATCAACAGGTGTCGGCTGTTGACCAAGCTGGCTTTTACCATCTTTATAACATTGCCAGGATTAAATGGCATCTAGCCCCTGCTGACATGGTGATGATAGTGCATGCCTTTGTCACCTCCAGGCTCAACTATTGCAATGCTGTATACCCAGGGCTATCTGGAGGTTTGTTGTGATGCCTGCAGCTAGTCCAGAATGCTGTGGCCTGGCTGATTGTAGGCTTTTCTTGTAGGGACCACATTATGCTGGTGCTGCATGCGCTGCACTGACTGCCTATGTGGTGGCGAATAACATTCAAGATATGCCTGACAACTTTCAAGGCCCTACACAGTTTGGGACCAGACTAATTAAAAGATCTCCTAGTACCCTACCACCCAACTGGTTCACGCCGCTCTTCCGAGGCAGGCTTGCTTTCTGTCCCTATCTCTAGGCTTCAGTACTCTAGGGACAAAATGTTTTGTGTGGCAGCCCCCAATTTATGGAATGCTCTGGCAAAATATGTTAGATGTACCTGCAAGGTACAGGCCTTTAAGTCTAATTTAAAAACCTTTCTCTTTGCTGAGGCTTTTCCCTGAACTTTTTAATTATTGTTTATTTATGATTTATATACATTGCCTATTTTAATTAAGAGTTTGTAATTGTATTTATTGTAAAGCTCCCTGAACCTTCGGGAAAGGGCGCAGTAGAAATAAGTTGACTTGCCTTGCCTTGCTGGGGCAGTTTCTGTGAAATTTCTGTGGCTATCCCCAAATTCTGTGGTTGGCCATGACTTCTGCAGCAGTTGCCGCATACTGCAGAACTGCAGAAAACAGGGGGTCTTAAGCATAAGGACAGCAGTGGAACCAAATCACTCAAGGATGGGGGTCCTGAACTTCAGAAGGGCAGGTTTAAAAAAATGGGTGAATGCCTCAGAGATGGCATAGCAGTGGGGCAGGGGAGTGCCTGGGAGAGGTGGAGGAACAGTGGGCCATGTTAAGAGATGGCATAGTGATGGCAATTAACCTCTGAGAAAAAGGATCACTATGGTTCTCAAGGGAAGTGACTGAAAAGGTAAAGGCTAAAGGGGTAGCATTCAGGAGGTACAAAGAGATACAGAAAGAAGAGTATAGGGAGGTGTACCAGGAGAAGCAGAGGGAAGCAAGGAAGGTGGTGAGGAGTGCAAAGGTGCAAACTGAGGAAAGGATAACCCACGGGGTAACTAAAGGGGATAAGTCCTTTTTAGGTACATATTGTAAATGAAAAGAGGAAGACTAGGGGAGGGATTGTGAGGTTAAGGCAGGTGTTGGGGGGGGAGGACTGTGCAGAGGAGGATCAGGAAAAAGTAGCTATCCTGATCAGATACTTTTGTTTGATCTTCACAGAAGAAGGGGAAGAGGATGAACCACATAAAAGCCACAGGAACAAGGCTGGCCTGGTGGCACAGAGGGTTGAGGTGCAGGAGTTCTTACCTCATGCTACACCGGCGACCCAGGTTTGGGAATGACCTCGGGTTGTCAGGTTGCCAGCGTGGGGGGGAGGGGGGAGAAGGATTGAGCATGCCAGTGGGCAGCTCTCCTCTCCTGAGGGTGGTAAGGGGAGGGTTAGCACCCCCCGTAGTTCTGCTCCCACCTGGTGTAGGTCTGGTGGGTAGCGTAGGTGGAAAGGAGGTGGCAAAGTACTGGGAGGTGGAAGAGGCTGAGCCAGTGCCATGGGGTGCGAAGTGTGCCTCCACATGCTCACACCACCATGTGCTGGGTCCTTGGGGGGGTTAGGGGAGAAAATCCATAACATACATATGTGTCCCAGATGCAAGCTGGTGGGAGGAGGTGACGGGGACCGAAAAGCTAAAAAAAAAAAAAAAAAGCCACAGGATCACTGAGGGAAGGGAGGTAGACACAAGTCCATTTACAGAGGACAAAGTCTTGAAAGGACTTGCAACTCTGAAAGTGGACAAAACTGTGGGGCCAGACAGGGTACACCCAAGGGTGTTGAGAGAGAGAGAGAGAGAGAGATGCAGTGGGTTGGGCCAGTGGGATGCTGGGTTGCATGGGGAGGGGTATTGCCAGCAGAAGGTGGGAGGTAGTGATGTCATTGAATAAATCACTGGTGAGACTTCACCTGCAGTACTGTTTTCAGTTCTGCAGACCACATCTCTGGAAGGATGTAGACAGGGTAGAAGCTGTCCAGAGGACAGCAACTAAAATAGTGCAGGGGCTGCATCGGAAACTCTATGAGAAGAGGCTGAGGGACCTCAATATGTACTGCCTCTAAGAGAGGAGGAACAGGAGGGACATGATAAAGACCTATAAATACCTCATGGGGTTTTCCACGGTGCAGGAGGGGAGTATTTTTCAGAGGAAAAGATGCACAAGAACAAGGGGTCATGCAATGAAGCTGGAAGGGTGAAAATTCAGGAGTGATGTAAGGAAGTAGTTCTTCACTGAAAGAGAGGTGAATGCCTGCTTGATGGGCTTCAAGCATGCATGGGATAGCCACAAGGGAATCTTAGTTGGGGAGGGGGGAGCTAGAGATCCAGTAGGGTGTGCGGTGACAATATAGGTAGATACAAATGAGCAGACTAGATGGGCCAAACGGTCCTTATCTGCCATCAAATTCCATGTTTCTGAGTTTCTATGTTGTTGCTTGCAAGGCTGTAATGCTGCTTCAAACTGCAATGACCAATTCCATTTTGCTTCTTTTTGAGCAAGTCATGTAGTGGTTGCAACAATGTGGACAAGTTTACCAGGAAATGTCCACAGTGGTTCAACAGGCCCAAGAATGATCTTTAGTCAGTCACATTTGTTGTCACCAGTGCATTGAAAGTTGCTTCCACTTTGCTTTCTGTTGGGGTATAGACCCTGGGTGTCGATCCGATAACCCAGGTACTCAACAGAATTTTGTAGAAACTGACATTTGGCTAGCTGCACTCCCACTCCATACCAATGCAGTCTGAACATGACCTGGTTCAGGCTTGTCAGATATTCTTCCACTGTGGGTGCTGTGACCCAGATATTACCCATAAAACACACCACAAGTTCCAGCCTATGCAATATCTGGTTCATTGTGTGCTGGGAAAATTGCTGGCACTGTTGATTCTCCATAGGCCAAGCCATGGTATCGGTATAGCCCTTTGTGGGTGTTGATGGGGAGATATGGCCCTGACTCTGGTTTCAACTCCAGGTGCTGGTATGCAAAAGATAAGTTCAACTTGCTGAAGAACTGTCCATCTGTGAGTGTGGCAAACAAGTCCTTGGCATTGGGAAGTGGGCATTTTTCTGGTTCCATGCAATGTTTCACTGTAACCTTGTAGTCACCGCACAGCACAGTCTCACTGCTTTGTCTCGCTTTGGTACCATGACAATAGGGGCAGCCCAATTGTTCCTCTCTACTTGTGACATGATACCGTGCTTTTTCAGATGATACAGTTCTTTCTCTACCACTTCTTTTAATGTGTAGGGTACTGGTTGAGGCTTGCAAAATGCTGGCCGCAGCTCAGAAATCACCCCACTCACCTCTTCCATCATCATTGGTTGAACTTCTCTCCAAGTAATTAAAGGAAAATCTCCCTCCCTTCGGCCTCACACTTCAGCCACACATCCTCCTGCTCCAATTGAATAAATTTATTTAGTAATGTTTATATGTGTTTATTGGCTAATTTCTGTGGCACAACATTTATTACTGTTATTTAGCTGTTTTGCTTCTACTGCTTTATGTTGTAATGACACCCCGAGCCTCTGGGGAAGGGTGCCAGATAAAAATAAAGACTACTACTACTACTTGTGGCTCCTGGCAGTTCTGGGTACTTTTTTCTATAATGTTTAGATGCTCATCCAACCTGCTCTGGCACGCATCAGAATGTTTTCACATCTTTGCTACTGTGGTAATTTAGGGGTTAGGGGACAGATGGACTCAGATGCAAAGGATATGACTAGCAGCCATATTTATTCTTGGAGCTGTACTGACTGTCACACATGTTCACTGGGCACGACATGAACTACTGAAAGACTACAACTACCAAGTCAAGGACTACATCCATTCTCACTCCCTGAGTACTTCCTGGTGGGTAAGTACAAATGTATACTACAATTTATTACCATTAATATGTCTAACTGTAAATGCAGAGCAAAGATCTCATGTAAAAAAACAAGTAAATATTATTTGCTTTATTAACTAATTTCAAGCTGAACTTTAAAAAGTATTAACAAAGGGGAAGATCAACAGCTCTTTACCAACCACAGCCTTATTACAGTAATAAACAAAACACTTAGGATTTCCTGCATTAAATAGATGGAGCAGTGTCTGCAGGAACAGCATTCAAAAGATATTTCTTTGATACACTTTTCACTGGAAATAGTGAACCTTACCAAAAGTTAAAACAGCCCCCTCATTAAATAAACAAGAGCTACACACATAGAAAAACACCTTGCACACTGTAATAAGATCTTGTCACATTCTGCAACATTATCAAACTGTTATAAATAATAAATTGTCTTACTCTGAGAAACGAATGATTATTTTGCAAGCATTGCTAGCTAACATAGAGCTCCAGCTGCTGCCTGAGATCAAACTAACACTACCAAGGAAGTACTGTACTGCAAGGGAGTTCAGAAATCAAAACTTGACAACAGTGGGCCAAAAAAAAATCCACTAATCAATACAAGGCAGAAGTTGAGGTGTATACAGCTAAAAGTTAACTTTATGAGATGCAGGCAAGGTATACTGCTAAATATTAAGTTTTTGAGGTACAGTTCAGGTGTACAGTATTTTGGAGGTATATGTAAGGTGGAGTTGAGGTGTACTGTACATGGTGTGTAGCCCTCAGACAAGGTGTACACCTCCATTCAGTCAGAGTAGTTGATGGTTTCAGTGAGTAGGTGGCAGCCATGTTTTTGTTGGAAATCAAGAATGAGGGAAGCTATGCATGAATTCTGCAAGTGACTTGCCCTTATTCCAAATTCTGCTGCCTGAACTTTTTCCAACTGTGTATTTGTTGGGGATTTACAGATGAGTCTGCAAACCTATTTAGCTTATCAGGAAGCAAGACTTTTTCAACCCATTTTATAATATCAAAATCCACAACTACTAGCAAGCAGATAATTTGTAGTTTTCTGTTTCCATGGTAACCCCCTTAGTATGTTAACAGTGTTTGTACAATGTCCTCCCTAAACAATAAATGACTGTTTATAGAAACCAGTAAGCACCCTGCTGGGTAGGGAGGCTCAAAATCAGTTGATTCTGATCAGATAGGATTCCTTCATACAATCCCAAATCCAATTTAATTCTGATTCTAAGAAGGGCCTCAGAATAGGAATTAGAATAGGAATTGGAATCCTAAATCCTTATTCCCTCTGTAAAAACATTTTTTAACTTTCCATTTTCAAATTCAACTATTCTGATTGCAATTCTGAAAATTCAAATCTGAAAAAAGGATCAGAATCCAATGATTCTGATTCCAGATTTGCAATTCCTTTTTTTAAAAATGTAGTTTATACTTCTGTGGCTGGGGCAGGCTTGGCTCCCTTTAGCCCCGCCATGCCGACTCCCACCATCCATCACCTCCACAGGGCTTGTCCTGGCGGTGACACAAGTGGGCAGATCATCATGAATGCCTACCCTACTGCCATTTTTCATCATTTTCTCTTGATTCCCCTTGCGGGGTGCACATATCAGCATGTGCTTGTGGAGGCATGCACACACTGCAGGGTCCCCACAGCACCACCCTCTTCTGCTGCTCTCAACCGCACTACCACCATAGACCAGGTGTAGTTGGAGGTGGGCTGCACCTGAGAGCTAAATAAATGCTGTTGGCTGTTTAATGTAGCATATATACCCCACATTCATGTTCTGTCTGTTGATCGCATGAGCATTGGGGTAAAGTGGTAGTATGCATCAATTTTATACCAATGCCGTGACAAATTTTGTGATTTTCAGCTCCACATACATAATACAGATTCTTGGGCCATTACTTCAACAGTAAGTGAAATATACATTCAAGTCTGGTATCAATGAATAGGCCAGAGTTAGAGCTTTAAAATGCATACCCATATGACACCTCAAAGATTAATGTTAAAAGTTATAGGGTTAAATACCAACCACCACCACCTAATTTCTTGTGAAATTTCAAAATATTCTTATATTTAATCTTGTCAGACAGGATTTGTTGCACTTTATAATATAATTTTATGTTGTCTAAAAGGGTAAGTATTCTGCTTTGAAATACATGTGTGGTTGTGAAGTTTTAAGGTAATATAAGGGGATAAATTGATAAAAGGGAAGATGCCATTAATTGATAAAATTTTAGCAAATTTATACTTTTTGAGTTTTTCACTCCATATCTTCTCTATGTGCGTGTGTGTGTGTATATATGTGTGTGTGTATATATATATATATATATATATATATATATATATATAGTAACACAACATTTATTTTTATTTCAGACTGTTCGAGGATGTCTCTAAACTTTTCTGTCAAGCAGAAATGTGGAGAGGAAAATCCTAGGACCTTGCAGTGTGTAGTGCATTACCCTACCTTGACAAGAAGAGACTCTGAGGTAACTCCTCTGAGTGACAAAAGTTACTGCATACTTATAGAGAGCAAAGATATTCAAACCAAGTTAGGTGGAGAAAATTGTCATGATGAGCAGTGTGCACCAACTCCAATGCCGAACTATGACTCTGCCAAGCATGGCTACCATAGACAATGCTATGAAAAGTTCACAAAAAGCCAGAAGTATCAGAAAATCTGGAGAACATGCAGATGCTGGTGAACGTAGCTCACATCATCATCTCAGGGGAGGTGTTCCTTGTGCCTCGTCATCTAGAGTATTTCCTGATACATGTGGAATCTGTAACAAATATGTAATTAAAGTGAAGGGGAAGAAGCAATATCCAGCTGCTATTGTTACAAAAACAGCTGGAGCTACAATGAAAAGGGTGGCAGAACTACATGATGACCAAGATATGCTCACAAAAATTAAGACAGTGGACTTCATTGAAAGGGAGTTTCGTAAATATGACAAGTGCTACCTAAATTATACCGTAATCATAAGGAACAGGACACCAGATGATCAGAATAGAAGTGATGATGAGGATGACAATGAGTAGTCAAATGGAACTGGGTTTGAGTCTATTTGTCGTGTAATTGAAGACAATGTGCTTTAAAGACACCAAGCTGTTTCAATGAAGGCGTTGACTGAAATCTCGGGCATTGGAGTAGGAGATTGATGATACCGTTATAAACTTAGAAACCAGCTGAAAAAGAAATATGGGAATTCACTTTTATTTTTAACAGCTGATCCTCAAAACCACTAGTTGTAATCAGTGCTGAATCATTAACTGGCAGTGCATCAGTCACAGAGCTTTTGAGAATGGAACACAATTAAGTCGTCAAGTATGCTGCTTCCTTGTTGCATGAGCATATATTAAGATTTGTAGAGACAGCACCTTCACTCCCATGGCCTCTAACAGTGTATGCTCTCTTGAGTACAGAATGACAGTCTCCAGAAACAGTTCAATCATGTTTCTCACATGTACTAAAATCCCCCAAACATAGGGAGAGTGAACAAGTCTTTCAGTTGTCAAAGTCCTGTTCAGAAGACTTAATTCATGGTGTCACACGTGGCAAGTTTCCCACTACAAAACATGTGCTTGTTGGAGTTGTGCTGCACAATATGACCAGACAGAAAATGCCCGTGAACATCCTGTTTCATTTAGGAAATAGTTGCAGTTATCAACAAGTGTGTGGAATTGAAACTGGTTTAATGGAACCTTCTCAGCATTTTTAAGAGCAAGGTCTGTTACTGCCACTTCAGCCAAAGTCAGAGTCTTCTGTTGTCTTAACAATTTTCTGGATGGACAACTTTGATCAGAACATTGAAACAGTAACTGGACATGGACTAATACACAATACACATGGTGTTGCCTACCAAGAAGAATCTGAAGGCTCTATTCTCCAAGAAGATTCTAATGACATTCCTCACTCAAAAAGAAGGACAATTGTATCTAACAAAAAGGAATAAGAACATCGACAGGTGAATTCAAAGAAGGAGCCAACCACATTTGGCAGTATGCCCAAGTCTACTGTACCAACATCAGTGGTAAGTATTAGTAAGGCAAAGCTAATGCTATGGAAGCTCAGTCAGGAAGCATACAGGGAAGATCAGCTTGTCTGAAGGTTTGCTGGTTTGTTGACACTAGTTTGTAACAATCATTCAAGTTCACCAAAAAAGACAGTTTTCACATATCTTCCTCCCATCCACAAACCACCACTGATTATGCCACTGTAGTTGAATGCCTCACACAAACACAAGAAATGGCTCAGCAAGTAAATATATCCTATGTTCACCTACACTTGATGTTGGAGTAGCATCAAAGACATATCATGTCATGTGGAATTTCCCTGAGCAGTTCCACAATGTCATAATTGATTTGAGAGATTTCTACCTATTCTTGGAAAACTTTGGTATTATAGAACAGTTAGTTGGTGGCAGTAGCATTGAGGACATAATATTTTAGGCTGGTCTTTATGCCTCTGGCAGCATAAAGGGAGTTTTTTTGTGGGAAGCAATACACTCTGGCATGGACTGTACACGAGCATTTTGCAGATGCCTCAGAGTGATTGTAAAAGGTCAGATTTCTAGAGTATTCAACAGAATTGAATGCCACCCTTGCAGTATTGCTTGATCTGATCAGATCATCACCTCAACCCATAGACTTCCATAAACTGCTTCAGTCAGCTGTCCGGTGGCACTGAAGGTGCTGGATGCCACACTGGTGACCCAGCTTTGGGAATGGACTCAGGTGTTGGCCAGGGTGAGGAAGGATTGAACATCTACTGACAGCTCTCCTTTCTTGGGAAAGGGGGTCAGTGCAGTGTGCTGTAGGCTGACACCCAGCAGTGGCTGGGTGTCACCACAGGCATGCTTCCGTGAAGGGGGAGGGCCCATGTCCAGGGTGTTAGACTGCCTCCTTGGAGGCAGAGGCAGTCACCTCACCCATTCCAAGTTTGTGGGCCCTGGGGCATAACAGGAGGAAAATACCGGAGCTGGCAGGCTCCATGATAGCTCGGCTGCACCTGCACCAACCCCCCAGCTGTCTGGATGTTGACTTCTGGGGGTGGGGGGAGTCTGGCACCCCTTGACACTGGCCCTGTCATGGGGGGGACCCAAGGGGGATAGCCGGGTGGGATTGGTGCAAGAGGCTTGGCTGGAGAGATGAGTCCCCTATGAGGGGGAGGTGGAGCTGCCTGCCCACTCCATGGAGGAGGAGTGGAAAAACTGTAAATAGAAAAAAAACTGCTTCAGAAAGATGAGAGTGTCACTTTCCAAGCTAAGTTTGAGGCCTTCAGGTGGCAGATTCATCACAGTGTGCTGGGGAAAAAACCCACAGCTCTGGATGACAAATCTGGATATAGTGGATTGGCAGCATTTGCTCCACACAGCAATAAAAGAAAACAACTTTGATCTTAAACAACTGTGTTGGAAATATCCACTGCCCCTGTTCTTTGCCTTCAACAAGCAAAATTATTGCTCGATACAGGGCTTACTATGTGCACACACTTGAAACTCTTGAAGTTTCTTACCCAGGGTCCAGGACATACATTGAAAAGCAAGGATTTTCAGTTCAAAGGAGCCATCATAAAGCGTCTAGGGAATCAGTTGACCAAGCTGGTGAGCAGACATACAATCAAAGTGTGAAAATTACAGGTGGAATCAAACACTTTGCTGCAAATCAAATAGCCTATGATAAATGGGTGTTAAAACGACCACATCTAGCAAAATTCAGAGGCACTTTTGGAGATGACTGGCCTTCATAGTTCAGCCAGTAATCCACAAAAAGCAGGCAGGCCATCTGAAACCATCAAGACAACAATGCGTCAAAGCCATGTCGACTCCTCTTCATCAAGAGTTTATCAACCCATTCAGTGCTACTTTAGATGCTGAAAGATTGTACAATTTGCCTCGGGAGCACCTGTTGTGCCTGATATGGAAGAGAACCTCACCAGTATCATTAAACAAGGTATAGAAATGTATGAACAGTTTGTCAAAGAAAGATTGGAAAGTGGTAAAAAGAAATATTTTGATCCAATTTCAAAAGCTCCAGTGAAAACCTTCAATGATGAAAACAAAAAAGCGCAAGTAAAAAGTTACAGAACTTAAATTTGAAAGAGATATATTGGGAAAACATTTGGCACTTTCAAACAAGCACAACTTCCCTGTAGATATAAACAAGTTATTGATATATTGACAGGGCCCAGTCCCAGTGAGTCTAGCCAATGCAGATGCAACTAGATGGATAACATCAAAGAGTAAGTTACTTGAGTTGCTAGCAGAATACTGTCCAGTGTTAGACACTTCGGAGCTCCCCCCCCAGGAAAAGTGTCTCAGCATACATAGTTGATCTAATAGCAACAGTGCGGGTTATGACAGGAATCCCTGAAACCTTCAGTGATGAAGATCAGGGCTCAGAGGTTACAGCGTTGTTGGTGGAGGACCCAGTTGGATGTGGACAAGCTAGCCCTGCATACTCATTATTCCCATTACCAGGGGGCAATCAATCGCAAGAAGGCAGAGTTCCTCTCCAGGGTGATTGCTGCTTGGAGGAACTGACCTGCTCAGCTTTTTAGGACTGTCAACAGACTTCTCCATTCTGTCTGTCTACAGCAGAAGAAAGCCTTTTCAATCACTTTATGTGATGAGTTTGCTTGGTTCTTTTCGGACAGAGTGGCCACTATCTGACAGGGGATCCTGTCAATGAGCTGCATTGTGACTCACAGTGATCAGCCTGGATGGAACAGAGGCACTCTGCCAGTCTGGGAGGAGTTTAAACCAGTGGAGGAGGCCAAGGTCATTTAGGTCAACTCGAAGCTGAAGCACACATATTGTGAACTGGAACTGGTTCCAACCTGTTTCTTGATGAGATGTGTTGGTTCTGTTGGCCTGGTGTTCACTAGGATTGTCTGGTGCTCATTGTCAGAGGGGGTCTTTCCAGAAGCCTTGAAAGAGGCTCTGGTGAGGCCCCTTCTGAAGAAACCATCTCTCAACCCTGACATCTTGGTGAATTACCATCCTATCTCCAACCTTCCCTTTCTTGGTAAGGTTGTTGAGAAAATCATGGTGCAGCAGCTCGAGGAGCACCTTGTGTCTTTTGGCATTTATGAGCCACTCCAATCAGGTTTCAGAGCTAGGCATAGAACTGAAATTACATTAGTTAGGGTCCACAATGACCTCAGGTCGAGAGGTAGAGGAGACAACTCAATTCTTGTGCTCCTTGAATCTTTTCAGCCTTTGACACTGTAGATCACACTATGCTTCTTAATTGCCTCAGAGAGTACTGTAGACTTGCCGGCACTGTCATCAGCTGGTTTGAATCCTTTCTTTCTGGCAGGAAGCAACGGATGGTGATGGGGAATTTCTCCTCCTCCTCCCCAAAGCTCCTGCCATGTGGAGTATCTCAGGGGTTGATCTTGTCACCAGTATTATATGCAGTTTCTATGCTGACCCTGGGTGAGCCCATTTCATGGTACAGTGTGGGTTTTCACTGTTATGCAGATGATACCCAACTGTACCTGTCCTTTGTACTGGAAACATCAGATGCTGTGGAAGTGTTAAATATTTGCCTGGCCAAGATCAATGATTAGATATCCTCCAGCTGGTTGTAATTTAACCCGGATAAGGCAGAGGTACTAGTGATTGGGCTGGGACAAGGGCATGATGGGAGTGCCTCCAGCATGGCTATTGGGTTATTCCTGGGACCCACATTGTTGGCAGCCTCCCCTAGGGTGCAATATCTTGGTGTGATCCTTGATGACAGACTGACACTTGAAGCTCAGGTGTCGGCTGTTGACAAAAGTGTTTTTTTACCACTTATGGAACATCACCAGGATCAAACCCCTAGTTCCGCCCAAGGACCTGCCCTCACTGTTGCACACCTTTGTGACATCCAGACTGGATTACTGTAATGCACATACATAAGGTAGAAAAAATGGGCAGACTGGATGGGCCTTTCTGTCCTTATCTGCCGTCAACTTCTATGTTATGTTTCTATGTTTAATGCTCTCTACTTTGGGGTCTCTGGAGGTACCCTTCACTGGCTGCTGTTGGTGCAGAACACAGCTGCCAGGTTGATGACTGGCCTTCCCAGGTCTAGTCATGTAACCCAAGTGCTGCAAACTCTGCACTGGCTGCCACTCAGGAGAAGGGTTATCTTCAAGGTGAGTTTACTCACCTATAAGGCCCTACGTGGGCTCAGTCCTGGCTACCTGGTGGATCTTCTGACACCCGCCACCTCATTCCACTCCCTCTGTTTCTCAACCAGGGGCTTCCCTGAGGTTCCTAGGACCAGATTAAGAACGTTTGGTGGTCCTATAGAACTCACTACCTGTTGATGTCATGGAAGCCCCATCAGTTGAGGGGTTTAAGAGTGGCCTAAAAACACATCTTTTTCTCCTGGCCTTCCCGTATGTTTGAGAGCTGACCAGCCCAGAAATCCTGAAAGAAAATCTGCTGATTCTGATAACGTCATTTATTATTTATTCTGATATTGTTATTTTCTTATTTGTTTTAAGTACAATATTTTATAATTACTTTGTTCGTTGTATGTTTTTATGTACGGTGCCCAGAGCATCCAGGATTGGGCACCTTAGAAATAAACTTTGCCTTGCCCTTGCCTTGCCTTCGGTGATTTGGTAATGAAACTCCTGAATAGTCTTCCAAAAGGATTTGCAAGAGTGGATGTTGTTGCAGATACATACAGAGAGCAGTCAGTCAGATGAACAGAGGTCAAATGGGTAACTACAGTCTGGTTAGTATAACCTCAATTCTTGTTAAAATGATAGAATCAACAATTAAAGAAAATATTGAAGATATTGAAGAATTCTTGCAGGATTCCAACCAAGCTGACATACATCAGCACAGATTTAAGGAAGGCAGGTCATGCCTTACAGGCTTGACTATTTTTTTTCGAGTCAGTCAGCAGGGCACTAGACCAAAGAGTCCCAGTGGATGTCCTTTATATGGCCTTTATATGGCCTTCTCAAAAGCCTTTGATTCAATGTTGCACACAAAATTACTATCAACACTGGAAGAAGTTGGAATCAATGCAACTCTTTTAAATTGGATTGCAGAATGGCTGAGCAAGAGGAGGCAATGTGTCACAGTGAAGGGGCATCCCTCAGATTGGGCTGAGGTCACAAGTGGGGTTCCACAGGGTTTGATTCTGGGCCCCTTGCTCTTCAACATTTGTGTTGCATCATTGAATTGCAGCGATAATGCATGGCTAAGTAAATTTGTTGATGATGTTAAGATGGGGGCATTGGTTAGTTCCAGTGAAGAAGCCAAAAGGTTTCAAAAAGAGACTGATAGGTTAGCAAAGTGGGCAAATACCAAGAATCTATTCTTTAACATAGATAAAAGCAAAATAATGCACTTTGGTATAGGTAATTTAAATGCTAAATATTACTTGAATGAGCAGAGCTAAGAGCAACCGACAAACAAAGAGCCCTGGGGGTGACCATCTGTAATAATGTAAAGTTTGAAGTCCATTTTAGGGAGGTCCTGAACAAGGCAATAGAATGTTGGGGTGCATAGGGAGAAACATCAGAAGCCGGGATAGGCAGGTATTGTTACCTCTGTAAGAATCCTTGGTTAGGGCCCATGTGGAATATTGTGTGCAGTTCTGGGCACCACACAACAGGACATCTATCCTGAGGTTGGAGGGTTGCAGAGGAGGGCAACAAGGATGGTATATGGGGTCAGAGGATGGACTTATGAGGAGAGACTGAGCGAACTAGATATGCTGTCATTATAGTACAGGAAATTGAGAGGTGACCTTTGGCTGGTCTACAAAGCATTTAATAACTTGGATTTGTGGGAATGCTTGGGCTTATCAAGAAATGAAACAGAAAGAGAATTCAGGGGGCACCAGTTGAAGCTTAGAGGGGAAAGAGTCAGGGGAAATGGTAGGAGGCAATGATTCAACCAGATGGTAGTCTCAGAATGGAACAATCTTCCAGTAGAAGTTATACAGAGTACAAGCATGGACTAGTTTAAAAGGCTACTGGATATACATATGAAGGCAAGAGGAAGAGTGGGTTTTGTGGGTTTCTTGGGATAAATGGTCACATCTTTATGGCTAACAGCTTACGACTTGTATTCCTGCTATGATTCTTATGAATCAAAGAGGCTGAGAGGTTTCAACGAGGATTTAATAAGAAGCATATTATCTAAGGTACCAACAACAAAGTGCCAAAGAATTTCAGTTACTTCCTTTCTAATAGTTCTAACAAGGAGCATCTGTTTGATTTGATCATGCAGGTCTGGGGAGAAAATTGCATGAGTTTG
The DNA here is from genome assembly GCA_016271365.2 of Neoceratodus forsteri. Taxonomy (NCBI): domain Eukaryota; kingdom Metazoa; phylum Chordata; order Ceratodontiformes; family Ceratodontidae; genus Neoceratodus; species Neoceratodus forsteri. The sequence continues at coordinate 632,332,884 of CM057450.1, read as the reverse complement.
CCAGAGGGCTAAGTGATCTGTTTTTCAAAGAGAGACAAATGCTACATGATCACCAAAGAAGGGACTGTAGTTGTGGATGATCTCTGTTTTGACCAGGAAAAAGTAGACACAAAAATTGCCCTTTGCCATTACAATACATCCAGGTCCCGTCATCATCCGTTCACCATCTAGGGATACCGATATATCAGTGATTTTACTGTCACTATTTTCACAATGCAAGCAATGTATATATCTGAACAATGGCTATGGTAACAGTAGGAAAATCTTCAACATGAGCAAGTGTGAAATGACCACTGCAACAAAAAAAGCCTTAGTTGGTTTCCATGCATTCAAAGGCAATGACTATGTTTCTGCATTCTTCAAAAAGGGTTAGAAGGTTTGCTGGCACGTCCTTCAAAAGTACCCCAAATTCTTGAATGCCTTTCAGAAACTTGGGAGTGATTGGCAAGTGGATAAGGGTGTTGTAGCTCTGTTGGAGGAGTATGTCTGTAAACTGTATGGAAGGAAGCGAGTTATTAAATATACTGAGGCAGCAGATCTTCTGGGAGAAATGTTAACAAGGACAACAGAATAACTGATCTGTCTTTGCTACCACCCTGCCAGGAAACCCTGAAATTATATATTCTATGAGCCAACTATGTCTGCCAATTGTGGAGGCTTTCTTCTGTTGCAATAATCAATGCCCCAAATGCAGCTTTGCATGGTTGGACCGATGACCTCAAATGTAAAGTGGATGGTCACACCATTTCCAGATGATATGTCTCTGCTCTGTAATGCAAATAATGAGGACTCAGATGAGGACCAAGATGTATGTGATTACTAAGATGATATTTGCATATCTGACAATGACAGAGATTTTTCCTAGATGGACAAGACTAAGTTCCACTACTTTACCAACAGTTATATATTACATTTTACATTTTTTGACATATAAATGTTTTGTGTAAACAAAGGTGTTTTTTCCTTTTAGATAAATTTCCTTCTTTATAGAAACTTTTCAAATTAACCTTTGAGGCAACTTATGGGTATGCATTTTAAAGCTCTAACTCCTGCCTATTCATTGAGATCACACTTTAATGCATATTTAAATTACTCTTGAAGTAATGACCCAAGAATCTGCATTAAGTACACCTAGCTGAATATCGCAACATTTAACAAGGCATGGTGCTGGAAGACCTCACAGTGCAAACAGCAAAGGCTAAGAACAGCAAACACATACATGTGTTTCATCCTCATTTGGACTCATCAGTGTGCCATATCTGTGTCTTAGCCCGGAGCGGAAAGAGAGAGAGAGCCAACCACCCCTTAAAGGGGATGTTATTTGGTTGGGCCATGGGGAGCCCAAAATAGAGAAGGAAAAGAACTACAAAAAAACACCACAGCAAATGCCTTGAGGCACGGGTTATCCCAGAGGATATTGGCTTACAGCCACATTTTAAAGAAAACACAGTTGCACGTACCCAAATAATGCAAAGCATCAGGGGAAACATATGCAAATCTAATAGTTCTGTCTTGCCCTGGTGAGTAAATTACTCATTCACAATGATCAAGACAATTTTTTTTTTAATTTTTTATTTTTATTTTAATTTTTAACTTTATGATCAAGAGAAATGATAGGGAAAAGTATATCAATGCTGTATTTACATGAACGATCACAGGAAAAGGCATAGTTACTAACTCACCAGAATAGCCAGCAGGATAGGGGATCGGATAATCCACCAGTAGGCCATGTTGTCATTTCTTTCCCAGCAGCTTTACAAGAAAAATACAGACACAAACTGTACTTTAAAAATGTACATGGAAAACTGTTATAAAACCTAGATTTACATTTTCTAGCTTAGTCCTAGTAGGGGTATGAGCGCTACAGCAAGAATCTCAAGTACTGGGGCAGACATTGGTACAATGGCAAGGTTGCTACTTGCAATGCTGGTGACCGAGGTCTGAATGTGAGACCAGGTGGTGGGAAGGCTGGTAGAGGAAGAAAGCTTGACCATCTAGGAGGATGCTTGCCTCCTCTGGGGTCAGTGGATAGGGGGCTGTTCTCACTGCACTAGCACCTTCTGGTGTTTCTCAGGGATGGAGCAGTGACCGAGACAGCTAAGGGAAGGAGAGGTATTATGACCACATGCTGCGCACAACAGTTGCATGAATGTTGCAGTGCATGATGTGGATGGCACTTTGGGTTGGGTGATGAGGCAGAGAAAAAAATCCAGCCAACAGGATAACACCCCCAGGCACTCCGGACTCCCAACCCCCGTCACTGGCCCAGCACAAAAAGGCTGTCCCCCTGGATCCGATTTTCTGGAGTGGAGTGGTGCCCCCACTGTTGAGGGATAAATCCACAAAAGGTAAGAGGAGAGATTCTGTGGTTTGTTGGGGTGATGGGACTGTAAAGCTGCTGTAAGAATGGAGCAGAATGAGATCAAACATGTTTTGGGGGTAATGTGAATAAACATAAAGAAATCATAAGTTGCTGATGGGTACCAGTACATTATGGTTTTGGCTGGTCCATGCCTGGTACTGGTACCAGTATGGTAAACATGCAGTAAGAGTGGAGCCTACAGAGGCACCAGTACCTAGTCATAACACCAAGTTCAGTTCAGAGATACAGTACTATATAAGTATGACATAGAAACAGAGAACATTGTCAGCAGAAAACCAATTGATCCAGCTTGTCTTCCCTTTGTCCTACTTAACTTCTGAGTATGTGCACTTTATAGGTCATGCACCTCCCCATCCCCTCCTCTCCTTACCCCCAGTGTAATCCCAAACCCATGTGTCTATTCACATTCCTTCTTGAGCACATGTACAGTTTTTTTTTTTAAAAACGACCTCTTTGGGCAGTCTGTTTCAGTTTTGCACCAGTCTTTCTAAAATGGTATTTCTCATGTCCTTTTTGAACCTCCTCCATACTAGTTTCCTCACGTTATACACACCTAGTGTTTGTGTTTGCACTGACAGTAAGCACTATGCTGATATCCACCTTGTTGGTCCGCTACAGAAACTTGAAAGTCTCTGTCATGTCAGACCAACCTCGCTGAATTTTTTGACTGGATGACTAGGGAGGTGGATCAGGGGAGGGCCGTGGACATGGCCTATCTGGACTTCAGCAAGGCCTTTGACACTGTGCCACATAGAAGACTATTACACAAACTGGGGAATATGGGTGTGAGCAGGACAGTAGTGCAGTGGGTAGGTAACTGGCTGGGCTGCAGGACACAGAGGGTGGTGGTAAATGGCTGTCACTCCACAGAGGGAAGAGTGACCAGTGAGGTACCACAGGGATCAGTGCTGGGACCGGTCCTATTCAACATCTTCATCAGTGACATTGAGCTGGACCTAGAAGGCAGAATTTCCCTGTTCGCTGATGACACAAAGCTCTGCAACAGAGCAGACACACCAGAGGGTGTAGACAGAATGAGAAGGGACCTGCAGGAACTTGAAGAATGGTCATGGGTTTGGCAGTTGAAATTCAATGCAAAGAAGTGCAAGATAATGCATATGTGGTACAAAAACCCTGGCACAATATATCAGTTGGGGGGGTGAGGATATAGCATGCACCAAGCAGGAAAGGGATCTTGGGGTTATCATCTCTGATGACCTCAAGGTAGGGAAACAGTGTGACAAGGCAGCAGATAAAGCAAATAGGATGCTGGGATGTATAGGTAGGGGCATCACCAGCAGGAAAAGGGAGGTCATAATTCCGCTATACAAGACACTAGTGTGGCCCCACCTGGAGTACAGTGTACAGTTCTGGAGACCTTGCTTACATAAGGACATAGACAGGGAAGAGAAGGTTCAGAGGAGGGCAACAAAGATGGTACATGGATTGCATCACAAGTCCTATGAGGACAGGTTGAAGGAACTGAATATGTACTCCCTGGAGGAGAGGAGGGAGAGAGGGGATATGATAGAGACACACAAGTATCTTACAGGGAGGAACAGGGTGCAGGAAGGCACTATTTTTAAGCGAAAAAGATGTTCCAGGACTAGAGGGCATTGAATGAAGTTGCAGGGAGGATGATTCAGAGGAAATGTGAGGAAGAATTTCTTCACAGAACGGGTGGTGGACAGGTGGAACACCCTGCCAGAGGAAGTGGTGGGGGCTGAAACAATCATGGGATTTAAGAATGCATGGGATAGACATAAAGTAATTCTGGAGGTCAGGGTTAAGGGGCAACAGACTTCTAGGAAAACATAAAGTAAACTTACAAGCTCAAATAGGCAGACTGGGTGGGCTGTAGGCCCTTATCTGCCAACACTGTCTATGTATCTATGTATCCATGTATGTCCCCCCATCTCCTGGCCTTTCATGAATACATATTCAGGTTCTTTAGCCTCTCCTCATAGGATCTCTCCTGCTGCCCTATAATCATCTGGTGGCCCTTCTCTGTACTCTGGGTTCTCTCTCTAGCTAATGTCTGACCCAGATGGTTAGCTTCTGTCATATGCCCAGGTGTTCTAGTTTTCTGACCAGCCTTCTGCATAGTACAGAGCTAAACATGTTACTGAAGTCCTGGTATAGGATATCCATTGTCTGGCCTCTGTCAATGGCCCTAGTCCCTCAATTAAAAAATTCAGTCAGGTTTGTCTGGCACGATCATTTTCCCCCTGGAACCCATGCTGTCTACTGTCCACCAGCCCATTAACCTCTAGGAACTCTACCAGCTTTTCCTTGATCATTTGTTTCCAACAACTTACTGACTATTGAAGTCATGCTAAATCGCAGGTAAATATAAGAAGAATGGTTGCTTGGATATCTGTTTAAAAAACAGATACTTTGGATAATAGCTAAGAATTAGGATTTGGAATTTTAGAATAAAAAATCTGAAATCCTACAAGAAAAACTCCCCCCACCCTGTTCAAGTCCCTGAAGAAGAAGAATCAGCATTTATATAGCATTTTTCATACACAGTGTATCTCAAAGCGCTTTACAAGCAATGCTAGCCTGGTAGTGAAGTGACTGAATATGTAGTGGTGGCCATATCGCACATCATCACCCACACACAGCCTGGATAATTGCATGAACTGGTTCATGGGAAGGGGAATGTTGGCCAGGACACCAGGAATGTCCCCTACTCTTTGCAAACAGTGCCCTGGGTCCTTTTACTTCCACCTAGACACCCACCAGGACAACACCAGGACTGGTAGAAGGGACCTCGGTTTAACATCTCATCCGAAGGACGGCACACCCCAGCAGTACAGCGCCCTCCCTAATACTGCACTTGGATGCCAGCGATTTTTTAGGTGCAAGCCCAATCCCGGTGTGGGACGAGAACCCACGACCTTCTGGTCCAGAGGCAGATGTGCTACCAACTGAGCCACACTGACCCCAAGATATTAGTAAAATACCCTCCCATCTACTCTGTAACTACAACTTCCCTTCCCTCAAGCCCACTGATAGTGTTCATGAATAGTTTTACTAGGTTTCCACTTCTCCTTATAATAAATATGATAGAATATAGGAATACTGATAAATTGCCCCTTCACTAAATGAGCTGCCCCCCACCCTGGCACAAGAGACAAAGTCCTTGTCCCCCTGATTCAAGAAAGGACCTCCAACTAGGCATGGATGGGTAGTAAAATACTTTACTCCAAACTCTACCCGTGGGTACCTCCAAACTACCCGAAATTACCCTGACTATAACAAAATGTGAAAGACTTTGTTTTTGACTGCCTTAAACAGAGAAAACTACTCAGAAGGATCTGTCTTAGTCACAGTCATAGTCATAGTCTGATATGAGCCAAGACAGGCGTAAGCCCCATTACTGCTCACCCTTTACTCAAAGGGAGTAACCACAAATAGCATATGAATAACAATTTGTATCGAGACTCTTTTGAAAGGTGTCCATGGTGTTACTGCCCGCAACCTCCACTGGCAGTCTGTCCCATACATTCACAACTCTTTGACTGAAAAAAACTGCTCTTCAGCTGGCCCAGTGGCGCTGAGGGTTGAGGTGCTGGACGCCACACCTCGCGCCATGCCGGCGTCCCATGTTCGGGAACGAGCAGGGAAAGCCGTGGGTCAGCAGGGAGGAGATAGATTGAGTGTCCAATGGACTGCTCTCCTTCTCTGGGGAAGGGGGTTTCCTGTGGCCGGTGCTTGCCTGACCCCTAGCAGAGGCTGGGGTTCAGTGGCAAGTAGCCGCACACCATGGGGGCAGGAGGCGGCAGACGCTTGATTGGGGCACGCATGGGAGCGTGTGGGCACCCAGTCGCTGGCATCATTGTATGCTGTCAGCCTGCAGGGGAGAAAAGTGGAAAAGGGAATTCCAGTCGCAGTGGTTTGATGGCTGTCTGTGAGCACCTGTGCTGGCTCCAGGAGGGGGATCGCCAAGTGTGGATCTGTATTAGGTGGGGGAATTGGCCACCCCCTACCTCCCCGCCACGGGGTGTAAGCCATGGGTAACTGGGTGGTCGCCGTCCACGGAAGACCGGTACGAGTCAGATGGCGGCCGGAGAAAGGGATGCGAGGTCAGATTGGCCGACTGGAAGCCCCAGGAGAAACAATACCCGCAAAAAAAAAATGCTTTTCTCCTAGTCCTATAGCCTTGTCCTCTGAGTTGAAGATCATGGGATCTTGTAGAGAGGTAAATATCCTGATATTCTAGTCCCAGGCATTCCCAGAGGTCGTCACTAGTATATGTTTTGTATACAAGTCACATATCTCCCCATAGCCGTCTATATTCCAATGTATAAAGATTTTGCTCTTTTAATCTATCCTCATACACTAGATGGTTGATTGACTGAATCATCTTTGTTGCCCTTCTTTGGACACTCTCCATCAATCTAATCTCAGTTTTTGACAATGGAGATGAAAATTGTGGGCAATATTCCAGATGGGATCTCACCACTGAAGTGTACAAGGGCAGTAGAACCCTATGATCTCTGCTGGTAACATGTCTTTCTATGCATCCCAGTATTCCCTGTGCCTTGTTTGGTATAACCTGATAGTTTTTCTTGTTCTTAAGGTCACTGGTAATAATCACTCCCAAGTCCCTCTCTTCAGTTGTTTCCCTCAAGGATCTTCACCCCAAACAATATCTGGCCATTTTGTTTGAACTGCCCAGGTGCATTACTGCACACTTGTCCAAACTGAATGCAAATCTGTTCTCATTTGCCCAGGTTTCCAGTTGTAATAACTCCTCTTGCAAATTCTGTATATCCAAACTATTCTGAACTATGCACCCAGTTTTGGTATCGTCCGCAAATTTGGACTGCCAGAGTCTAGCCCCACGTTTCATGTAAGTAATGTATACTGTATATTGAACAGGATCAGTTTCAGCACAGACCCTTGTGGCACCCCACTAGTGACCCGCTCCCACTCAGATGCACACCCTCTCAGGATTACCTTCTGCTTCCTGCCTGTGTGCCATGAATTGATCCAATTCACTAAGTTGCCATTTAATTTAATGCTTGTTAGCTCTGCAGAAAGTTCCTTATGTGGGATGTCTTGAGTCAGGTAAGATAGACACAGCTGCTCTAAACAAGCCTGCTACTGTTTCCAAAATACAGTTTTTAGTATTATGGCTGTATAAGGCATTTTCTATAGAGCCACTGTGATATGGCCCTACTTTTCTTTATTAATATGACACTGCCAGCCAAGTTGTCTGCAGTGGTTAGTGAAACAGACAGCCGTTTAATGGTTAAATAAGTAATTTGTTTATTGGGCAATTGGGTGAGAATGGCAGTTACAAGAGGTGCAGGTGCTTTAAGTGAGTGCTGTTGTTTCCAAAAATTAAACCCTGAGAAGAATTGAGCTGGCTATGCCAAATTATTTTACTTTGTTTCATCTTTTTTATACCTCTCCCTGGCCTTATGGTCAGCCACTCTTTCAGGCTGTGCAGTGTTAACCCCCTTCTCCCACTGGGCCATCCCCATTGCCATCTATTCTGTCCTTGCTTTGGTCCAAATCCTTGGTAGACCCAGGGTAACCCTTCTGGGGGGCCCCTACCCAAAGGGGCACAGAGGAGGGGACATAGTTCCTGCGACCTTGACTGAGCAGTGGGGGCAAGGGAGATTGGAGGAGACTATGAATGGCTATGTGGCTGGGGGAATGAGGTGGCCTTCACCAGGCAGCCAGCTGGGCAATTTCCGCTTCTCTGGTCCCACCCACCTCCCACATTCATGCAGCCACAACAGCATCCTGGGGGCAGGGACATTCAGAAATGTGTGGTGGTCCATGCCACCTAGAAGGCCTCCATTTGCTACCTCCAGGAGTGGCTAATAAAGTGGTCCAGCACTGCCCCACTCCCCTGGGAGGGAAGCATCCATAGGATGCTCTGACTCCCTCCCTCCCTGCTGGTCTCTGATCCTGATATTTAGGCTTGGGGCACAAACCTGGGTTGTCAGCGTGCTGAGCGATCCCCCATCACTCAGCACCATGGAGCCAGCCGCCAAAGTTTTTAACGTCGGTACAAACAGTAGTCCTAAGACAAATGCCTTATACAGCCACAAAAGGATATCTGGGGACAGTGTCACACAGTGGAGCTTCTTCTAATTTCACCATGGGCCTGTGAACATACAGGGACTGGGAAAATGTAGCGTCTCAGTGTGATTCTAGTAATGAATCACAACTGATCACTGGTGATGTTGCTGCAGGCTTGTACTACAACATTACTAACACGTTTCCAGGTTGAATGCAAAAAGACACTCTAAATACACATGATGTATATGTTTGTTGTCGATGTAAATGTTGAAATTGTAATAAAATCTAAGTTTAGAAAGAGGGATTAATAGTGTTCCTCATCCCTGCTCCAGCTGGTAGAGTGTTAATAGATTTCATTAAGACAGACAAAATAAATGTTGCAATGGTTGGTGTTTACTGTTTGCAGGGGGATCAATGTTCCAAGAACATTTGTAAGTTTCAAAACCACCCTGTTCCTTGCAACTTACAGTGAGCTCCCTACAAACAGTGAACACCTAGCATTGCAGTATTTAGGTTTGTCTTTCTTTTATGGCTAAAAACTGTTAACTGTTTACCAGCTGAGGGAGAGATGAGGAACACTAGTAATTACCCATTACCTGTCTCAAGCTACCCGACCCGAGAATTACACTGTTATGTTGGGTAGAGTAGTACATTACCTGAACTACCCTACCTTGCCAGGAATAGGTGATACCCACACTATCCAATCCAGCTACCCATCTGGTAGCTCATGACTACCCCCAACCCAAAACACTCACTAGCCCCCACCTCCCTCCACTCCCCATAGCACCCAAAGTACTTGAAACACCCAAGTCGGGTGCTCAGATCACTCATCAGGTCCCATGATAGAGCAGCTTGTGCTCATCTTCATTCAAGTATATACTGTATGAATGAGAATGACAACCTCCTATAGTTGTAATGCCTGATTGGCTGAATGGGTATACGATTGATTCTTCAAGCATTATTATTTTGAAAAAAAAAAAACAGGAGTTTTAAAACTTTTAATTACATTTGTGTGTTGTGAGTCATGGAAACAGGGCCTGCTGTTTTTGTGACTGGAAAACCTGTTTTCGTGACTGCAAAACCCATGTTCCCATTGTTACTGGTTACAAAAGTTAATACAATTAGAGAAAATGTGCATTAAAACAAAAACAAAAGAAACTACATGGAGTTGTAGTCTGACATTTGTGTGGTCATCAGAGTGGGGTGTAAGGCTAATTATTCGAGTGCAGTTTTAGTGAGAACAATTCTACTTTTTAAATTATTAATGAAATTAGGTTGTTCAGTGTTACAAAAACAAGGCCTGTTTTTGTGGCATGCAAATCTTTTTTTGTAACTTGCAAACCCATTTTTGTGAGATACAACTTCGAATTTCATGACACTTAGTTTGGAGACGATTAAAAAAAAATAGAGTGCTTTGCAGACATGTCCAAAGCAAGCAACATGTCTGGGGCAATGCATGTGAAATGCAGCTCCTTTGCAAGTACCCTGTTGGGCCACAGCATGCTAAGTAAGCAAATTAAAATGCAGGTTAAAATATCCACAGAACCGTAGTTAATCAGTACTGTAGTGTGCCTAAATGATCAAATGATTTAATATTGGCATTACCCTAATATCGACATTGTCTTGTTGAACAAAGTAAATAATATTGCAGTGCTTGCATAGAGACTGCCTATATTAAGGTAACACCAATACTGTGTTCCATGATTGTTCAGACACTGAGGAGTACCACATCCATCCATCTATCTATCTATCTATCTATCTATCTATCTATCTATCTATCTATCTATCTATCTATCTATCTCTCTCTCTCTCTCTCCAGGGATATGGTAGCACCTATATAGTTAGGGTTGAGTAGCCTGTTTAATGTTAACCCCCAAGTTCTGTACCTCAATAACTTTGGTGGCATTCTATAAAATAGTCCAAAATTTGAAGCTGGCAGAGTCTCAAGACATGAAAAAGTTTTGTGATGCCATCTTCTTTGGTTTTTGAGCCACAGAACACCAACAAATGCAAAAAAGGTGTTTGGCTTTCCTATATTAACATGGCTATTTTTTGCTCTCAATTACCTACATGGTGCAACATTTTTTCATGAAACTTTCAGGATACAAATAGCCAGTACCAAGGTAGTGCTTTTCAAAGGTTTTGTGAAAACATATTATCCAGTTCCAGAGTTACAAAGATATTTTGGATATCCATCAAGGTCGACTAGTAAAAATACACTGATTGCAAGTGCTTATTTTCATGATTTACTTGTCATGAGAAATGATTTACTTGACATGAGGAAAAAAAAGATTGTGGTGGCCACCATCTTTTGTTTAATTCAAACACATTGAAAGTACATAAAAATGATATATTTTCAAAAACAAACCTGAACCTAGGTAAACGGAACCCGTTTAGCTAGATTCTGGTGTTTGATTTTTGAAAATTACTCTGGAATAACATTTCTGGGCACCTGAAATTCCTGGGTCTCCAGCTTAGTAAGAGGAGCCATTCATATACGTTCTCAATATGAGAATAGTGGGACTTTCCTTTTTTTCTTTATAGGGATGTTTTTTAACCCCCAACTGCTGGTGAGGCTTGGTGGCAGCGTACCGACCATCCGTTACATCCCTCTTTGTGGCGTTCATATTGCATGGCAGGGAGTATGTTTTTTTTTCCATGGTTATATGAAGTAGCTTTGGAAAGTCCTAATCCCTCCTGTGAGAGTGCCAGCATAAAGGACTAAGGTCCAGGTGAGAAGCCATGCGGAGACATGTCTTCTGCTAAGTGCCTAACAATGCCTCCCCTCCTGACACCTTCCACTTATCGGATCAGTGCCCAACTCTTCCTTGGAGAGGAGAGCTGCCCAGCGGCAGCTCAATCCAGCTCCCCCTCCATGCCGACCCCCAACAGCCTGGGCTCATTCCCGAATCTGGGCCCACTGCACAGTGGGACTTTCTTGAAATGTGAAGATGCAGCTGAAGTTGTGCCACTGGCTTCAGTTACAGCAGTGAGCCAGCGATCCCCTGCTTTCTCTGTTTCCCTTTATATCTCTCTGTAGGTCTGCCTGTCTGTCTGTCTGTCTGTCTCTCTGTGTAGCTGTCTGTCTATCTATCTATCTATCTATCTATCTATCTATCTATCTATCTATCCATCTATTTGTAGCATACCAGGGTGCCCACCCCAGTACCATTTATTTTTGTACCTCCCCTCCAGGTTGCTGCCCCCTTTCCTATGTTTAATTGTAACTTTAATAAATGGGCTAGGGTGCCCACCCCCCTGTATCACTTCTCTTCACCCCTTCCTCCAGGTCACCCACCCTCCTTTCCATTATATATATGTGGGGCACTGGGGTGCTCACCCCAGTGCCACTGCACAGTAGCCTGACAAAGGAGTGCCCAGTCCTCAGTGTTGGAAAGTCCCCTGAAATAAAGAAAACTGTCCCTCATTGATTTTTTAATCCATAAAAAAGAAAATGGTGTCTCCCTGATCTGACACCACTGAACCCCCTACCCACCTCACCCCGATCTCCCACTCAGCATCCACCACCCCACACACCCTCACTTACTTGAACATGTCCCACAATGTACATCCACTCTCTGATCAAAGACACTTCTTGCTGCTGGAACCAGCAACTACAACATGAGAAAACAAGTTAAGCTTGGTTTAATGTACTTCAATGGGGTTTGAACTTTCATTCATAACTTTGTCATTTTTTTAATGTTTTTACACAAAATTTACAACAAGGCCTTTTTGGGACTCCACCTCAAGACCAACTTATTCAAATATGTCCCAAAAAGGTGATTTTGTGGTCGCTTTGTGAAATCACCTTTTGGGCAGGATTAAAAAATTTACACCACTCTTGTTCATGAGATGGGATCATAAGAAGGCTATGCTTGAAAATATGGGGACCAACTATTAAAAAAAGCAGCAAAGTACTGAGTGTACACTGAACATTTTCTACACTTGCTTTTAACAATTAGAATGATGCAGTCTCTGTGTTCAATGAGTGCCTTTCTGAGATCCAGAACTAGATGACTGTCAACTGGTTAAGGCTAAATTCAGACAAGATGGAAGTATTGGTGGTGGAATCTGGTTGCCTGAGGGTCGGTGTACAGGCTGACTGAGCTCAGCCTCAGGGACTTCCAGTTGCTCACTGCTTGTAAGGTGAAAAATCTTGGCATTGTGCTGTACAGTGGTCTGACGCTTGAATATCAGGTGCCATCCGTAGTCCAATCTAGTTTTTACCATATCACAAACATCATCAGGATTAAACACCTGATTCCCCCAAGTGATCTGCCATCGCTAGTTCACATGTTCATGACATCGTGACTCAACTACTGCAATGCCCTTTTCCTAATGCTATTGGGGATTGATCTTTGCTGCCTACAGCTGGTGCAGAATGCTGAAGCCAGGCTGCTGATGGGCCTTCCAAGATCATGCCACATTATGCCTGTGCTGCACTCTCTGCACTGGCTTCCAGTCTGGTGGCAGATCACCTTTAAGGTCGATTTGCTGGCCTATAAAGCCCTACGTGGTCTGGGGCCTGGTTATCTGCAAGCCCTCCTGCAGCATTACTGCCCATCTCATCCCCTCTGGTCAGCTGAGGAGAGCATCTTAGTGGTTCTTACATTTTATCTTAAGACATCTGGTGCCCAAGCTTTTTCAGTATTGGTGCCCACCTTTTGGAACTCACTTCCTCGGTTTGGTAGAGAGACCTGCTTGGTTAGTGCCTTCAAGAGGGAGTTGAAGACCTTTTTATTCAATAAAGCTTTTCCTTTTCCTCATTTTAATTAATTTATATATTTGCAGTGATTTGATTTTATTCATTTTATTTTATCTTATTTGTCTATGCTCCTTAATATATACAGTGCCTAGATTCATAATTGAATTAGTACGCTCGAACAAATAAACAAACATAAACGTAACTTTAGTATTTTTCAATATTTTGATCCCAAATTTTAAACATGGCCACTTTTTCACACCACCTCATGAATGTGACTGATATAATTTTTCAAATCCTGCCTAAAATGTTTTATTTTTTTGCACCTGTGGTGCAGAATGACATTTTGGTGGGGATTTGAAATTGTTCACATTCTGGGTTCATGAGGTGAAGAAGGCTATGCTGAAATTTGGTGTACAAATATGGCAAACTTACCAAGTTATGAGTAAATGTTGCAATATTTTGATGTTCATGCATAACTTCGCTAATGTTCAATATTTAGACTCCAAACGTTCAACACAGCCATTTTTCACACCACGTCATAAACTGTCAGGTGTTTTTTTAAATCCTGGACAAGGCATGTTTTCACACATCTGGCACAAAATAACATTTTGGCAAATATGCTAGAAATGCCACGTCATGTATATAAGGTGCGTCTTAAAATGACTATCTTGAAAATTTGGGTTCAGAATTTGAAAAAATATATATGTAATTATTATAAAACTTTGTGTGCAGTGCCACTCTTGATGCCAGCAGGTGGTGCTTTGTGATCCTGTGCCAGTGAGCTCAGTGACCCAGCTGAATGGGGTGAGGGTGGGGGATGGTGCTGTTATACGATACCCCCAAGCCAGGAAATGAAAGATACCAGGTTGTCAGCATGGGCCCAGGTACCATATAGTGAAGACAGCTCTTCTCTAGGCATAAGGCCTGCACCTCTACATCCATGGGAAGCAGAGGGCCTGTGCATTGGCTGAAAGATGGACTTTTTGCCTGTGCATCTGTGTCTGTGGCTACATGGAAGTGCAGGGCACAGAGAGCTCTGTGCTTCCACAGCCAAACTGGACAGCCTCATGAATTCCTGACATCCATCATTGCATGTAAGTGCAGGGCTCACAAGGACCCTACACTTCCATAGACAGACGGAGTCTGAGGATACGATTCCACTGCCTCAAAAAGAAAAGAAATTCTTTGCAGAAAACTGCATTAGTGTACCAGTTAGAGTTCAAGTTAATACCACAAAAGCTGGGAAATGTGACTTTGTCATCTTACCATTTTTGTACACCAAATTTTCAGCATGGCCTTCTTATTACCCCACCTCATGAACCTGGTTGGTAAAAATGTTCAAATTCCTGCTGAAATGTCACTCTGCACCACAGGTGTGAAAGCACATTTTGGCCATGGTTTAAAAAATGACATCTGTCATGTTCATGAAGTGGTGTGAAAAACTGGCTATGTTGACAATTTGGGGTGAAAATATTTAAAATTACCAACGTTATGAGTGAACATAGGAAAATTTCAACATCTGCTCATAACTTTGTCATTTTTACATATTTTAACCCCAGATTTTCAACATAGCCTTCTTATGATCCCACCTCTTTAACAAGGGTGGTGAACATTTTTAAATACCACGCAAAAGGTGATTTCACAAAGTGATCAAGAAATCACCTTTTGGCTCAGATTTGCATAATTCTAGCACAATTGGTCATGAGGTGGCTTCCTAAAAAGGCCATGTTGAAAATATGGGATCAAAATATGTAAAAATGGCAAAGTCATGAATCAAAGTTCAAACTACATTGAAATACATTGAACCACATTCTATATTGTGTACCAAATCTCTGTATACTATCGTCATGTTCCCCTACCCCCCAGGTTGCACCAGGAGATGAGCAACTTATTGCTCAGTGTGCCTTCCTGGTGAAACATTTCAATAAATAAATAAAAAAATAAAACACTTATCTGATTTTCTTATATCACACTAGCTAGTTCCAGCAGTTTCAGGTGAGTGAGTGTGTATAGGAAGTGTGGGTGTGGGGTGGTGGGTGCTGAGTGGGAGGTCGGATGGTGTGTGTGTGTGGGGATCAGATTGGCATGGGACTTTTTTTTACAGGGTAAGTGGGACTTTTTGTTACAGAGTAAATAAAATCATCGAGGGATGGTTTTATTTATTTCAGGGAATATTCCGACACTGGGGATTGGGCACTCCAGTGTCAGTCTACTGTTTGGCAGCAGTGCCACCAAATACATAGTAGAAATGGGGGCAGGCAGCCTTGAGGGGAGGGGAAGGGAGTCATGCAGAAATGAAACAGAGCTCATTTAACTTGAAGCCTGTGCTAGTTGGGTCTGAAAGCTCCATGGATCTATCCTGACTTAAGACTTGTGTGTTCCTGTGACTTTTTTGGTCCTCCCTCCCCCCCCCCACCTCCATAACATTTTAAATAGTGTATAGCTCCACCCTGCGGGGCTAGGATGCTTGTAGAAGTAAGGGAGTGGATATTACTGAGGCAGAGAGTTAGCAAGTGTAATCCCAGTGCCAGTATTGTTACAATGGCCACTGGCAATCTGTTTTAGATAATTTGGCTTGCTTATCACTTGATTTACAGTTAATGTGGTGAAAGTCAAAAGGGGTACACCTTAAATCTTGATTAGTTGATCACCATGCTTTACAGTAGTTTCTCAAGCGCCTTGCATTAATAGAACTGAGTGAGTGGATCTTATTGAACAAGAGCATAGCAAGTGTAATCCCAGCTCCATTATTGTTAATAGGGCCACTGGCTAATTGTCTCAGATTATCTGGCTAGCATGTATTCTTGATTTATAGTTAATGTGGGGAAAGTCAAAAGGGGTATGCCTTAAATCTTGATTAGTAGATCTGAATACCTTAGAGTGATTTCCCAAGTGTCTTGCATTAATAGAACTACTGTAAACTGCTAGGAGGAAAAGAGGAATTATAGGGTCTGTTCACCCTGCCATTGTGGCTGACTTGATCTGAGTGAAAAGGAATCTAGGAGATTGTAAAGCTAAGGTACTATGCCAATCTTCTCTCTTGATCTAAGTATTTAAATTACAGGGCTACCCATTTTTGAGTTTGAAGACTAATATCTGGGTATTACAGCAACTGCAGTATATGCTTCTATTATTATCTGTGATAATTTTCAAGGGTATGAGATAAACCTGTCAATCCTCTTCATTTGGTCTAGCCATTACATAGCCAGGGACATTTTGTATTCCTAAGCGGAGCCCAGTCCCTGTTTACCCAAATATAACCTGTCTGAAGTCTCACTGCTAGGCATAGGCCTACTATGTCCTGTAGGGAATTACCTTGCCTATCTAATACCACCTCCATTGTTATTTACCACTATTATTGTCACTCTTCTGCATGCCTCTGTCCCTACCTTATGCCCCATACTTTGCCTTAAACATGTCCCAGAAGGGTTGTATTACTCTAGCCAGCATCCTTATCTCACTGGTCATCCTGGGCTTAAGTTTCTCATTATGCCCTGCACCATATTACAGCAAGTTGAAAGAGCACTGACCCTTGATAAGACCATTTCCCTCAGTAATAGCTTACTCCCCTGGTTTGGTGACTCTCCACGGCCTCAGAGCAAAGGGAAACTGCTACAAACTGGCATCCTACCTAACGAGCGTCCATGGGTGGCCTTGATGGACCATTCCTAATCTGTCTAGTTACATAAAAAAACTTCTTCTTCTCTCAGGAGATATTGAGATGAACCCGGGGCCTGCAAATAGCAAGATCTCCCCACCCTTGGACCCAATCTGGAAGCTCACCAAGGGTCTAATAATAGTTCAGATGAATATTTACAGCTTGAGATGAAAAATGTACAAACTCAAAGCCTGGGTGGCTCTCTACTCCACAGATGTCATCGGCATCACTAAAACCTGGCGAAAACATCTTCATACTCAGCCACGAAATTGACATCCCAGGGTATAGCGTCTTCCAGAAAGAGAGGACAAACAAGTAAGGTGGAGGGGTGTTACTATATGTTAGGAGGTCCCTAAATGCACTTGATATATGACCCCCTGGGCTGGACAATAGGGTTACTGACTGTCTCCTAGTCAAACTATTGTTGGGAGGGACCAAATCCTTAATAATAGGGTGTACCTACAACCCAGCAAAGGTGGCAAAATGTGAACTGGATTACCTCACTAATCATGTGGCAAATAACCCAGTGGATGAACTAATTCTAATGGGTGACTTTAACCTTAACTGGTTGAGCAGTGTGGTAAACAAGTCAGCCATAATGGATGTGTCACTTACCCAGTTAATTAGTGAACCAAAGAGGCTAAATCCCAAGTCTGGAAATCATACAGTTCTCAACAGGATACTAGTCAACCGACCTGATAGAATTAAAGTGACTGGCTTATTACCAGACTCACTCAGTGACCATTCTCCTGTCTTCTGCATCTGGAGGAACAACTCCCCCAATGATCTCCCAAAGATCTTGATTGCCCAGGACCTCTTGAGGTTTGCTCCAGAAGACTTTATAAATGATTTATGAGAAATACACTGGAATGACCTCAACAATCTTTCTAACATCAACCTGGCTCTTGATTTCTTCATCCATAATTTCTTAAGTGTTCTGAACAAGCATGCCCCCCTAAAACAATTCAGAGTCTGAGGCAAATGCTCGTACTGGCTGGATAGTGAACAAAGGAAATTAATGAAATTCAGGGATAAGGCATGGGGTCAATTCAAACTATCCAGTGAGGACACTGATTGGTTGAAATACAGGGCTCTGAGGAATAGCTGCAAAAAAGAGTTAAAAAATGCTAAAAGGCATTACATCAGGTCCTTCCAAACCTCATACCTGTCTGACCCTAAATAATTCTGGGCACAAATCAACTACCTCCTAAAGGGATGCTCAGCTGATGTGACCCAGAGTATCTCAGTCGATGGTAAACTGATATCAGCACCACATGCATTAGCTAATGCATTTAACAACTTTTTTTTACCAAACTCAACAAATAGGTACTGTAAACCCCAGACCTGGCAGCATGAACTCCTCTCACTCCGATACTCACCCCAGCCCCCAATTCCACTTCCGCATAATCTATCGGAAGGAAGTCCTCACTCTGCTGGGCGCTGTTAAACAGGATGGCTCTCCAGGATTCAGCAAACTGGAACCCAAATTTCTGAAAATAGCCACTCCAATTATAACAACCCCTCTCAAGAACTTATTTAACAAGTCCCTTCTTCTCGGCTAACTCCCCACAAAGTGGAAAATGGTGATGGTAGGCCCCATCCTTAAAGGAGGAGCTAAAGATCTGGTAGAAAACTATCGACCAATATCCATACTCAGCACGTTTGCAAAAATATTGGAGAAGCTGGTTTATAGTCAGGTCCAGGACTATATGGAACTCCATCACCTACTTTCAGACACACAGCACAGGTTCAGGAAAAATCATGGGACCGACACAGCCCTCATCAGGTTTACAACGGAAGTATTTGGGGAATTAATCAAGGTCTGGCTATAGTAGCACTATTTCTAGACCTAACAAAAGCCTGTGAGCTGGTGGACCATGGTCTCCTTATCACCAAACTTGGCCAGCTCAGACTAGACACACTCATGCCTGTAATTAGCTTCAACACTACCTACAGGAGAGGAAACAACTGGTAAAGGGAAGAGCACTGCATCCAATCTTAAGCTGGTGAACCAAAGGTCCATCCTTGGACCCCTACTACTGCCTAGTTTTATAAACAGCATGCCTAAACATTGTGGGGGGGGGCAACATCCAACTCTATGCAGACAATGCTATTATTTACAGGAGCACTATGGATATTAACCAAATAAATCTGGACCTCAATGTGGATTTCAGAACCCTGAAACAGTGGCTGTGGATAACAAACTGGTCCTAAATCTGAAGAACTCAAAGGCCATGCTTTTTGGTCCCAGACACTGGGGTGCCAAAGAAAAAATCTTCTACAACTATCCTCAACCAGTGGCACCAGGATGGGGGTCTGTGTGTCCATAAAGTATCTTGGCATGCATCTCAAAGAAGAGCTAACTCTGAAATTGCATTTGGAGGCATTAACCAAGTCTCTGGATCAAAAAATTGGACTACTATACAGACTTGGTGGTTACCTTAGCAGTGAAACTCTGTTGGCAATCATGACAGGAACCCTTCTTCCCATTCTACTATATGGTGCTTCCCTCCTACAACCTCTCTGAGGCACCACATTTGCCAAACTCAGAGTCCTCTATCACAGTCACCCACTTTGTAGCTGCTGCTCGCCCATGAGACCACCACTATGGTGTTCTCACTTCTCTTAACTGGCCAGCACTTGAGGCAAGGCTTGCCTACCCCCTCCCCTCTGCCTTGCTTTCAAAATGATTAAGTTATCTGCCTCCCCAGCCTTAATGGGCTACTCCAGTACAAGATTCTCAAGAGTGAGCTTTGGTCATCTACTAGCCCGACCCTGGACGTCCAAAGGTCTAGATCCAGTGCAGGTGACAGGTCCTTCACCATCTCTGCACTGGTTCTGTGCACTGCCTTGAATGCTTTCAAAGCCCACCCTGAAATCCCACATGCTAGTGGCTAGTATATATAGTTGTAATGGATGCTGTGGGTCTACATCATGGTATTTCTGCTCGACCACTGACTAGGCCTACTCCAATGACTGTGGCTCTTACCCAAGGGCACTTAACCCTGTCATATATACTCCTATTAAGAGTATCAGCTTACATCACCCACTACCTATGATGCTAACCTAGATATTGGGGTTGTACCTAGGTGATCCTAGTAGAGCCTCTGAGCTTTACAATATTTTACCTTAACCTGCCCATAATTCTCTCTCTCAAGCTGGTGACCAATTCGAGTAAAAATGATCGCATACATGTTAGCTATTGCTTTGAATCTGTCTCTTTATATTTGAACTGTTTTGGCTCTAAGTCTTGTAACTTAACATGCAAACATGCAAATGTTGTAACTATACTGTTGTTTGTTTTATATGTCTCTGTATGTAAACCGATGACTTCTATCAAATGTAATTAACTCTTGGTCACCCCTGAAAAAGGGACACTATGCCTCAGTGGGCTTACCCGGTTAACAAATTTCAATAAATAAATAAATGAGAAGCAGTACTGGGATGGGCACACTGGTCCACTTATGTTATTTTAGAATATATATGTAGGCAGACATATACAGTATATATGTATATATGTACATACTGTATGTATATGTATATATGTTAAACTTCAAAGTTTGCACTTTAATAACTTTGGAACTGATGAAGGGATCTGCATGAAATGTGGCATGCTTTGTGGCTATGAGAAGGTCTCTTGATGTGCCAAATATTTTGTCAATCCCTTTCGTAATGTTTGAGATACAGACTGCTGAGGGTTTTGCTCCTTTGGCTGTTTTTTTGCTCACCTGTATCTCAAAAACGGGTCAATGATTTTGCCTGAAATTTTCAGGGTAGAAAGCCTTTTCTTTGCAGGTATGTCTTTTGAAGATTTGGTGGATACATATTAATCCGTTGTAGAGTTATGACATGTTGAATTTCCCATTATGTTCTATGGGAAAAATTAGATGTGCGGTACGAAATAGGATCTTACTTGGGGGAGGAGCTGTTGGGAGATGGATTGTGCATTGAACAAGGATACTATTGCAGGTGATAGATACATGCTGTATTAAAGTAAAATGAGAAATCCTGATTCAGAGTAGAAACAAGAATATCAACATTAGCACTGTATAGGCAAACATCCATCACGGGGATCACTGCTAGATGCCAGTACATTAGTGCCCCCACACATACTCATCTCCGGTACAATATGTTATTTTTTTTATCCCTGAACCTAGAGAAATAGTCATCGAGACAGTGAGCAAATGAGAAAGGGATACAAGAGTGTTTAATGCAAATGTGCTGCAGTGCTGTATTGCCAAGTATGTCACAATTTTCTCCGGTACATACCTACCATCAGTGCAGTATTCACTGTCTACTGAGATGAAATTCAGTTTGCATCCACCCTTGTACAAGTGTGGCAGTATATCCTACACATCTTTGACAGTTTTATTGCTAGATATTCTCTACAATAAGTGACAGCCCACGCCCACCACCTGACCCCAAATTCAGAAATCTCCCATAACCTTCAACACACATAGGCACAACTCACAGACTGAGCAGTCTCACCCACCCCCCTCGTTCCCCGATATACCTTTATTATAAATAAAACCCTCCCGGTCCCTCCCTCTGTGCAATTGCACCCACTACCCTCATTCCCCGGTCCCCAGTCCATGTAAAAAAATGACTCTCCCTCTCCCTCCGTGCAGTCCCACCCACCACCCTTGTAGCCCATTCCCCCTTTCTTATGAGTAAATCCCTCCAGCTCCATCCCTCTGTGCAATCTCATCAGCCATCCTCATTCTCCGGTCCATGTAAAAAAATTACCCTCCCTCTCCCTCCCTCTGTGCAGTGCCACCCACCACCCTTGTAGTCCAGTCCCCCTTCCTTATACATATATAAATCCCTCCCGCTTCCTCCCTCCCTCCCTCTGTGCAGTCCCACCCACCACCCTCATTCCTCGGTACACCTTTCTTATAAATAAATCCCTCCCGCTCCCTCCCTCTGTGCAATCCCACCTGCCACCCTCATTCCCTGGTCCCTGGTTCATGTAAAAAAATTACCCTCCCTCTCCCTCCCTCTGTGCAGTCCCACCCACTACCCTCATTCCCTGGTCCCTGGTCCATGTAAAAAAATTACCCTCCTTCTGTGCAGTCCCACCTGCCACCATTGTAGCCCAGTTCCCCTTTCTTATATGTATACAAATCCCTCCCATGCCTTTCCTCTGTGCAGTATCACCCACCACCCTCGTTCCCCAGTCCCCCTTTAATGAAAAAGAAAACCATAAACCACCCACGATGCCTTTTTCTTTTTATAACCTGTAAATAAGAAAACAGTCCATTGTCATTTCCTCAGTCCTCCTCCTCCTCCCCATCCCACCCTCCCACTGAGCACTCACCTCCCCACACACTCCCTTACCCATACTTACCTCTGGAGGTCAGGAGCACCCATTTTCTCTGGACTGGGACACATCTACACTCTTCAAAGCCGAACTACGAACTGAGGAATCAAGGTAAGTGCTATATAATGGCACTCAATGGGAGTTTCAGCTTAGGCTGATATCTAAGCCATTTTTAGGAATTTTTTTACCAAATTTTCAATATGGGGTTCTTAGGACACCACCTCATGAACACTGTCACTGTCATCTCTTTAATCGGTCCCGAAAGGTGATTCGCAGTCGCTGTGTGGAATCATCTTTCAGGACTGATTAATGAAATGACAGAGTCACTGTTCATGAGGTCAGGTCCCAAAAAGTCCATGTTGAAAATTTGGTGTGAAAATTCCAAAAAATTACTGCGTTACGAGCGTGCATTGTGCAGGTTCTACGCATGCTCGTAATTTCATCACTTTTTCATATTTTCACTCCAGATTTTCAACATTGCCATTTTTTCACACCTCCTTATGAACAGTACAGCTGTCATTTTTAAAATCCTGCCCAAAACATGTTTTCATACCTGTGGCGCAGAATGGCGCAGTTACTGTGAGAAATCAACTTTTGGGATGGATTAACAAAATGATAGTGCCACTGTTCATTAGGGGATGTCCCAAAAAGCCCATATGGAAAATATGGTGAACAATCCCCCAAAATTACCGAGTTACAAATGTGCATTGCGCAGTTCCTATGCATGCTTGTACCTTTGCCAATTTTTCACATTTTCAATCCTGATTTTCAACATTGCCATTCTTTCACACCTCATCAACAGTACAGCTGTTATTTTTCACATCCTGCCCAAAATGTGTTTCTGGACCAGTGCCACAGATTGGCACAATCCCTGAGCAAAATCAACATTCGACATGGATACGCTAGCCCGCCAGTGCAGTGAAAGGATTTACCATTGCACTGTGGGAGATCCAGGTTCAGAAATGGACTCAGAATGCTTGAGGGCTGGCAGGAGGGCAGGGGTGAATTGAGCCACCATTGCATGCTCTTCAGGGGGTGGTATATGTCTCCGGTCTGGGCTCCTGGAAGACCATGGTACACACCATTACCAGAGCACCTGAGTGCTGCTTCTTGGGGGGGGTGACAGTGCATGATGTGGCTGCATTGCAGAGCTCAATGTGACAGCCCCTCACTTTCCAAAGTAAGAAAAACACCTCTGGTGTGCAGCATGATACCTTCCTGGCTACGGCAGATGCGAGGTAGTCCCTGGTGCATCCGTGACAGAGCACCATAGGGGTTGTGGGTGGAGGCTCTGATGGCTCCACCCTGGGAGGTAATACAGGGGGCACTGCATGCAGGAAACTCCTGGCTTGACTGCGGCAACAAAAGGGTGGCTGAAGGAGGTTGACAACCAAAAGAAGAAGAATAAAGGAATAGTAAGAAAAAAAAATGGGCTTGATTAACAAAATCACAGTGCAACTGCTCATGAGGGGAGGTCCCAAAAAAAAAACATGTTGATAATTTGGTGAAACAATTTTCCCAAAAATTACTGCGTTATGAACATGTGTTGCACAGTTTCTATGCACGCTTGGAACTTCGCCAATTTCTCAAGGTTTCACTTCAGATTTTCAACATTACCATTTTTCACGCCACCTCATGAATATTATAGCTGTAATGTTTCAAATCCTGCCACAAATATTTTTCTGTACCTGTGGTGCACAATGGCGTTATAGTTGCACTGAATTATATTTCAACAGGGATTTGTAAGTTTTCTGTATTGGGTACATGTGGTGAGGTGATGATAAGAAGGTTAACTTAAACATTTAGGGTGAAAATTATTTAAGATGGCACAGTTCCAACTATTTGTTGTGATTTTGCTACGTCTGCTTGTAACTTTATATGTGGAAGCACAGGGACCAGAGATGCCTGTGTTTCCATAGCCAGATACATATGTGCACCTATGGATGGATGGGAGCACCGCTTCCACTGTGGCATATGGATACTTAAATAATTGCATGTTTTTCCATTAAAAAGTATGCCAATTAAATGCAAAAAAACTTATTTAACACACCAGTTAGGGTTCTTGTCATGCCCTTGATAGTATAGAAATATCAAGTTAAGGTGTAGAATCATAATAGCACACCCAAACTCACAACACAGTTACACACATTGTTAATATACAGAACTTAAACTGCAAAATCTTGCAACATTTTATGTTACACACACTCATAAGAGTCAACACTTTCAAGTCAACTCATGTCCCTAACGCTCAGTAGAACACATTAGTCAGTTATATGCAATCACAACAGTACTGCAGACTTCCTATTCTTACCTGTTCTATTGAGTATTAGGGACATGAGTTGGCTTAAAAGTGCTGGCCCTTATGAGTGTGTGTGTAACATAAACTGTTGCAAGTGTTGCAGTTAAAGTTCTGTATATTAGCAATGTGTGTAACTGTGTTGTGAGTCTGGGTGTGCTGTTATGATTCTACACCATAACTTGATATTTACATACTATCAAGGGCGTGACAGGAACACTTGTCACACTGGTGCGTTAACAAAGTTTTTTGCATTTAATGTATATATATATACACACACACACACAGACTGGGACGGGAGGACAGGTGACCTGGAGGGGAGGGGGGTAAAGAAGCAGTGCCAGTGGTGGGCACCCCAGTCCACATAGAAAAATAAGTTCTGGCAGAGCCACTATGGCTGCAAATGCATTAACTAGATAAGGGTATTTCATGGGCTTAAACATAAACATGAATTGCATTTAGTAAGGCCTATGATACCATCCCACGTATGACTTGTGAACAAGCTGGGCAGCCTGAGAGTGGGTCACAGAGTGGTAAACTGGATTAGGAACTGGCTGAATGATAAAATATAGAGTCATGGTAAATGATGCTCAGTATAAGGAAAGGAGTGTGACCAGCAGGGTGCCACAGGGATCAATCCTGGGCCTAGTTCTGTTTAATGTCTTTCATAAGTGAAATTGTGAATGGGCTAGAGGGGAAAGTGTGCCTCTTTGCGAATGACACTAAGATCTGCAACAGGGTGGACACTCTGGGAAGGGTGGAAAAAATGGGGAGGGACCTAGGTAAACTGGAGGAATGATCCGAAGTGTGGTAGCTAAGATTTAATGCAAAAAAGTGCAAAATCATGCATTTGGGTTGCAGGAACCCAGGGGAGGATTATGGGGGGGGGAACTGATGGTCACCAAACAGGAAAGAGACTTTCGGGCAATCATACTGGATGACCTAAAGGTGGCTAAACAATGTACAAAGGCTATGGGGAGAGCCAGTGGGATGCTGGGATGCATAGGGAGAGGTATCACCAGCAGAAGGAAGTAGGTGGTGATGCCACTGTGCAGATCACTGGTGAGGCCTCATTTGGAATACGGTGGCTAGCTCTGGAGGCCACATCTCTGTAAGGATGTAGACAGAGTGGAGGCAGCAAAGAAGGGCAACAAAGATTATGCAGGGCCTGCACTAAAAGTCATATGAGAAGAGACTGGGAGACCTCAATATATACCCTGGAGAAGAGAAGAGACAGGGGTGATATGATAGAAACTTCAAATATTTAAAAGGCATAAACAGGGTGCTGGAGGGCAGCATCTTTCAGAAAAGGAGATGTCCATGAATGAGGGGGCATGACATGAAGTTGGAAGGGGGTAGACTAAGGAGTACCATGAGGAAATACTTCTTCACAGAATGGGTGGTGGAACCAAGGAGACTTCACACATCAGTTTCATTATGAAAGAGAGAAAAAAAACACAGTTGACACATTTCGCATAATACTGCTATACACTATAAAAAATATAGGATGAGCAACTTTATGCATAACCAATGTGTTCTGTCGCCTCAGGGTTCTGATTGCTATGGACCTCTCGAGCTTCGCTCTCCTGGTCAGAGGGAATCAGAACCCCTCTGTGGCAGAAGACACTGGTTCTGCATAGTTGCCCATCCAGTATTCTCTCTATTTAGTGCTGCATTGAGGATTTCTAAGTAATAAACCTGTGTCATACAATTGCTTTAAATTAGACCAAGATTCTGGTCTATTCAATTCAAATTTGTTAAGATGAGGAGCAAAATTATTTGGAAGAAATCAAAGGAATAATGACCCTGTAAATCACAAGGTAATGTCTTATAAATTTTTTCTATGTAAGTGTGAAGGACTACTCAGCAGTCAGCTGTCTGGCAATATCAATTTTGACATCTCTGCAACAAAGCAATAAAGAAAGGCAGAAGACATTTCACACAACCTAGAGATAGAAAATTATGCCAGAGTTTAGCTAGCAACATGCTGCCCAGCACAGCTTTATTAACTGTAGAATCAGTTTCAGTCTCATGGTTCTATGAAATGGCTACTGCCTTGGTTTAAGATAAGACTGATTTAGACAGGGGTATGCTTGGACAGCTGACATCTAAAGGTAAGTGCAATACCTCATCCCCTTTGCACATATCATCCACTCTAGAAATTGAGTATTTTAATAACTTTTTTAAAATTCTTTACTTCCCACCAGTTGTACAATCACAGTAATCCAATGCACAGTGTGGAGTGCACTGAGACTTATGCACACCTGGCGTTGTTGGTCACTTGCTAGATGTGGGTAAAGCCCAGCCCACCCACACCTTGTTGTGGATTATTAAAGGAAAACTGCATGTTAAAATTGGGTAAATATATGTATTTTTAATTTCTGTGTTCTTATTTTATCCCAGTGGGTTTTTTTTTCTGCTCAGGCTGGGGGCTGTCGTTCAGATTTCTTTTATTGCATCTTGTCCTAGAGAGTCTTCCCAGAGTGCCCTTTGTTCTGATGGCTAATAGCTCCTGCAGGAGGCCAGTGTCTTGTTACAGGATCATTATTACAGCTCAGCCACAGCAGAGAGAAGCAGCCAGGAGTCACACTGCTAGTGTGGGTAAGTGTAATAAGTTTCCTAAATATTGGTACCTTATCCAGCTGTGTTCTGCTTAGGGTATTGCATATGTGTGTGTGTGTGTGTGTGTGCACACTTGTGTCTTGCATAGAAGACGGTGCTTGTAGACAAATGTATTCATTCTGCAGCTGTGGTCATCCAATGGCTAAGCAGGCTTCAGGATTGTTTGTGTTTATGTGATCACCTCCAGGAGCCATCTGCATGATTTCTTCAGCTTTTATTGTTAAAACCAGCTAGTACCATGTTAACTGGAACTTTAAAATATTTAAAGAGCTGCTTGCTAATGGCATATTTTCCTATTTGTGTAAGTGCTGCCAGATGCTATATGGTTTCTACTTCTGTTGGTGTGTGGTGGGGAGGGGGGAACTGAGGTGGTTGGATCATCTACTCAAAACATGAGGCTTTCATATTGTGGGAGAACCATGCAAAGAAAATCAACAACCATGGTTTGGAAACAAAAGATTTCACACCTCTGAATGAGTGGGGGAAGGGATACTAGCAAAGCAGGAGTTTATCAGTTTGCAAAAAGTAGTAAATTAAGCACTGAAACTTAACAAACAAACAAAAGGCCCATAAAACATTTTGGTGAGGTTTCAAATTGCAGAAAAAAAGGCAGTACTGGGAAGGGCTCAATTGTTGGAGGAGGTTTCAGCTTGCAAAAAAAAGGCAGTACTGGGGAGGGATCAATTGTTGAAGGAGGTTCAACTTGCAAAAAAATACAGTACTGGGGAGGGTTGAATTAACTTCTTAAGCCAGAGGAAAAATAGTGCTGTCAAGCTCCCATATACACACACAGGCAGTGCAGTAATGAGGCTTCAGCAGAGGACACTGTTTTTAACACTCTATCATGTTGTTTGGCAGGTAATTTATGCAGGGAGTCCTTTTCTCAAAGCAAAACATCTGCAGGGGTATGCTCACTGCAGCTGTAAATAAAGTCTGATTTCTATACCCTACGGTCTGCATCAGAGTAAGGTATAAACTGTACTGGACACCCCAAATTTATAAACTTTACTTGACATCCTAAATTTGCAGACACTGCATTTTATTTTTGTGACATAAAAGTCTCCTGCCTTGTCCATAGTAGGGAGTTGGATTCCAAATACCAGAAGCCAATAATGCTTGCAGTCAGTGACCGAGTCTAACACACTGAGTCTAATGCACTGCTTTACACTGCCAACACCATGCAGTACCATAATATATATGCATAAAAGACATCTGAATAATGGAAAAAGAGAAGAAAAGTAGATGAACTTAGAGGCACACAGTACTGGCACAATGCCAAAACCAACTAGTATTGTGTCTTAGCTGGTAGCACTCACTCAACTTAAACCCTGCCTGTAACTGACTACTTAAACTATAACTAAACTACAAAACTACAAATGGAACTACCACTGAACTAAACAAACTAAACTCCAAATTCAAAGGAGCCAGCATGTTAGCATGTGAGAGAGAGAGAGACAGATAGATATACAGATAGATCATGGGTAGACAGAGAGAGAGAGAGACAGGGGATCACTTACTTACTGCCAAGGCCCCTGGAATTCTGCAGTTCTACGGTTGCGGAATTTGCCGCAGAATTTGCATCATGCCGCAGAATATATATAGTGCTGCAGAATTCATTGTTTTTGTTGAATTTTCATACAAATATACTGTTTTTTCATAGTGTCGGGCATTCTTTCCTACCTCATTTATCTTGAAGCCCCTCCTCTATGCTCAACATATGATGTCATCGATGACATTACATCATATTTAGCCAATGACAGGACTGCATTCTGCCAGAGAAATGAATAAATCATGCCGCAGAAATCAGAAAATGCTGCCGCAGAAGTCAAGCAGCCCTGCCGCTGAAATCAGAAAATTCTGCTGCAGAACACCAGGGGCCCTGCTTACTGCTTGGACTGAAACTGGCAGCATGACTCCAGCTGTAGCTGCAGTGTTCAAGAAAGTCTGACTGATTTCATACAGAGAATGTGGATGAATAGCTCCTCTTGCAAAGCTGGCCCCCCTTGATTTTGGGTGCACAGAAAAAGTATATCTGGGCATTTTTTGTTAAAAACAAACACCGGAATCTAGCTAAATGGACCCTGTTTAGCTAGGTTCAGGTGTTTGTTTGTTTTTAATTGTACATTATTTATGTTTTTTCCATGTTTTTTAGTTCAAGGCGAAAAACAAGATGGTGGCTGGAACAGCACAACATTTATTTTTTTTGCTGTGAGATACAAGTGGAGGGAAACCAAAAATGATTTTGTGACATGGAATTTTTCATGTCATGTCAGGATGTTATGCCAAATTCCTACTGAGCATGCTCAGAACAGGAAAAAACAAAACTTTAAAATCTTATAACACTAGAACTGTTTAATATTTAAAAAAAAAATCCACAGGAACTATCTTGGTACAGCATGTTTCTACCTTGAAAGTTTTGGAAAAAATCCATTCCCTGCAAACTGTATGTGAAAATAAAACAAAAAAAAAAACATGTTAATTATAGGAAAAAATTAGATGTCTACAGGAAAATGACATATGTGAGTCTGAGAAAGCGCACAAGCTGCCATCACAAAATCTTCCACATGCTATATTTAGTGTGACAGAGCTGAATAAGACCCTGTCCTATTTGTTATGCAGAAAGAGTTAAAAACAAGGATCTGTTCTAACCTCTCCTTTTCTGTCTCTGGTTTGTCTGATTGTGCAATCAAATTTCCTTGTGAGACCTAGGAACTGATCACTCTGACAGTCTCATGATTCCCCCCTTGCTCTCTCCCAGCCTTCACTTGCTGTTTCTATCTTTTCTGCCCCTTGTGTATCTGTGGTTATAAAAATATACATGACTCTTTTTGTGAAACTGGGATCCCTTGGTTTGAAAATTGATATAATGTTGAAATGATTGCAAAAATCTGTTTGGAGCTCAGGGGGTTAACACTGAGATGCAGTTGGATCTCCACAAACTCATTTGCAGTACTGTCAACAGGAGATTAGTTCTGAGACACAATGTTCTATTTTGTTGCACCTGCAAGGAAAGAAACTGACAAAGTTCTGATACATTTTGTGAAAAACAGGGTGTCTCTTTAATGAGCTCAGGGTGCAGAAATTAATTGCAGGCAAAGACTTATAGAAAGCAATCTTTTGTTGGAGAGAGAGACAGAGAGAGAGAGAGCGAGAGAGACTGAAATTTAGAATTAGATATATGCTCAGATGAAGGACTTTGTTTTCTTTATTTGTATTACCTTTGTAAATAGCTATCCTGAACAATCTTATTTTTTTATTTTGTTATTGAAAATCCAAGGAAGCATGAAAGAAAGATATGGATCCTACATCAGCAAGCCTCAGAATGATTACAAGAAGAATGGCAGCCAAACTAGAAGCAGAAACAAAAGTCCAAACTGAGACTGTACAGCCAGAACCAGTGACGGAATAAGAACGGGTACAGACAGAACCTGAAAGCCTGTCTGCCTTCTTCAGATGGTGAGCTATACAACAAAGAGAGACAGAGAAACAGAGAAAAGAAGAGATGCAGTGACAGAAGCAGCATAGAAGAGGAGATGCAGTGACAGGAAAAGCGATAGCTGGATGCCTTGCAAGCTATCAAGGCTGGAGGTCTGGCATAGATCTGGCAGAACAACAAAGCACAAACAACTTAGATGACATTAAATGTACAAAGCTGCATGCCTGGGATGATACTGAAGCATACTTGACAACTTTTGAAAGGGTTGCCTTAGCCTGACTGTGGCCAAAGCAGCAATTGGCAACCAGGCTGATACCTTACCTAACAGGTAAAGCCCAACTTTCTTACAGCAGTATGGAGACTGCACAGTCAGAAAACTATGACCTTGTGAAAAGAGGAATACTGAAATGATATGACATTTCATGAGAGATCTACAGACAAAGATTATAGTCCCTGAAGTACCACTCAGTCGACAATCCTCAAGAAGCCTTCATCTGACACAAAGAACTCCTCATTAAATGGCTCCAACCAGAGGGCAAAACAGTCCCACAGACCAACCACATATTTACAATGGAGCAATTTATCAACATACTGCCTACAGAGGTGCAGCTTTGGGTAAAGGAACACTGACCAGAAAGTGGAGTAAAGGCCATTTCTTTGGCCAAGGACTATCAGATGGCCAGACAGACACTGCATCAGTGAAGTAACAGTCAAGGACCGGTAAGACCTTCTATTTCCTGATTTAACTCCAGATCAGATAAAAACTCTGGTGGGGGGTAATAAATCTGCACCCAAAGACTTTATTTGCTATAACTGTAATAAGCCAGACCATATTTCAAGAAACTGTCATAAAAATAAGGAAGGCAATACTGAAGCAGATTTAGCCTTAGCAAATTGGGCAAGTATTTAACAGATGTCAAGGTGGGAGACAAGACTGTGAAGGGACTTATAGATTTGGGAAGCAGACAGACCCTGGTGCATGTCAAAGTTCTGGGAAAGAAATGTGCCAAAGGACCAGGTACTAGGGTCATCGGCATCCACGGGGACATGCGTTAGTAGCCGACCACTCAAGTGACTGTGAGCAATAATAGGGTGTCGCACCAAATGAAAGTGGGAGTAGCACCTAAGTTACCTGTACCTGTGATTATTGGACATGACTTTTCAGTATTTACTCAGTTAATCACAGAGGGAGTAAATCCTGCAGTTTCAGCAGTGGTGGTAAAAAGAGCACAGGCAGAGAAAATCTCAGGTGGTGGGGACACTTTTCCTTTTGGTGACATTGATGCAGACTTATTTCAGCCCATCTCCAAGATCTGGAAGTCCATAAAAGACTGAAGACATCTGAAAAAAACAGTGGCAACAAAAGACTGATGGACATAAGGGTTTAATATATGAAAATGCTGAATCTAATTTGATAACTGATTGTGATTTTTTTTCATAGCAAACTAACAATGTTTCTCTCCAAGGTTATTTTGAGCAGTTGGGGTGAAACAAAAACAGGGTATACCAATGTTTAAAAAAATGTAATAGGCTACTGTACAGATAGAACAATTGGTCATACCAAAGAAGCATAGAACTGAGTTGTTAAAGATAGCACATGTTAGTCCTATGGCTGATCACTTAGGAAGGGACCACACCCTTGCCAGACTGTTGTATAGATTTTACTGGCCTGGAATTCATGAAGATATTGCTACCTATTGCAGTTCTTTTCTTGAATATCAGAAAGTAGCCCCAGCAACTAAAAAAGATAAGGTGCCCCTGATGCCCCTACTTTCGACAGATGTGCCTTTTGAGATAATTGCAATGGATGTGGTTGGCCCCTTAGACAAAAGTAAAAAGGGTAATCGATTCATTTTGGTAGTATGTGACTATGCTACTTGATATCCAGTGGCAGTACCAATGCATACTGTTACAGCCCAAAAAGTGGCAGCACAGCTTTCCAAAATTTTCAGCAGGGTGGGCATACCTAAAGAAACTGTTGCTGATAAGGGTAGTAATTTTGACGTTGCATTGCTGAAGTAGTTGTACCAACTATTAGGTATCACTGCCATAAGAATCTCCCCATACCACCCTCAGACAGACAATCTTGTTAAGCTTTTTAATCAAACCTTAAAACACGTGTTAAAAAGGTTTATAAAAGGGGTAGGGAAAGACTGGGACCAATACTTACATTACCTGCTTTTTGCTTACAGATAAGTGCCACAAGTCTCAATAGGTTTTTTTTGCCATTTGGAATGCTGTATTGTAGACAACCTAGAGGGCTACTAGGTATAATAAAAAAAAACATGGGAAGATAACCCACTCAAAATATATATATATATATATATATATATATATATATATATATATATATATATATATATATATATATATATATATCTTATATGTGTGCCCTGAGAAAGAAACTGGTAAAATGTGTTGAAACAACCCACAGTCATCAGAAAGAATCCCAAAATCAGCAGAAGGTGTATTATGAGCATGAGGTAAATGAAAACATTTTTGAGCCTGGTGAAAAGATCTTGCTAACTGTTACCCACTACAGAAAATAGACTTTTAATGAAGAGGCAGGGGCCTTATAAAATGCTTAGCTGTACTAGAACAGTTAACTATGAGACTTAGACCACTGACAGGAAAAATCCTAGCAAGATATACCATGCTAACCTCCTGAAGAAATGGGTTGAAAAAACACCAAAGGTTGCTTTGTTAGTTTTACCAGAAATTTCTACAGAAGATATTGCTATAGCTTAAGACAGACTGGATCAAATTATAACTGCTTATGCTGTAAAGGAGAATGCTTCTTTAACTGCCAAACAAACTGCAGAAATTCATAACTTGGTAAAGAAATTTAATAGTACTTTTACCACTGTACCAGGCTAAGCAAAAGGGGAAGAGCATGTAATAGTGACAGGGAATGCATGCCCTATTAGACAAAAAAATATAGATTACCAGAGCAGTTAAGAGCAGATGTGATTAAGAAAATACAAAAAAATGAATACTAAGGTGCATACTAAGGTGTGAGGAGCAAAGAAGGTGGTAAACCCATTAGTGCTTCTGTCCATTTAGTTGTAATAAGAAGATATATTTCCTTGTACGATATGGTAGTCCAACTTGTTTTTAAAGTCTTGCTTGTCCTTACTTATTATTATTTCTAACGGGAGTTTATTCCATGGGTTAACTATTCTCTGAGTGTAGAACACCTTCCTTCTACTCATATTAAATTTTATGGGTCTTAATTGTAGAGGGTGACCTCTAGTGCCCTGAAGGTCATTTTTAACTTCAAGTCCCAATCCACTAAGAAGATAGTCCTCATGTAATAAGTTGGAATCCTATCTGACCATCTTGACAAACCTGCAGGAGAGAAGATATCTTACAAGATACAGGCTAGAACTATACTCTGCAAATTATATATTGTATGACCAGAAGCAATCTGGAATCTTAAGTTCAGAAAGTAATTGTTTACGTAGATTTCAGGATGATCTTAAGCACATTATACTACATTGTCCAAAGTATGAAATAGCAAGGAAAAAGTGGTTGGCACCAATATTAGGTACTCTTGGTCTCCCCTCTGAAGAACTCATAATTTTATTGCTTAATTTAAATGATAGGAATATTCTTACTCCTCTCTGTAAGTTCCTAAATGTTGTTTAACAATGATGAGTTGATGGAATGAAATCTTACTCAGATGCCTAGAGCTCCGTATTTTAGAACTGAAAAACTATCTATCAGTATAGTGTTGGGCTAATTTATCAAAGTGCAATAATTTTGGTTGTCTGTACACCTAA
This sequence comes from Neoceratodus forsteri, assembly GCA_016271365.2. Lineage (NCBI taxonomy): Eukaryota > Metazoa > Chordata > Ceratodontiformes > Ceratodontidae > Neoceratodus > Neoceratodus forsteri. The sequence continues at coordinate 632,298,637 of CM057450.1, read as the reverse complement.
CTATTGTTTATTCTGTTCTTAATTATTTTTAATGATTTGTAATGACTTTTTGTTGAATAATAAATTTAACTACCTGCCTACCTACCTAATCCTCGTGTATGATGTCATAACACAGCAGTAGATCTTCCCGTATTCTTCTGGTCTCCAGGGACATTAGATTAAGTTTATTGAATTGTTCATTGTAGGGTAAGATTTTAATGTCATATATCAGTTTTGTGGCCTGTCTTTGGACCCTCTCAATTGTACTGATGTTTCCTTTATTGATGGGGCCCCATACAGGGCTCCAATAGTCTAGACTAGGTCTGTTGTAGGTCCTGTATAAGGGCATTATAACCTGGTCACATCTACTTTTAGAGTTCTTTTTTATTGTCCATATTAACCTTTTTGCCTTTGCAATCTGAGTTTCACAATGAGATGAGCAAATAAGATTTTAATTTATTATTACTCCCAAATCTCTTTCTTCGGGGTTGACTCCCTTAAAGGTGATTCCCTGAACAAATACAGTAGTAGCCAGAGACATTGCCAGCTATTTCCAGATATTTCACAAAATTTCTGAAGAGTTTCTCTCTGCTGCCCCTACTGTGGAAATTCAGAAAGCAGGAGATATTTCTGGAAATATCACAGAAATTTCGGGAAACATCTGGCAGTGTCTGTGGCTGCTACTGTATGTGGCTTTTTGAGTATGGTTTCCAAGGTGCATTACACAACATTTGCCTTTATTAAAACGTATCCCCCATTCATTGGCCCATAGTAAAATATAATTTAATTCATTTTGTAATGCAGCTGTATCTTCTACTGTGTGGACTACCCCTGCTAGTTTTATATTATCTGCAAATTTACTAACCCAACTGGTTACTCATTCTCCCATGTCTGCAATAAATATCTGAAATAGCACAGGACCTACAGGACAGGTTTTATAAAAGAATTGGGTATCATAGAAAAGTTGAGACATGCTTGATCATCACTAATGGTGATCGTAAATAAAAAAGAATGGGGTGTACAAATCTGCCTTGATTTTAGGAAACTTAATCAAGTGTCTGAATTTGACAGTTATCCTATGCCCAGAATAGATGATTTGGTGAACAGATCGGGAAGTGCCAAGTACATCAGTACCCTCAATCTCACCAAGGGTTACTGGCAAATTCCCCTAGCTAAAGAATCCAGAGACAAAACTGCATTTGCCACTCCTACTGGATTCTGTCTGTTGACAACCATGCCATTTGGTTTACATGTTGCACCCATTACATTTTAGTGGTACATGGATGTAATTTTAGCTACTCAAACTGGTTATTGTGTTACTTACCTGGATGATATCGTGGTGTACAGTTCAGACTGGAAAAACCACCTGGATCACCTATGAGCATTTATCTAATCTATCAAAAAGGCAGGTCTGACCATTAATTTTACCAAATGAGCATTGGTCATGCAGGAAGCCTGATATTTGGGATATGTTTTGAAAAATGGAGAAGTAAAGTCAGAGATTTCTAAGATAAAAGCTTTAGCTAACAGTCCTGTCCCTAAAACAAAGAAACATGTCAGATAATTTTTAGGGCTGGCTGCTTACTATCAGAGATTTGTTCTCAACTTTGCCCAGTTAGCTACCCCCCCTCACTGAACTAACAAAGAAATGGTGCATGAATAATGTGAAATGGACCCCAGAGTGTGATGAGGCTTTTCAGACCATTAAGGCTGCATTATGTTCAGCCCCTATTTTAAGAAGCCCAGACTTTGAGAAACAATTATTCTTATAGACATTTGCATCAGATGATGGCCTAGGTACAGTCCTGAGTCTGAATATAGATGGGAGTGAACATTCCATTCTATATATCAGTAAGAAATTGCATGACAGAGAGAAAACATACTATTGAAAAGGAATGCCTTGCGGCAAAGTGGACTATGGAGTCCTTTAAGTTTTATTTGCCAGGGGCTGACTTTGTACTTGTAACAGATCACAATCCTCTCTGTTGGGTTAACCAAATGAAGGATAAAAACTCCAGAATCACACAGTGGTACCTAACACTACAGCCATTTAAATTCAAAGTGATGCACACATCTGAAAAATAAAATGTCAATGCTGTTTTTCTGACATGGATTAGGAATGGAAAACTCTGAACGTTAAAAAAATGTGTGGGTTTAAACTTAATTATTTGCTGTACTGGTTGGTATGGAAAAAGGGATACTGCATGTGTACATAACTGTAAAGGCTATATGGTAATGTTAGAAGAGAATTAAAAGAACGTTTTGGCAGCTTGTTTTTTTTTTTAAACAGGTTACCTCTTAAAGAGGGGGTATGTGACAGGGATGAATAAGATCCTGTCCCCTTTGTTGCAGACAGAGTTAAAAGCAAGGATATGTTCTATCCTTTCCTTTTCTGTCTCTGGTCTGTCTGATTGCACAATCAAATTTCCTTGTGAGATCTAGAGACTGATCATTCTGACAGTCTTGCGATTCCCCACCCCCTCACTGTCTCCCTGCCTTCACTTGCTGTTTCTATCTTTTCTTCCCCCTTGCAGATCTGCAGTTATAAAAATAAATGTGAATCTTTGTATGAAACTGGGATCCTTTGGTTTGAAAATGTGTATAGTTATATCATTGAAATTATTGCAAAAAGCTATTTGGAGTGCATGGTGTTAACACTGAGATGCAGTTTGACCTCCACAAACTCATTTGCAGAGTTGTCAACAGGAGATTAGTTCTGGGACACAGTGTTCTATTTTGTTGCACCTGAAAGGAAAGAAACTGACAAAGATCTGACACATTTTGTGAGAAACAGGATGTACAGGTAATGCATCTGGGAAACAAAACCTCAGGGGAAGAGTACACAATGGGGAGTGAGTTAATAACAACAACAAAAATCAAAAGAGACCTAGGAGTAATTATATCAGATGACCTAAAGGTGGGTAAGCAATGTGAGAAGGCAGTAAGGAGGGCTGGGGGGGATACTGAGATACATAAGGAAAGGCATCAACAGTAGAAAACAGGAAGTTGTTATCCCTCTCTACAGACAGTTAGTGAGACCCCATCTGGAGTACTGTGTGCAATTCTGGAGACCCCATCTCCGCAAAGACATAGACAGAGTGGGGGCTGTTCAGAGGAGGGCAACCAAAATGGTGCAAGGTCTGCACCGGAAGACATACAAGGAGAGACTAAAGCAGCTTAACATGTATACCCTTGAGGAAAGGAGGGAGAGGGGGGACATGATAGAAACTTTCAAGTATCTCAAGAGAATTAACAAGGTTCAAGAGGGTAGTATCTTTCAGAAGAAGAGACGTGCAAGAACAAGGGGGCACAATTTGAAGATAGAGGTGGGACGGCTCAGAGGTAATGTTAGAAAGTATTTTTTCACAGAGACAGTTGTGGATGCATGGAACAGCCTTCCTGAGGAGGTTGTGGAGTCATGAACAGTGGAAGAATTCAAGAATGCATGGGACAGGCATAATGCAATTCTAGTGGGGGGCAGGAGAAAGTAAGCTGTTGATTAACTAGAATCTGCCGCTTATCTATCAGGTAGGGAAAAGGGTAGACTGGGTGGGCCGAGCAGTCCTTATCTGCCGTCAAATTCTATGTTTCTATGTTTCTCTTAATGAGCGCAGGTTTCAGAAATTAATCGCCATGCAAAGACATCTTATAAAAAGAGAGCAATCTTTTGTTGGAGAGGGAGAGTGAGAGAGAGATAGAGAGAGGAAGACAGACAGACAGACAGATTCAGAGTTAGAGATACCCTCTTACAAAGGACTTTGTTTTCTTTGTCTGTACTGCCTTTGTAAACAGCTATTCTGAACATTTTTTTATTTTGTTATTGAAAATAATAAAAAGGCTACTTGTGAATTTTATAAGTGCTCCTGGTTTTTCTATATTTCCTGACCTGTGCCATGGCGACATTTAGACCTTGCCTACTAGATGATGCATGCAACATTTCAACAAAATTCATCCAATGCTGCCAAAGCTATTAAAGTGCAAAGTTAGGGGTTTAACATAGAACCTGTCACTCAGCCCTAACTATAATTGAATGTGCAAATTGTTTATTTTAATAAGAAGATATTTACAAAAATAAAGTGTGAGAATAAGCTGCAAGATAAAATGTGATATCCTAAGCCACTGAGCAATGTAATATTGTCTTGCACAGTATCTATATGTCATCCTGTTTTCTTTTGTCATTCCTACATATCATCCTGTTATGTTTTGTTGTTGCTGTATGCCATCCTGTTATCTTTTGTCATTGCCATATGTCATTTGTATCAGAATTCCCTGCCCAGCAGAAACTGCCAATTCAATTGCCTTAAAAGTGAAAGTCTTTCTGTTTGAACTGCGTGGCTTTGAGAACTGTGAGCCACTCTCTCACACTCAATGTTTCTTTTCTTTGTAAAATCACCAACACATTACAGCACAGCACTTTCACAATATAGATACATCTTAATCAAATTACCGCTGTGACTAGGACCCCTGTACACTTTTGAGGAATAAAAAACCTAGAAAAGCCGAAATGAAGTAGTGTGAGTCAAAAAAAAATTAAAGACACCCACAGTCTACCAACCTCATTTAGGAACCATTACACTGTTCTCTGTTCCAAGCAAAATACAATAACATTAAATACAATGAAAGTAAAAGCTAAAAAAGTGAGCATCTCCAAAAAAGGATCACCCTAACAGAATCTACTCTGGTGACATCTAGAGGGGGGTTAAAAATACAGCCTATTTGACCTATTGTAGCTAACTAGCATTGTTCAGTGGCACAGTGGCACTTTGGTCCTCATACATACAGTATGTTCAATAAACAGAACATAACATGACCTGACTGAAGATATCATTTTTATCTTCATCGGAGGCCACAGATATTGATATCTCATGAGTGGCTTATTATAATATCAGCGGCCTTGAATGCAGATAAATATGGTATCATCAGTCAGGTCATGTCATATTCCCTATATATACAACATAAACAAAAAACATTACAAGTACAACATGCAGTTCCAGAGGAAATGTAGTCAAGTCAGGCTCAAAACATTTAAAACAGAAAAAACCAAAAACATGCTGATCATTGCATAAAAAGCCACAGGATATGTACAGAGAAAAAATGAATAAAGCAGTTTAATGGTTACAACTGCATTATACTGCAAGGGCGGACTGTAAAGATCTCTTAAACTGATTAATCATTGGGAGATTCAGCAGTGTATCAGCAATTTGTTTAACCAGTTAGCACCCCTGACAGCCAATGACCACTTGCCCAGCTGAGTAGGCCAGAAAGGAGACTTAAGGGCATTCCTGTCCATGTTCCTGGTGTTGTACTGGTTGGACACAGTGTGGAAGCAATTTGTTAAAGCAGGGAGTGTTAGGCCCAGGAGCGCCACTTTAGCTAGCAAGCATGTCTGGAGATTTATTCTGCAGGGTAAAGATAGCCAGTTGGTGAGTGCGTAAAGGGTACAACTTTGAGTGTGGTTTCCTGCACCAAGTACAAAGTGGCACACCTCATTACAAGGCAGCTTTACTCTGTTTAGCACCATGTCACAGGCAGCTGCATTGACAGGGAGGCCATAATCTATAAGTGACAGAATGGAGCTGGGCACAATGTTCATACTAAGGAAAGTAGGGAGCGAGAAGTCTAAATGCCCATATTTGCTCCTATATAAATCACTCCTGAGAGTATTTTATCCCATTACCAGATAAGATGTATTTGTCTAGTTTATTTTTAAATTCTAACCTTGTTTTACTTATAACAATCTCGTCTGGTAAGGAATTCCAAGGGTTAACCACCCATGTTGTATGAAAATATTTTCTTTTATTGCATTCAACTTTTTTACCCATTATTTGTAATGGATGTCCTCTAGTTTCCTTATTGCTAAGTTTGAAAGAGATCCCTAATTCTGCTAAGAGGCGCAGATCTTGCATCATATCATACATAAACAAAAGGTCTCCATGTATACGACTTGCTTCCAATTACATTACATTTAAGGACTGCAACCGTTTATCACAATCTTTTCTTTCTAGACCTCTTACAGACATTATGAATCTTCTTTATACCCTTTCTAACTATCTATCCCTCTTTTTGTAAGGGTTCCAGAGTTGAGATGCATACTCCATGTGGGAGCATACATAAGATCTATAAAGGGGGATGAAGACATTTTTATCTCTGGATAAGATGCTTCTTTCTATCATCCATCTTACTTTGTTGGTTTTAGCTATTATAGCTTTTGTTCAATGTGAAGAACCCAAATTGTTAGAAATTTGAATTCCTAGGTCCCTTTCATTACTGGTTGACTCTAAAAGACCCCACACAATGTATATATGTGCAACGGATTGTCTTTACCTAGCTGCATAACTCTACACTTGTCCATGTTAAACTTCATTTCCCACTTGTTACCCATGATGAAACCTGATCAAGATATTTTTATAGATATTCGGTTTTGGCCTAGTTCTTGCATGGACCCCCTAGTTTGGCATCATCTGTGTATTTTATTTATTTCAGTTTAGGATTAATACCTTTGAGTAAAGGATTCATTTTCAAAGGTTCCAAGTCAGTTAAATGAACAGATACAGACAACTTAACACAACAGTTAGGTTACAGAATAAGGTTATGAAGGGTTGCACATACTTATAAGTTTCATTGATACATAGGAGTCTAACATAGTAATTAACAACACTTAGTGCGAGGCATGGTAGTGTTAGAGACAGGAGTAAGGGAGAAAGGCCAGGGATTGTGTCTCCACTGGGTAGTACAGGCGGCTAGTGGGGGTGGGGGTGAGGAATGGTCAGTTGATGGTGTTGTTGATTGTGCTCACTAGAGGTTGCCTGGGGTGAGTGTGGGGGGAGGGGAAACAGTCCTAGGTAGGCATTGTCAAATGTACAAATCAGTGGTAGATGGAGTGGGCGACTGGAGGGGAGGTGGGGGGGGAAGACAGTTTGTTGTAGGTGTGTGGAGGTAGTGTAAACTATGCTAGGATTGGTGTTTTGTGAGTAGGGAGATTTGTTGGAGAGAGTGGGAAGGGGGAGTGAGGGAGGCAGTAGTAGGGTGGTTTGTGCCAAGGGGTGGAGGAGATGGGAGATGTGCCATGTTCGTGGGCTAAGTGCGGCATCCACATATTTTGTTACCCTGCATGTTGTCCTTTCTGTTAGGTCAGAGGTGAATACTTGAAACAAGATAGGGCCCAATACTGAGTCTTGAGGGACTCTGCTAGTGATCCTCCCCAGCCCTGAGGTGTATCCATTAATGATTACCCTTTTATACCTCTCATTCATCCATTCTAAAATCCAGTTTATTATGAGTTTATTATCTTTGCCAGTTCCAGTTTATTTTACAATGGACCAATGCGACGTGAGATCAAAAGCTGTACTAAAATCTAGGTATACAATATCACAGGGTATATTATTATCCAGGGAATGACTTATTTTTTCATAAAAACATACCAAGTTTGTAGTACAATGCCTTCCCTTTGTAAAACTATGTTGATCAGAATCCTTAGTTCCTAATGAGGACACCAGCTTATGTTTAATAAAACTTTATAGTACAGTACCTTACATATGACGCAGGTTAAGCTACTTGGTCTGTAGCTACCCACATTATTTTTACTACCCTTTTTGTGGATAGGGACCACATATGCCATTTTCCACTCTTGAGATATCATGCCAGTGTTAAGGGATTCTTCAAATAGTTTTTTAAAGGGAAGGTTAGGGACTCTGACGTAATCTGCAGCATGTGTGCAGAAACTTTATCTGGTCCTGGAGAAGAGTTGATTTTTACATTGGCTATTTTGGCTTTGATTTTATCTGTTGAAATTTTAATCAGGTCACATTCACTAACTTCAAGTTTATTTATAGGACAGTCCTTTTGTCAATAAATTCCACAAAAGTAATTATTAAAGATGATTGCCATTTCAGAATTATCTTCCACTAAGTCCTCATTATGTACTATGGGTCCAACACTATTTTATGGTTTCTTTAATGACTATATATAATAGTTGTCAGGGCGGAGGGGGTGTGTAGTTACCCCCCGGCCTAGTGTTGGGGGGTGTTCCCCTTGCCCCTTCTAGACAAGTGAAGGATTTGGGTGTGATCCTAGATGATGGCCTAACACTTGATGCTCGGGTGTCAGCCGTGGTCAAGTGGGTTTTACCATCTTAGGAATATCGCCCAAATCCAAGCCTTGATCCCACCTGAAGACCTGACCATGCTGGTGCATGCTTTCATCATTTCCAGGTTGGACTACTATAATATCCAGTACCTAGGGTTATCTGGAGGCATCCTCTGCAGGCTGCAGTTGGTACAGAACGTGGCGGCAAGATTACTGACAGGGGTGAAAAGGTGCGAACATATCACTCCAGTCCTCCACAAACTGCACTGGCAGCTGATCTGGTGGAGGATTGTCTTCAAGATAGGGCTGCTAACCTACAAAATCCTGCACGAAAGGGGATATGTCTATTTGCAAGATCTCCTTGTCCAATACTGTCCACCCCGGGCACTCCGTTCTGCTGAGGGAGGCCCCCTTTGAGTTCCCAGGGTCAGGCTGTGGCATTCTGTGAATAGGGCATTCTCGGTGGCTGCGCCTTCCCTGTGGAACTCCTTGCCTGGTTATTTAAAGGTGGCTTCCTTGGTAGAAAGCTTTAAAAAGGGCCTAAAGACATATGTGTTCCATCAAGCTTTTATTGAATCATTTTCTGAAATAGTTTGTTTTAAGTGGGATAGATAGATTTTGAATACTCTCAGTCAAATTTTATTTGTGTATTTTTTTTGTATGATTTAAAAAAAATGTACTGTTTTATATTGTATAGCTCCCAGAGTCCTTGGAATTGGGCACTTTAGAAATAAAGTATCTGTCTGTCTGTCTGTCTGTCTATCTATCTATCTATCTATCTATCTATCTATCTATCTATCTATCTATCTATCTATCTATCTATCTGTCTTTCTTTCTAGTAGCAACACTACAGTTAGGGTTGAGTGCTTAGTTTAATATTAAAGCCCAATTTTTGCACCTCAATAACTTCGCAATAGTTCAGCAGATTCACATGAACGTTTGCATGTATAATCTTATGGGGTAGGTCTGTTGATGTGTCAAATGTTGTGTGAATCACTTGTGTGGTTTCTGAGATACAGAGTGTGAAAATTACAGAAATGTAAGTTTTTTGCTGTTTCTTCATCCACCTGTATCTCAAAAACTGTTTTAAATTGTGGTCTGAAATGTTCAGGGTAGAAAGGCTTACAGATGTGCCTTATGCTGGTTTGGTGAAAAAATATTAATCCATTACAAAATATTAAATTTTAAAGTTCCCATTATTTTCATTGGGAAATTATAGATGTTCAGCAAAAAAAAGGATCCTTTGTCACAGGCACATAATCCTTTTTCGCAGATGAAAGATATAAAATTTGTGTGGTAGATATTGGTTGGAAGCCAGAAGGATCACCACATTTGTTTAGTGTGATCTTTCAACTCTGATGTGGTTAATTTTAATACTATAGTTTAAACTATTTCTGTATGTGCCTTTGGTGGTGTCTGATATTGAGGACCTAAGGGTCATTTGTGGATATTCTGTCTGTTTTGGTAGGTACTTTATTTATCTCTGTTAAACAGCTGAGTATATCTATTGCCTAATACTTTATAGTACATTATATCTGTTTGTGCTGTCTCTGATTTTTTCTTCTTCTCCAATCTTGTGGAGCTGCTTAGTTACTGTGGCAGCCTATCAGTGGCCGGCCTTAGGAAATCCCACTCCACCACCACCTCCCTTCTCAGGCTCACTGACTCCATCCTCACTGGTATGAATGCTGGCCACTACACAGCCACCATTTTTATTGACTTGGCCAAGGCATTTGACACTGTCTCCCACCCACTCCTCCTGTCCAAACTCACCAGCGCTGGGATGGCTAGCTGGGCCTCCAGTTGGTTCCACTTGTACTTTGTAGGCAGGTCCCAGTCTGTCAGAGTCAGCTCTGCCACATCTGCCCCCCTCTCTGTTACCTCTGGGGTGCCGCAAGGTTCTGTCCTTGGTCCGCTCCTGTTTTCCATCTTTCTAAATGACCTACCATCTGCCTGCACACTTACCTCCATTCACATGTATGTGGACAATACTGTACTGTATACATCGGGGCCTTCGGCCACAGAAGTAATGACCAGTTTGCAAAAGGACTTTGCTAAAGTACAGCTCTGGCTTCACTCTAATCACCTATCCCTCAATGCCAAGAAAACCGTTTCAGTGACCTTTGGGACAAGGCAGATACTCTCGAGGTTCCTTTCACCTATCACTTTCCACACCCTAGACGGGACGCCCCGCAAGGCCTGCACCTCCTTCAGGTATCTTGGAGTCTTGCTAGATCAGAACCTAAACTTTTCTAGACATATTGACTATACTCAAGAAGCTGCAATCCAGGCTTGGTGCACTGTACTGCAACCATGCCAGCATCCCAGTCCCTGCCCGGAGGGCCATCAAGCAGAAAATGATCCTCCCCGTCTTCGACTATGGTGACACTGTCTACTGTGCTGGTCCTAAGTCCATCTTAGCCAGACTGGACTCCCTCTTCCACTCATTCTGTCACTTTGTCCTGGACAGTCCTCATTCCACCCATCACTGTGCCCTCTACCAATCTATGAACCTTACTTCCCTAGATAACTGCAGGCAGTCCCACTGTGCCAAGATCTCGTCCAAATACTGGTCCCAGCTGCTCCCACCCACCTCACCTCTGCCCTAGCCAACCCTAGCACCCCAGCATATACACTCAGAAATACTGACTCAAGGACCTTAGTTGTCTCGCATAGATCCTCTGCCGTAGGCCAGGCAGCCTTCAGCTAACACATGCCTAAGTTGTGGAACTCCCTACTCGCAAATATTCATCACTTCTCTTCCTCCATGCATCTTAACTCCATGCTGCTTGCCCACTTCTCTCCTACCTGCTCTTGCATCTAGGCCCCATTACACACCTCTCTTGGGGCTGCCTTAGCTGCGCATCCCATGAACATATATTGTTGGTAATATACTTACTGTCCTAATATACTTAATGAATTGTATTTAACTGTGCCTGTTTCAAGTATGTATCATCTGCTCGCTCATGCTATTTTTGTCTCTGTATTCAGTCCTCATGACCCTAGAATGTACTATGTATTATGAATTCTGTATTAAACTTTGTAATTGCCTACCTCTCAAATGCTTAATGGTGTGTCTCCTCCCCCCAGGACCCATCTGGAATCGAGCAGTAGCCTGCTCAGTATGCCTTCCTGGTTAAACGCTTAAATAAATAAATAAATAAATCAATAAATGTTCTTACTTATAGTCTGAGGTGCTTTTTGGGCTACATCAGCTTGGTATGTTGTCACCTGTTTGTTGTTGTTAAGTAGCAGATGTTTTTGCCTTGTGTTCTGGTTCTGTGACAGAATCTGTATTAGTAGAAGGGTTAGTAAGTCTTAATAAGTAATTGTTGATTTGGATAAGATATGATACAAGAGAAATATAAATGTATATATTTTTTATATATTTATGTAAGGTTAAGGGAGTAAGGGAAGTGTAGGAAGTACACCATATATTTTGTTTTGAGTGGTGAGCAATTATTTCCATCAGCTGATGTTTTATAATTATGTATAACTGGAGCTTAGGAGAAGCTGGTCTGGGAGGCTTTGGGGGAATAGATACATGTATGGGAAGCAGCAGAGTTGTAAACAGCAAGGCTTCCCTCATGGGTGCTGGTCATGAGGGTAGGACACCCTCCCACGAGCTTTGCAGGGATCCCAGCAGCATGTTTCGGCCAGAACAGCAAGGCTCCCCTCATGGGTGCTGGTCGTGAGGGTCGGACACCCTCCCACGAGCTTTGCAGGGACCCCCACAGCATTTTTTGGCCAGGCAACATGCGCTTTAAGTGGAGGAACAGCAGCTCTATCGAAACGCTGAAAATCCTGACCTTGCAATAAGAGCCAAAAAGAGCCAAGGACTTGATCTTTAACTCATAAACCTCTTAATTGACTGCATTTTTTTAACCAAGTTCCTTAAAATTAATTGCTGTCCCCACACATGTGGAGATAGTTGTTTGTTGCTTAGATCCTAAGGCCCAGATATTCAAAAGGGTTGCGCCCTGCGCAACAGGGTTGCGCATGCGCAACTCCAAAAATGCGCCATTCTGCGATATTCAGAAGGGGCCAGTTGCGCCATCGAAAACATGCTGAGCAACAGCGCAATGGAAATGAAGGCATGCGCATGAGAAGGCGGGTCCATCATAAAGTGCGTGTCGATATCCGAACACTTGCGCAATGCGCAGAAGGTGACTCAACCGGAAGTTCGCAGTACGGTTTGAGCCAAAATAAAAGGCTCAAGGAAGCCAAGAACCTAGCAGGCCGCAAACTGGGGAGAGAGAGACAGAGAGAGAGAGAGAGAGAGAGAGGACAGGAGCTGGAAGGCAGAGAGGGACAGTGGGTCCAGGAGGACAGAGAGGCCAGTGGGGGTGCCTGGTGCAGTAGAAGCAGCAGTGGGCAGCAGGGGTTAACACAGGAACAGCAGCTGGGGGCAGAAGCCAGGAGATGGACAGTGTCAGCTTCCACATGGAAGCTGTAATGAGGGGTGAGACACCATGCTGCAGGGGATGTGGCCACAGAGGGCCGTTGGCGTTATGCCCCGACAGGCGGTATCGTGCCGCATCAGCCGGAAGCTGTACACAGGCGTCGAGATTGTGGGCGGTGCCGCCTGAACGAGGCAATACTGAGACGGCTCTGCGAGCTGTGCAGTGATGTGATGCAGGCACCCTCACGGAGTCATGCTCTGTCCGTGGAGACCAAGGTGACAACCTGCATGTGCCTGCTCACCACGGGCACCTTCCAGAGGCCGACAGGGGACACCACAGGCATTACACAGTTGGCCACGTCCGCATCCTCACCCAATTCCTCAGTGCACTGCTGCCTCATGCTGCAGAGTACATCCATTTCCCAACACCGCAGCAGGCGTACAATAAACATGCAGGAGTTCCACAGGGTAGCACGTATGCCTGGCGTGCTAGGGGCCATAGACTACACCCATATGGCCATTACCGCCACCTGGCCCCGGCCATGGCTTACCGCGAACCGAAGGGCTTTTCCAGTGTCAACTGCCAGGTGGTGTGTGATGCCACTGGGCGCATTATCAATGTCTGTGCCACACACCCTGGCGGAGCACATGATGCCTTCATATGGCACCAGTCTGCACTGTGCCATCGATTCGAGAGTGGGAACATCCCCACGGGTCATCTAGTGGGTGAGTACACATGTATGGAATGCAAACTCTGGGCAAGGGTGGGAATGACACAGGTGCCATGGTAGTGGCACACAAGGATATGGGCAATATGGACCTGACATGACACTGATCTCCACTATCTCCACACAGGTGACTGCGGATACCCACTCTGTCCCTGGCTGCTCACACGTGCAGTGCCCCATGACCCAAAGCGCAGCTATGTTTCAATGAGGCACATGCCGCAACACGTAACATCATAGAGTGGGTGTTTGGGATGCTCAAGGCACGCTTCCGATGCCTGGACACCTCCGGCGGAGCCCTACAGTACAGCCCCCAAAAGGCCTGTGGGATATTCCTGGCCTGTTGCATCCTGCACAACATGGCCAAGACCATGGGATAACCGTACAGGTCCAAGAGAGGACAGTGATGGGGCGCCAGTGGCGCCAGTGATGTGGGTGATGGCAGCTCCCCTAGGGACGGAGGGACCCCGACTGACCGGCAGACCCAGCTGCACTGGGACACCATTGCAGAAGAGCACTATGCCCAACACAGGTAAGTCAAGGGGACATGTGCAGCAACACTGTCCATCGCAAACCACAGGCACACAGGGGAACACACCGTGCATGAAGGTCAAGGGAGTTGGCGGTTCCAGGCATACTAACACACAATCAGAGAGGGTGAGCACTCATATGAACACACACACACAGGCAGGCGTACATGGGCAGCAGCACAGCACTGCAGAAATGACATTGCCAACACACAGCACCACCAACCACCCCCACCACCTGGACTGTCCGCTTACATGTGTCAGGACCTGGGCACACTTGCACCTTGGTGTACAGTGCAATGCAGGCATCATCATGCACACGCACCTGTGGACAGCAGTTGGGAGAGTGTGCGGTGGTCCATGTGTCAGCGTGGTGAGCAGAGCACTCAGCAGTGCACTGCCCACCATGACACACATTGCACACAGGGCAGCACAGACAGGGCCTGCACTGGGAGACAGCTCAGTCAGGTAGCACTGTCCCACAGCCACCACGGATGCGTGGGTGGCCCGCCGTGTCCAGCAGCACTGGCAGGCTGAGCAGGGGCCACATCGGGTGGCGCTGGTGCACCACCAGGGGTCCCACTGCGTGAACGCGACCTTGCCCGCACAGGGGTCTGCATCCTGCCAAACAAACTTGCACCAGGGGTGCTCGGGATGCCCACAGCAGAACCAGGCGTCGACAGGCCTGGTGTCGCACGACGCCGGGAATGGGGAGTGGAGAGCGCACTGTGTGGGGTGTGTGGTACAGGGGCACCTGACAGTGTGGCCAATGTGTCCGCCACAGAGACCACTGCCTGGGTCAGCCTGTCAATGGCAGCGGTCACATCTGTCCGCATAAGGACCAGCTTGGCTCGGTCCGAGCACACTCCTGCTATGCCACTCCACGGACACAGACGGTGACTCCACGGACCTGAAACCCGCCCCTGCAGCTGTACGAGAGTCCTGCAGCAGGCGGTGTCGCGTTCCAATGGGTACTCTTCGCCAGCGCCTCGTGACCCCAGGGTGTGGATGGTCCTGGTGCACAGCACCCTTGAGGTGGGCGCTGTTAGCCAGGACCAGGTATGGGCAGATCAATGAGCGGTGGACATGTGCCACTGATTGACACTGTACCCCCAGCCCTGGTGTGCGACTGCTGCTGCCGCCCCTCCAACTACTGAGCCCCCAGGTCCACCTGTTCCACCTCCGTGCTGACAACAGTGCCAGACACCTGCACAGCCACCGGTGCTGCCCCACTGGTGCTGACAGGCACAGCCTGGGACTGTGCCAGCATGCTGGTACACAGGTGTGAACCAGGAAGGCCCAGGGGCACGTGCTGGCCTGCCATGTGTCCGTCATGGGACACACACCTATCACTGTCCATTGCAGGCCTGCTATCATCAATGGTGCAGGTGCGTGCCACTGCCATAGGCACAGCATGCTGGCATACCTGCATGCCAGACTGCTGTGACACAGGCTGTGCACCCCCTGCACCCGTATCACTGAAACACGGGTTGTAGCCCAGCGTGCATGCTGCTGCAGTGCCTGCAGGCTGGTGGTGGAGGTGGATGGTCCCTCCTCCACGTCCAGCAGGTCTGCCTCACTGTCTGGACCCACCACCACCACCGTCTCCTGCAGGCGAACAGGATCTGTAACAGAAAGAGAGTACATGTGAGTGCATGTGAACAACAGCCCCCAACAACACCACCATGTCTACCGCGTGCAGTGATGGGCTTCCACCTGTCTGGAATCCTCCGCCTGGTGCGCCCGCAATGGCACTTTCGGCTGCATGGCTGCGACAATGTCTCCTCTGTAGGGGTCAGCTGCAACACCACTGGTGGGCCCCCACCAGTGCCAGCATGTGCCGCCCTGAAGGCTGCCACCTTCTCCTTCAGCCTCCTGCGGTCAGTCCCCATCTTCTTCCGGCATTCCTGTACGGAGCGCTGGTGGCTTCCGTGCAGGTTGACGGCCTGAGCTACCCCCTCCCATGCAGCTGCACGCTCCTGAGGGATGCCCCTCCGTCCACTCAATAGTGGCTCATCCTCCAGGTAGGCCTGGAAGGGGCCTCTGTCTCTGCCGCGGTGAAGTTCGGCCTCCTCCTACGCCCGCCGTCCACACCCTCAGCTTGGCTCTGGTCAGTCATGGTGATCTGTATGGGTGGAAGTGGACACCTGTCACTGTGCAGTCGACAGCATTTCCCCATGAGCATAGCTGCCGGCCCGGGGGGAAGCCCCCCACGGTTCCTCTCCGCATGGCAGATACTGATAGAAAGGGTGCCCTTTGTCCCTTTCTAAGTGCCCTTTTCATGCTCAGCCCCCTCAGCCTTTATCATCCTCCAGCACCCTGCCCATGAGCATTGTCCTGAGCATCACACAGCATGTAACTCATCTCACCTGCAGTAACCAAATCTGGCGGCACAACCCTGTCGCATTTTTGTAGCGCAACACATGCAAATGAGGTGTGGCTAACCTAATGACATGCTAATCGCGCCACTGCGCCTTTGAATGCTGATCAGAATGATTTGCATATGTCGGCTGAATATCGGCGTATTTGCACTTTACTGTCGGAAGGTCGGCTGAGCCAATGGCGCGGAGTTTGTGGCTGGCGTGCTACACTGCATGCGCATGCCCAGACAGCTGCACGCATGCATCTATCGTGCTGCAGACCTGCTGAGCACGATAGGCGATTCAAACCATGGCCACCATTGTGCCAGTGGCGCTACAGCACTGGGCACTATATGGCGCTTGGCACTACTACGCGATAGTCCACTGTAGGCACTGGTGCTCAGCTTGGCAGTTGCGCGGGATGCCTGTCGTCCGATGGCACTGTGGCGCCAGCCCATCATTACGTGACCTTGTGTATACCCTCTGCCCTCTGGCGCTGTTCGCATGCCATGTGTACATCCATATTGCGCTGTCTGGTGACAGCCAGTATGCTCGACGGCGCTGTTCGGAACAGCGCGATTGGAGCCTGTGGTGGTCTATTCTCAACAACTCCATGGGGTCATGGCGCAGCAGGGTGCCATATTGCCTGCTGTAAAGTTGGTGCCATGGCTAGGAGGAGGCGGTGTCCTGGAGCCAGCTTGAGTGGCCAACCTGGTGGCCCTGGTGGAGCCCACTGTGAGGCACTGTATGGTGAGGCCCCCTCACCATGCCTAGGACACGTGTGGCAGCAAGTGGCCACTGACCTGGTGGGTCACTGGCGGGGCGGTCTGCTGAGCAGTGCGGCACGGTACAGTAACCTCCGCCCGGAGAGGCAGACTCTTGGCCGGCTGCGTTCGCGTGCCAGGCGGGCGTGGTGCCTAGGCCAGGTGAGTGTACCATCTATGCACCTATATTCTCTGTAGGGGTATGTGTGTGCTTGGGTGGCTGTGCATAGGTGCGGCTCGGACACGGTTGGCTGTGTCAGTGTGTGCAGCTGTGCGATGGATGGTTATGGCTGTGTGGGCAGGCACTCTCACTGGGGCAGGGGCACTCTGCTTTTGAGTCAGACTGATGTTTGTCTCAACATATGTCTCCCACAGGCGGATTTTGGGGCGCCGGGTGAGGTGAGGTGGGCGTGCCAGGGCCGGTGCCAGGGGTGTTGTGTGCCCAACCGGCTGGCAGCAGCACATCAGCAGCAGCAGCAGACCCAGCTGCTGGAGGAGTGTAGTATCATTACTTCATGGATGCTATTGCATGCTGGGGGGCAAGACCACCAGCCATGCACAACACAACCAAAGGGAGGTCATAATTCCACTATACAAGACACTAGTGAGGCCCCACACTGGAGTACAGTGTACAGTTCTGGAGACCATACCTACAGTATGGACATGGACTGGGTAGAGAGGGTTCAGGGAGGGCAACACGGATGGTGCATGGATTGCATCACAAGTCCTATGAAGACGAGGTTGAAGGAACTGAACATGTACTCCCTGGAGGAAGGAGGAGGAGAGGGGGATATGATGGGGACATACAAGTATCTTACAGGGGAACAGAGTGCAGGAAAACACTATTTTTAAGCGTAAAAGATGTTCCAGGACTAGAGGGCATGGGATGAAGTTGGAGGGGACGATTCAGGAAACATGAAAGAATTTCTTCACAGAGCGGGTGGTGGACAAGTGGAACACCCTGCCAGAGGAAGTGGTGGGGCTGACTTGGTCACGGGATTTAGAAATGCATGGGATAGCCATACAGAATTCTGGAGGTCAGGGGTAGGTGCAACAGACTTGTGGGACAACAGAGTGAACTTACAAGGTCAAATGGCCAGACTGGGTGGCCCATAGACCCATATCTACCGACACTGTCTATGTATCCATGTATGTAGGCATGACACAGGTGA
This sequence comes from Neoceratodus forsteri, assembly GCA_016271365.2. Lineage (NCBI taxonomy): Eukaryota > Metazoa > Chordata > Ceratodontiformes > Ceratodontidae > Neoceratodus > Neoceratodus forsteri. Next base: position 632,280,623 of record CM057450.1, on the reverse strand, counting down.
CATGCATCACAGTGCAGTATCACAGCACGTCTGTGTATCCGTCACTGGTGGTCCAGGCATGCACTGGGCACATAGCTGTGTAACAGCATCGCACCACGTTGCCACATCACACTCCAGCCCTAGTTTGTACTGTGATTGACGTGGGCAGTGTGTGTGGCGGTGGTGCGCATAGCTGGTGCCGCCTGTTTGTGATGGCCATGTGCATGTTCACTGTGGGTGGGTGCATGCCATCACAGGTGTGGGACATTGGGCTATATGGCTTGCAGGTTGGGTGGTGTTCAGGGTTGTGGTCAGTCACAGCCATTGACTGTGTTCCCATTTTCCTAGGCCTCGAGGTTCTACGGAGGATGCAACAAGATGTCCGTCGCCTCACAGAGGTCAGCATTGCAAACCACAGGACCTGCAAGCCATCCGGAGGCATGGATGCCATCAGGGCCGGGATGGAATGGGGCGCCAGCAGGGGGAGGACCAGGAGCCGGCTGGGCTGTAGCCCACATTACCCTTCTCACTTCTCCCATCCCTACCACCCTGCCTTCCCTCTCCAAGTTTTTAATCCCTCCCTCTTGAACACCCCTTCCTTGTACCCGTCCCCCCCCGTAAATAGTTTTTATTGTTCTTGTTGAAATATGTTTAATATACATTTCTATTTTGATATATGAATACTGTGTCGGTCTCTGATTTGCAGCTGGCTATGGGTGCTCAGTTGCAGGTGTGTACATGCCATCTGGGCTGGTATGGTCCTGGGTATGTGTGTGTGTGTGTGCATGGGGAGGTATCTCCAGCATGGCAGTGACTTTCAGTTGGTCTTGCCATCTGCTGCCACCAGTGCTGGGTGTACAGGGTGTGTCTGGCCATGCAGGCTTCTGTGTTGCACAGGGGCTGACATGTGCTGGGGGACTGCATGGGTTCCTGCAGTGCCAGTCACTGCACATGGGTGGTGTCTTGGGGACACAGTGCAGGGTGTGCTGTGCATACAGGGGCTGATGTGCACTGTGGTTGTCAACCCTGTGTGGCACTCTCCAGCCTGCCAGTGGTTGTGCTGGGGTGTCAGGGCTCTGCTATGCTTTGTTGGCTTGTCCCCATGGGCGCGTGGATCATCCGTCCCACCCCCAGTGATGCTGTGCTTGGGGTGTGCCGGTGTGGTGTGGGTTCTGCAGTGTGTTCCTGTGCCCATGTGTGGCATGGCTGGCGGTGGGCTCCAGCCTGTCTCCATGGATGTGCAGTTCCATTGCTCTGGGGGGGGGCTGTGCTTGCGCTATGGCAGCTCTGGACTGCTCAGCTGAGCTTCCCTGGTTGCGCCATAGCGCAACATTTTCACAGCTCAACTTCTCCTTCCTAGGTTGAGCGATGGCGCAGTATGTGCGATATTCAGACGTTGGTTGCTTGCGCAATTTGCTCTGCTCCATGTTTGAATATCGCACCTGTTGCGCATTTGCGTAACTGGTTTGCGCTTGCTCCTGCTGTTGCGCCAGTTTTGAGCGCAGTTTGAATATCTGGGCTAAGTGTCTAAATGGCATGATTTTACATGATTCCTGTAGTGCCTTAAGAGCTAAATTCTTGGCGCCAGTTCTGAAGTTCAAATAATTGTTCTGTTTTACTCGCCATATAGACCCTGCACCTGTAATTGTAAAGCAGCAATTTCCGAGTTCAAAGCCAGTCTGTATGTATCTAATTAATCCATCTGTGCTCTGGTCATTTTGTTTAAATTAATTGCAATGTAGTTCACTGCACCTTGTTTGAAATAGCATTTCTGACCCTGTTTGTTGAGTAAACCAGGCTGTTTGCTGTTTGCATTTGCACTGAGTAGTTTGAAACAGCCGATAAGGAAAAGTTGTTAGCCTGCCCCTGAACAGTAAAGTCATTATTAGTAGTGGTGAAATTTTCAAGTCACCATTTTAAAGCAGTAATACGCAGTTGCAGACTAGCTAAAGCAAACAAATAGCAGCCCTTCCCCTGTAATTTGGTTTAAGCCCCCCCCCCCCCGGGCCTGTGCAAGCTCACCTGATATTAATTGTGCTCTCTTCTTTCTCCAACAGAACAGCAAGACTCCCCTCGTGGGTGCTGGTCATGAGGGTAGGACACCCTCCCACGAGCTTTGCAGGGACCTCCGCAGCATTTTTCGGCCAGGTAACATGCACTTTAAGTGGAGGAACAGCAGCTCTATTGAAATGCTGAAAATCCCGAACTCGCAATAAGAGCCTCGCTGACGCTGTGCGTCAGCTCCCCACCGCCCCACCACCACCACCCTTGGTCAGCTTGTTGCTTTATAGGGAAGGAGAGGCCCCTGGTGACCTGTTTTAACCAATCAGGCAACTTTTCCATTGGCAGGTTATCAGGACCTACCACTAGAGGCTGCTATTTTCTCTCAGCTGGGATTTTCTCAGCCATACATTACAACGCGTTGCCTCAGTGTGTGACACTTAATTATTACCCATACCTCTAAAAAAAAATAAAAATTCCTGTTTACACCCACTAGCCTTCACTCCCCCCCCCCAATCAGCAGCAGGAAAATATCATTCTTTATCAAAACTTCTAAACACTATCAGTAATAAACTTGATACTAATTACTTCCTAAAATGCCAAGCAACATTGCTGTATCTCCCTCTCTCACTCACAAAATGACATCATGGCTTACTCTCCTCTTGATGACCTTTCCCCTCTGTGCACCACCCTCCTGCCCTGCCCATACTCAACCTCACACAACCACCTCCTTCTCACCAAATGCCTCCTCTGACTCTCAGCCCGAAGTCCACTCCTGCCTCTTTAACCATGTCTGATCCCCCATCCTCCCCTCATGCCAAGCCACCTACTCCCAGTTATTAAGACTACCCCTTTTCTATATGGCCACGAAATATTGCACTGCGCATGCTCCCATATTACCAACAAACCGCACCACCATGCAATCCCATCGATGCACACTCACAAGAAGATCCTAAAAGGTACCCTATCCAGGATTGCTATTATCCTCCTGCTACTTGTTGGCAATATACACCCCAATCCTGGCCCCACTGACCACACCCCTTGCTTAACAATGCAACACAAAGGGCTACGTCTGGCTACCATTAATCTATGTAGCCTCCAAAAGAAAGTAACCTCACTCCAAGCCTGGGTCAGCCTCCACCACCCTGATGCTCTAGCCATAACTGAGACTTGGCTATCGCAGCATACCCCTGACTCGGCTGTGTGCATACCGGGCTACATATTGTTCAAATCAGACAGACTGGGTAAGCAGGGTGGGGGTAGTGCTCTGTATCTTTGGGAATACCTGCAAGGCATAACTATTGCAACATTGAACCCTGCAGAGGGAGCACAGTCCCTCCCATAAGGGTTGCTATTGGTAACTCAGGTAAATCTCTCTATCTAATGTCAGTATACATACCCCCTCACAACCAAAGGGATGCTTTCACATCCATCCTTAACACTATCTCCCAGCTCCCAAAAAACTCAGAAGTCACAGCACTTGGTGATTTCAATACAAACTGGCTTGCTCCCCCAGTCAGCCTCCCTCAGGGATGCAACTGCCACCCCAAATCTGTCCCAAATGGTCCTTACCCCCTACTAGAGTAAACAAAAACCTAGGCCCAAGTTCCTTCTTTGATCTCATACTCACGAATCATCCCAAGCACATACAGAATGTCCAGGTCCTCTCGGACTCACTCAGTGATCACTCCCCTGCAGCTTGTCTCTGGACAAACAACTGGAAACCCCTGCCCCCCAGGACCTCCAGGTATCGCCAACTTAAGAAAGGGACTTTGATACATTTCCAAAACTAGCTCAGAAACCTTGACTGGTCTCCACTTGATCATCAGTTGTCAGTTGATACCGCCCTGTCCTTCTTCATAAGTTCCTTCCAATCCGCCTGAGACATTTTTGCCCCCTTTGTCAAACGGATGGAAAAAAACAAATCCTCCCCCAGGTAACTCGGTCCTTGCTCGACCAAATGAAGGCCCGTGATGACCTGTGGCACTGCGCCCTTCAGTCAGGTTGCCTTTCTGACCGACAATTGTACCAGGCTGCCCAAAACTCATGCACCTGGGCTATCCGACAGGCAAAGGCTGCTTACTATAAGGCCAACCTTACTGCCAACTGGGGAAATGGGAAAAGGTTCTGGGAAAATGTAAAGGAACTCAGTGGCAAGTCCACCTCCCCTTCCCCTACCATGCTTATTATCGATGATGTCTCCACCCAGGACCCCTACAAAATAGCAAATGCATTCAATAATTGTTTCTCTGACCTCAGTAATATTCTCCCTCCTGACTTTTTCACTGTAGATGCTGGACAATTCCCACCACCCCCAAGTGCTCCATCTTTTCACTTCAAAACTGTCTCCCCTAGTGCTGCCTGCTCATACCTGGCCAGGTCTCTAGGTAAGACCAGGCAAAGCGGCGACTCCCTGGATGGAAAACTGCTCTCCTTAACCCTTGTTGCAGTCGTAACACCCCTCTCAAAAATTATCAATATGTCCCTATGCTTAGGGCAGTTCCCATCTCTGTGGAAAAAAGTGGTGATTACGCCAATTCATAAAAATGGTGACCGTACCTCAACTAGTAACTACAGGCCTATTTCCATACTCCCAACCCTCTCAAAAGCACTGGAAAAAATAGTGGCTGATCAGCTTATTGACTACTTAGACTCGCACCATCTACTGTGCCAGCAACAACACGGGTTCAGGAAAGGACACAGCACAACCACTGCCCTACTGGAATTCACCTCCTTTATCTATGATGCCCTAGAAGAATGAGACTTAGGAGGGTCAGTCTTTATTGATCTCTCCAAGGCATTTGATAGCACCAATCACAATATGCTCATTACCTCCCTCTTCTCCGTTGGCGTTTCCCAAGAATCAGCTGGCTGATTCAATAACTATCTCCATGGCCATACCCAAAAAGTGAAGATAAATGACACCCTCTCTACTACCCTTCCTGTCCAATCGGGTGTCCCCCAAGGGTCCATCCTGGGCCCTCTTCTTTTCTCACTACACTTGAACTCCTTATCTATATCCTCCTCTGGACACCTTCTACTCTATGCGGATGATGCTGTGATCTTTAGTCGGCACCCTGGCCCTACCCAGCTCCAAAAATCCTTGCAGTGCTCCTTCACACAAGTAGAAACTTGGTTTACCTGCCACAAGCTTGTACTCAACTCTAAAAAGACAAAAGTAATGCTATTCAGCCACCCGCAACACAAACACAGCACGTCCAAGATATCTATACAAACCTCATTGGGTACCATGTTGGAGCCAGTTACTAAATTCAGATATCTAGGGATTACCCTTGACTCTGCACTTACCTTTCATGAGCATATTGTGTCCACATGCTCTGCAATAAACATCAGAATCAGTCTCCTTTACAGGCATAGATCTTGTCTCCCACCTGATGCCCTAAGGTTAGCCATCTCCAGCTCCATCCTTTCCCTGGTGGACTATGGAATAATCATCTATGGCACTGCCTCTGACACTGCACTCACCAACATTAAATGCACCCTAAACAAAGCCTGCAGGTTGGCCACAGGCTGTGATCAGCTCATGCACACCTGTGACATCTACCAATGGTCAGCATGGCTAAACTTTCAAGGGTGACTTTTCTACCAGACCTGCTTACTGGCCCAGAAAATCCAGTTGGGCTTAGCCCCCCTGGCTGTCTCCAGCTTCTCCAAAAGAGTCTGCTGGCCTGTGCCACTAGACTTTCTGACACTACAACATTCCATATCCCTTTTGTACAGACCTCTGCTGGCCAAAGGTCCTTTAGCTACAGGGCCCCACTCTGGATGAACTCAGTCCCTGATTCTATCATATCAATCCCCAGGCTAGGACCTTTTAAATCTGAGCTGCGGAGCTACATTATGTCCAATTCTCACTGCGACTACAGATAAACTCCACTAAAAGACCTAAATATGTATTTTCTGCAGTTTATGCTTGTGTCTCCAATATATGCCTCAACTATACACACCTTTGGTGTTCCCATACATATGTATTATCTAGCTTTGCCTCTGTACCTAGCACTGTATCTCTGTATTAGAGCAGTACTCTGTATTCTGTTATACTTTGTACCTGTCCTCATCTATGTATGACGTGGAGCCTTTGCAAATGAGTCTCTGACTCAAAGGGTTGTAATTCCTAGACCTTCAATAAATAAAAAAAGTAAAAATAAACTGCAATAGTTGTGGGGCAGCAGTCTTCATGGAGGTGATGTGGAGTAAAGGAGGATATCCTGTGTGTAAGAGACTAGAGTAGCTAAAAGCTGAAATAAGGCTGCTCAGATGGGAGCTGGGAGGATGGTTTGGGAAGTCAGAGGAGCAGAGCAGTGGAGGGAAAGGCAGAGAGGTGGTGCCCGAGGGAGGAAATCAGGCAGGGGATGGGAGTGGGGAGGACCACCCAGTACACAGGAGTATCTCTCCCTCAGAGGGCCATGGAACCCAGGGTGGAGGAATGGCAAGTGATAAGGGGAAGGGGTGGGAATGTGAGAGTAGCATCAGAGGTGGGACATTCAGAAGGGGTGCCTTTATTGAATAGATTTGCACCACTGTCTGGAAGGAGAGAGAGGGCAGCAGGAGGTGCAGAAGGAGGTCAGGTTGAGCCGTAGCTGAGAGAAGGAGTACAGGGGAGGGGAGAGGGAACTAATCAGGGTGGGCAGGGAAGAGGAGGCAAGTAAAATGGAGTGGAGGATGGGGGAGGGAGAGAAAAAGAAAGGAAGAGGGGACGGAAAACTGAAAGCAGATACAGATAGTCAGAAGAGGAGGGGCAGAGTGGGAGATGGAGAAACAGTTAAGGGGATAAATTGTGGATCACCAGGGTGCAGAGGGAGCAGTTGTGGGGGGAAGCATCTAGTACCAAAGGTAAGAAAGGAAGGACAGGGAGCACGGGTGCAGGAGATGGAAGGGTGGCAATCATAGGTGACTCCATAATTAGGAGAATTCACTGGGGAAGGAAAGGGGACCCAAATGCAAGCAGGAGGGTGGTTTGTATGCCAAGGATGACAGCGGGGAAGGTGTGCCCAAGAATAAGGGAAATAGTAAGGGAGGTTGGAGGAAAACTTAATTTAGTTATACATTTGGGAACCAACGACCTAGCTGCGGAAGAGGTTGAGGTAGGCAAAGTAGGTTCAGGGAGTTAGGGAAGATCTGCAGGGAGGAAAAAAGTTCAGTGCCCTTCTCAGAGGTGATACCAGTTCCAAGGGCCAGCATAGCCAGGAAAAGAAGGGCAGAGGATTTTAATGACTGGCTGAGGAAATGGTGCAGGGAGGAGATGTTTATCTGTATTGGGGACTGGGAGGAGACTTGCTCAAACAAAGCACTCTTTTCACCAGACAGGCTACACTTCAGTAGGGAGGATCTGAGGGTACTCAGGGACAAACTGGGGGAATACATAACCACTACACTTAATTTAAACTACTGGGGGGGGCAGTGGGTGTGCAGACCCACAGACTCTGAGAGGAGGAGGTCAGTGAACCACCCCCTACAGTGATGGAAGAGGTCTGGAGGGAGGAGGTGGAAGGGGAAAGAGCACAGTTAGCAAAGGATGGAAGGGGTGAGGAACACATAACAAGGGTACGTGGAGGAGTGCACACAGAGGGGATAAATGTGAACAGAAGAATAGAGGGAAGAGAAGGAAGGTCAGATTCTAGGTGGACGGTGGTGTCTCTGAATGCGCAGAGTCTTGGAAACAAGATGGATGACTTGAAGGCACTATTAGCAGACAGGAGGGTGGACATAGCTGCAGTAACCGAGACTTGGGCATCATCACACCATAACTGGGATCTTGCAATCTCTGGATATAAACTATACAGGAGGGACAGGGTAGTTGGGAAGGGGGGAGGGGTGGCAGTTTATGTCAGGGAAGGAATAACTTGCACAAGGGAGGAGTTGGAGGAAGGGGAGGTGGAGGCATTATGGGTTCAATTAAGGTCCAATAGAGGGAGAAAGGTGAGGTTGGGGATGGTTTACAGACCACCCAATCAGGATGAGGGGGGGCAGGTAACTGAGCTCACAAATATTAGAAGCTGTGGGGGAAAGGAGAGGTGGTCATTGTAGGAGACTTCAACCTGCTCAAGGTGGACTGGAGCATAGGATCCACAACATGTGCTAGGAGTCAGGTGATCCTGGAAGGACTGCAGAGTGGGATCCTGACTCAGGGTGTCACAGAACCAACAAGAGTAGAGGCAATTCTTGATCTGGCGCACGCAAATGTGGTCCATGTACAGGAAATAATGATCAGGGAGCCCCTGGGTGAGAGTGATCATTGCACAGTGTGGTTCCAGGTGGATATGGGCAGGGAAAGCATCCTGACTAAGACCAAAATCTTGGATTTTAGGAGGGCAGACTTCAGAAAAATGGGCAAAGTCCAAAGGAGCCACCTGGCGGGCATCAGATATGGGCAAATATGGGGGTGGACCAAAGGTGGTCCATCATTAAGGAAGGAATACTGGTTGCCACAGATGAGTGCATTAGTCTCAGGGGGAAGAATACAAGGGCCAAAGCGCTCAGCTGGTTCAGTTCTGGGGTTGCCCAAGCAGTAAGGGAATAGAGGTTGGCTTATAGAAAATTCAGGAAGATCAAGAGAGAGGTGGATAGGGAAAATTACCTAAGGTTGGCTAGTGAGGCAAGTAAGGAAGTCCGGCGAGCAAAGGCACAGAAGGAGCTGCAGATAGCTGAAGGAATTAAGAAGGGGGAAAATGCTTTCTTTTGTTATATAAGTGAAAAAACGGACAAGAAGGAAGGGATTGTTAGACTTAAGAAAGGGAGGTGTGGGTGGAGGATAATGGGGGAAAAGCAGAGATACTAAATAAACACTTCTGTTCTGTCTTCACCAAGGAAAAGGATGGACCAGTGCCTTCAGGAGGGAAAAGAGGAGTGGGGGGAAGGGAACACAGATGTAGTGATAGAGGAGGATAGAGTGAGGGAGGAGCTGCTGGCATTGAAAGTGGACAAATCACCAGGCCCGGACAGATTGCATCCAATGGTACTAAAGGAACTTGCTGAGGAGCTGGCAGGGCCACTGGCAGACCTATTTAACAGTTCACTAGAGTCAGGCATGGTACCACAGGACTGGAAAACAGCATATGTAGTGCTCCCCCACAAAAGTGGTCCCAAGGATGACCCAGGGAATTACAGACCAGTCAATATGACCTCCATTGTAGGCAAGCTCATGGAGACCATACTAAAGGAAAGGTTGGTGGAATATCTAGAGGAGCATGGCCTCCTGAATGCGAGGCAGCATGTGTTCATGGGGGGGGAGATCATGTCATACGAATCTGATTGACTTCTTTGACTCTGTCACTAAGACAGTAGACAGGGGCCAAGTAGTAGACATCCTCTATCTTGATTTCAATAAGGCTTTTGACTGTGTGCCCCATAAAAGGTTGATCAGGAAGTTGGTGGTTCTCAGGGTTGGGGAAAAAATGGCCAAATGGGTGGAAAAACTGGCTGAGGGATAGAACCCAGAGGGTGGTTGTGGGGGAGAGTTATCAGGCACCAGAGAGGTAACCAATGGGGTCCCGCAGGGCTTTGTGCTGGGGCTGGTGTTGTTCAGAGTCTTCATCAAATGACATTGGGGATGACATTAAGGGCAAAATGTGCCTATTCATGGATGACACCAAGCTCTACGGGGAGAGTGGACACAGCTGAAGAGATACAGGACTTACAGGATGATCTGGAAAAGCTGGGGAGGTGGTCCAGGATCTGGCAGCTTGGCTTCAATGCCAAGAAATACAAAGTTATGCATATTAGAGCCAAGAATCCAATAGAGTGCTACCTGGGTGGAGTCCAAATATCTGCATCAGAGGAGGAGAAGGACCTGGGAGTGATCACTAGTGAGCTGAAGCACTCCACACAGTGCAAGAAAGCAGCAGCAAAGACAAACAAGATGCTGGGATGCATATCTAGGGGATCAGTAGTAGGAGAGAGGAGGTTATACTGCCCTTGCACAGGTCCCTGGTAAGGCCTCATCTAGCGTATGGGGTTCAGTACTGGTGCCCACACCTCAAAAAGGACATTAATCTGATGGAGAAGGTGCAGAGGAGGGCTACAAAGATGATAGTGGGTCAGCAGAGTAAGGCATATGAGGGGAGGTTGAGGGCACTGAACATGTACTCCCTGGAAGACAGGAGAGAGAAAGGGGATGTGATTGGGATCTTCAAGTTCTTAAAAGGGATAAATAAGGTGGATAAGGAGAGTCTCTTTAAGCTGAGTGGCAACCATAACACGAGGGGGCACATTCTTAACCTGGAGGGCGGGAGGTTTAGGAGGGAGGTCAGGAAGCACTTCTTCACAGAGAGAGTGGTGGACAATTGGAATGCACTGCCAGAAGAGGTGATCTCATTGAAGACAGTGGGCAGCTTTAAGAGAGGCTGGGATAGGCATGGGGGAAGGTAAGGATCATGGATTGGGAGGATAGGAGGAGTGGGAAGGAGGTCAGAGACAGTAGCTCAAGCTGTGTACCCGGCAATATGAGCAGACTAGATAGACCAAATGGCCTTCTTCTGCTGGCTTCTTCATATATTCATATGTATGTTTATATGTTTTGCATATGGAAAATCATTTTTTGATCTGCCCAGATTTTGTTTTTTTAGTTAGCAAGAGAAAGAAAACACGTAAAAATGAATGGATTTAAAAACAAACAAACATCAGAACCTAGCTAAACCAGACTTGTTTAGCTATATTCTGATGTTTGTTTTTTAAAATTATGTAAAGAAATATCTTTTCTGATCACCCCAAATCTCGGGTGCCCACATTAACAAGAGGAGCGCTTTCCCCGCATTCTCTGTATGAGAACAGCAGGGTTTTCTTGACTTCAGCAGCCACAGCTGGAGCTCCTGCTGCTGGCTGCAGTTTGAGCTGTGAGATACCATTTCCCTGGTGTATGATGGTGCCCCCCTTATAGACACACACACTCGATTGCCTCCTCGAGAATGATGTTGGTCTGGTGTCTAGTGGCACCTCCCACCTTTGATCACTGTCCGCTTCATAATTTGAAATGTCCCTGATGTCTAGTGGCACCTCCCCACCCACCAATCATTGTCTCCCTAAATAAATAAAATCCCTGGTGTCTAGTGGCACTCCCACCCACTGATCGCCATCCCCCTTATCATATTATATATTCTCTGGTGTCTAGTGGCAGCTGCCACCTGCAAATCCCTGTCCCTGTTATCATTTTATATAATCCCTGGTGGCTAGTGGCAGCCCCACCCACCCGATCACCCTCGCAGATTTCTCTGATGTCTAGTGGCACCCCCCACCCACCAATTGCTGTTCCTGTTAAAGAAATATACATTCCCTGGTGTCTGGTGGCACCCTCACCCTCCCATTTCAGGTAAAGCTCTGAAAGGAGGAAAACAGTCCCGCAATGATTTGTTTCAAAAACCTGTAAAAGAAAAAAAAGTCCCTTGCTGATCAGCCACTCCCACCCCCACCTCCCACTCAGCACCCACCACCCCACACCCCCAGTACACCCCCACACACCCTCACTCACACGAACAGGTCCCATGTTTGAGATCCAGTTTCCAATCGATGACACGTCTTGTTGCTGGAACCAGCAACTGCAATGTGAGAAACTAAAATAAATGTGGTTCAATGTATTTCAATGGGGTTTTCAGCTTTTATCCATAACTCAGACATTTAATAAGATTTAAATCCCAAATTTTCAACATGGCCTTTTGGGGACCCCACCTCATGAACACTATGACTGTCATTATGCAACTCCTGCCCGAAAAGTGATTTCACAGTCACTTGACTAAGTCACCTTTTGGGCAGGATTTGTTATTTTTTTCTGACCTTGTTCATGAAGTGAGGTTATAAGAAGGTTATGTTGAAAATTTGGGGTCAAAATCATTAAAAATGGCAAAGTTATGACCATTCATTGCAATTTCACTACGCATGCTTGTAACTTTGGAAATGTTAAATATTTTGACCCCAGATTTTCAACATGGCCTTCTTATTAACCCACCTCATGTTTGTCACAGCTGTCATTTTTCAAATCCTGGCCAAAATGCATTTTCACACGTGTGGTGCAGGATGGCATTGCAGCTGCACAGAATTAAGATTTACTGGGGATTGTAAAATTGTCTGTACAAGGTACATTAATTTCTCCGCTTTCTTCTGACCACTTATGCCCTTTATATAGCCGTAACTATTTTTTTCTCTTGATCACCTGAAAAATTACACATCACTGATTCTATCAATTACAGGTGGGTCCGGAAGGTTCTTAAATTCTTAAATTGTTAAATTGTTGAGCTAGTAGTTGAATTCATCATTTGCTTAAAAGAAACAAGAAATATGCTTGAACTGGCTTCCTCTCTTTCTCTCTTACCACTCTGCTGAGAGCCCTGTAGTGGGCAGCGGCTAAGAGAGTGAGCCTCCATAATTACAGAATTCAGCTCCGCTCGTCTGAGCTTATGTTGATGATAAATAAATAAAAAATAAAATAAAAAAAAGAAAGATTTCTAGTCTCTCTCTCTCTTTCTCTCCCTGCTCCACAGAACTTGTCAGCATTAAATTATTTTTGAATCGGAACTGTGTTGTCCATTTTTATTTTGGCACACTGTCATGAAGTCTGCATTTAATTTGACTCAAGTGACATCTCAAAATGAAAGAGGCATCTAATAATACATAAAGTCAGACTTGATCATATTGTCAGAGCCAAATAAGGGAGAACTTAGTATATGTAGGGTGGGAAGGGGAGTCTTCGATTCTGCGTTTTACTCAAAGACAAACATATTACAGATCTCCTGTTCAAACCCAATCTTCTACCTAATACAGTTACTTAACCAATAACCAAATGTAAGAGGAAAAAGGAAAAAATAGGGTGGGTAGTGAAAAAAATTAAAAAGGTTGTGATAAGAGTTGGGGTTGATGCAGGGAAGGATAACATCCTAAGCAATTATTTCAGTTCTGTCTTTGCAAAGGAGACAGGCAGCAATGGCTTGGCAATGTGATGAAGAGAAGGCTAACATCTTGAAAAAATAGGGAATTTGCTGCTGCTTTTTAACTTTTTGTAATAAATATATTTTTAAATGAGACTGTCTTGAGTCATGTTGATCAGTTTGCTGTGATGCTCAGCTCTCTTTGTTACAAACTGTTTTCTACTTTTGGCTGAGGCTCCAGTGCCTGTCTCTTTGCAGCCACCAGATATTTAGATCTTGAAAAAATACTTGAATTCAGTCTTCATGAACAAAATAGGGGGCTGTTGCCAGACAGTGGAGAGCATTTTAAAGGTCCCAGGACTGCTGCATTTTTCATCCAGGTAGGAGAGCATGGGCATGCATGCCACTTGCCTTTCCCAAAGGTCTCTGCTCCAGTTGTCCTGGGATGACCAGCATAGGACCCGATCACCAACATACCAAGCGACTACCTCATTGCTCAGTGCCATGAAGCCAACTGTAAATATTTTTTTAATCCTTCTAATGACATGATTTAGCACCTTCAGTTTTGTATCCACAGCCCATGTCCACGGTAGATAAACTGATCTGATCTGCTGTCTTCATAGGGAAAGCCTACTGGCTTCTGTATATCTAAAACAGACAGGTGGGCAATGCAGCAAGGTAAGGGTCCAAAAGCAGAACAGTACTCACATGTCTGCAGATGACTCAGCTCCACAGACACCTCTGCACAAAAGCAGCAACGCTAAATGTTACGGTCAGTGGATAAACACTTTATTTTGGAAAAAATAACAAAAACTGACAGCAGAAATATAAAAACGCTCACTCTCTCCATGACCAAATGGTTCTGTGCTCACTGGCATTACCCTTTCTCAAGCGCAAAAATGTTTGACCATGGAGGGAGGAGGCATTGTTAGCATTCTGCTGTCAGCTTTTGTTATTTTTTCTAACTGAAGTGTTCATCCACAGACTGCAACAATTAGCGTGGCTATTTTTATGGAATTATGTCTGTGGAGCCATGCTGTCTACTGGTTTCTTTGGAATAACATAAAGTGAGACCATGGTAATTAAGCACACTGCTCTGTGATTAAGGGCTTTCTAGTTATCAATGAATTCATGAGGACAAAGCTTACAATATTTACTATCACATTTTTTTTCTCGTGATCTTGATCAATTGACTCAGGAGTGCTGATTAACTGCTATTGTTTAACAAAGCCAGAAGGCTAAAACTAGCTGCAGTATGAAGACTTATTGCTCTGGACATAGCAGTACTTTCAGTGGTAAGTCCTCATAGTACAACAAGATGCCATTCTCTTGAAATGGTTTACTTTATAATGAATTAAAATCAGCTTTGTCTGCTTTGCTGCTCAGCAATACAGGCTCACTTTCATTTCATTTGTATCCACAGCCCGTGTCCACTGTAGATAAACTCATTTGATCTGCTATCATTATAGGGAAAGCTTGCCAGCTTCTTTATATCTAAAACAGACAGGTGGGCCATGTAGCAAGGTACGGGGCAAAAAGCAGAACAGTACTCACAAGTCTGCAGATGGCTCAGCTCCACGAACAGCACTGCACAAAAGTAGCAATGCTAAATGTTGCAGTCAGTTGATAAACACTTTATTTAGGAAAAAATAACAAAAGCTGACAGCAGAAATGTAACAACACCCCCGTGACCAAACATTTTTGTGCTCACTAGCATTGCCCTTTCTCAAGCACGAATGAAAAAAAAACTGTTTAGAGACTTCAGCTCTTCTACTCGTCAATATTGCTTAAATGTTTAAAAATCACTATTGTTGGGCACTGCTGAGCACACTTGCTGAGTATAGGTGTTTCACATCGGCTCTATAGCATGGTGTGCTTTAAACAAACTACTTTTATTCTACCAAGAATATTTAACAACAAAAAAACAAACAAAAAAAACTACCAATAAGTACATTGATCAATAGAGCTCACCATCCAGACACAAAACATTTGGTGCAGTGCAGGCACAGTTGAAAAGCCTTAGTGTAACACATTTCCTTATGCCAGCAGGACTTTGCATTTTCTATGGATGTAAACTTGGTCTGCCACCTGGCATCTGCCTCTTGTAAAAAAACATTTCAAGTCATTGAGATGTTTACTATAGTGGCATCAACTATCTATACAATAATCTCCCCCCACCCAGCCAGTACTTCCAAAGTGTAAAGCTTCAATAATCAGGTTTCTTCTTCCTCCAGATTGGCATGCTCCTCAACCCTATGTGCCTCAAACTCTCATTTTTAAAGCATTTTTCAGCTTTCTAAACAGCCTCCAAAAGCATCCTTATACTTGGCCTCCACTGAAAATGCAAAGTCCTGCAGGCATAAGGAGATGTGTTACACTAAGGCTTTTCAATTGTGCCTGCACTACATCAAATGTTTTGTGTCTGTACTTAGTTTTTTTTTTTTTTGCTAAATTTTCCTGGTAGAATAAAAGTAAAGTTGTTTGTTTAAAGAAGCCATGTTAGAGAGCCGAGGTGAGACACTGTATACTCAGCAAGTGTGCTCAGCAGTGCCTAAGGACAGTGATTTTTAGGCATTTAAGCAATTTAGCAAGTAGAAGAGATGAGTTCTCAAAACATTAAAAATGTATTTTTAAAATAAAAAAATGCATGCTTTTCTCTGTAACAGTGTTCACTTTCATTGCAAGGGAGTGGCAATGATGAAAGAGGACTGCTGCACAGCGATCAAATATTGTAGGTGGTTAGTCACCAGTGTCTCAAATAATGGGCCCTATGCACTATTATGTGGCATGGCTATGTGCTGCATATCTGTGGCATGTGGCCATTCTGCACCCTTTGTGCCTCCTGCTCTGAATTCATTAATTGGGGTGTGCAGCCCCTAGGCACCTGATCCCCTGGCCATGCAGATAGCAACATGCCAGGGGTGGGGGGGCATGTCTGCACTTTGCACCATGCACTAAGGCATGCAGTGTGACACACGGGGGGGGGTGCAGAGGAGGAGGATTGGATACACCAGGGGGGACCCTGCCATAATGACCATATGCAGCCATACCCACACACCCACAGGGTCCCCCCAGCATGGCAACCGGACTTCAGCACCTGCACACCAACACATGGAGCCCCCTGTCCCTGCAGCCTGGAGACCCCCCCACAGGTGTATGCCTCATCCCCAGTGCAGATGGTGGGTGAGGTGTCCATTGGGCATTGCTGCTGGCTGCCCATGTACGTGGCACCTCCTGCCAGGTCTTGGGGGTGGTGTGCTCTGTGTGGCAGGAGGGGGCATTGAGTATGTGTGCAATGTCCTGGAGACAGTGCCCCACTGTGTGCAGGGGGTACAGCTGGGAATGGGGCCCCTGCTGTATTCATGGGCAGCAGGTGGGAATCAGGGGTCTGGGGTGGGTGCTGCCCCATGCTGGGTGGGGGGGCAACAATGCTCTGTCCGGTGGGGGATGTCTCCAGGGTAGGTGTGGTGGGGGCTGTACCACTGCCGCCAGCCACCCGCACAATCTGCAGGTGCATCATTGTCTCCATTCTTGCCCAATGCACATTCACAGTCCGGCACCTGTCCTGCATGGGGGATCCACTCTGGGTTCCAGCCGGACCATTGGATTGGCCACCTACCTGGAACCACTACTCCATCCCTATCCACCCCACATGAACCTGCACACTGGGTGGGTGGGGCCATGGACAGGTGGCCAGTATTTGTGCATGCCACCGGTGCACACCTGTCCACAGGTGCAGAGGTCTGTGGGCAGGATACATGCCTCTGGCGCGTACTTCCCACCCCTATGTGCATAGGGGTCACTGTTATTGATTCCCCACCTAGTTTAAAACAGAAAGAATTGGTGTTGAAGATGGGAGTTTGTGGGTGGGTGGTAACACACAGAGAAGAAAGAAAGTAGTATACAGTGCAATGCACTGTACTGGCATCTGGCCGGGTGCTTGGGAACTATTCATGGTGCCACTGGCCTTTCAACACATTATCCTTAACTTCACAGTATGTGAATGTAATATTTTAGGAGAAAAAAAAACATTTTAGAGAACTCAGCTGTTCTACTTGCCAATATTGCTTAAATTGCTTAAAGAGCAGTGAGCCGCCCTTTTCCTGGTGTCTAGTGCCCCCATTGCTGTCATTTTATGTATGTAATGTTGTGGGTGGGGGATTTGACATAGCAGCTTTTAATTCATGCAATATTTAGCAGCCAGTGCCGGGCATTTGTAATAAATGCTAAATGGGTCACACACCCTACATCACATATGCCACCCATTTCCTTATGAGTGTGTGCAATGGATTTATTTTTCAGATGACACGCACAGGGTTTTTCAGAGCAGGTGTTTTCAAAAAAGTGGGAGTTACTGCCATGGTTTAGTAACAGTTTTGTATATGCAGTGTGGTTGTTCCAACTTCCAACACATACATCCCGAAAAAAAAAATTAGAAAATTTTTCTCTAACCTGATGATTCAAATAATGTAAAAAGACAATCCTTTCCAAGATTTATGTGTAGAAAGGGAAAATCCAAGTGTAATTATATAGTTGTGAGAGACAGCAATAACATGGTTCTTTCTGTAGTGCAGCACAATCAGGTTCCATTCTTCATTCGATCTTTACTTGAATGAGCACCCAGGGGGCACATGCACTGACCGAGACCAAGATGATCACTTAATAGCTAAGCTCTTCAGCCCTATTTAGAAATCATACACAATCCACCCAATAAAATGCTGCATCGGGGCTAGTACCGCAGCACATAGAAAAGTACTCTTTACCCACTGCTAAATGCTACATAGAAGTTGACGACAGAAAAGGACTGCAAGGCCCATCCAGTCTGCCCATTTCTTTTTCTACCTTATAAATGTGCCATTGGCTTTTGCTCTGTCAATGGTCTATCTATTCATACTCATCTGTATTGCTCCCTTATGCCTATCCCGTGCCTGTTTGAAGCCCTGCACTGCATTCGTATCCACCACTTCCTGAGGTAGGCCGTTCCATGCATCCACCACCCTTTCTGTGAAAAAAAAATTCCTCACATTACCCCTTAATCGGCCTCCCTCTGTTCTCATGCTGTGTCCTCTTGTCCTGCTATTTTTCTTATATTGAAACATGTTAGACTCTTTCACCTTGTTAATGCCCTTAAGGTGTTTGAATGTTTTGATCATATCATCTCTCTCCCTTCTTTGCTCTAGGGTATGCATATTGAGCTCCATTAATCTGTCCTCATATGTTTTCTGATGCAGTCCCTGAACCATTTTGGCTGCCCTTCTCTGGACTGCCTCAATTTGGTTAATGTCCTTGTGCAGGTGTGGCCTCCAGTACTGTACGCAGTACTCCAGATGGGGCCTAACCAGTGTCTTGTAAAGAGGGATTATTACCTCCCTCTTCTGACTTGTGATACCCCTACTAATACACCCCAACATCCCCCTAGCCTTACCTACTGCTTTAGTGGTCTGCTTGGATGATTTCAGGTCATCGGTGATGATAATGCACAAGTTTCTTTCTTCCCTTGTGACTGTCAGCAACTCCCCTCCCAGCCTATAGGTGGCTTCAGGGTTTCTCTTCCCTATGTGCATGATCTTGCACTTCTTTGCATTAAACCCTGGTTGCCACTCTTCTGACCATTTTGCCAGTTTATCCAGATCTCTTCTCATTCTGCCCACCCCATCTGGATCATCTACTCTGTTGCAGATCTTGGTGTCATCTGCAAGCAGACAAACCTTACCTTCCAGTCCATCTGCAATGTCACTAATGCTACCTTCCATGTTTGTTTTGTTCATACAAAGAATACAAATCGGCATGGTAAACTACTAGGTTTATCTCAGAAGATAGGTGAATTGCAACCACAGCCATGCTGAACCCCCTGATGGCTGCCAATGATCTAGCAGAGAGGCAACAACAGAGTGGGGGACATGAAAATTCTGACCTTAACTGTTATATGTGGACTTTTCATCTGTTTGTCCCTCTGTGTAACATGTTTTCTCACCCCAGTATAGGATGATTTTTGTATTTAATCTGTTTGATTTGCCTTAATCTCATGATTTTTAGTGCAGCTCATCAAATCTGTTATCAGTTTGATTGCACTTTTTATATTATATTGGATGAAAACATTTCTAGACACATTTCCAAAGAATAATGATAAGGCAGAATAATATTTAAATATCTGCGGACTGTGTAGAAACAGGTAACCTTGTCAGGTCATGCTACTTTGCAACTTTATGCCCAGGCACCTGATTGTGCTGTTTTAATTTTGCACTGAGAAATAAATACTACTAAAAAAAACAATGTTTGAATTTCAAAGACTGGTGACTTCCACTAACTGAGGCCATAATGCCCCTTGGGAGCAGAGTTCCTAGCAGCCACATTGACTATAGGCACCTGAGGCCATAGTGGTGATGTCCCATAGTTTGGTAACAGGTCTGATGCCATGGCCCCCATCAGAAAGAAAACACAAAACAAGTGAAGTTGTATTTTTGTTTTTTTTGGCGAGAGGGCAGTGAGGTTAATCATAGGGTGCCCCAGGTTTGCTCTCCTGTCTGTCTGTCTGTCTGTCTGTCTCTGTCTTTATCAGTTGGCTAGGCAGAAGGGTGGACCTTCACCCTCCCACCCCTACTGCTTCCCTCTGACATTCCAGCACTCCTTCAAACACATATCGCCACTATCATCAACCACTAGATCCCCTTAGCCCCAATCCATTTAGCTATATTCTGTTTTTTTTTTGTTTGTTTTTTTGGCATATGAACTCCCCAGAAATACCTTTTCTGGGCACCCAATACACAGGGTGCCCAGCTTAATAAGAAATGCCCTTGGCCCCTGTTCTCCATATAAGAACACTGGGATTTGATTCAACAACAGACAAGGCCATTTGGTGTTGTTTCACCTGGCAGACTATTATTATGCAAACGAGGGTGGATTGTAGCTTTAATTTCATTTTAATTTATTTGTTTCACTAAGGAAGGGCTCCATTGAGCAAGCTAATTTCTTCCACATTCAGCTGAAATCAGGATTTGTTTGCAAAGCTTGGAGCTATAAGTATAAAAAAAAAGTTCTCTGGCTCTTATTGACTGCGACAGGGAAATCAACAGGTTTGTTTGGATCGAACTGACCACCAGAGACAGGAAGAGCAAGATTAATTCCCCCCCTCCCTCAGTGTTTTCTTTTTTTTTTGTAAATCCTCAGATCTTCTGAAGCCTTTCATTGCAGTTGCCACAGATCCACCACTAAATTAAGCAATGTCAAGGAACAGGGATGTTTAAATACCTTTGCTACAGGTAACACAAGAAAGTATGGCATAGTGCATAAAAACTAAAGTTGAAGTTAAAAAAAAATTTTTCCACAGTATGAGGCATAAAAGCAAGGGCAGCTCTTTTATCTCAGCTGGCAATCAGGGACCCACTCCCTGACTTTCTAGAGCAAACAGTAACAAAAACGCAAACCTTAACTGCAATAAAGGGAGCCTAAAGACAACCGTTCACAAGTTTGCAGCGTCAATCCTGCACCTTAAAAAAATCGGACCTGCATGGGAAAGACTACTAAAATATTTACAGTAATTGAACACTAAACAAATGTTAAAAATACAGCAGAAAACTAAGACCCACTCATCTCTGTATCCTCCAGTAACCAAGAAAAATGTGTTTAACCTGTATATATCATACAGTATCATAGAACTTGTCGGCAGAAAAGGACCCCTTGGCCCGTCCAGTCTGCCCCTTCCCACCCATTATTCCTCCCTCCTCCCACTGAAAGCACTCATTCCACCATCCTGCAACCCCATGTGCCTGTCCCATGTTCTCTTGAAACCCGACTCTGTTTCAGTCCCCAACACCTCCTCTGGAAGCCTGTTCCATGCTTCCACCACTCTCTCAGTGAAGAACTGTCCCCTCACATTGCCTCTGTAGTCCCCCCCTGTAGTCTCAAACCATGCCCCCAAGTTTTAGTACCTTCCTTCCTGTGAAATAGACCCCCTGAGCATGCCTTGTTTATCTCTTTGACATATTTAAATGTCTCTATCATGTCCTCTCTCTCTCTCTCTCTCTCTCCCTCCCTTCTAGTCTCCAGTATGTATAGCCCCAGTTCCCTACATCTTTGTTCATACGGTTTGTGCTTCATAGCCTGCATCATCTTAGTCACTGTTCTCCGAACCCTTTCAATCATATCTATGTCTTTATGCAGGTAAATTATTTAGTTACCTTTTTAATATATCTAAGCAAGTGTATGGCTATGCTTTCCACTGTACTGTGTTGTAAGCAGCTTGCACTGGGATTCTGACTGTCTGGATCATAAGTCTGTTGCATAACTGATGTTCACTTTTTTCCTGTTTGCAAACTGTACCCAAAAACAGAATGAAATCTTTTCTCGGCAGCATATTAGATTTAATGCCCCTGTAGATCATGACCCAATGGGATGGACCCCCCCAATTGATAGCCATAGCACCTGCTTTCTGATCCCTCTAACAGTGGGGGGGGAGCTGTTTTCATTTCCATCTCCCGTCTAGTCAGAATCTACAGAGTATTTGAATCTAATATGCTTCTAAGAAAATATTTAATTTGGTGTCTTGTCTTGTCTTGGGTGCAGATTGCAAAAATAGAAAAAAAGACTATTACTGTAGCTCTGCACCAGGCTGGGGATCCAAACAATGCTGTTTCCAGCGCAGGCTGCTTAGAATGCAAAACAGTGCACAGCAGAGTCGGGCACTTGCTTAAATATAGTTTACAGGATTCCATGCTCATTCAGGCAAAAATTAATATTGATACAAGCTCAGTGGCTGGAACCACAACTCCTCTGTTGGCAGTCCAGCACATCTCTTCAACTTTTACGACACTATTCCACCTAATATAGGGGGCAAGCTAAATGCAGTGAAGTTGAATTGTCCCATTTCACAGCATCTGAAGTTTGGCAAAGCAGCTTGATTAATGCTTGCAAACATACAAAGAACAAAACCCCAAAACAATTGAAAGTGAAGCTGGACCCAGAAAAATATTTAGTGCCGCAGGCTAACATGTGCAAATTTCATGTCCCTGTGAACCCCCTGCTAAAGCATTCCTTACTTGTTCTAGATAGTGAAATGACAAGATGCACTCAATTAAAACTCTCTGCCCAAGAAAAGGGTACCAAATGAAAAGCACAACCTAAACGTGGTTTGGGGGATACAGGTATATAATGGCTACTTAGAAGGCTGTGGGCTACAGTGAGAGCAGTGAGTCACACTTTTACTGGTGTCTAATGGTATTCCCCAGTCTCCCATTGCTGTCTCCATGTGTCTATATGTTTGCCTGGTGTCTGGTGGCCCCCACCTCTCTGATCGCCATGTACCCCTGACCCCTCTGCTCAATATTCCTGTCCCTTTTAAGTTTACCTGGTGTCTAGAGGCATTCCTCCATCCTCCGATTGCCTTACTCTCTATATATGAATGTTTCTCTGGTGTCTAGTGGTATCCTCCCCCCAACCCCCACTCACCCACGGTCCACTCTGATCATCCTTTCTTTATCGTATATCTGTTACTTTTATATAAAAACAGTGAGTATAAATCTCATTGCTGACTGAGAAATTAGTAAATGATTGAAATGAGTTGTTCGAGCTTCACTATCAAATGACCAATTAGATAGTTGCAAGCTTGGAACATGGCTTCAGTTGTAACTTCTATGAAGGTATCTATTTAAGGGGCTGAAACTCAGAATCCCGAAACTGATGGGACTGAGTTCAGTCTCCCGACATATTTAGATACCTGACAGGAGGAAGCCGATGCTGACAGGGGTACGGTAGCAGATGTGACAAACCACTACCCTATCTCTAGCGAGGCATAACAAGGAAGCAAAAAATGTGGACACTGGCCAAACTGCTCCTGTGGCGTGGAGGTCTAATGCAGTAGCAGCTTAGCTAGCATGGTCTGGTGGACCTGGGTTCTGTTCCTGGTAACCACTAATTTTGTTGCACACTATTCCACCCCCATAACTTTTTTTTTAACTTTAAGGTCCACACCTCCTCGAAGCTGGTTATTTAAGTTACGGGGGTGTGGGTGTGGGGGGAGGGCATTTACTTTTCAGTACCTTGCGGTCTTATGGAATTCAATATCCTGAACTTGGTCTTGTAGCGTTCGCGATACTGAATTTCTAGATTTCAAAATATATCCTCTGTGAAGATAGCCAAGTTATTTCCAGTGTTTTATTGTGTATGTTGGCACTTATCAAAGCACGGTATTGATCTCCTTGAAGGGAAAAGTACCAGTGAAAGTCTGAAAATCATGCACAGAGCTAAGAAGCTGAAGCCAAGTTACAAGCTTGCACTTGTCTGATTGGTGGTTTGGCAGCACAGCTCAAAGAACTCTTTCATTAAAATCATTTACTAGTTTCTCAGTGAGCAATGAGATATTTACTCACTGTTTTCTATATAAAAGTAACAAATACATGAAAAAGGAAGGAGTTTCATTTTAATTTTTAGTGGTTTCGTGGAATTTCTGGGAACAATTTCTACCCCCCCATATCTTTTCATTGATGGAGAAAGTTAAGAGACATGTCCACATAAATAGTGAAAGGAAGGATATTTATCTATCTATCTATCTGTCTGTCTGTCTATCTATCTATTTATCTGTATATCTACTGGATCTATCTATCTACTTGTATTATCTTCTTTCTTGTCTGGAGGGGAAAAATCACGATCTTTGTCTATAGAAGCAGGCCAGTGCTGAAGCCTCATAGACATTCATACTCTTCAGAAATAAAGCATTGCTCTTAGTAGGAAAAAAACAAACAAAAAAACTTTTGAATGAGATTTGTTTGGAAGGCATCCTCTCCCCTCCATATGCTACTGGGAAGCACTGCATCTTTACGAATCGCTGACAGTTATTTGGGCAGGGCCTGTTTGCAGGTCTTACTTCTATGGCAAACCAGTAGATCGGATCGCTTCATGATTGTTCACAGTACAATGTTACCACCAAATAAAACTATAAGTCACCTGGAATCTTTTATAGCGAAAAAAAAGGTCACATTTCTTTGCCCAGTTTCATTGCACTGCTACTTTAAGAACTGCTACCAGTTTTCATTCAAGAAAAATACTCATATATGTTTGGACATATTCTCACTCTGGACATATGCAACCTGGCTTCTGAGTTATGCTTTCTCTAGCTGTTGTTGAGTCTTGGATTTGTTTCAGATTTGAAAAAGAATTACTGCTAAAATAATTTTGTTCATTTTTTTCTGGAAAAAACAAGCAAACAAACAAACAAAAACAAGAAAATACATCCAACTATAGAATACAGATGGGGGTGGGGGGTGGCATTGTACACCTTTGCTGGCAATACATTCAGAATTTACTGATGTTGTGTTTAAAGCTTGGTGTATTGTTGGTTTAACCAGTGCAGCTACAATCATGAACTAAACGAATATTTGCAAAGTTTAAAATAATAATACCGGCCATATTAAGTTATGGAGTAACAACATAAATGCACCCCAAAACATACAGTTCTACTCATAATGTCACATGTCAGAAAGTAATACACTGCATTTAGTACTGTATATGTTCTTGCACGTTTATGTAGTTAACAACATTTGTTACCTATAGCGATGGCTCATTTCATCACAGGGAGCCAAAGATATTAAGGTACAGAGTTAAAGGTTTAACATTGAATAGGCTACTCAACCCAAATAATACTGTTTGATATTAATTGATCCAATAGGAATG
Source organism: Neoceratodus forsteri (assembly GCA_016271365.2). Classification (NCBI taxonomy): domain Eukaryota; kingdom Metazoa; phylum Chordata; order Ceratodontiformes; family Ceratodontidae; genus Neoceratodus; species Neoceratodus forsteri. The sequence goes on along the minus strand of CM057450.1, from coordinate 632,256,105 downwards.
GATTACTTTAAGGATGTATAGTATCGTACACTACTACTGTTGATTCTATTGCTTGGACTGTTGTTGTCCCGGGTAGTGCCTGAAAATAGTCATTTTATGGCTAGTGCATCTACCCAGTTAACAAAAACGAAATAAATAAAAATAAATATTGTTTTTAACAATATTTGTTTTTACGGTACATTGTAGGTTATTTGTTTTGTTTGATAAATTGTAAAGAGCAAATGGTCAAACAATGAACTAAGCTGATTAAAAAATTTAAATGTCATGCCCTGGTGTCTAGCCCCCCCCAACGATCACCATCCCCGTTATGTTTTTTTTTATTTCCTGGTGTCCAGTGGCACCCCACACACCCTCCAATCACTGCCCCCTTTATTTCCATTTTATTCCCTGGTGTCTAGTGGCAACCCCCACCATCCAATTTCAGGCACAACCCTGAAATGAAAAAAAAAAAAGGCCCGTCAATGATTGTTTTTCAAGACCTGTAAAAAAAGAAAATGGTCCCTCATCGATCACCCCCCCATCCCCACCTCCCACTCAGCACCCACCACCCCACAACCTCCAGTACACCACCACACACCCTCACTCACTGAACAGGTCCCAGGTTCGAGATCCATTCTCTGACTGAAGACATAACTTGCTGTTGGAACCGACGACTGCAATAAGAAAAACTAAAGTAAATTAGGTTCAATGTATTTCAATGGGGTTTCAACTTTATTGCATAACTTTGCCATTTTCTGCCATTTTGACCCCAGATTTTCAACATGGCCTTTTGGGGACCCTGCCCCATGAACAATATTACTATCATTATGCAACTCTTGCCAGAAAGGTGATTTCACAGTCACTTAATGAATTCGCCTTATGGGTGAGATCTGACAATTGTTCCCACCCTTGTTCATGAGGAGGGGTCATAAGAAGGCTATGTTGAAAATTTAGGGATAGAATATGTAAAAATGGCTAAGTTATGACCAGTTGTTGCATTTTCAGTATGCATGCTCATAACTTTGGAAATTTTAAACATTTTGACCCCATATTGTCAACATAGCCTTCTTATTACCCCACCTCATGTATGTGACAGCTGTCATTTTTCAAATACTGCCCAAAATGTGTTTTCACACCTGTGTTGCAGTTGCATGGAATTACTAATTTGGTGGGGATATGAAAATTTTCTGTACCGGGTACATGAGGTGGGGTCATAAGATGACTATGCTGACAATTTGTTCACTGTTGTCCTATAGATGTAAGCTACATACATATACTCATCTATGGAGGGGTGGGCACGCAAGGCCCTAGGATACGATTATACTATCTCAAAAAGTAAGGAAGTAAATTGCAAAAAACTGCATTAATGCTCTACTTAGGGTTACATCCATAAAAGGGGGGAAATGTGACTTTAGAGTTTCCAAACCTAACACCCCACCCCTTGCTGCACACACCAACAGGCATCGGGGGTGTGTCTTGGGGTTGTCAGCCTCAACACTCACCCCATTGTCCTATACTGTATCCATCTCAGCTTATTTACTTATGGAATAGGGTGAGCGTTAGGGCTTACAACCCCAAGGCACACCCATGATGCCTGTTGGTGTGCGCAGCATTGGTGTGGGGTGTTAGGTTTGGAAACCCTAAAGCCACATTTCCCTACTTTTGGGGCTGTAACCCTAACTAGAGCATTAACACAGTTTTTTGCATGCTATATATATATCTGTGTGTGTGTGTGTGTAGATAGTACATGGATGAATTAATCAAATCAGTTAACTGCTACCACTTAATTAACAACCTACTGTATGAACACAGTAATTACAGATTAACACATAACAGACTACAAAGCATCCCATTACAACCTTATTAACACATGTAGCAGCCACCTTACTAACACATGTAACAACTCCCTTATCAGCAGTAACAGCCACCATAAACTTTTCAAAAAGTCTCACAGATAGAGCCTCCAAAAATCTGCATAAATACAGTCTACCTACAAAAACTGCCCTAGCCTAAAACTCCTATCACCACCCAGCACCTCCCTGCAACCACACTCACCAAACAGCCATGAGCCATGAATTCCAGCGCTCTCTTACAGGTAAGCCTTCAGTGCTGCTGCTACCTTTTCCATGCTACCACCACCTTCATGGTGATGCTGTTGGCCCTATGATGCTGTGGATTACATATTTACGCCATGCTGCTCCTAAGCATTGCCCTGAATGTGAATGTAAAGGCTGAACTTCTGCCAGACCACAGACACCACAATGCCTCCGAGCTCCATGCTGAATACAGTCCTAAGGCACAAACCACTGCAAATACATCTCCTTTTATAGGAAGGCCCTACATGATGAAAAAACCCTAGGGGCACACATCCTATCGTACCAAAAATGTCACTACACAATGGAAACAAAAGTATGACAAATACTCACAAAGGCAGAACAAGAAAATGTTCACAAAAGTGATCTTAAGTTAAACAACAAACCATCCACAAATATTATATATAATAAATGGTAGCAAGTATGCTACAGGAATATCTACCATCTTGGGGGGCTAATTAGCTCAGTAGATTCACTCACCCTTTTGGGCTTGTGGATTATTGGCTAATTAACCCCCTAAATGGTATATTTCTCAATACAGCATTATAACCCATCATTTATTCTTTGTCTCTCTCTCTCTTATAGGGGTGCAGTATCACTCCATAGTTAGGGTTGAGAAGGGTGTTTAATGTTAACCCCCTAACTTTGCACCTTAAAAGCTTCTCCTCCTTTCACCAGAATTGCATAAAAGTTTGCATGCACTGTCTGGGGCAAGGTCTCTTGATCTGGCAAATTTGGTGCTGGTTGTATGTCTGGATGCCAAGATCTGGATACTGAAAAAAGTGGAAAAATTTTGTTTTATTCCATGTTTTGTTGATCTCATCTATAGCCCAGATGGTTTGGAATTTTGTTCTGAAAATTTCAGGGTAGAAATAGCTTGCCCTAGAATGGTGCCTTTTATTGGCCTGTGAAAAAAATATTAATCCATTCTTGAGTCATAAGGATTTGAAATTTTGGTTCTGAGCATGCTTAGTAGGGTCCTTCTCTTAAGCAGTATGTTTGATTTGAAAGAAGAACTTGGACTTAGTCTTATTCTAACAAAAGAAGAATCTTCTTTTGAGAGCTGAAATTCTTCTTTTGTGAGAAAAATTATTCTTTTGTATGGCATCCATCTTGTTTTTATTGAAAAAAAAATTGAAAGCCCATAAAAATGATGCCCTGGAGAGAAACAAACACAAATCTAGCCAAATGGGGCCCATTTAGCTAAATTTTGATGTTTGTGTCAAGACCCCAAAATGTGGTTTGGGGACATCCCTAAAATCCTAGCTGGAAGGTTTAGTGAGGGGTCCTGATTCTTATTTCACAAGCCAAAATTCTTGCTTTGCTAGTCTCACAAAAGAAGAATCTTGGCTCATGAATCTCGGCTCATGAAAGAAGATAGTGGGACTTAACTTTTCTTATAGTCCTTTTTCGAGTCATGAAAGAACTCATGGAAAAGGAAGGTTGGTTCGTGAAAAAAACTATTAAAAAAAGTAAGTCTCACCATCTTCTTTCACAAGCTGACTTTCTTTTGTGAGTGCTTGCATGACTCATGAAAGATTGAGGTCAGCTCACAAAAGAACTATGAAAAAAGTCCCTCAGTCTTCTTTTCTGAGTCCACCTTCTTTTGTGTGTCATGAAAGAACTCACGACAGAAGAAGGTGGCTCATGAATGAAGATGGTGGAACTTAGTTTTTTTTCACAGTTCTGTCATGAGGTCATACAAAAGAACCACATTTCTTTCATGAGATCTCACAAATGAACTGCTGCTACTTATCTATCTATGTAACTCTCTGTCTGCCATCTGTCTGTCTGTCTGCCCATCTATCTATCTATCTTTCTATCTATCTATCTATCTGTCTGTCTGTCTCTTTAATCAATTTACCTTTGTATTTTTGTTAAGCAGACTGGGGTGCCCATCTGCAATACCATTTCTTTTTTACCCTTCCCCTCCAGGTCACCTGCTGCACAATGTTTTGTTTTTTATATAGTAAGTGGACCAGGGTGTCCACCACTGGTACCCCCACTGCATGTCACCAGCCCCCCTTCCATTAATATACATGGCGGCACCAAGATGCCCACCCCCAGTGCTGCCAAAGATCATTGTGACACTGTGGTGCCCAGTCCCCAGTGTCAGCTTCTGTCCCCTTACAATAAAGAAAACCATCCTTCATTGATATATTTTTTTAAGCTGAAAAAAAGAAATGGTTCATTGTCGATCTGATCTCACCACACCCACCCACCCACTTCACTCTGACTGCCTACTCAGCACCCACCACCCCACCACACACCCTCAGTTACCTGAAGATGTCCCACAGTGCATTCACCTGTGTTCTCAGTATGAGACAGCAGTACTTTCACTTCTTTTTCTTGCTCCCCTCTAGGTCACCTGCCCTTATGTCATTTTTTAAAAATAGTATGCAGACTAGGGTGCCCACCCCAGTATTGCTTCTATTGCCCTCCTCCCTTCCAGATTTCCTGCCCCTCCCCTTGTTTAATATACAGGGTGGAACCAAGGTACACACCACTGAAAATGATCCTGACACTGGGGTTCTCAATCCCCAGTGCTGGCTTCTGTCTCCCTACAATAAAGAAAACCATCCCCCTCATTGATCTTTTGTTTTAAGCTGAAAAAAGAAAATGGTCCATTGGTGATCTGAGCCCCCCACCCCAACTACTTCACCCTGACCCCCCACCTCAGCTCGCTTTATCTATCTATCTATCTATCTATCTATCTATCTATCTATCTATCTATCTATCCATCTATCTATCTATCTAGGTGTCTGTCTGTTTACCTATCTAATGTATCTGTTTTTATACTTTTCATAAATGATTAGAGGGTGGGGGGTGCCGCTAGACACCGATGAACTACAAATCAACTATGGGGATCATGACTGTAGAGTAGGGGGTGCCACTAGACACCAGGGAAATAAAAATCAACTATGGGGAGCATGATCAGAGGGTGGGGGTGCCACTGCAAAGACTGAGTTATTGTAGAAATTCTGATTAACTCCATGTCATACCCTGACAATGCTGTTGCATTGGGCCGACAAGTAATAAACAATGTCCTCCACTGTCATCTGCTTCTTTCTAAATTAAAATAATTAATTTTTACTTTCTAGTACATTACAAAACTAACACAACACCAAACATATTGAGGCACATTAGCCATTGCCCTTTAACCCACAAATTAAGAAGTTCAAATTTGCCTCAGTGACTTGCAGGCTGTAGTGTGGATACTCCGAGCTGCCACAGAGGTATTTAGATCATAACTGCCACTTGCTGAATACCATTAGGCAGAAAAACACTTGAATGAAATTCCATGGCAGAATGATAAAAATCATATGAAAAGGCCAATAAAAGTTGTGAACTCATCTAGATTTACACTAGGACAGCTTCCCAGCTACACAACTTTACCATAATCTGTATTGCAGACATCTAGAAAGCATTATCATTCATTTCACCTTTAAGCCCTAGGCGGTGAGCCGGCACTCTGTTTGCAGTCTTTTCAGTTTGAACAGTGAATTTTGAGCTATAAAGAACTGCAAATGGTTATTTTCCAATTGAACTGTTCTTACCTAAGCGAGTGATGGATGAAATTATTCTTGCCACACCACCTGATATTTGCAGTATTAATTTTAAAATACTAATAAAAGAATCAAATAAAGTATGTGAAGGAGACCTAATTACAGGTCATGTTCATTAGTTACCAGGCAGTACTTGAGTAGAAAAACTTTGTCAAAACAGAAAAAAAAAACAAGATGGCTGACATTGCAAAGAGTATTTCTCCGAGCACAAACAGTACATCCTTAACAATTAACAGTTTGAATGGTTTTCCTTTACCTGCCTGTCTGACGGTTATCACAAACATTATTATAATTAAAAAATGGTAACACATTTTTTCACCAAACCATCCAATAGCCCAGCCTTGGCACAGCCCCCATCATTCCTGAAAATATCAGAGAAAAATTTAATTCTGTTGGCAAAATATCCCATGCTAACCAATGGGAAAAAGTGTTTTTTTTTTTTCTGTTTTTTTATCACTTTATATCTCAAAAAACATACAAGATGTCATCACAAAACTTTTTGCATCTACAGACTCTGGCAGAATTTTTTTAATTTATTTATTTATTTAGTTGTTGTTGACTGGATAAGTGCACTAGACAAATCCTGCCTATTTTCAGGCACGACCTGGGAGAGGGGGATACAGATAAATGCCAACTGACCTTGAATCAGATTAAGCTGTTGGTGGTATTTTTAGTGAATGAGGGAAATTTGGCCAGAACACCGGGGAAATTCCCCTACTCTGTCGGTAAGGGGCTTGGCCATTTCTCTGAGATGGCCACTCAGAGTCCGGTGCTGGACGGAGCAGATATGCTGGAGGTAGGGGAGACGGTCTCCTTCTGTATCTCTCTTCAACTAGAGACCGACCTGGATCCTGGTAACATGGCTTCTTTCCCTATCGTATTGGTATGTGTAAGTTTAGGCAAAGGCTTTGGATATTGGCAGAACTCCTGGATACGACATTGAGAACTCCCTGCATTGTTGCTGACTTAAGGTTTGCCTACCTGAAGTCTCTGCACGGCTGGTTGCTTTACTGGCAGCCCAGCTTTCAGAGGACCTGTCAAGGGAATGATGTGGTCTGATACAGCTGCAAGAACTGGCTGGAGTTGCCTGTTGGCTGTTAAGTACGGATCAGCTTTTTTCGCCTATGGCGAAAGCCAGATCTCCTGAATGTTCTCTGTTAGATCAGGCTTCACAGTGAGAAGCTGGCTGGCGGGCAAGTGCAGAGCGCAGACCAGGTGCAGTGTCAGTGTCTCCCGGCTCAGCTGTTTGAGAGCTCCTCTTCTGTACGGACAACTGCTTCAACTTCAGGTACTGTTCTTGCTTTAAAACAACTGCTTACCTATGCCTGTCCTCCTTTTGCTCACAAACTGAGTTACTGCAACAGGATTTAAAGGGTCAGGGGACCAACTTGGCTTCTGTTTTCAGTCCACCTGGTGTTGCTTTTGATGACAATGTATCTGCTATGGGAATTACAATTGCTGAAGCACTACAAGGAGCGGGGTGGGAGAAGTCACCTCTAGATGACTCTTGGGCCTCTCCTGCTGGGCCTGGCCCTGCACCTCAGGGAGATCTGCTGGACATTTCTGACCCCCTTGAACTTCCCTCTGGTCTACAACTAATGCAGAACCCTGTCTGGCAAGTTGGTGGGACTGGAACAAAGGGCCTGGATGCTTTGGTTAATAATGGAAAAGATGCTTCTGCTATGGGGGTCACTTTAGAGGAAGGTCCTCTACCTTCTACTCTAAATAAAGATTCAACTGATTTGTTGCAGTTTGAAGATTCCACTGTTCTTCCTGCTGGGGCAGGAGATGGTAAACTACTGGATTCTGCAGGATGTGAAGTTCTTGATCCTCCCTCTGACGGATTTTTGCTGCGGCCTACTGTACCACCCTCTGCTGCTGCTGATCAGGCACAGGCTAAAAGGGCTCCTGAACAAACTCATAGCCAGCAAAAAAATAAAACGTTTGCCGGTCTCTTTCATACTCCTCCAGAGCAAGCCAAAAGGCGAAATGCTGTACGACTAAGATATGGGGTGGGCTAGAAGTATTTCCTGATTGTCTCTATGTTGGGAAAACTTTGATAAAAGCTAGTTTACAGTTTGCACCTTCTGAAGTTTATGCCCTTATTCATACTTCTGGGGATAATTATTTTGACATTAGTTTTAAAACAGCTGAGGGCCTAGAAACATTTTGGCATAGGTATCAGGCAGTCAGGCATACCACTTTATGGTCTCCTTGTTTTGCTATTCCCCTTACAAAACCTACAATTAAATCTATTACAGTTTTATTTAAAAATGAAGGGGTGGCGATTACTGACATCATTAGATGGCTGTCCTCTAAATGTACAGTGTTAGGCTGCCTGATCCTATTATAGATTCTGAGCTCTTTTGGACAGGAGGATGGAAATTGCAAGTAAAATTGCCTGTGATGAATGGTTCTGTCCAGAATTTAGTTGTTTTTATTTAGGTAGGGACAGAGGCTTTGTTTTTTATCCTGGACAACCTAAATCATGTTTTCGGTGTGGGGTCCACACACATCTCAGTAATGCTTGTGACAGACTTAAATGCTCATCCTGTCTGGGTTCTGGACATGTCAGTATTACTTGTCCTCACCCAATTTATTGTAACTTATGTGAAGAGTCTTCCCATTCCTATTGAGAGTGTCCTTGGGGCTCTCACAATAACCCTGAGATGCCGCATGAGAGTCGGGATGAGACTGTCTCTAAGGCCCAACGCAATGCTCAGGCTAGGCCTCAATTTAGGCCTTTTGCTCAAGAACAGTTCCCCCCCTTACGTTCTGCCCTGGTTTTTCCTAGTGTTCTGGCTTATGCGGATGACATTTGTATTTTAATAGCAGATCAGGCCTCAGGCGTGCGAGCTATTGAGATTGAGCAGTCTTTCTCATTAATCCCTGGGTCTACTTTAAATACTCAAAAAAGTTTTGGCACAGCTGTACAGATTCCTGTACAGGATGTTTATTCTGAGATTGGGGGGATATCTATTAGGTCTGAGAAGATGCAGATTCTGGGTCTTTCTTTTGGAATACCTTTAGCAGCAGAAAGTAATTGGCTTTCCTCTATTTCTGTTGCAGAAGATAAAATTACAAAATGGAAATTTTTTCCTATGTCTAGGAAAAACATATTTATATGTTGAAAACTTTTATTATTCCCATTTTTTTATTGGTCAGTTATATTTTTCCTCTTCCACTTCATTTAGAAGCGCGACTGTATAATTTATTTTTTCAACTATTATGGGGCAGTAGGTTGAACACTGTTAAAAGAATAATTACTTATTGGCCTATAAAACAATGGGGTCTAAATATGGTTAATCTGGTATTGTTTTTCTTTACTATTTTTGTACATTCAAATGTTTACCCTTGCATAGCTGGTCATCAGGAGTTTTGAGTACGGAGTTTCACTTCCAGATCCCAATATTTTATAGACAAGTGGAGAGCACCAACCTGGAAGCCTTTTACTAAGATTCCACAAGGGACTTCTGGGTATATTGTTGAGCTTTTTAAAAAAATAAGGCAGTGGCATGTTTCCAGTCAGGTGCCAGATTTGCAAAACAGAAAGCTCCTGTATTCCTCCATTTTGAATAGAATTTTTTTGTCAACACCCAGTTTTGGCCTGCCTTTTGACAGTCAATGTTTAACTAAACAATTACTGGATGATAGGATTCCGGTTAAAATGTGGGACACTTTATGACTGTGCTGTCACAATAAGTTAAATGTTAAAGGGAATCAAGTCCATAAACAGCTGGAAGATTGGTTTTGTGTCACGGAATCCTGTGTTTGCCAAGTGGAAACTATGGAGCACCTTTTTTTTGATTGTCCTTTTATAGAACCATTATGGGCTCAGTTGGTACATGAGTGGTCTTTACCCATGTTTGCTAATATAACATACTCAGATCCGGTATATGGGAAATTTGGGCCTGACTAGAAAGTATTTTATCCTAATACTCTTTTAGAGTCCTTTTTACAATTTTCAAATGGTGCATTTGGCATAATAGATGTCTGTTTGTACTTCAGCAAAAACAAACTTCATTAACTGGGTTGAAATATCTTATTAGGAAAGAAATTGCACACGTTTATGAATCAGAGAAAAAGGCGTTACCAGCAGCTTTAGTTGCATATTGGTGGAGGGCACTTCCTTTAATACTTTTTGAAGGGGTTACTTAAAAAAAGAGGATGTGTTAGTTTTAAAACTTCCTGTATTACTCTTAGTCTGTTCATTTATAGAATGTGTATTACCATTCTATTTTTTTTAGGTTGTCTTTCTATTTTTTCTGAGTTATTGTCTTGATTTACTGTTATCCATTGTTTTTGTATAGTTTTTGATTTGTTATATTGTTCTCAATAAAAAATACCCCAACTCTCCTGTGGGGCCCCATTACATCCTGGCATGTTGCCAAGATGGCCATCTCTGGAGGTGCTGTGGAGGACATGGAGATGTTGGAGGCAGAGGAGTTGGTCTTCTCCCCTGTCTCTGGGAATCGAGAGACCACACTAGATGGACAGCTATCTGTAACTAATGATGTTTTGCTTGCTTCACCTCAAGAATTGACCATATACCCTGATAAAAACTCTACGTCAGATGCTACAGGACTTTCCCAGCTGCCTTCTGCAGCTGCTGACAAGGTTTGTTTACCTTCTAACGCTTCTGTTGATTTACCTCCTGACCTTCTCCCTAATGCTCCTGCTGATGTTGAGACATTGCTAGCACTAGAAGAACAGTGCTATTTAGCAAAATGTTGGGTACTGCTAGCACTCAAAAAACCTATGGCTGTAGTGACAGAAAATCCTTCAACAGCCTTGTCTGTGAGAGCTTTGACTGTTTTACACAGTGACTCCTCTCAAACTGCTCTGCCTTTGCCTAAAATCTCCATATCTAATAAATCCTCTGTCAGTGAATTAGCTGCTGCTTTACCTGTCGGGAGCTCGCCCGGAATGGCAGATATGGCTGTTACTCAGTCCGGCCTAAGACGAGCCCCGTTGTCTACTCCTGAAGTTTCCACTGCTGCCTGGTCTGTGGATTCGGTGCTCAGTGTGGCAGATTGGGAGAAGGATCCTGCATCAGGTACTTGGTGATCTGGTTCTTCTCCGATATGGATTTCTATGGACACAGCTTCAGTCAAATTACCTACTATGCCTATGTCTCCAGCCCCTATGCCTTCATCGGACCTTACTTTGCCTGCTGATCTATAGCTTACTCAAAACCCCATCCTTAAACTACCTCTGGATGAATCTCCTATGGAAACAAATTCTGCAGGACTTTGTATACCCCAGGGCCCTGGGTCTGGACCACAATTTGACTGGCAGTCCATGTTTTCTCAGCCTGCTACTTCTAAAACATATGCCTCTTGTTTTTTTGTTCCCACATAGCAAGCGAAACAACATAATGCTGTCAGACTACAATATTTAGGTGGTATGTCAGAGATGCCTGATCATGTTTTTGTGGGTAGAAATTTACTGAAAGAATCTATGAAATTTTCTGCATATGAAATTCATGCATTGATTCGTGCGTCTTCTGAGCCTAATTTTGATGTTAGTTTTAAAACATTGACAGGATTGGAAAAGTTTTGAACAATGTATCACAGGCTGAAATCTACTCCCTTGTGGACTCCCTTTAGTGCTATACCCTTAACTAAGCCTTCACAGAAAACTATCACTATTTTATTCCGTAATGAGGGGGGTTAGTTTGAATGATATAACAGTTTGCTTAAAGCAGCATTGCACTCTTCTCACAGACCCAGAAGCCATTTTTGATACAGAACACTTATGGACAGGGGGTTGGAAAGTGAGGGTTATGCTTAGGACAACAGATACTGGGCTACAGCACTTCAAGGGAGTTGTGGATAAAGTGTTCACCATTACCCAAATTTTTTTTGCACTACAGCACTTGCCCAATAGTTTTATGTTGGGTAGGGACAGGGGAGTTCTTTTTTACCCTGGACAGCCAAAAGCGTGTTACAAATGTGGCTCTGTTAGTCATCTTAGCAGCATTTGTGACATGATGAAATGTTCTGTCTGTGGTGGACTAGGCCATGCAGGTTCTCAATGTGTTGAGGAGCCTAAATGTGTTCTTTGCAAGGAATTAGGCCAAACTTTCCAACAGTGCACCTGGGCTGCTCATAACTCCCCCACTTTAGCTGATGGAGAAGAACAGAGATTGATTATTACTGTGGCACAACGTTCTAAACTTAACTCTCAATCTTCTGGTCTCCAGAATAGGTGTCTATCTTCTCATTCTTTATCACACCCTGCTGTCATTTCTGGGAATGATTTTGAGACCCCTAGTACCTCATGGCCTGGTTTGGCTACTTCTGTACCTGACCCCCCCTCCCTCCCTTCCCCATGTTCCACCAGATTGCCAGGTTCAGGTTATCTTAGCTCTGGATCCTTCTCCTGACTTACCTACTGGTACTATGAATCCACCCCCCCACAGAACCAGCTCCCTCAAAATCTAGGATTACTAGAGGATCTAGAAAACAGGGGTCACCTTTCTCAAAAGCCTTGAAAATGGATGATGTTCCTTTGACAAATAAATATGATCTGCTATGTGACCCCTCTGAAAATACAGATTCTGATTCTTCCTCTGTGCTTTCCTCCCATCCTGAACTCACAACAGATACAGAGGTACCTGTTGATAATTTAGGATCCCAGAAGAGAAAAGCTAAAGCAAAGGTTAAACACAAAGAAAGTGTTTCTAGGAGAGGTAAACCCAGGTAGTGTGTTCTTTTTTTTTTTCTCCACACTTTTGTCTTTACGGCTTCACCATTTTCCATTCATACAGTCAATGTTAACAGTATCAAATGTCAGCCGAAAAGAGATTCAGTTTTTTCCTTTTTGTCATGTCTTACGGTTGGGGTAATACTATTGCAGGATGTCAGATTTCATTCCCTTCCTGAAATTGCTCGTGCACAAAAGGCATGGTTTCCTGGTCCCTCCTTTTGGTCATTTGGACAGGAGACATGCTCAGGGGTGGAAATCTTGTTCAGCATACTCAGGTTTAGTGTGATTCAGGACCTTGATTTATGTCCAGGCAGATTATTGCTCCTTGATGTTAAATTACACAATATGAACTATAGAATAGTTAATATTTATGCACCACAGTCTAAGTCCCTTAGGATTGCATTGTTAAAAATAGTACAGCCATACCTTTTTACTTCTAAATATGTTATCTTTGGGGGTGATTTTAATTGTGGTTTATCCATTAAGGACAAATCCCACACTTCAAGGAGTACCAAATTGTTTTGTGACACCAATTTCCTGAAATCGATGCTGCATTCAGCTAAACTTCAGGATGCATATTATACGTTGACTCATGCCCACACACCAACTTTCCATAAAGGATCATTGGCTGCTTGCATTAACTTCTGCTTTGTCTCCCAACATTTACACCTCTCTACTGCTAAAGTCTCTGCAGCAGAATTTACCGATCATAACCTTCTCACGATTGTGGTCGGTGCTGTCCACACTAGACCCTTTGGTCCAGGAACCTGGACATTGAATACATCCTACTTAGTGATCTGCAGTTATTGTCTCACCTTAAATCCTTGTTTCAAGCTCGAAAATCAGGTTTTTTGTACGATGATTTATGGCAATGGTGGTCTGATACTAAATCAGACTTACAGCATTTATTAAAACAATATAGCAAACAGCATCATCAATCACATTATTTTGACTATCGCAGGACACAACGTCGCTTACAGAAACTCCTCACACTATCTTACGCTACGGGTCATGATTTCACTGCTCAAATTGGTAAGCTAAAATCTTCTCTTACAGCTTACCATTCTGATAAATTTGTATTACTACAACACCAGCAAAAATATGGTATCACAAGCTCCTATGATGTAATATGCCCTTTTGATAATTGTGCTTCCCGTGTTAATGCTAAAGTTTTGAAGTTCTTCTAGACAAAGATAATATTGAAGTTACTGATAATCTGGGGCTTCAAAACTGTATAGCTGATTATACTAGAAAATGATTTGGTCCCATACCCCCTCAGGCGAAGAAGGCCTCTGCCTATCTTTCTCACCTTGCTATCCCAGATGTTCCCCATTCAATACTGGGCTTGACTATTACAGATATCAAAAGACAAGAGATAGAAGAGGTGATCTGTGCTTTACGATTGGGAGTGTCTCCAGGATTGGATGGCCTCCCAAATGAGCTTTATAAATTATTAGGTATGGACTTGAGTGAAGAATCGGCTGCAGTTTTTAATTTTATCCTGCAATTGAACATTTTGCCATTGGACATGAATGTGGGTAGTCTTCTTTACATTTATAAAAAAGGTGATAGGAGACTATTACAAAATTGGAGACCGCTTAGTATGTTAAATACTGACTTTAAGATCTTGGCTAAAATTCTAGCTTGTCAGTTATCCAATATAGCGCAACATGTGATTTCTACAGCTCAATTTAGCAGCCTACCTGGGAGGAATATTTCAGACCACTTAATTCTGTTAAGAGAATTGGTTGAAAGAGGAAATCATGATTTGCTGATGGGTTATCTGATTTCCTTGGAACAGAAACAAGCCTTTGATTCAGTTAATCGTGACTTCTTATGGCAGACATTGCATCATTATCGAGTCCCTGCTAGGTTTATTTCTTGGCTTAGACTACTATATCGTTCAACTACAATAGTCCCTATTGTGAATGGGTGGCAAGGTCATATGATACCTTTACTGCAAGGGGTTAGACAGGGTTGTCCACTTAGCCCTATTTTATACATTGTTTTTCTAGATCCTTTACTTCATACCATTAACACTTCTCAGTAAACAGTTCCACTATCAACCTCATTGCATTCTACTCCCCCTACTGTTATGGCTTATGCGGACGACATGAGTTTGCTTGTGGCAGATGTGTCTTCTATAAATGTAGCAATACACTACTGTGCAGTTTTTGGGTCAATTTCTGGGGCAACTTTGAACTTAAATAAATGTGTAGGTAGAAAATTGGGTACTAATTTTTTGAGGGACTCTACTGTATCTGAGATTAGACTTAGTTCTGATCCTATAAAGATTTGGGGAATTTTATTTGGGGAAGGCCCACTGGATTGTTTAAACTTGGGCCCTAAAGTGGATATTGCACAAGCTAAGATTATTCATTGGAATAGATGGAAATTAAGTAAGTAAACAGAAGAGAGTGTATATGATCCGAACTTATTTGCTTCCTGTTTTTCTTTTTTTGAGCTATATCTTTCCCCCTCCACATACTTTTGAAACTAGGTTACTTAGTATTTTTTTTCAGGCATTATGGGGTAGCCGTCTCAACCCCATAAAGCTTAATATCACTTATCTGCCCCTTAGACAAGGTGGTCTGAATATGGTTCATCCCCTAATTTTTTATAACAGTCCTTTTTATGGCCAATATAAAACCTCTTTTGGTTAATTGTAATAAAGGTTGGGAATCCTGGTTTTATGAATCGTGTGCTCCTTGGTTTAGGCAATGGGAGTCTAACACTCTCAAGATGGTTAGGACTACTCCTATTCAACCAAATTATATTAGGGAGACCTTTTTATGACTTAAGCAGTGGCATATTTCCAGTACTCTAATTATAACACTACATAGAAAATCCTTGTATAGACATCTTCTTGATCATATTTATACTGTGTCTGTTGTTTTTTATAAATGTCCAGAATTCTACCAAGACAATCTTTTGATGCCCTTATGTAACCCTCGACTTCCTCAACATATGTGGGACTTACATTGGTTGAGCTGCCATGAGAGGATAAATATAAAAGCAAACCAAAAGCATAAACAATTAAGAGAATGCCTTTGCTCCAGACTGGGTTGTATACAACAAGAAGAGACGATACATCATTTATTTTTTTCTTGTTCCTATATACAAGATTTTTGGACTTTTCTTGCCACTAAGTGGAAGGAACCATTATTTGCAACTGTGTCTCATGAGAACTTAATGAATGGTACATTCACACATGTATGGTGGAAATGGACTATTGATACCTTGAATGTTGTTTTTACAATGTTGAAATGGCATATTTGGACTGCTAAATGTCTCTTCATGTTACAACAAATTGACTTGTCCCATCTGGTTATCTTGCATAAAGTTGAAACTGATCTGCAATCTGTTTATTATTCAGAATTATGAACAATGTCTAGAAGACATGTATTAGACTCTTGGAAATGCCTACCTTGGATTACTGATTCTGATGTTCCTGTAACATGATGTTTTTGTCTTGCCTATGTTTTCTTTTTTCTTTTCTGTTGTTATGTTTAGTTTTCTTATCAATAAAAATCTCCCCTACTCTTTTCGATAAGTGCCATGGGATCCTTAACATCCACCTGAATTACCACCAATCCAGGCAGATGGGACCTCGGTTTAACGTCTCATCCGAAAGACGATGACCATGCATGACAAATTTTGGGCACTTTTGTCAAAGTACGCCTAAGTTATTAAGGTGCAAAATTTTGGATTTAACAATGAAGTGCTGTAGCAACACTAACTATAGGGGCACAACTGTGCCTCTATAATACAGGCACAGTAGCCCCTATGTATTAGTGTTATGTAAGCACTGTTAAACCCCATTTTTTACACCTTAATAACTTTGCCCCCATCAGCTCATTTACTTGAAATTTGGAATGCACAAAGATAGTGATAGGCTCTCTGGGTCCTGAAAATTTCATGTCAATTGTTTCATGCGAGGCAAAGTTACAGAGAGGAAAAAATTAAAAAAAATACATCAATTAAGACCTTTTTTTCTGACCTATAACTAAAAAACTAGGGTGATTTGAAACCTGAAACCTGGAGGGTTGAAAGAGTTTGGCCCAAGGTACTTGCCTTTGTTGTTTTTGTCTCACAAATGTAAGTAGTTTTTAAAATATTTAAGAAAAAACATTATGTTTGAGCATGCACAGTTTAAAAAGTGTTAACAAAGACAAAAAAAAAAAAGTCTGTGTACTAATGATAACTGACTTTTTGCAACCACACAAAGTTATTTGTCCATATTATGGAAATGTGCTCATTTATCAGCTAGGAGGGCCAGCTCCCTGTCTTTGTGTGCCATTCTGCTGTTTTTGTTCAGCAGGGATGGGGCTATGTGTAGCCTCCCCTCTGCTGAGTGTGCTCTGCATGTGTGTTTTTTTTCTTAAGTGGAATGTCCACCATCAGCCACATACGCAGCTTTATTTGTTTGAATTGGACACTGGGGTGCCCAATCCGAAGTGTCAGTTTAATTAAGGGACACTGTCAGTTCTCTGTGTGATTTCTTTTTAAGCATCACCTTATAATGCTGCCTGTTGCCATCAGTGGTCTGATAGGTAGTATAATGTACCTTGATTTTTATAGAATTGTGGATTTCTTGTCCTTTTTATAAAAGTTCTAGTAAGAGCTAACCACCTGTTTAGGTGCCACCAGACCCAGATGTGCATTCATGTTATCAGTATGTTGCTGAACTGCCTGTAGATCTTATTAGGATTTTTATAAAAAGAACAAGAAATTCGCAATTCTATCAAAATCAAAGCACATTATACTATTAGACCACTGATGGCAACATGCAGCATTAAAAGGTAATACTTAAAGAAATCACACAAAAAAGCTGACAGTGTCCCTTAATTAAAGTAGCACTGGGTCCCTTTAAGAACATACTGCAACACCAGGGTGCCCACCCCTGGTGTTGGTTCATTCTCCTCATCCCTCTGTAAGGTACCCCTACCAAAGCCGTAATTTAAATTTGCTGACACCAGGTTACCTAATCCCCGGTATCAGCATAGACAGTCTCCTTCTCCCTGACCCAGCAGTCTGGAACACCAGGGTGCTCACCCCTGGTGCTCCCAAGTATTATGCCAACACTAGGATGCCAAATTTCCAGTGTCAGAAGTACCATAAATAAAGAAACCATCCTGCAACATCCTTTTCTCTTTTTTTATCCCTGAGATAAAGAAAACAGACCCTTGATGTCGGCCACCGTCCCCACCCTCCACCCCAACACCAATACTCAGTACCCACACCTCACAGCCCCCCTTATCCAGACACTACATGAAATCACTTTTCAGGCCAGATTGTAATAATTTCACCACCTTTGTTCATGTGGTGTGGTCCCAAAAAGGCTATGTTGAAAATTTGGGCAAAAAACATTAAAAAAATGACCAAGTTAGGAGCGCACATTGAAATTATTCTATGCTCACTCATAACTTTGGTAATTTTCAATGTTTTGACACCAGATTTTCAACATAGCCATTTTTTCACACCACCTCATGAGCATTCCAGCTGTCAAAACATGTTTTTCAAATCTGATGCGAATTGACATTTCAGCAGGGACTTGAACATTTTCACTTACTGGGTTCATGAGGTGGGTTCATAAGAAGACTGTCTTGAAAATTTAGGGTAATAATATTGAAAAACAACAACGTTTGATGTACATTGACATTTGTCAATGCTCACTAGTAACTTTGCTAATTTTCAATATTATGACCCCAAATTGTCCACATAACCATTTTTTTTTCACACAACTTCATGAACCCAACAGTTGTCATTTTTCAAATCCTGGCCCAAATGTGATTCCACAATTGTTGCACAAAATGACATTTTGGCCAGTATTTTATAAATGACACCTGTCATGTTCAGAAAGGGAGGGTTATAAAAAGAATATGTTGAAATTTTGTGGCCAAACTGTCACAAGAAAAATTATAAAGTAATGTTATTGGCAGTCAGCTGAATGGGCTAAGACTGGGAGAAAGGTGCTGTAATGTTTGGCACTAGTCCCGGCCTGGGAAGGGACACAGCAGTACTCTGGGGCACACACAGAACCTTGTGGCAGGCTGGGAAGCCTTCCCTTACAAGGAGTTGATGTGCGTGTCAAGGCCTGATGGGCCAATTCACTGTGTCTGGACAAGTAGGGTGGCAAGAGAAATGGGGGGAGTGTACCTGGCAGGATGAAGGTAGGGTCACTTCAGGCCCCAAACCAACAACAGGTCCCCTTCTGCTGTCAGCCATCCAGTCCTGTCACCATTCATCTCAGGAACTTACCTTGTACTGTTGGTACCCCCTCACAAATTCCCACATGAGGGGGATAGGTGGGGGAAGGACATCCGCTCCCCTTGACTGTCAGCCACTTTGTTGCGGGGTGTGTGAAAGGTGGTGGCTTC
The DNA here is from genome assembly GCA_016271365.2 of Neoceratodus forsteri. NCBI lineage: Eukaryota > Metazoa > Chordata > Ceratodontiformes > Ceratodontidae > Neoceratodus > Neoceratodus forsteri. Next base: position 632,237,376 of record CM057450.1, on the reverse strand, counting down.
ATTCTGCCCCAGTGGGATTGGTGAGCAGAACAACTTGCCCCCCACCATCCTGAGAGAAAAGTGTACCCAAGGACACTGAAGCCTGTCAACATCTTCCTAACGTGGCGTGCATGAGCAACCCAAGTCTGTTCACAAATCTGGGTTGCTGCCATGGAACCGGTACCTACCCTATGGACCAACTCACTTTAAACCCCACAAATAAAACTACATCCCCTTTCCACCATACACAGCTGATCAGTATTTTTATTGCTTTTACTGTAGCAACCCATTTTCCACTTTTTGTCTACAGGTCTGATAGATGTCAGCATCAGCACTGGAGGACACTGACCACATGTGTCAGATAGTATTGTTTTATGTTTTCAGTACCTTGTTTGTCCCAGGTAGTTACTTTAGAGCTGCAGATCCTTTGCGACACCTTTGCTATTCTTATTTTACAGGTACAACTGTATGCTCCCTAAAGCATCTTACAGTTCACAGTACCCACGTAAAAAAATATTTATAATCAGTATTGTATCTCAGCTAGTAGTTATTAACTTTATAATTAGTATTGTATCTCAACTAGTAGCTACTGTAATTGCACCATTACACCATACTATCGCACAGTGCAACAATGTAACTACAATTATTAAGACAATGTTGTCTTTCTCTTGTTAGATAGTTGGTGCAACAGGTATAGAACTAATGTCAACATTCTGGTTATTTCATTTCACACAGGTCCAAATGAGGATATGATTCCACTATCAGAAAAAGAAGTGGAGTTAATTGCACAAAACTAGGGCTGAAGAATGCAAAGTGCACAAAGTAGGGAAATGAAAACCAGTAGGGTTTGGGGTCTCCAGAGTATTTGCGAATCAGTGGTGCAGTCTTCCTTGGGGCTGTCAACCCTAATGCCCACACCCTTCCCTTCCAGCCCATAGCCTCCTGTCTGAAGCACAAGGTGTAGCTCCAAGCAAGTGCATTATAGTGATACATTCCTCAAAGATAAAGAAGTATGGCTCACCACCGGAAGACACCAGAGGGAAATAAAGCAACCTTAAATGAGAAGTAAACATGCTTAAAACTATGTTAATTCAGGCATTAGGGTTGAAAAACACAGAGTGCACAAAGTAGGGAAATGAAAATCATTAGGGTTTTGGGTCTCAGGAGTCTTGGTGAATCAGTGAGGAGTTTTCTTTGGGGCTGTCATCTCTAATACCCACCCCCTCTCCCCTGAAACCATAGCCTCCTGTTACAAGTTTAAAGGTTAGTTTTCTGAAAAAACTAGAAAGGCTATTGCTATGGGGATTCTGCTTCCCCATATTGATTACATGGGGATGTTGTATTGTGGGTTAGGGCCAATAAATTTAACAGTTTAACATTTGATGATTTGTACTGGCTGTTCCATACTGCACACATCACTGTGAACTGTATAACAGACTAGGCTGGTTGTCTTATTCAGCCAGACTGCAATATTTTCTGGGATTTTTTGTATCAAGGGCTGTTATTCAAGCTCTTTGCTGCCCTTGGCTAACTTAATAACTGTAAGACAGATTCCACCTAAATTAAAATCTTCAAATGGCTTAATTTTGGAAGTCTCAATGTGTAAATATAAACATGGTTCATGAGCATTCTCAATTTCTGCATCCCATTGTGGAATTCGCTGCCTATAACCATACGTACAGCAACCTCTTTGATGAATTTTAAAACTTTGTTAAAAAAATATTTATTGGTACAAACTATCTGTAACTGTTATACGTAAATTGTTATATTGTCTGACATTATGCAAGTTATGTGATGTAAAAGACAAAGAACCTCTGTGCGCAAGCACTGAGGCAATGGTTACCCCAAAGGGCATTTGGCTTGGAAGCCAAGTTTCAAAGAAATACAAAATCACACATGCCCCCACAATGCAAGCATCATGGGTTGCATATGCAAATCACCACAGAATATTATGCTGGTTCAACATTAAGCAGAAATGCATGGTGCTGACAGGCTTCTCACACAGTTTGCAAAGGGTGCCAACAGAAGACATAGACACGTGTTTCGTCCTACCAGGACTCACCAGAGTTGTCCTGGTGGGACCAAAACGTCAATCTATCTTCTGTTGACTTGCCTGGCTGTGTGAGCCATTCTGCTGGTGAACCAGCATAATGTGTGTTCTTGCATGTGCGGCCATGATCTTTACAGTGAGTATCTTCATTTTATGTTATCAACAGTATGATATGAATTTATGAATAAGCATTTCAGGTCGGAACTGAAAAAGGGCATTTGGTCCAGAGTTATTACCCAGTTAACAAATGATTAAGTAAAAAAAAGCACAAGATACAGCTCCAAGCCCATTCCTCACAGTGATATATACTTATTGGAAGCAGATTCGGTCATAGCATTCTTCACACAAGGCCCACAGGGCTCTGAAGAAAAGAGATCATATATGACCTCATTTGCTCAGGAGTGGGGATGGGCATTAGGATTGACAAACCCAAGGAACACCCCTCTACAGATTTTCTAAGACTCCTGAGACCCAAACCCTAATGTTTTTCATTTCCTACTTTGTGCGCTTTGTGATCTTCAACACTAATGAATGCATTAACTTTTTTTTCAATGGATATTTCTTTGCAAAAAACTTTGTTAATGCACCAGTTAGGCAAGGAAATGTGGCATCAGGGTTTCCAACCATATCTCCTCATACACACCCCCAAGCAACAAATGGAAAAAAAATTGGGTTTTCGGTCTCCCAAGTCCTGGTGAATCAGTGGTGGGGTCTCCCTTGGTGTTGTCAACCCTAATGCTCATCTCTCCCCCCAGCCCATGGACTTCTGTCTGAAGCACAAGGTTCAGCTCCAAACCAGTGCCTCATACTGATGCACACTTCAAAGGTAGAGAAGTGTGTCTCACCACATGTTGCCAATACAATGAGTTACAGCTTTCTTCATGTAGGGCCCTGTGGGCCCCACATGAAGAAAGGAGATCACATTTGACATAATTTGCTCAGGGAACAGGGTGGGCATTAGGGCTGACAACCCCAAGAAGACCCCATCACTGATTTGCCAAAACTCCAGAGATCCAAAACCCTAATGTTTTGCTTCTTGGGGTGAGGGTGGGGAGTTAGAGTTGGAAACCCTAATGTCGCATTTCCCTACTTTTGTAGTATTAGCTTGAACCCTAACTGGTGCATTAATGAGGTTTTTCACAAAGAATGTCCTTTGTTTTTAACATAGTGGAATTGTATCCTCATTCATGCGTGTCCTGTGCATGAACTGATGCAGACATGCAGGGCTCTTTGGGCCTTGTGCCAAGGAAAGACTCCACCTGCTTACAGAAGTGCAGGGCCCTAGCAGGCCCTGCACTTCCATATAGCACTGTATGTCAAGAATTCATTGGGCTGTCTGGTGTGCTGTAGAAACCAGGGACCTTTGGTCCCTAGGCTTCCATGTGGCCACAGATACAAATGTACAGGACAAAGAGTTCATCCATTAGTCAATGCACAGGGCACTCTGCCACCCACAGGTGCAGAGATGCAGGGCCATATGTCAAGAGAAGAGTTGTCTTCACTATATGGTACCTGGGCCCATGGGGACAACCCAGCAGCTTTCCTTTCCTGCCTGGGAGGTGTCACATAACAGTGCCATTCTCCCACCCTCATCTCATGTAGCTGGCTCACTGAGCTCACCCTTGAACTCAGCTGACCGGCAACCTACATGGGATCACAAAGCATACCCGACGGGGTGAAGACTGGCCCTATACAGAAAGTTTCTTGATAATTATAATTTTTTTTTATTTTGACCCCAAATTTTCAAGATAGTCATTTTATGACTCCTTTGATGAACATGACATGTCACTCATAATATATTGTCCAAAATGTCATTTTGCACCACAAGTGTGAAAACACATACAGGATTTAAAAATCACTCCTGTCATGTTTACGAGTTATGAGGTGATGTGGAAAAATGGCTATGTTGAAAGTTTGGAGTTAAAAATTGGCTATGTTGAAAGTATGGAGTTAATATTGAAAATTAGCAATGTTTTGAGTGAACGTTGAAATATTGCAACATTCATGCATAACCTGGGCATTTAACCATATTTGTACACCAAATTTTCACTATAGCCTTCTTATTACCTCACCTCATGAACCCAGATGGGGAACATTTTAAAATCCCTGCACAAAACATCATTCTGCACCACAGGTGTGAAAACACATTTTGGTCAGGATTTGAAAAATGACAACTGTCATGTTCATGAGGTGGTGTGAAGAAATGGCTATGTTGAAAATTTGGGGTCAAAATATTGAAAATTACCAAAGTTATGAGTGAGTGTAGAAAACTTTCAATGTACACTCATAATTTTGTCTGTTTTGAATATCTTCACACCAAATTTTCAACATGGCCTTTTTGGGAACCCACCTCATGACCAGTGGTGGTGGAATTATGCAAATCCTGCCCAAAAGGTGATTTTGCAAAGTGACTACAAAATTGCCTTTCCTGCCAGATTTGCATAATTTTACCACTATTGGTCATGAGGCGGGTCCCTAAAAGTCCATGATGAAAATTTGGTGTAAAAGTATTCAAAACTGACAAAGTTATAAATAAAATTTCAGAACCCATCGAAATACATTAAACTGCACTTGCCTGATTTTTCTCAAATTGCAGTTGCCAGTTCTGGTAGCAAGACATGTCTTTGATTGGACAGTATTTCTACACAATGGGACATGTTCAGGTAAGCGAGGGTGTGTGGGGTGGCGGGCACTGAGTGGAAGGTTGGGGTGGGGTAGGTGGGTGTGCGCATGGAATGGTGAGATTGGTGAGGGACAAAAAACAAACAAACAAAAAAAAACTTGAAATACTTATAACTCTGGAAATGTATTTTTCATGAAGCCTTCCAAAGGCACTACCTTGACACAGCATGCTTCTAACCTGAAATGTTCAGAAAAAAATCCATTCTGCTAGGCTGTACGTGGGAGCAAAACAAAAACCCATGTTAAGTATAGAAAAAAATAGCTACAGGAAAATGGCATATGCAAATATCAGAAACCACACAAGCTGCCATCACAAAACTTTCCATGTGTTTAGACCTTGCCTACAAGACAATGTATGGTAAGCAAAATTTCAGCTGATTTCATCAAATGCTGCCAAAGCTATTAAGGTGCAAAGTCAGGGGTTTAACATAGAACTTGTCATTGAACAATAACTATACTATAGCTATAGATATCATGGCGTATAAAGAATCTAGGATATTGAGTTAGGCTTGATTGACCTCTCTGTACTCCATAGGGGTAGCTACAGATGCCGCAGGAGTTCCAAGACCCTTTCTGTTCATGTGGCAGCCTCATTTCATCATCAGCTTAAGGAAATGCTGTCTTCCAAGGGTGGTCCAATCTGATCTGCACCTCTACATGGATGCTCAAGTCAGGGGTGGGCCAGGACTCATTAAACCCCAAAACTTCCTATGCAGTGCCTAGAGCTGGCAGATTCTGCATAGGCAATGTCATTCTGTAGCAGTTATGCAACCCCCCAGCACAGCCTCCTCAAATTGTGGTGATCCTGAATGCCCCCCCCACACACCCCTACTGCCTGAGCTCTCTGAAATGGCATGGAGGGTGGGGAGGCACAAAATGGCCATTTCTTAGCATCAAACACTTTGCCCCCCTCCATGGAGATATGTCCATCTTTGGAGGATTCCATGTGGTTTGGGGATCCACTCTGCTGCCAACCGGGGCAGCCAATTGGATGTCTATTATTCAGCTCCACTCTGCTCCCTGGAATGCCCCCACCCCCCGAGTGCTTCTCTGCATGTGCAGATCAGGGACACCTAATTAGAAATGCAAGACTAACAGGAATGCACAGGTGCAGGATTTATACAGGGCATGCTCAATACCCATTAGTTTATAGTCAGTGAATATGTAGTCAGGGTCAGTGCTGGGCATATATAATACCCACAGCTGTAGGCCTGATATGGTTCATATGTAGTACCCATTGGTTTATATGTAGGGAATGTGCAGTCAAGCTCAGTGCAGTTTTTTATGTTAGTTTCTCTGTGTGTCAGTATAAAACATAATGGAATTTGTAAATCCCTCTGAAGATTTCTTGGCGCTGCTTTGTAATGAGGGCTTTGTACTAAAATGCTGTAGCTGCCTCATGTATACCTTGGCGTTAGTTGATTAATATCAGGAGAAATATATTTGCCAGAAATATACAGAACAGACACAGTTGCTCCATGAGATACAAGTTCTGAAAGAGAAGCTTAGTGTATTGACAGACAGGCATGACCTTAGTCTTTTTTTTGTGTGTGTTATTTCTTTATGCTCCCCTGAGCCCCCGACCAACCACTCCTTTCAGTGGCCTATGGTCCCACTGCCAGTCCTGTGTCACTATCCACCACCCTCATTATTGCTGTGGCTCAGTTGACCCAATGTATCTCTTCACCGGGGGGCCCCCTCCTAGGGCGGAGAGCTGGGAGAGGAGAGATGCCCGAGGGCATCCTTCTATGCTGGATACAGGGCAAGGGTCAGCATAGACACTTCCGGGCTTCATGGTGAATGGGGTCTGGCTGCTGTCATCTGGTCAGCTGGGTGACTATTTTCCAATTTTCTCCATGCCCCCATGTGTTGGTTGTGATGGCATCCTGGGGGGCATTCGACGACATGTCGAGGCTCATGCCACCATGAACGCCAACCACAAGCAACCACCAGGAGCTGCCAAACATGTGGTCCAGGACCGTCCCACCCCCCCATGGGAGGGAAGTGTCAAGAGGATTCTCATAACTCCTTCCCTGCTGGACTCCACTACAGACTACCAGGCTTGGGGCATGAACCCAGGCCTCCAGCCTACCAAGTGAACACCCATGGCTTGGCGCCATAGAACTGGCTCATGACCTTAGTCTTAATAAACCTGACACTCATCCTAACTGCATAACTAACAGGGATAATAAGAAAAGAACAAGGGAAGACAGTGGGGATTCACTTTGCAATGGACCTTGCTCTAATAGAGGTAATAAAGAGAATTATCATTTGGAGATTCTGATAATTGTTGTCTTGTGGCTAAACATCCACATAAGAAGGGCAGAAGGGCACTTGGTGGGGATGAAACAGTTCTATCTAATAGGTATTCACCACCTGCAAGTGATACAGAACCCTTGACCTCCGCAGTAAAATCTGGATCAACAGGGCCGCCAAAATCACCTCCCAAAGCCCAAAGTAAAGTTCTCGTGGTTGATGACGCTATACTAAGAAGGTGCAACACATTAATATGTGACAAAGATAAGGAAAATATGACTGCTACGTGTCTTCCTGGGGCAAAGACAGGGAATATTATAACACGACAGGGCAAAGACGGGATATTATAACACAACTCCCTAAACTACTTGCTAACTGTGGTAATAATCCTACAGCAGCTGTGTACAAAGGTATTAATAACTTTGGCAGACCATGAGAAAGATATTTGTGGAGAAATCATGGAGATAGGCAAAGTTATTAAGACTGAGAGTGGGACAGCAGTTATTTCCAGTATTCTACCAGTCTTAAAGGGCCATCCCGAGAAAAGGGAACAATAGAGCACATTAACGTATGATTGGAAAATTGGTGCAGAAGGGATGACATGACATTCTTAAACACATGGGATGCCTTCTATGGTAAATTCAGTAAAGCTTACTGAAAGAAAATTTAAACTGATAAGGAAGAAGGAGGGACTGGTCTGGTAAATACTATAAAAAGGAATCAACAAAAGAAAGGTATAAAAAACAAATCCACTCCATGTAACTTTACTTGCTACATGTGTAATGCTAGAAGTCTAAATAACAAAAAGTAAGATTTGGATGCAGTACTTAGCATGGATGGAACTATGGATATAGTATTCATTACTGAAACATGGTGGTCTAAGAAGGATTCCTGGGGCAAAGGGATACGAGGGTATCAATTATTTAGACAGGACCATTTGGGAAAGAAAAGTGGGGGTATTGCTACTTATGTTTCAGATAAAACATGGGCTTCTGATATCTCTGAGAAATTTAAAAGGATGATGGGTATAACTGAAACAGTATGGCTTAAAGTAACATCTAATAATTGTAAAAGCAAAATAACTGGTCTGTGTTACAGGCCACCTAGCACCAGTAACTCTATCAGTGATGCCATTAACCAGAGCTAGAATAAGCCTGTGACTTGGGGATGTAATATTTTTGGGAGATCTTAACTATGGAGATATCAGCTGGGAAACTAAACAAACAATAATCCATCATAGTAAAGAGTTTCTCAGGGTAGCAGATCAACTCAATTTAACTCAACATGCTAAAGCCCCAACTAGAGGTAAGAACATATTGGATATATTACTAAGCTCTCATAATATATAGAATGAAGTATGGGGTAGTGTGTATTATGAGAATTTAATGCACACCATAGGTGTGGGATGCTACATTAAACCCAAGGGCAGAGTACAAGAGGGAACAGATCCATGGCTGACTGCTTACACTGACAATCATGATCATGCTTACCTGTGAGTGTAAGGAGTCACCCATGGAGCCATTCCCTCTTGCACCTCTGAAGCTGGTGAACAGCAGGATCAACCAGATATATCTTTTTTCTTAGACAGCAGTAGGATCAACAAAAAATAATGAAGAGAATGTGAGGACTCTTGTGGTGGCTCCTCATTAATAGAGATACAGAGATGCCATGTTCAGGGAACTGTTCAGCCTTCCCACACACAGAACAATAGCCAATGAGGGAGTGCTTGATTTTGACAGAGCGCATGTTCTCCACAATAACCCGTGGGTTATTATGGTGAATATCAACCCGGTCAAACCAAAGAAAACATTGTTTGACAGTTATTATATAACTATATCTGATTGTGTGGTAGGATGTCAGCGTAGAGATAACGATCATAACATTGTCACTTTTTGCATTACAGAAGTATATTTTACAACCAAAGGATGTAGGGAAATGTATCTTTATCAAATTTCCGATGTTCTGGCCATCCATGATGACTTAAATATTAAGAGATAAATCTGTAGAGGAAATGTGGTCAGTTATCAAAGATAAAATTATCCTTACATTCAACACACATACCAAGAAAGTAAAAAAATATATAATAAAGAAAATATCAAACTAAAATGGCTCACTAAGGCAATAAAAAGATTAATACAGAGAAAAAGAAGCTCAATTAAAATGACATCAAAGATAAATCTGAAAAAGCCCGTAATGAACAAAAAGCTACAGTATATTATTTATTTTATTTATTTATTGAAGTCTTGGAATTACAACCCTTTGAGTCAAAGACTCTTTTGCAAAGGCTTCACATCAAATTTACAACAGACAAGTTACAAAAAAAAAATTACAGAAGATTAAAACAGCACATTATACATAGGATACAAGTATACAAATAATACAGTACATTATACATAAGTGCATCATAAATGAGTGCGGAGTGTATGGCAAAGAAACAACATGGCGAATAGATTTAAAACAGACAGAATACGAAACATTACAGGAAATTAATGCAGTACATAATACATAGGATAAGAGTATGCAAGTAATGCAGTGCATTATACATAAGTGCATCATAACTGAAGGCGGAGTACATGATAATGACACAAACATGGTGCAGGCAGTGCTAGCTAACTATGTAAACAGATAGGAAATTAAAGAAAAGAAAGGGAGACCAGAAGGAAGACAGTTAAGGAGAGTTGTGAGACAGCTGGGGGGGTAGAGAGAAAAGGTGAGTAGAGGGGTGTAAGGTGTAAAGTGTAAAGAAGGAGGAGTAGGAAAGAGTGCAGGTAAAGGAATGAGTAAGGGGTAAGAGGGTAACAGAGTGGGGAGGGTGAAATTAGACCAAGATAAGATGAGGAGGAGCAGGGGGAAATTGAGGGACAAGTCATGAGCAGTCCCAGATTGACCAGTAAAAGCTAGGAGCAGTCACACCTATTCACAGAGAGTAGGTGCTGGTGAAGTTTAGTTTCAAAGGGGCCCAATTTAACTGTGGAGGAAACCAGAGGAGGCAGGCTATTGAGCAGGACAGGGGCCCTGTGGAAGAACACTTGCTGACCTAGGGATGTCTTACAGACAGGGGCTAGGTAAAGGGCCTTATCAGAGCTCCTAGTAGAATGAGGGGTAGGGGCAGGGGAGATGAAGTGCTGGACCGAAGGAGGGGAGAGTGAGGTGGTAAGCTTCTTGGCCAACAGGCAGGTGTAATAGTCAAGCCTACCCTTAAAGTTTAGCCAGTTCACTTAACTGTAAATATCGCAGGTATGGGTTAGCTTTGGTGCTCCTGTTATGAGGTGACATGCTTTATTGAGGGAGAGCATTATTCTTTTAAGAGCAGTGTCAGATGCAGATCCATAGATTACTATACCATAATCCATTAGGTACAGAACGGAACTAGTGACAGCCAGGCAGAGGGTGTCATTTGTCAGGCAGCTCCTATGCCTGTAGAGGAGGCCAATTCTGGTGTGTACTGCTTTGCAAACCAGATTAATGTGTTCTTGGTAGGAGAGGGAAGAGTCTAAGGTGATCCCGAGGTATTTAAAATTCCTAACCTGCTCTAGTTATGAGAGTTGACTATTTTGGATGTTTAGTTAAAACAGTGTACAAATAAAATCAGGACATCCAAACAGAAATTTGAATTAAGAGTAGTGACTAATGCAGCAACAAATATGAAAGACTTCTATAGCTATATAAATTCTCTAAAAAATTCTGACACCAAGCTTGGTCCAATTGCATAAAATAGTTCTGTAATTGATAACCCAAATAAGGTAGCAGAGGTATTTAATGAATACTTCTGTTCAGTTTTCTCCAACTGTCCCACACACTGTAAATATTTCCAATAGTGGGCCTATATCTTTTGAAATACCAAAGAAAGACATAATCAAGAGAATTCAGAATTTAAAAATCAAAGTTTTACAGGCCCCGACTGTATCTCACCCAGGATGCTAAAGATACTGTCATCAGTAATAGCAAAACCATTAAAATACCTTTTTTGGCATCCTTGGCACATAGTTGAGTCCCATAAGATGGGCAGTCTGCCATTGTGGTACCCATATATTTAAAGGGGAACAAAAGTGATTATAAAACTGTAGGTTGATAAGATTGACTTCAGTACCCAGTAAGCTCTTGGGATCTATTATTAAAGATAAACTAATTGACCATTTATGCACAGAAAATCTGTTAGATACTGAACAACATGATTTTACTGCTAGGAGATCATGTATAACTAACTAACTTTGTTTTTATGAGCAAATCTCACTAGTACTAGATAAAGGTAAACCAATAGACCGTATTTACCTAGATTTTTCGAGAGCCTTCGACTCAGTTCCACACTGGGCAATTATTCAGAAGATGGTAAATTTAAATTTCAACACTAGTATTATAAGATGGCTACATAAATGGCTCCATAATAGAACTAACTCAAAGAGTATACATTAATGGTTACTATTCAACATCTGGTAATGTGTCAAGTAGTGTACCACAGGGCTCTGTACTGGGTCCAGTTTTATTTCAGAGCTTCATTTCTGACATGTGCAAACAAATGGGTAATTGGACCAGTAAACATGCAGATGACACTAAGTTGGCTGGTGTTATAAGCACACAAGAAGACAAGGGACCCAATTTTCAAATGGCCCTGGATCAACGCAAGTGACTTGCAGCAGGGGCTTTGACGCAATTGGTGATGCGTCCAATGGCATGGCAAATGCAATTTTCAATGGAAGCCCACCACAAACCCAACACAAGTCCCTTGTGTCAAACACAACCAGATAGACCAGCTCCCCCTGGTCTACCTTTGCACTACTGGGGGAGCCAATTTACGGGACCTGTGCCACAACTTTGGCATAAGCTGCCATAAATTGTGTAGTGTCACAACTGTGCCCAATGTACTAATATAGGGTGCAGCTGTGGAAGATGCATTCAGTGCATTTACTCCAAACTTTGGGGTTGATGCAGGGCTTAACAAAAGCCCTGCATCACCTTCCTAAAATCGGTTTCCAGGAGTCAATACAGGAAGGCTAAGATATTATACACAATTGGGCAGATACATGGGGAATGACATTCAATTCTGATAAATGCTGTGTCTTGCATACGGGATATCAGCAATCTACACACACATATAAACTGAGAAGCAATATCATGAAGAAGGTACAACATGAATGGGACCTGAGGGTTACAATAAATAATAAATTAATGTCAGTAGATGGCTGCACTGCACAAATAGCCAAAGTTAATCATATGTTATGGACTATTAGAAGAAACTTCAAAAGCAGGAGAGCTTATGTTATTATGCCACTTTATAGAGTGTGCATCAGGCCTATCCTTTACTATGCTAGCCAAGTCTGCTGTCCTTTACATAAGGGGAAATAATTAGGGTTGAGAGGATTCAGCATTGAGCCACCAAATAGGTGCATAACATCAAAAACTTTAGTTAGTCAGACCATCTTAACACCTCATTTTAATTTTTATGGAAACTAGAAGGAAAAGGGGTGACTTACTACTTCGCTATGATATAATTCAGGATGTTTACTTGATTAATGAGCTAGGCCTAGAACTTAAAAATGATGATTTAGGCACCAAGGGTCACCCATTACAAATCAAACTACTAAAGTTTCATACTAAGAGGAGGAAGGGTTTTTTCACACAGCGTATAGTAAACCTATGGAATAAATTACCAATCAACATAATTATTAACAAGGTTAAGAAGCAATTCAAACCTAAACTAGACAAATACATACTTGAAGGACATACTAAGGATCATACTAAAATTTTGTAAGACCTAGGGGGCTTTTATGCCCATAATGCTCTTGTGATACTAATAATAATCAATTATATTACCAGATAGTATGTATTTATCCAAACGATTTTTAAACATATGTTTAAAACTACAAATGTCAATGTCCTCAGGCAGGGAATTCCAAGGTTTTATTACATGTAAGGAGAAGAAAAATTTCCTTGCCATTAAATTAAAAGTTTTACCGTATAATTGAAGTGGATGACCTCTTGTGTTATATGGGTTCTGTTTGAACTCAAATCCCAATTCTGTAATTAGAAAGGGGTCCTGCATAACATCATACATAAACAAAAGATCACCCCGCATACGTTGAACCATTAATGACATCAAATTAAGTGATATTAGCTTGATTTATAAGGGTCATTATAAAGTCCTTTAATATGTTTAGTATATTTATGCTGGACCTTTCCAAGTAAGTTAATGTTAGATTTCTTAAAGGAGCTCCATAATTGGGAAGCATATTCTAAATGTGGTCGAACATAGGCACAAAACAGGGGCATTAAAACTCTCCTGTCCTTAGATTTTATATTATGCCTAATGGACCAGATAACTTTATTAGCTTTAGCAATAGTCTCATTAATCCGTGAAGTGGGACAAAAATCTGACGATATGATTATTCCCAAATCTCTTTCATCTACTGAAATGCTAAGTTTTTTTCCAGCTAGGTGATAAGTCACCTGCCTATTTGAAGCACCCAGATGCATAACCTTACATTTATCGGGATTTAGTTGCATCTTCCATTTGACAACCCAATTAGATATTTTATTCAGGTCTGACTGGATGGTGTCTGTTTGGTCCACAGTTAAACATGGTCCACCTATTTTTACATCATCTGCATATTTTATTGTGGTGGAAATGCAATCTGCAGTTAGGTCGCCTATAAATATTTGAAACAGGCATGGTCCCAATACGGAACCCTGTGGGACCCCACTAGTAACACCACCAATATTGGACAGGTGTCCATTTAAGATTACACATTGGGTTCTGTTGGATAACCAGTTAGAAATCCAACTGATAATAAATCCATTAATTTTTTGATCATATAGCTTTATAATGAAGCCCAAATGTGGCACAGTGTCAAAGGCTTTACTAAAATCAATAAAGATGACATCACATGGTATCTTTTTATCAAGTGAATAACTAACATTTTCATAAAAACACATCAAGTTGGTTAAACAACTACGTCCCTTTTTAAATCCATGTTGGAATGAATCAGATATATCAAAGTTGTTAGAGATTATATCTTTTATTAGACTTTCCAACATTTTACAAAGCGGTGACATTAAACTAATGGGCCTGTAATGTTCCCAGTTAATTTTGGGTCCCTTTTTATGAATTGGAATAACAAATGTTGTTTTCCATGAGTCAGGGATGAAATTCTGTGCTATACAATTATTAAACAGTAGCCAAAGTGGAAGCACAAGATAATGTCTTAATAAGTATAAATAATGGCCTGCTAAATAGTCAGGGGAAATTCTTGTTTCACCTTTCTGTAATGATAATTTAAGTAAGACATTCTCCTTTGAAATGGTAATAGGTTGATCAGTACATGGAATAACAGTGGACTTATCATTAGATGTTTGAAATGTTACACAAAATGTTGTATTAAATATTTCTGCCATATCACATGGGTCATTAATTTTTTTTTGAAATTTAAGTTTATTAAGTTTTCGACTACAAAAGAAATGAGCCAACAATACATTAAGGAAGACATCTTAAGGAATTAACAAGGAAAAAAAAAGAAGGTTACATATAATCAGGTTAACAAAACACCAAAAATAAGTATAGACACCCAACGTAATCTAGACCAATACAGTCTCGGAACAGAAAAAGAAAACCCCCAAACCCCCCCCACCTCGCACCCACCCCCAATCCCCCACCCGAAGCCCCGGAGAGTTATCCTAGCGGAAGATAGGCCAAAACTAGACAAAAAAGTTAGACAGGGGACTATCTGCAGTCTGGAAATGAAACACCCTGGAGGGGTTAAGCTGGTATATGAGACTAAGAATAGGGCCAACCGGGGGCATGACTATACTAAGTAGAGTGCGTTCAACTTGCCCCAATTCCGAATGAAAGACCCCGGGTTGTGCCAATAACTAGCAATAAATTTCTCGGTATTAAGGTTGAGAGACAACTCCCTCAGCCACTCTTGATAAGTAATAGTAACCTGGTCTAACCAATGCCTGAGGACCAGTTTCTTGACAGCCATTGATATAAGTGCCATGTGGTATTTATGCTCCATCACCGAGATGGCGGAATAATCACCCAAAATACATATATCAGGAGTGAATAACTCTTTCAGACCTAAAAGCGGGTTAAGACAGTCTCTAAGAGCATCCCATAAAGGGGCCACCTTGGCACAAGCCCAAAAAATATGCAACAAGTTCCCTTCGGCAACCCCACATCTTGAGCAGAGACTAGACTCCTGCTTCCCAAACCTGGCCAACTTGACTGGTGTGTAATAGAGATTATTTAAAATATAATACTGGGTTAGTCTGTGGTTATCCTGGGATAAGTAACACACACATCCTTCCAAATTGAACCCCAGCAGGGATAGAACATGAACCTGAGAGAGACCAGATTTTGGAACCCTCTAAGGAACGGGAAAAGGTCATCTAACAGATTATTATAGATAATAGAGATGCTTTACGTGAGTCAGCAGCCCCTGAACCTTGAAGAAAAGGCCTTAATTTAGATGGAGAACAAGTGGGACCCAAGGTTTGAGAATCAGGTGTCTCAGTTGAAAACTTTAAAAATAAATCTCTGAGGGATGTGAAGGGACTTTAAAATACCATCCGAATTGAGGAGATTGTCCTGGTCGTACAGAGACTCCACAGACAAATTTTGTAGCTGCGGAAGCCAGTCCTCAGCTATGCAACTACCCCCAATTTTAAGGTTAGGATTCAAAACCAAGGGCTGGGCTGAATCTTTGGATGGGAGGAGATTAAAGAAATTCCAGCATTGAGAAATAACTCTAATGGACAGGCCAATAGGGGACTCACGAATGACCGGGGGAAGCTTGGAAAACGGAAGCCAAAAAATACGAGAAGGGCTCAGACCCACCTGGACTAATAAATTTACAACAAGCTGTTGCTAAATGGGTAGAAAGGTGGAAGACTGAGTATTAGACAGCTTCCCTAATCTAGCCAGATGGCTTGCCCAATAGTACAGCAAGAAATTGGGTAAACGAAGTCCCCCCTTATCTCTGGGCGCAGTAAGCTTGAGGAAGGCTCTACGAGGCTGTTTCCCATTCCAAACAAAATTAGACAGCGCTGAGTTAACCTGAGCAAAAACCGCCTGGAAGCCAAATAAGGTGAGTCAGGGGGTATAATAGCCGGGCAGAATATTCATTTCATGATATTGATACGCCCCAGGTGGAGAGAGCAACCGCTGCCAACGCATCAAGGTCACACCTAATTCTCCTGACCGCATTAACTAAGTTGAGCTCCTTGGCCAAACCCTCACCCCTGGTTACATGCACCCCTAGGTATTTAAAGGAACCAGTAACCCATTTCATGCCAAACCGCTCAAAATCCGATTTAAAGGTGAGAGAGTTGACCGGGAATATGATCGATTTGGAGACATTCAGCCTATAATTAGAAACCTGACCAAAGCGGTCAATAATTTGAAGGACATGAATTAAAGAGTGTACAGGATTGGAAAGGTATAACAATATATCATCAGCAAAAACCGATAAAGTTAGGGGAAGTTGCGCAAGGGTACAGCCCCTGATTTGCGATGAGCCTTTAATACTCACAAGCAACGGTTCCAAGTATAGGTTGAATAAGTAGGGGGACAGGGGACAGCCTTGCCGGGTGCCTGCACTTAGGGGAAAACTGGAAGAAAATACCCCGTTGAAATAAACTTTGGCCGAGGGGGATTTGTAAATAGCCATAATCATTTGAATGAAGGAGTCAGGGAAGCCCATTTTCCTCAGGGTAGCCCATAAGAAGTCCCAGTTCACGCGGTCAAAGGCTTTCTCTGTGTCGAGAGCAACAAGGACCATGGGATCAGGAAAGGTACGGGATGCCTGAAGGACATGGGCAAGAGTTCTCAGATGGTCAGCAGATAATCACCCCTGGACAAAGCCAGCCTGTTCCGGGCTCAGCAAATGCTCCCAGACCGATTTGATTCTGGACGATAGAATTTTGGATAGGATTTTAATATCATAGTTGAGGAGTGATATTGGACGATAACTGGCAGGGTCCGAGGGAGGCTTGTCAGGTTTAGGAATCAGAATAATTATTGCTTCTAAAAGAGAGGGGTCAGACTCGACCGCAGAAAACAGGTATTCGAAAAGCTTAAGCAACATAGGGGATAGCTCTTTGCAAAACATCCTGTAGAAGGAGGAGGGGTAACCATCTGGACCATGGGCCTTTCCTAGAGGCAGGTCGTTGATTGCCTCTTCAACCTCACCCAGGGTGATAGGAGCAGAAAGCACATCACAGTGGTGAGGCCAAAGGGACGGGAGCTTAATGTTATCCAAGAGCCGCTCCGCCAGCTGAGTCTGCGACGCTGTGGAGCTGGTACCATAGATGTCTCTAAAAAAAGCTTCAAAAATATGGGCAATCTCCCTAGGTAATGACTTAGAGGTGCCGTCCTGAGCTTTGAGTGCCGGAATTAGACGGGAACCCTCTACTTCTTTCAACCTCATCGCCAGCATCCTGCCCGATTTCTCCCCCTGATTGATATACCTAATCCTGGACTTGAAAAGAGCATACTCCACTTTGTCACGGGTTAAGTCATTGTATTCATTCCTGAGTTTGATGAGAGATGACAAATTAGCTGGGGAATTAACGGAGAGAAATTGCTCTTCGGCTAATCTCAACCGGTTAGACAGCGATCTGGTTTTGGACTCCCTAACCCTTTTCCTAGTAGCCGCAATCTTGACAAGCTCCCCTTGAAGGAAACATTTAAAGGAACACCACAATACAACCGCACGATGAATGGAACCTTGGTTCAGGTCGAAATACATACGGATCAAATCCCTGATCTGGGAAACAGAGTGTTCCTCCTTCAGAATTTGCGTATTGAGTTTCCACAACGTGTCGCGTTGGCCCTGGATACCGGGAGAAACTTTGATCCAGACCAGAGAGTGATCTGAGATAACTATCGGTTCGATACCTACTTGAGAGATACAGCTCATTAGTGAGGAACTGACAAGGATGAAATCGATTCTCGACCACGTTTGATGCACCTGGGAGTAAAAGGAATAGAGCTGACTGTCGGGATTGAGAAGACGCCAGGGGTCAGAGAGGCCCAACAAACTAATAAAATCAGAGAGGGCAAGTTGGGCAGGGGATGCTGGTCTAACTGGTCTATAAGTTTTATCAGATATATTGGACGGGGCAACATTCCAGTCGCCCCCTAAGATAAAAGGGGAGGGTAGGTATCTGCTCAGGATATCAGTCAGGGACATAAGGAAGGACGGATCGCCCCCCACCCGGCATAAATCGCCCCAACCACCAAACTACTATTGTCTAACTGACCCTTGACCAAAACATATCTGCCATCCCGATCAGTAATACACTCCTCTGCAACGAATCTGACATAGTGCTTAATCAGGATTGCCACCCCCCTGTTAGCTTGCGAACCTGGGGCAGTAAAAACCTGAGAAAAACCCAGCCTACGCAGTTGCTTGTCCTCAGAGGCGGCCAGATGTGTTTCCTGTATAAAAATAATATCTACATTGAGCAGGGCACAATTCAGAAAGAACTGGCGTCTCTTGAGGGGGTCATTGATGCCTCTAATATTCCAGCTGGCAATTTTAACAAAGCTCAATGCCATGCTAGCTTAACTAATGGAAGGTCAGGCACCAGGGCAACACCAGACTTACAGATAGTATCCGAAGAAAAGATAAAAAAAACCACAAGAATGGCCCAACCATAGTAGGATGCACCCCGAGTGGAACAACTCTCCGAGGCCCCCTCCCCCCCAAAACCCATGGAAAACAGACCCCTAAATATAACAGTGCCAACACTACCCATAGAAAACAGAACCCTGGGATCCCCTATGCCAGGGAAACAAAGCCCAGGATACACTAAACCGGAAAAAGTAGTCAAACCCCCCACCCCAATTAAGAGACCCTACAGCAAACCCAAAATACCCCCCAAACTATATACAAACCGGCCCTTCAGTAACAGGTAAGCCAGTACACCACTGCAGAATGAGCTTTGAAGGGAACGGTCCCCAGGGCTGACAGTACACTGACTACCTGCAAAATAGCCCTGACTAAAGACCTGGATAAGAAAGAGCAACAGGGAGCAAAAACCTAGAACGAAGCCAGGTACCGCCACCCCCCCCAAAAACGGTTGTGGGACTGCATCTCAACGCACACACCCCCTTCACCCCTCCAGCCAGAAACAAAACAGAAAGAAAAGAAAGAAAAAAAAGAAAAAAAAAAGGGAAATTTTGGAAAGCCAATAGCACCAACATGTTGAAAATCCCAACCCCCCGAAACTAGACTGGAAAAGACCGTCTTACACAACCACACCAACAACTATCACAGCCCAATTGACTTGGTGCCGCAAGGTGATACTCATCCCCAGGAGCGGACCCACCAGCCTACATATATCCCACCACACCAAAACAGGTAAAATAGAGATGGGAGCAAATAAATCAATGGGGAGCTTGTGCCCAAATCAACCAGGCAGTCACCGCACTAACCGGAAGGAAAAGGGGGAGGGAAGAGCGGGTAGGACCCCACCGGTGCCACAGTAAAACGGGTCCAATAGCAACCCGACCAAAACCGAGGTTCCCACCCCCCTCCCACGTACACCCAGGCGGAGGCCCCATCTCCAGAAGGCCCAAGCCTCCACCTCAAACCCAATGCCGCCCTGATCCACACGAGAGGCCGACACCCCTCCCTCCATGAGAAGCCAGAAGCGGACCTGACGACCCAGCAAATCAAGGCTAAACAATCCATATAGGCACAGAAAAAGAACACTATCAACACTAAAAGTACAGCATAAACAGTCAGCCCGATTTAAAGAGATCAGGCAGCTTCCTGGTGAGTTCACTTTTGGCTTGCTCCAGAGACTCGAAGGTGGTCCAGGCACCATCAAAAAAAACCTGGAGCCTCGCCGGATAGTTCACACGGAAACGGTGACCAGCAGCAATCAGTTTGGAGACCAGAGGATGGAACTCTCTTCTCCTCAGTCTAATTTCAAAAGGTAAGTCCTGGGAAATCCTCAGCGTACGATTCTCCCACATGACAGCCTGCAGGCTCTTAACTTTCAATAAAATGTGCTGCCTTTCCAGGTAACTTAGCATTTTTATTAAAATGGGTCTAGGAGAGGATCCAGGTGCAGACTTAGGTCTGAGAGATCTGTGGGCACGCTCGATGTGGTAAGAGGAGTATATGGGAGAGGGACCCACAATCTTAGTAAGGAGTTTTTGCACGAAAGACAGGATGTCAGGGCCCTCCTCACCCTCCGGTAGTCCCAACACCAGAATGTTGTTCCTCCTGCTGTGCCCCTCGAGATCCTCCGTCTTCAGCTTCAGTTCGCTACTTGTTGCTTGAGCATCGTTAATTCGGGTTCACATTTGGCCTTCCAGACTTCCAATGAACTGATCCTGGCCTCCGAATCACCAATCCAAGTCGTAAGGGAGGCGAGGTCCCCACGTATCGATTTGAGCTCTGCCGAGATCTCATGTACGGCGTTTCACGGAAAGGAATCCAGCTCCTGTAAAACCGGTCTTCGGTGGCGGGCGGATGAGACACCTGAGGAGCCGGATTTAGCGCTAGACCCAGCGGATTGGGTTCTCGATTTTTAGCCGCTTCTGCATTCGGTATGCGTGCTTGGCCTCGCGCATTATTATTCGCTCCATCAAGCCGCATCAGCACCTTTGGCGAGAAACTTACTGGAAAGGTAACCGAAAGCAAAATAAAGTGACGGTGAACTCTGTGGGGATTAGGGTAATAAGTAGCTCTTCAGAAAAAGTTGACAGAAAACGGCAAGCCACTAGATTGTCTGGCTGAGAGGGGAGAGCAAGTAAACTACGCTGCCATTAAGAGCACCGACCCACGGGACTCCCTCACATGGGTCATTAATTATCTGAGCATTATATTGTAATGGACCAACTTGGCAAGAAGGTTTTTTAAATGAGTTTACATATGAGAAAAAAGATTTGCTGTTATATTTGTTAGCGTTAATGGCTAGATTATGCTCTCACTTAATTTTAGCCTTGCGTATAGCCCTTTTGCATTTTTTTTGACTAAGCAAATATGAATTCCAGTTATCTACAGTTTTGTTCCTTAAAAACTTAGAATGTATTTTATTTTTTTCATTAATACTATTTTTTTATTGATTTATTCATCCATTTTGGGTAGTGCCTATTATGTGGATTTTTTTTCTTTGTATAAGGAACATAACGGTCTCTCAGATCAATTATTGCATTATGTAATATATCCCAACATTCTGAAATAGGATGTGTATAGAAACACTCCCAATCATATTTATTTAATTCTAATGTAATTGAGTCAATATCCGCTCTGTCATAAAGGTAAACAGTTGATTCAGAGATAGTGTTATGTAACATGTTTTTTTTTTGTTGTTAATACTTTTTATTAGTTTCATCAATAAGGTGCAAACCATTAAGCTTCAGAACCATAGTCATTCTTCTGTACCAACTTACATATGATGACATATTCTGGACTATGGATAAACCACAGCACATAAGATATTTTGTGTGAGAGTGGTACAAACATGGCTTAACATCTCAAAAAGATTACCTTATACATAGATATACAAATAAATAATTGCTTACAATGTTTGCCATAGGGTAATTCTAAAGGAGTGAGCCTCTATAGTCCCTTACTTCATCTTAAAGATATAGCTAGTATATATTAAGGGAGGGGCATGAAACTCTACTTCATCTAAATTGAGGTGGTTTCTTACCAGGGAAGTAAGCTGGTTCTTACCTTACTCTAATCAAACAGAAAGAGAACAGAACTTTCGCAGATAGCAATACTCATTTATTAGAGATAACCATATGCAGAAGGTCTAGTACTATGTATAAACCCAGGGTTTAGATTGACAATCACTTGCCTTCAATTTGGATAATCACCTATTGGGGGTGACCCCTGGAGTTCAGCCTACCCCTGCTTGAGGGGAAAGAAAAGCCATATAGGGGCCCCAGCAGTGGTGATATTTGGACAGTGTGTTGTTCACTATGTGAGATAAGTGGTCTAAATTAGAAATAAGGACCATTGAGTTGTATAGCTCTGATATAGAGGGGATCTCTATAGATTTCCAATGGCAAAGAATTAAGCATTTAGCCTGAATGCTAAGTATTGATAGCCATCGGGTCTGCAGCTTGAACAGTTTCAAGCCCTGAGGTATCAAACCCAGGATCCAGATCATAGGGGGATAATCCAATTGTAGCTCCCAATATTAGTTCAGCAAGGCCAGAAACTGCTATCCAAAAAGATGAGAGCTTTGGACAATGCCATAAGATATGGGCTAAATCACCAACTGGGGCGTCGCCCCTTCAGCATAGGTCTGTATCTGCCAGATGCATGCAATAGAGCATAGTTGGGGTATGGTACCAATGAGAAAGAATTTTATGCTGTATTAGCTGGCTGCAAGCATCCGGGAGGTTCTTGTGGGCTACCCTCCAACATAATGACCATTGCTTCTCGGATATAGACTGTTTGAGAGACTTTTTCCATCAAGCCATAGCTGTATTAGATCCAGAGGGGAGATGTGACCTAAGGGCGGAATATATGCGGCTAACTACTCCCTTCTTGACCAAAAGCCAGCTGGCGAGGGGGTGTGGGTTGCTCAATCACATCCCAGGATGATTTTTGATGTAAGCTTGCACCACACTACGTAGTTGCAAATATTGCCAAAAGGTCTTGGATCCCAGATGGTATTCAGCATCTAATTCATGAAAAGATTTCATATTTTGCCCACTCTCATCCAAAACCTGAGCTAATTTATAGATCCCCTTGTTTACCCATTCTTTCCAGGAAAGGGATTTTCCCTCTATCTTAAGAGCATCATCATTATGCCATATTGGCATTTCTGCCAATGGGTAAGGATTAGCCTTTATTTTCTTATGGACTAAATGCCATGCTGAGACAGAGACCGATATAGTTGGATGATCCCGTAAAGCTTGGGGCAAAGGGGACTATAACAGGGCAGCCAGATTTCTCTGCCTGGCCCTTTCTGGCTCCATCTCCACCCATTGTGGATTATTGCCCCCTGGTGGGAGAAACCTGACCATACTTTGTGCTGTGCAATATGCTAATTTATACCCTTCTATCCAAGGGAGGTTCCAGCCTCCTTGTTTCCAGTGTGTGCATAATTTATTCATGCTATATCTAGGTTTGACCTTTTTCCACAGGAAGCTAGAGAGCATCTTATCTATAGTTGTCACCCATGATGCCGGAAGCGCCAAAGGAATATGTGATAAATTATATCGGAGCTTTAGGGCAACGACTATTTTAATGGCTGATATTTTCCCAGCTAATGTAAGATGTAATTTACGCCACCAATCCAATTCAGTTCTAATGTCTGCAGTCAGGGGGTTTAAATTTAGCTCCAGGATCCTAGCTATATCCGTCTGTAGTTTGATACCTAAATGCACTATTGAGTGAGCCGCCCACTGAAGCCCATACTTATCCACTGAGGACTTGGCACATCATATATTAAGTGGTAACACCTCTGTTTTAGAGCAATTGGCTTTAAGACCTGAGAGTGTAGAGAATTCCATTAGCAGATTAAGGAGGGGGGGGTATGGAAACTGGGGCATCAGCCGGTGGCACAAGCAGGTCATCCGCATATAGAAAGGTAGAGTACACCTTCAAGCCATGTACCATGGTTTTTAACACAAATATAATGGTATTGTGATCACTATTAACCACAGGAGCAATAACTTATATGTTCTCTAAGGATAAACTAGCATCAAGGACTACAATATCCAAGATCTTATCTCCTCGAGTAGGCTGTTGAATAATCTGAATTATATTACACTGTTGACAGAGACTCAAAAATGTTTTGCTTTGGCCTGATATGGCAGATAACTTATCCCAACATATATCTCCAAGATAAAGATCGCCCTTTACTACTACTTCACCCAACACACAGGCTTCTTCAGTTTCACTCATAATAGCTACAAGTGTATCAGCTGGAGATCCAGGGGGTCTATAGCAAGCACCTATAACTATTGTTTGCATATTACTTATTGTAAATTTAATCCAGATGGTTTCAGTGTCACATGGTATATTTTTAATATTATAGGATACAGTATATCAAATGACTGTAAGGAATTTTTTATAAAAAGTGCACCCCCCCCCCATTTCTTATGGAGTCTATTTAATATGTAAGGAGTGTATCCAGGTACCATGTTATTCCAGTTGGCCTTATTGTCACCCTGTGTTTCAGTAACAGCTAAAACATCAATATTATCAGAGGCTAGTCTAATATTTAATTCATCTAATTTATTTGTAAGACTTCTTGCATTTAGACATAAAAATGTCAAGTTCTTTATGAAATGTTTTGAAGTACTAAATCTATTCCTGTTCAGAGAGGAAGGACAGTCCTTCACCTCCCCCAGGTTAATTAGTTTAAACTAGGGGTTATGAAATCCTTGATGTGTTTAGCAAAAATAGAGGAACCACGGCGACTTAAATGGAGCCCATCACCACAGTAAAACTCAGTCCTATATAAAAATTCTTCCCAGTGTGTAATACATTTATGGTTCTGCTTCAGACACCATAGTCTAAGCCAGTTATTGTAGTTTTTGATTTTCTGGTTGATTGAAAAGGATTCTCTATCTACATGAAC
Source organism: Neoceratodus forsteri (assembly GCA_016271365.2). NCBI lineage: Eukaryota > Metazoa > Chordata > Ceratodontiformes > Ceratodontidae > Neoceratodus > Neoceratodus forsteri. The sequence goes on along the minus strand of CM057450.1, from coordinate 632,212,850 downwards.
TATCTTATTATGGGTAAAAGAAATGGAACACATGTGGGGCTAACTACCTTCACTGCTACTAAACCTTTTAGTATGACTTTTAGTACATATAATGCTCAAAGCTGCAAGCCTTATATACTGTATATGCAATACGCAGAGGAATACAACCAAGTGGTGTACCTAGGGCTGGGTCAGGCTACTGTATATGTGACTATATGTGATACCCCCAGGTACTGGCAGAATACAGGGCATATGCAGGTTATGTGCTCATAGTTGCAGTACAGGATGTGGGCGATACTCAAAGGTACAGACAAGTATTTGCTGATGGTGTCAGTGCAGGATGTGTGTGATGTCCACAGGTACTACAGACCCAGCATAGACAGTATGTAAAACCCAGAGATGCATATCTCTGATACATGGTATGTGCAAACCTGGTCAGTACAGGATGTAACATTGTTTTTATAATTGTAGGTATAGGTCCATTGTAAAATGGATGCTAACACAAGATGCAAATAGTTTCCTCAAGGGGAATTATCTCCCTCAGAGTAGGCAGGTTGGTGCTGGGACAATGAGATGATTCTTAGTTGGAGATGGATGTCTGGAGTAGGGGTACTCTACTGGAACCCTGTCCAGTATAAGCAAAACTTCATGGAGGGCCCACACTTAGATGTACAACAGTGGTCATTTCAAATGATGCCTAAGATGTCAGGGAAATAAACATTGAAATAATGATTAGAACATAAACAGTCCTTCAAACTTACTGATAGTTTTCATGGAGGTACCGCACTATCACCCAGGGAACAACAAATAAAATTGGAGTTCCTAAATTGGAAAAAGAGAAAGATCAATCTTAGTATTCCTTGACAGTAGTATTCTGAGAATTTGTTTCAAGTCACATGGGGGACTGGAGAATGAGGATGAGGTGGGGTGGGGTGGGGTCTGCAAGCACATGATGGCTTTAGCCGGTGTGAGATGAACCTGAGGCTGGTTTGATAGTGTTAGAAAGAGCCTCATTTCTTACTCCACAAATCTTGTTTACACAATAGATTTCAGACTTGTTTAACCAACTAAGTCATCTAGAGATAGATGAATGTATTTCCAAATGCTGTCATTTTACAAAAAAGTGCCTTCTCAAACTCTGCCGGGATCGCACCAGAATCCAGCATTTTTACAAATGGGGGGGGGGTGTACACTCTGGTGAAGCATCTCGACATTTTTCTCAAAAAGTGTTTGAAAATTTAAGTGTACACTTTGGAGTGACCAAATGAAGCCTGCAAGTTTGACTTTCCTTTTGTAATACAAGATTTATTTTCTGAAAATGTTTAACATTTAACATTCACTAAAAATACCACCAACAGCTTAATCTGGTTCAAGGTCAGTTGGCATTCATCTGTATCCCCCTCCCCCGGGTCATGCCTGAAAATAGGCAGGATTTGTCTAGTGCACTTACCCGGTCAACAAAAGCTAAATAAATAAATAAATAAAAATAAACATTGACTCTGACTATGAGAGACTTTTTTTCAAATTGTCTGCTTCTCACCCCTGCTCCTTCGGTTGCCTTTGTCTTCTTTCTTCAACCATGTCCTCTCTTTGCTCACTAGCCACATGACTCTAGTCATCACCCCATGACATGAATACCCATGCTTCCACCACCCTGTGACAAAAGCCAGACTTAGGCATATACAAAGTTCAGCAACATTCACAAGAGAAGGTCAAGCTGGACAGTGGGGCCGGTGGTGTGGGGAAGATTGGTCATGCACCAATTGGGAGTGGACTTTCCCACTTAAACCCTGTCCCACACTCCACTCTGGGGCCTATTATTGTCAGCATGCTACTGCTAGTCCGGGAGGGGCCTACCCCTCTTTCTCACAGCAGACACGCAGGTGGCCAGGAATGCTTCCCCTCTTCCCTCAGAGACAGTGAGTTCTGCCTCTGCTTGGCCCTGCTCTACTGGCCCATTGTGATGGGAAAATCAAACCAAAAGAGTCCTCTATCAGTCACATGATTCAGTGATGTTTAAAGCATGACCTTCAAGGATGACAACATTTTTACCTCATCAGTTCCAACATGTTATGACCAGATTCCTTTTTGAGATCCAAATTTATTATTACACGCTGTATGGTAGTCAAATAAGCTCAACAGATAAATTTACTGTTCATTCCTAACAATCAACCAACGTGATCTGAAAGGAGTTCTATGGGAAATGGAGAAGCTCTGACCACTGCACAGATTGGGGCTTCACTGCTCCAGTCCCCCCTGCAGTCACCATAAAAAATCATTAGTTTATTTACCTCATCATTCATAAAATCCTGACTATCACCCGGTGGCCCCAACATTTTTAAATACAGCACCACAGAACCACCACAATCTCATTGAAAATGCTGTGAGATCGTGAAGTATCATTACCCCAGCCTTAATACAGTCCCTATGTATGGAAAAATAACCGGATCTGTATCTTCAAGACCCAGTGCTATTTTCAAAGAATGTGACTAAATCCCATGGGTATGGCAGACATACCCATGGAATTTAGTCAAATTCTGTGAAAATAGCACCGGGTCTTGAAGATAGAGATCCGGTTATTTTTCCATACATAGGGACTGTATTAAGGCTGAGGTAATGATACGTCATGATCTCACAACATTTCCAGTGAGATCGTAATGGTTCCGTGGTGCCATATTTAAAAATGTTGGGGCCACTGGGGAATAGTTGAGAATTTACCAGTGATGAGGTAAACAAATGAATGATTTATTATGGTGACTGCAAGGGGGACTGGAACACTGACGCTCTGATCTGTACAGTTGTCGGGGTTTCTCCGTTGCCCATAGTTCATCTTTAAGATTACATGTATTAATAATGTGTTGGTATCTTGAACAGGATTAAACATCCTGATGTCATTTTCTGAAGCATGAATACCTACTGAAGGAAAAATAATATTCTTAGTTCTTCTCCCAGTCTTTGTATCCCCACACTTATACTGTATGTGCAAATAGGGATGAAACAGATTTGGGGTTAGTTCTGTTGAAATCAGTGATTTGGTCAGAACCGGACACAGAACCAAATCAATTTTTTTTTCAGAAAAGATAAATGAGGTCTCATTGTTTATGGAAATGAGGCAGGAGTTGAAATCTGAGTTTTTGGCTATTGGCATACTAGCAATGGCTGTGTCCAGTCAGAGAGGGGAATGTTGTATGATTTTAAAAACATCAAGGATGTCACTGAAAACAAGCTTTGGCTCAAGTGGTTGTTTCATCATTCTTGTTTATTGCATTTGTAATAAACAGCACTTTGATTTTAATTGGTTTAAAATATATATTAATGACAGTTACCAACCATAACTAAAAAAGCCAAGTAGAAGGAGGCTGAGAGGAGAAAAAAATAAATATAGAGAAAATGGAATGCAAGGGAGAAAGGAGTGGGACTGGCACTGCTGTACTTTGTGGTGGTAGCACTGGTGGTGGCAGAATTTTCCAAAGTCCTCCATCTTTGTAGCCCAAGGAGATATGGGGAAAAATGGGAACCAGGATGGAGAGAGGGAGCGAGCAGCGAGCAAGTGGGGGAGAGAAAGTGAGGGTGAGAGAGAGAGAAAGAGGGAAGGAGAGAGAGAGATAAAGAGAAAGAAAGAGAGTGAGGGAGAGACATGGGGCTCTATTCTTGAATGATTTAGATTGCCTCAAGCCCTGGGTGTGCTAAACATTCGGCAATCCCAGGATTCCTGTTATCCCAGGGCTGAAATCAGGAGTCTAAAAAACTGAGCCCTCTGTGCACCACATGCGGTGAGTTAGACCAGCATTTGCTGGTCTATCTTCGCCAACCTTTTCATGGGGCTTGTGCCCGGTGTTTGGTGCAAGCCTCCGTAAAAAAGGTGTAGTGTTGCAAAGGCACGCGACCTATGGGAAAAGGGTGCACTGTGCCCCAATGTGTTCTAGGCAGCTACACCATTGGTGCAGGGCTGCAGTACCCCCTGCACCAACCTTTCAGAATAGAGCCCTTTGTTTCATGAGGTGGCAGAAACAGAGCAGAAGGGACAAAGGAAGGAAGAGCCACAGTCTGAGGCTTCCCACTGTCACTAATGGAACCTGCAGTGGCACCCATGAACTGGAAGCTGGTGGTCAGGAAAAAGGGCAGGGCAGGGTAGCACAGACTGCTCCAGCCAGCTTACTGTACCTGATACTGATGGCGCTGTCAGCAGCAGGCCCACAGCTGGTTGACTCATCTAATGAACCTTAGCCGACTGCAAGCAGTGATGGTCATAGTGATGCCACTGACAATGCAAAGAAGACACTCTCCACTATTAGTGAACCATAGGTTAAGTTTCCAATTGAGCAGAATGAAGCCTGGTAGTCTTAGGCCCCATGCTGCCATTTCAAAGGCTCAACTGAGGGGACTCATGAGGGGCTCTCTGACCCATGGGGGTTGGTGGGTGGAGTCGTGGTGTGCGAGTAAGGCACTGTCAGGGATGAGAGGTTGCCAATGGGTTATGGAGAGTAGAGATGGAGAGGGGAGTATTAAGAATAAACTACATAGAAAAGTGTATTTATAAAGCTTTAAGTCATGACAAGTCAATGAGGTAATCTAACTGTGTGTATGTGTGTATGTGTGTGTGTGTGTGCGTGTGTGTGTGTGTGTGTGTGGGACATGAGTCATGAAGCAAAAGCCTTTGATACTGTAAATCATGGCCTTCTTTTTGCAAAGTTAAGTGACTTGGGTATAACTTACATGACCCTGTCCTGGATCAAGAATTACCTCCCAAACCGGTCCCAGGTTGTTAAAGTCAAGGGAGTGTCTTCCCCTCCAAATATTCTCAACCTTGGTGTTCCACAGGGGTCCTCTTTTTTCTTCAGCCTTTTCATAAATGACTTACCAATCATAGGAACAAACCCAAACACCTATACTGTATTTACCTTTACACAGATGATACAACAATATATACCAAAGACAAGCCAGTCCCAGCCTTGAATATGACTCTGAAAGATGCATTCACTCAAATGTAGACCTGGATGAATATAAACTGTCTATTACTGAACAACTCAAAACCTATGTCCATGCTGTTCAGTGAAATAGCAGTTCCTCTAAATTCACTACACATCATACCCTCAAAAGGATAATTGCTGGAAAATGTTAATTCTTTTAAATACCTAGATTTCTTTTTTTTTAATTAATGTATTTTATTAGTGTTCTCAAATGACAAAGTACAAACAAAACACAACCAACAATCAAACAGTACACAAAACCCTCTCCCCCTCCCCACGGAGATACAAAATCCAAATAAAATGAGAATGTAGACAACCTTCCAATTGTATGTAAAATACCTAGATTTCTGACTTGACCCTAAATGTTCCTATCTGGTTCCCATTAATAGGTCGATCAGAAATGTAAAAGTGAGGACTCCTTTATCACTGCAAAAACTGCATTCCCTCAACACCAAAAAATTGTCCGTAAAGCAAATTTTACTCTTACCATTGCTGAAAAATTGGAGTGAAATCTACAAATATGCTAATGCTACAGCTTAACACAAAATTTCCATTGCTTACAATAGCTTGTGCAGATTTGAGTTAGGCGGACACAAAACAGCACAACAGTTCTTCATGTACAGCAACCTAGTACTTCTTTTCCCTGAAAAAAGAAAGAGCTCAAGCGGATGACTATACTATTCAAAAGCAGACATGACCTCCTTCCAGCCTGTCTAAGCGGAGTTCTAGTCCAAACCACATCAGAAATATCAAATACACTCCCAGACTAGAGATCTTTTGCACATACCGAGGATGTACAAATCCTTTGGCAAAAAGGCCTTTACCATGAGAGCCCCAACAACGTGGAATTCGCTACCTGATAAAATAAAAGAAGCCAAAAACATAAGATTCTTCAAAAGGGCCATACCTGACTGTCTACAAAGCCCATGTGACTGCCAGACACTTCTTTGCTTTCCTATGCTTCTTCCCCCACACAACCTCCATCTGTCTAGAACCTTTCTACATTTGTATATAGTGATTTATAGGATTCCAATCGTTGTAAATATATTTTAGCCGATGTCGGAAGTTCTTGTTCTCCGTAACTATGTAACTGTAAAGTACTGACTCTGCTACTCTATCAGTCCCCCAGTATCCTCCTGAAAAATAAGTGTTTCGCCTAAACGAGTCTATCATGGTGTGCGCAAATAATACATACAAAAAAGTATGCAAATCCAACCCTGGACTGCCTTAATGCTATTAATAAACTCAAATGTCTATGTATTTTTTAAATGTTTGTTTTTATGTTTAAAATTATTATAGGTGTATTGTACATATGGGCCGGGATATTCAGACTGCACCAAGCAGTGGCGCAAGCCTTGGCACAGTGCAACTGTGATTCGTCGGGGCCATGTCCAGGTGATATTCAATGGGGATGTGCCATGGCACAGCACCATTGAATATCGCATGGTCAGCACAGAAACTGTGCATGGCGCAGTGGCACTGCACCGGTGCAAGCCACAGATAGGGAGCACAGGGATGCGCCAGCGCAAGTGCAGTTGCACTAGGCACATCATCCACAATATTCAGCAGGGGGCATGCAAATGAGGCCATAATATATGCAAGGTGCAAATGGGGCCATTTGCATGTCATTATGGCCCCATTTAAATGCATTGCGCAGGGCAGCCCGGCGACTTGCGCCTGGCACCCTGCACAGCATGATGTGTACTGTGGGGATCCCGGAGCATCCCCGCCCTGTAGCCGTGATTGTGTGGTATATGTTCATAAAGAAATCCCTGGTAGTCTAGTGGCCCCCCAGTCCCCAATTCCCTGATCAGTATGATACATGACTATCCCTGGTGGTCTAGTGGTTCCCCTCCCACCCGAGTCCCCGATTCCCCGATGAATGACAATATGACCATCCCTGGAGGTCTGGTGGACCCCCCACCTGTTGCTGCGATCATGGTAAAATCCCATAATGAAATGCCTTGGTGATCCAGTGGCACCCCACCTCTCCACCCACACATAACCCCTTGCCCACCCCGCTCCGCCCTGTCATTGGTTGGTGGTTGCAACCTACCAGCATACCACCTGGCCACCCACCTAATGACAGGTACAGTATGGGATGTAAGCCTATTGGTCCCAGTGTGGACCAATGGGCTTGCAGGGCATACTGTACTAGACAGTCCCAAATATATGAATGACTCCATTCACATATTTGGGTCTATCTAGTACAGTATGCCCTGTAGTCCATTGGTCCACACTGGGGACCAATAAACTTACAGCCCATACTGTACCTGTCATTCAGCTGGTGGTTAGCAGGCATGCGAAGGGATACAGCCACCGCCAATGACGGGGTGGGAGGGGTGGAAGTGGTCTCTGTGGATGGAGGGTGGGGGGTGCCACTGGTTCACCAGGGCATTTAATTATGGATTTTACCATGATCGTGGCTAACGGGCACGGGTTCCACTAGACCACCAGGGATGGTCATATTGTCATTTATTGGGGAATCGGGATTCAGGTGGGAGGGGGACCAGGGATGGTCATGTATCATACCGATCGGGGAATCGGGGACTGGGGTGGCCACTAGACTACCAGGGATTTCCCGTTATCCATGTTCCACACAATCGTGGCTATGGGTGGGGGGGGGGTTCCACTAGACCACCAGGGTTGTGAGTGCTTGAGGACGGTGTTCTGGGCGGGCAGGTGGCCACCCATGGCTGGGCTGCTGTGTTGCACCCTGCAATACAGCAGCCTGCCTGTGGGTGGCCGGGATTTGTTCCTACTCTGCACGGGCTCAACTTTGAGCCCTCCTGTGTGGCGCAGTGCAGGGGTGCGCCAGCATATGCACCACACATCCCGGGCTGAATATTGGGATGTGCCGCATATGCATGGGCACACCTCCTGCATCTGCGCTGCACACATTATCATTGCGCCCCTGAGCATCGGGATTTCCGCTGCACCAAGCAGCCTTCTCAATATCCCACTGGGGCACAATGCGGGGTTGCGCTGGCGCAACTCTGTTGCACCAGGCGCAACCCCTTTGAATATCCGGGCCTAGGTGTCTGGCCATTAACACAGTCCTTTGGAATGTGAGACAGCCATTCAGAATACTTTTTTGTCAGCAATTGGTTTATGCTTGGAAATTCATGCATCTACAGGGCCTAAAATGATACCACCCAGCTCTAATGAAGGTATCAGTTTGGTGGATATCAGTGGAAAGTGTGAGGAGGCATCTGCCTTATTAAGAAAGTACTTTAAAACTGAGGTGCAGGCTTTGACAGCGGTGTGCAAAACCAATACCTCTAGAGAATGCATCCCCTTGCATAGAGGATACTTCTTGCAACATTCAACAGGTTCACAAAATTTTTTTTTTTTTTTTTTAACCAATTATTTTACCAGGTGAGACACACTAAGCTGAAAGCTTGTTTGCAGGTGCAACCTGGGAGCACAAGGAAGTTAAGTGACTTGCTCAGGGCCACACAGTATGCACCTAGGGGGCTGTGGGATTCAAACCCAGGTCTCCAGATTTGCAGCTCAGAGCCTTAACCCACTGTGCCATACTGCCTCAAAAAGCAAATAATAAAACAAACACATTTATACACTAAAGTAGTATGAAGTAATGAAATGCATACTTTCTTTACAGAGAATCTGTCTTCATCTATGCAGGGGACTAAGACCTGAGCTCTGTCTCAAATCATTACAGGTGTTGTGATTTACTCACCCCAGCCTATGAGAAGGTAGCCTCTGAAGTAGCTTTTTTCAGAGAAGACCATCACCACGAGAAGGTTGTGGAGGTACAGCCCCTCTACCAAAAGCCAGTAGTAGTTGGCCCCGACACAGTACTGCATCAGAATCTGTGCTAGCTTGCACCCCACCGCAGCCTGTCAATTAGAGAAAGCAGACACACTCACAGAGGTGTTAAAACTTATCATATATGACAGAACACAAAATAAGTTAGGGTTTTCTGCCTTTTACATTTTATTCAAAAGTCATCCTAGATTGACTTATACTTGATGATGCTCTAATGCGAAACTGGTATGAGGTTTGTGGGTCCCACTGGTGTATACTATTCCTAAAGAGATCTGGACACTTCTGTTTGGTATGTTTTATTAAACATCACTGCTATTCATTTAATTGGCCCTGGTGTGTGTGTTTGTACTTGGTGGGATTGTGTTGGAGTTGTTTTTCCTGGTACATATTTTGTCTGCCTTGCACACCCAGCCTGTAGAGTGGCTTTTTCTTTTCAATTATTCTTGGATTATTCTTGGATTATTTTTGGATGTACCTTGGGAATTTAAACCAGCACTTTCTCTTAGTTGCTCTTCACCCCTCAACTTGGTAAGCCTTAAATAACTCAGCTGTTAAAGGGAACATGAACCTTTCTTTATCTTTTTTAATATAGTTAGAAGTGTGGGCCTTCTTATTCTCCCTACTGAGCTTTTTTAGTTATTTGCTTTGAAATGCTCTAGTGATACAGACTCAGTCTTGTCTGGTGCTATGGACAGATACAGCTGGATATCATTAGCATAGCAAAGAATCCCTAAGTTGTATCACATTATGAGCTCTCTCAGTAGTAGCATGTACACCCAGAACAATATGGGAGAAAGGCTAGACCCTTGATATTCACCATAGTCCAGGGTCACAAGACTTGATCAGTGTTGGCCGATCATGAAAAACATAGAAACAGAGAATTTGTCAGTAGAAAAGGACTGCCTGGTTTTCCCCATATGCCCAGATTTCCCCTGCCTATTCTGTCTCCACAGACTCTTACCTGGTCTCCGGTGACCCTGTCCCTTCCCTGTTTGTTTGCCAGTATTCCCCTATGCCTATCCCATGCCTGCTTAAAGTCCCCAAATGTTTTCACCCCCACTACCTCAGGTGGTAGGCTGTTCCAGGCATCCACCACTCTTTTAGTGAAGTAGTATTTCCTCACATCCCTCCTAAACGTACCCCCTTCTAGCATTGTTGCATGCACCCTTGTTCTGGTGCATTTCTTCATTTGAAACAGGCTTCCCTCCTGTGCCCTGTACACCTCTGTGATGTACTTGTGGGTCTCTATCCTGTCCCCACTCGTCCTCCTCTCTAGTCCAGGGTGTACATGTTGAGATCCCTCAGTCTCTCCTTGTAGGGTTTCTCATGCAACACCTACACTATTTTAGTTGCACTCCTCTGGACTGCCTCCACCCTGCTTATGTTCTTTCTGAGATGTGGCCTCCAGAACTAAACACAGTACTCCAGCTGGGGCTTTCTAATAATGTATACATTAGTAATACCGCCTCCTGCTGGTAATACCTCTCTCTTTGCACCCCAGCAGCCCACTGGTGCTGCCGACTGCCTTGTCACACTGCCCTGTGACTTTGAGGTCATCAGATATCCTTAGTGACCAAGAGTATCCCCTCCCATTTTATACTCAGCTCCTGGAATTCTATGCCCTAGATGCATGATTCTGCAGTTTTTGTCATTGAACCTCAGTTGCTATACTCTTGACCACTCCTCAAGTTTATTAAGGTCCCTCCTTATTCTCTATACCACCTCTTGACTATCTGCCCCCTTACAGATGTTGGTGTCATCTGCAAAAAGGCACACCTTCCCTTATAGCTTTTCTGTGATGTCACTTAAGACATTGAATAGGATGGGTCCCAGTACTGAGCCCTATGGCATTCCGCTGGTCACTCTCCCCTCATTAGAGTGAGTGCCATTTACCACCACTGTCTGTCACCTATCCATTAACCAGTTTTACTACCCAGTTTACTACTTGGGATACCACCCCTAGACTGTCCAGTTTCTTTATCTTACTCCTACGAGGCACAGTGTTGAAGGCCTTGCCAAAGTCCAAGTAGGCCGCACCCACTGCCCTTCCCTGATCTATTTCCCTGGTCATCCAATCGAAGAAATCGATCAGACTTGACTGACATGACCTCTATGACGCGGCATGAGCCGTGTGTTCAGTTAACAATATGTAATGACCATGCTCACCCTAGTAAGGATATTTTATTTATGTATTGAGAACCAAAAAAGGAATGGTGAAAGTGCTTCAGTCAGTAAAGACGTGGGTGTGCTCACTAACCAGTGCCTAGATATACATAAGGCTTACTACTGTTGCAGAGTGACTTGATCACTCCATCTCCCTTCACATCAGTTTAATGCTGTGATATTACCTCTCTGACCACAGCCACCTTGTACGGAAAAAAACAAGAGTCCAAAGAACCTTCTCTGGGGCTTTGCTTGATGGCTTAGTGAAGTCTGCATCCACCTTTCGCTTTGGGGACCTGGGTTCAAGTCCCAAGTTCAGGATCCCAGTCAGGTTAGGTAGGAAGCTGAACACAGTCTGTTTGGATATACAGTGCCTCCAGGGAATGACATGGGAGCAGTCACTGCATAGATGCCCCTTGACATCCCGTGGGGGGAAGGAGCACTAGGAGTAAAGAGAACACTTTCATTCAATAGAAGGCAGTCAGCCATGGAGAAGGGCATGTTGTGTTGGTAGCCTTCTTCCTTGTTGCATTCCTTAAAGAAGAATTGGTGTTGGGGGAGGAAGGCTAGATGGAGAGTGCTGCCAGGGTGGGGGGGGTGAGAGGAAATATTTATTTTACAACAAAGGAGTGCTAAAGACAGCTGCCGGCTTTAGAGGTGGGTGGGTTGTTCCAGCTACCCTTTGTAGGAGGTTTTTTAATATTAAAGAAAATATAAAACTGTGAGTACAGAAGGGGAAAAGGTGGGATTGGGATTCTAGCAGAAGGTGGGGGAATGAGGGTTGTGTATTTTAGTGGGTTGGACTGGGAAAGAGTGTGGGGTGCTGTTTCTTTTTTTTAAATAGTATTTTCCAATTGGGAATAGGTACGACTAGTGCATTATTCATGGTATTCAGGAAATACTATTTGTTACTTGGACACCCCTATAAATGACTTCATTGGCTTACTATTGGTTCCTTTCCTTTGGGGATAGATGCAGCTTGGAGGCAGCCTACTGTAGTGCAGATAATGATGGGGTCTCTTGGAGAGATGTAGGAGAATGATGAGTTCGGAGGATGGTACCATGAGATGGGGAAGGGGGGATGACCTTGAGGAGCCACTCTGAGCTTGGGGTATATTTGTGGGTGAAACAGTGAAAAAGTGAGAAACAAAGTTAAAACATATTTTACTGCTGTTCATAAATCCTAGTTAAGCAAGAAAGCACTTAGCAGGGTACTGATGACTGTCGTAATCAGGGTGTTTTACCTGTTGTTGTAATTCAGCTGCTAAAACATTTTTGACCTACAGGAAACTTGTTATTAGTAGAAAAGATCCCTTGTGCACTTTCATTTTGTTTATATGATAGGGGCATTATCTGGGCACTGCAATGATGTGGAGGGACATCTGTAGGTTGGTACACTGCAACAGCAGTCAGCATTTTGTATTTCATTTACGAACCAGTGCTTCCAGTCTCAATATAACTGCAAACTGGCTGAGGACCATTGTGCCATGGTTGTCTTCCACTTATTCATGATCAGGGACACTTGTTAATGTTTGTTTGAAAAAGTCAAAATAATTTTTTTTAAAACGTGAGATTCCAGTATGTTTTAACCAGTGTTGTCTGCATTCCCATTTATGATGAAATAAGAGAGTTTTCACAATTCGGGTAATTTGGATCCTGTTTTTCATTGGCGATTTGGATCCTTCTTTCCCTTATAATGTCTACCTATTTTACTGGTAAATAAACAGCAACCACCAATAAATCAGTGTTCTTGTCCAGGATTTCTGAAATATCTGATGACAAAAATTATTTTAAAGTTCTGGTAAGGCTTGGCAAACCATCAGAACTTTCCAAGTCTTACAAAATTACCTTAATGAGTCTCAAAACCTTTTTTGCTTCATTCTTCTTAATTAGTAGAATTAGTTTATGGAATGAGTAAGGAGCAATAAGGACACTAGGGATATCCAAAACAGAGCAATTACAAGAAGTGTGCAGATCGAGATTTAGCTCTCATGGCACAGGTATCCATTGAACACTGGCGCCCACAATTGAGTGCATACAAAAACCCTGACTCAGTTATAGTGCCTGTGTTCAGGGCTACCTGGCAGGGTAGCACCCAGATACCAGAGTGGGCAAGGTAGGGCAATGGGAAGCTATCCGCGTATGTGCACACAATGGGGTGGGAGGAAGGGGAGGGAAGGTATGTGGGAGGGGGTGAGGTGGGCAGCTGCCAAGATGGTCCACTAGCATGGTGGGGAGGGTGGTCAGATGGGAGATGTGGGGTCCAGGTCCAGCGCAGCGCAGTTATTTTTTTGCCGGCTTTTTAGTTTTCCAAGTATTTCACCCCCCAACATGCACCCCCCTGGAGTTGAGAATCCTTTAGTAGGGGGTGTGGGAGGCACAGCCCCCTGCATTAAAAAATACACCTGTGGAACTCGGGAGCCCTCTCTCCAGTCACGGCAAGTGTGCATCGTCGAAATTCATTTTTAGTGATGTACACTCATTATAATGGCGATCGCTATTCCATGATCACTGTTATGAGATAGAACCCATGTCACATCCATAGAACAGAATGGCAACCGACCAACCAGTCTCCTCCCGGGTGGGAGGTTGTTCCTGCTAACCAGTCTACCTATTTAGGAGGGGCTCTATGACAGTACATTTGCTATAAGTTCTACAAATTTAAAAGCTGTTTGCCTGTGTAATTTTTCCCAGATCATTTTGCACCTATCTTATATTAGCTGGATGGTAATATTGGTCTGTTACTCCTTAATATTATAAGCTTACAGTTCCAATGTGGTTCTATTAATGGGACTGCACTGTATGTATAGTTTTATGCCTCATTTTTATGTTTACTTGTGCATGCATAAGCAGAACATATTTGTGCCAACCCAGTAGTGTAGGGGCTGGGGAGGTGTTTGCTATAAGCAGCCAATGCAGCTAAGCCTGCAGGAGGTGTGTACATCAATGCCCAATCTGGTCAAGGCTACAGCTGATGTTGGTTCACTGGCTGATGGATCTAAACTTCTCCCATATGAAAGGATGCAGCTGCACCTATCACAGTGTGGCTGCATCCTTTCATAGTGCCAAAATCCAGCAATGAAGTAATGTTCCCCTTCCTGCATGACCCAAGTTTCACCAGTGGCAGGTGCTCAAATATGTCAACAGTATCCTCCCTCCCATCTGATCTAATTTTCTTAACATGACTAGCAGTGGGTGCTGAACCTTGCTGCTGGTATTCCCCCTCCCAGCTGACACAACTTTCTTGTATCACCGGTGGTTGGTTCTCAACTCCTTTGTATTATCTCCCTCTTGCCCATCCCAGCTTGTGTCACATGACTGGTGGCGAGTGCTCAGCTCCGCCACCAGTATCCCCTCCCATCCAACCCAGCTTTCAACTCCCCCCACACACTGTGACACTGGCTGCCCACCCCCAGTGCCACCAAACAATAGACTCACACTGGGGTGCCTAATCTCCAGTGTTGGTACCTGAAATAAAAAGGTCCTTCATCATCTTTTTTTAAAACCCAGTAAAAAAGAAAACAGTCCTTCAAGGTGCTTTGTTTCCCCTGACCCTGTGGTCCCCTATCCAGACCCCTCCTTTCAGCATCCACCCCACCCATACCTTCCTATCTGGACCTCATCTCACATGACTGTTTAATGTCCTGTGGTTTTCAACACAAACTGTGACCGGATTGAAAACAAGGAAAGTTCCTTGTCTCTTTTTAATATTCTTGCACCAAAGTTTCAACATAGCCTTTTTGGGGCTCCACCTCATGAATAAACTCATGAATAATGTAGATGAAATCACCCCCAAACACGTTCTTGCAGTCACTCTGTGAAATAACCTCTCACAAAGGATTTCAAAAATTCCACCTGTCTTGATCACAAGGTGGGGTCATAAAAATAGTATGTTGAAAATCTGGGGTCAGAATGTCAAAAAACAACAAAGATATGAAGAATCATAAGGCTAATTAATTATTCATAAGCACTTCATGGTCACTAATTCACTACTGGATCAATTATTAATGTCCAGTTAATTACTGATCCAGATGTGCAAGTCTCACGAGTGGCCACCTCACAGAAGCACATTGTATTAAAGTGCATAGCCACACAGATTTCCCTGACAGAGTTGGTGGTGACAACTTTCAGATTGAGTTCATGGTGATCCCCTAGTGGAGTAAAAAAAAAAAACACAAAAAAACCAGAAATCATGGAGAGTGAGCAGTGCAGCTGAAGCCCTAGTTAGTCAAAGTATCTTCTTAAGATATTATAAACTGGGCAATACGGGACCTACTTATAGGCAGGTGGTGGACATGCAAATGACCTGACTACTGTCCAATACATCCAGTTAGGGTTGTGCAGCGAGTAGGAGCTTTTGGTCAGCCAAGTTCTACCTGGTCTGATAGAGGACAGACTAAATCAAACTCTTTGCAGCCCAGCCCAATCTCAGGCCAGAATTGATGCAACTGCTCCTTTGCAGAGGGGAATCAAGCATGCACTGGCTACCACAAACTCTACCCCACTCCGGGTAGTAGCCATTTAGTAGGCTATGTATTATATGAAGGTAGTGGAACAGAGAGAGAAAACAGAGGCAGTTGCCCCACAGGAGCAGGGGAGATGATGGTGCTGCCAAAAGCTCAGGGCTTAACTGTCAGGGAATGAACCTCATTAAGAAAAGTTTATTTAAGGGCTAACTATAAGGGGACTAACTGACAGCCATGCAGTCACACTAGTTCATGCCAGGTTGGCGAATGTGTGTACACATGTCATCATGATGTGATGAACAGCATACATGAAAGGTTGATCACCCACTCCACTAGCTCCAGACAAAAAAAACAGCATAATCTTAAGTGAAATTAAAAAATATTACTATTCCAGGAAAAATTAGCCTTATAATAGTAATAACGACCTCACTGGATGTTGTTTCACGGGGATTAATGACCGGGTAGCGGGTGGTTGCCCTAAGCTGTACCTTGGGCCACCCAACCCCCCACCTGGTTGTTAATCCCTAGGAAATGACCGCCAATTTGGTTGACATAACTTTGTTATTTTTGCACATTTTGTCCTCAAGTTTTCAACATGGCCCTTGTGTTACTGCACCTCATGAACATGACAGAAGTCATTTTTCAAATCTCCTCTTTCCTATAGATTTTGGCCCCAAATTTTCAACAAAGCCCCTCTTGTCATCCCACCCTATGAACATGACAGGTGTCATTTATTCAATCCCTTCCACAACATGTTGTCACAATCACTCCATGAAATCAGCATTCCAATGGGATTTAAAAAATTCCATCTATTTTGAGAGTCATAAAAAGACTGTGCTGAAAATGTTGGGTAAAAAAACAACAAACTTTTTTTATTTTAGTCTTTGGTAACCGGGTAAGACCCACTAGGCACAAGTGCCTGATTTCAGGGGTGAACTGGGAGGTTAAGTGACTTGCTCAGAGTCACACAATATGCAAGCGGAGGTTGTGAGAATCAAACCCAAGTCTGGTCTGCTGGATGTACCAAGCTCATTCACAGCTCATTATTCTAACATCTAGGCTATACTAACAGCCCATAAACTTACGTGGAAGCATTAAAAAGTTTTCAATGTTTACTTATAAATTTATGATTTTTGCAGATTTTGGCTCCAAATGTGTAACATAGCCCTTGTGTTACTCCACTTGATGAACATGACAGGTGTCATTTTTCAAATCACCTCCAAAACTTTGTTTTTGCAGTTGTTCTGTGAAATCACCTGTCAGACAGGATTTTAAAAATTCCTCCCATTTTGATCATAAAGTTGGGTCATAAAAAGACTATGTTGAAAATTTGGGCTCAAGATGTCAAAGAACAACTAAGTTATGAAGAACATAAAGGATAGCGTATGGGAAACCATACACAACAAGTCTATTCTTCCCCAGAGTGGATACCATGACGACTAATGACCTTGAAAGTGGAGCTTGAGAGCTCCCTCAGTCAGCATGGTATCCACAAGGGAGAAGAGTAGCCGAGTTGTGTGTGTTTCCCATATACTGTTCTATATACTGTAGGGTGGGACTCGATGTCTACAGCTGTCATGTAAAATACAAAAATCATCATAAGCACTCACTTTTTTAAGTTTCAAATTTGCTCTGCCGATTGCACCAGAACAACTATCCACTGGCCAGCAAACGTGCATGACTCTGCAACAGCCACTGATGAATCACAAATGCTGATGGAGTCGCTTGGATTATGACGTCCTCACTATTGCAGAACGAAAAGTCATTCTATGTTAGTGAGGATGTCAGTACTACAGCAGAACAACTTTCTGAGGTGTACAGCTTTGTATACACTATCGCATTCCAATATACACTATATTGACGTAACTTTATTTTTGCACATTTTGGCCCCAAGTTGTTTTTTTTTAATCACAGCTTACTTTTTCCACCTTGCTGTGATGATTACCAGCGAGGGCATCCAGCCACTGGCCCTGCCCACCAGGAGAGCACCAGGCTCACTCACATGATGGTGGATCCAGTACAGCCATCACCAGTCCACTGGAGGGCCTCCCCATACCTTACCCAGCTGGGCCAGCCCCGGACCCCACAGTGCAATTCCACAAGAGTCCTCCCCATGAGGCAGGGCATGGCCATCAAGCTGCATGGCTATGCCCAGCCATTTTCCACCTAGTTGTGCCCACTGGAGCACAGACGTGTAATGACATCTAGGCACAACGTGCCGACGTCTGCTGTGCTCCTCCCCAGCAGCACCGGCATGTAGTGCCCTCAGGCGTCCCCAGGGTCCACTACAGCACAGTGACTTTTTCCCAACCCTCCCCAGGATAGAAGTCTACAGACACTCGATCCTGATCCTTCCCTGCCAACCCACCGATGACCCGAGTCTGTTCCTGAACCCAGGTCGTCTGCGTGGTGCAAGGTGTGGTGTCCAGCGCCTCTACCCTCAGTGCCACTGGGCCGGCTTGGCCCCAAGTTTTTAACATAGCCCTCATGTTACCCAACCTCATGAACATGATGGGAGCTATTTTTCAACCCCGCCTCCAAAAAATGTTTCTGCAGTTGCTCTGCAAAATCACCTTTCAGACTGGATTTAAAAAAGTTCCACCTGTCTTGAGCATAATGTCTGGTCATAAAAAGACTGTGGAAAATTTAGGGTCACATGTCAAAAAACTATGAAGTTATGAAGAAAGGGTGAATGTATAAAAATGTTCTTTTCTCTGTTCATCATTTATTCAACTCTATACCCTTTAGAAGAGTGAAACCAAAAGTCCATAAGACAATGGCTACGGGGGAAGAAAGGTCTGCCTGCAGCCTCAAAATACTGTTGTTCTAACTTGTAACAGCATGCAAGCAAACATGTTTGGTATTGACAAATGCCTGTCTTACTAGCTACTGTATAGCTAATTAATAACTAAACAATAAGGCATGACAGGGTGTGCTCTGTTCTGTGAAAACTACATGCCTTAAGTATGAGGCCAAAAGCTGAGGGCTTGCACCACCCAAGAAGTGCGGCTATTCCCAACCCAAAGCACATGCTAGAGTGCCTTGTTGCAACTGTAAAATGAGTCCATTAAGATTAGTAAAGAAATAGTTAAAACATATATTTTTAAATTTCATTAAGTAAAAAAGAGGAAAAAAAGGTAATAAAAAAAAAAAGAAAAAAGTTGTCCAGTTGAGCCATTTTAGTTTTGCTATTTGAGCATTAGATGGCAAATGCTTCACTTTTCTAAAAACCCAAGTGATTGAATTGAGGCATATAGATACAACTGTGCCTGCTCAATATAAACAGGCCAGTGAGGCCACTCATCTTTTCCCAGTGCTATTATGCTGGGATATCAACACTGGATGCTGAGCTTCTCGACCAATCAGGTTTCTAGAATTTTTATACCCATTTCATAATTTGTAATTATTGTGCAATATGCTGAAATGTATATTTTTGTTCTTAGTTCCTTGAACTTCTTCATGTCTTCTCTTGTTACTATGTAACTTGCACCATTCCTTTCATTACTCATACTGTATACTTCCTTTTGTTCATCCCTCCCAAGGGATGCACCTGGAAAGAAGCCTTGGCTCAGTGTGCCTCTCCCATTTACCAATTTTCAAATTAGTAAATGAATGAATGACTCAATCAATCAATCAGTCAATCAATCAATCACTAACCAACTAGCTAAATACATGAATAAATACATTCAATTATATAAGCCCATGAACTGATAAATAGGGATAAATGGAACATTGGATACTTTTCCAGAGTCCAGCCTTTCTAGCCACCTTGCCCAGACCAGACAACACACCCTATCTAGGTGGGTCTGGTGTTCTGCTCAGTTTTATCATAATTTTGTTTTCTTAAAAGCAATGGCCTCCATGAGCCTTCACTCCCACTTCTTGCTACAAGCAATGCAAGGCTCCTTCCTGCAGCACACACCTTAAATTTATCTTCAGCACAGTTTTATCTTTTGTTTGCCCCACCTCCACTCACATTTGCTGGTTAGTGTCAGTGGCTCAGCAGGTAGCACACTTGCCGCTGGGAAATCAGAGGGTTGTTAGAGGGCTGTGGGTTCAATTCCCACACTTGGGATAATATCTCAATACTGACGCTGTAGTGCAGCATGAGGGGGTGCTACACTTCTGAAGTGCCGTCTTCTGGATGAGATGTTAAACCAAGGTTCCATCTACCTGTTCAGGTGGATGTTAAAGATCTCATGGCACTTATGGAAAAGAGTAGGGGAATGTTTTATTCATAACATAAAAGTCAAATACAAGCACACAATAATATTACTTCATACAGCACCCCAAAAACAGAAAAACATAAATATTTCATCATACAGTCACCCCATACAATAAACACCCATAAGCATACCCTCCCCCTCCTCATTACAAGAACTAAATAAAAGTATTATTCAAAATACAAAAAATCGCAAACTATGGAAAAAAGGCAAAGAAAAAATTAAGTATTACAACATACAAACCTCCTAATACAAAGGACAATAACCTGAATCAGTATGACATCCTAGTATCAGCTGATCATCCTGTGTCTAACCAGTGTAATGCTTTCCATTTCTTTTGTGCCATGGCAAGAGGCAAATTAGCATAATCATACCATTTTAAGGATATTACTGCTGCATTAATTGACCAGAATAACTGCTCTGGAGTAACATACAATTGTTGCAGTGGCCAGTGGACACAGTTTTGCTAAATATAACATTTTAATTTAAACAACCTAAGATACCATGCATAACTGCCAGATCATAATGTTTCCAGGAAGCTGGTAAAATTCCTAACAATAATATTTCAAGAGTCATAGCTATAAAAGGTGAAGTGACCCAAAAGTATACTAAGATTGTCCAAAATTGTTTAATATATGGGAAAGAAAAAAATATATGGTTCAAAGATTCTACCGATTCTAAACATATGTAATTTCTAGGACATGATCTATCATTTGTATTTTTGTGCTTTAGGTTAGCTTTCACTTGTAATTTCCCATGCACACAAAGCCATGTGACATCCCACATACCTGGAAGCATATTGCAGATTTTAACATTGCTGTAATAAACACAATGGGCCGGATATTCAAAAGGGTTGCGCCATGCGCAATAGGGTTGCGCCTGCGCAAGTCCAAAAGTGCGCCATTCTGTGATATTCAGCAGGAGGCAGTTGCGCCACTGAAAACATGCTGAGCAACAGCGCAATGCAAATGAAGGCATGTGTACGGCGAGGTGGATCCATGTAAAAGAGCGCCGTCACGATATCAAAGACTTGCGCGGGGCAGGCAAGGAAGCAGTGTGGGCCATAGGCTGCAGAGGCCAGTGGGGGTGCCGGTGCAGTGGAAGTAGCAGTCAGGATAGCGGGGTAACAGAGCAACATCAGCCAGGGGTCACAAGCCAGGGAGATGGACAGTGGCAGCTTCACATGGAAGCTGTAATGAGGGGTGAGAATGCAAGGTGCAGGGGCGTGGCCGTGGATGGGCCCGTTGGCGGTACACCCCAACAGGCAGTACCCGTGCCCACATCAGCTTTGAGCTGTACACAGATGTAGAGATCGTGGCTGGTACCGCCTGAACAGGGCAATACTGAGGTGGCTCTGTGAGCTGTGCAGTGATGTGATGCAGGCACCTCACGACGGAGTCACGCCTGTCAGTGGAGACCAAGGTGACAGCCTGCATGTGCCTGCTCACCACGGGCACCTTCCAGAGACCAACAGGGACACCACAGGCATCACACAGTCGGCCACATCACGCATCCTCACCCAATTCCTCAATGCACTGCTGCCACATGCTGCGGAGCATCCATTTCCCCAGCACCGCTGGCAGAGCGTACAGCAAACATGCAGGGAGTTCCACAGGGTAGTACGTATGCCTGGCGTGCTAGGGGCCATAGACTGCACCCATGTGGCCATTCGCACACCACCTGGCCCTGATGGGGCCGCATATAGGAACAGAAAGGGCTTCTCCAGTGTCAACTGCAAGGTGGTGTGTGATGCCATTGGGCGTATAATCAATGTCTGTGCCACACACCCTGGCAGAGCACATGATGCCTTCATATGGCATCAGTCCACACTGTGCCAATGATTTGAGAGTGGGGACATCCCCACAGGCCATCTAGTGGGTGAGTACGCATGTAGGAAATGCAAACTCGGGGCAAGGGTGGGAATGCCACAGGTGCCATGGTAGTGGCACACAGGGATATGGCATATGGACCTGAACATGATACTGATCTCACTATCTCCACACAGGTGACAGCGGATACCCACTCTGTCCCTGGCTGCTCACACCATACCGGCGCCCCATGACCCCATCGCAGCAACGCTATAATGAGGCACATGCCGCCACATGCAACATCATTGAGCGGGTGTTTGGGATGCTCAAGGCACGCTTCTGATGCCTAGACACCTCTGGCGGTGCCCTACAGTACAGCCCCTCAAAGGCCTGTGGGATATTCCTGGCCTGTTGTATCCTGCACAACATGGCCAAAGACTGTGGGATAGCCCTACAGGTTGAAGAGGGGGACAGCGATGGGACACCAGCGGTGCCGGTGTTGATGGTGATGAGCAGCCCTTCCTTGGACGGCGGGACCCCCGACTGATCCGGCAGGCCCAGCTGCACCGGGACACCATCATGGAGGAGCATTATGCACGACACAGGTAAGTCAAGGGGCCATGTGCAAACAACACTGTCTTGGCGCAACCCACAGGCACACAGAGTGACACACCAGGGGTGCATGACTGCAAGGGGAGTGGAAGGGACCAGGCACACAAACACACCATCAGGGAGGGGCGAACAGTCATATGGACACACACACACACCAGGCACAAAGCGCACATGGGCAGGTGCACAGCAGAGCAGGAACAGACATGGCAAACACACAGATCCACAGACCACACCCACCACCTGTACTGTCCAAGTACGTGTGTCAGATGCTGGGCACCCTTGCACCTTGGTGTATAGTACAATGCAGGCATCATCATGCACGCACCTGTGGACAGCAGTCAGGAGTGGTGCAGGTGGTCCGATGTCGGCGTGATGTGCAGGGCACCCACCAGTGCACTGCCCACCATGACGCACAGTGCACACAGGGCATCACCAGACAGGGCCCGCACTGGGAGACAGGTCAGTCATGTTGCACCATTCCACGGCCACCGCAGATGCGTGGGCAGCCCCGCCATGACCCAACAGCACTGGCAGGCTGAGCAGGGGCCACATGGGGTGGCACCGATGGACCACCAGGGGTCCCACTGTGCGATCGCCACCTTGTCCGCAGTGGGGTCTGTAGTATGCCAAACATACCTGCACCAGGGGTGCTTGGGATGCCCACAGCAGAACCCGGCATCGACAGGCTTGGTGTCCACGACGCCGGGAATGAGGAGTGGAGAGCGTACTGTGTGGGGTGCGCGGTATAGGAGCACCTGCTTGTGTGCCCAATGCAGCCACGACAGCGAGCAATGCCTGGGTCTGCCTGTCAATGGCGGCGGTCACATCCATCCGAATATGGACCATCTTTGCATGGTCCAGAGCACAGTCCCTGCTGTGCCGCTCCACAGCCACACACAGTGCCTCCACAGACATTGCAACCCGCCTTTGCTGCTGTACTGATTCCCGCAGCAGACGGGTGTGCTCTTCAAATGGGTACTCTGCCACAACGGCATCCTGTCCCCCAGGGTATGGAAGGTCCTGATGCTCAACACCCCTTGAGGGTGGGCACTGTTCATCAGGACCAGGAATGGCATATCAAGGGTGGTGGGCATGTGCCACCACTGGACACTGTACCCCAGACCTGGTGGGTGACTGCTGCTGCTGCCCTCAACCGCTGTGCTCCAGGGACCACTCGTTCCACTGCTGTGGCCGTAACAGTGCCAGACACCTGCACAGCCACCGGTGCTTCCCCACCGGTGCTGACAGGCACAGCCTGGGACTGTGCCGACATGCTGGCACACACGTTGGAACCAGCTAGGCCCAGGGGCATGTGCTGGCCTGCTGTGTGTCCGTCATGGGACATACACATGTCACTGCCCATTGCAGCCCTTGCATCATCAATGGTGCAGGTACGTGCTACAGCCACAGTCACAGCGTGCTGGCATGCTTGCATGCCAGACTGCTGAGACACAGGCTGTGCACCCCCCACACCCGACTCACCGACACCAGAGTTGGCAGCCTGGCGTGCATGCTGGTGCAGTGCATGCTGGCTGGTGACAGAGGTGGATGAACCCTCCTCCATGTCCGGCAGGTCTTCCTCACTGCCTGGACCCACCACCACCACCATCCCCTGAAGATGAACAGGATCTGTAACAGAAAGAGAGGACATGTGAGTGCATGTGAACAACCTTCCCCCCCCAACACCACCACCATGTCATACCATGCAGTGATGGGCTTCCACCTGTCTGGAATCCACCTCCTGGTACGCCCTCAATAGCACTCACTGCATTGATGCAGCCAGTGGGTCCTCAGCCGGGTCAGCTCCACCACCGCTGGCTGGCCCCGCCAGTGCCAGCACATGCCGCCCTGAGGGCTGCCACCTTCTCCTTCACCCTCCTGCGGTCTGTCCCCATCTTCTTTTGCATTCCTGCATGGGCGCTGGTGGCTTCCGTGCAGGTTCACTGCCCAGCTACCCCTCCCATGCAGCCCATGCAGGCTGAGGGGTGCCCTGCCATCCACTCAGTAGTGACTCCTCCTCCAGGTAGGCCTGGAAGAGGGCCTCTGTCTCCGCCGTGGTGAAGTTGGGCCTCCTCCTCCACCCACCATCCTCACCCTCACCTTGGCTCTGCTCAGTCATGGCGATCTGTATGGGTGGAAGTGGACACCTGTCACTGTGCAGTCTACAGCGTTATCCCATGCCCATTGTCCAGAACATCCCAGAGCATGCAACCTACCTCTCACCTGCAGTAACCGAATCTGGCCAGCGCAGCCCAATGTCGCACATTTATAATGCAATGCATGCAAATTAGGAGTGGAGCAACTGTAATGAGATGCAAATCGCACCACTGCACCTTTGAATGGCTGATCAGATGATCTGCATGTGTCGGACGAATATCGCGCCGTTGCGCTTTGCGCAATATGGTTGAGCTGGCTGAGCCAATGACGCAGATCTGTGACTGTGTGGTACACTGCATTGCGCATGCCCAGGTAGCTTATGCAGGTGTCTGCCGTGCTGATGACGTGCTGTGCGCGATCGGCAGTTCAGGCCATGGCCACCATTGTGCCAGTGGCGCTGCAGCACTGGGCACCATATGGCGCTGTGGCACTACTGCGCAATAGTCTACTGTGGCACTGGCACGTTGGTGATCGGTTGTGCAGGATGCGTAGACGTCAGATGGCGCTGTGTGTGGCCTTGCGTCATAGACCCCTGACCTGGTGTCTGACCTTTGCCCCCTGGCACTGTTCGGCTGCCATGTGTACGGCTCTATTGCGCTGTTTGGTGACAGCGCTATGTGAACCGACGGCGTTGTACGAACAGCACGATTGGAACCTATGGTGGTCTATTGTGCAACATTTCCATGTGGGGTTGCCGCTCTGCGGGGCGCCATATTGCCTGCTGTACGACCCAAAATATGGCATGCAGAAGAGCTCCCCAATGGAGCCAGGTGGAGGTGGCCAACCTGGTGGCCCTGGTTGAGCCCCACCATGGGGCACTGTATGGGGATGAGCCCCTCACCATGGCTCGCACCCAGGTGTGGCTGCAGGTGGCCACTGACCTGGTGAGGGTCACAGGATGGTGCCGGTCTGTAGAGCAGTGCAGGCACAGATTCAGTGACCTCCACAGGAGAGAGCCAGATGTGCTGCAACTCCTAAGGTCACATGCCAGGAGGGGCGTTGTGCCTAGGCCAGGTGGGTGTACCATCTATGCACCTGTATTCTCCGTAGCGGTGTGACTGTGTTTTGGTGGCGGTGCATGGGGGATGGCTCTGCCATGGTTGGCTGTGTCAGTGTGTGCAGGTGTGAGATGCATGGGTCTGGCTGTGTGGGCAGGCACACTCACTGGGGCAGGGGGCCGTCTACTTTGGAGTCACACTGATGTTTTTCAACATTTGTCACCCACAGGCCTGGCAGAGGATGCAGGCACGGGCTGAGGAGGGCTGCAGGGCCCAGGTGGAGGACGGAGGTGATGTGAGGGTGGGCCACAGCAGCAGCAGAAGCAGCCACAGCTGCTTGATAAGTGTGAGTATCATTACATCATGGATGCTATTGCATGCTGGAGGGTGGGCATGACCACCAGCCATGGACAACACAACCATGCATGACACAGGTGACAGTCATCACTGTCCAGTGTCACTGCACATCGTGTGTGCATCACTGGTGGTCCATGCATGCACTGGGCACATGGCTGTGGAACTGGCATCCCACCACATTGCCCGTCCTTGACAGCCTTGTTTGTGCTGTGATGGACATGGGCAGTGTGTGTGTGCAGTGGTGCACATAGCTGGTGCTCTCTGGTTGGGCATGTCATGTGCATGGTCACTGTGGGTGGGTGCATACCATCACAGGTGCGGGGCACTGGGCTATATGCCTTGCAGGATGGGTGGTGTTCAGGGTTGTGGACAGTCACAGCCATTGACTGTGTTCCCTTTTCCTAGGCCTCAGCGTCCTATGCAGAATTGAGTGTGCCCTCCACCAGCTGACCAGGGTATCAATTGAAAATCATAACATCCTCCAGGACATTCAGCGCCGTGGGCTCCGGCGATGGCACAGCCAACAAAGACAGCACCAGGCAGCAGAAGACCAGCCTGCTAGGCATTAGACAGGCTTCCTTCCCCTTCACCCATCCCTCCCACCCTGCCTTCCTCTCCCAGTTGTTCACCCTACCCCTTGCCCACCCCAACCTTGTACCCCACCCCCGGTCTTGTAAATATCTGTACATAGTTTTGTTATTGTTCTTGTTGTTCTACTTTCTCTTTTTGCAATATATATATATTTTGTTATGAATACTGTGGTGGTCTCTGATTTGCAGCTGGCTATGGTTGCTCAGTTGCAGTGGTGTGCATGCCATCTGGGGTGGTATGGTCCTGGGTATATGTGTGTGTGTGCGTGTGTGTGTGTGTGTGCATGGGGAGGTGTCTCCGGTGTGGCAGTGATTTTCAGTCGGTCTTGCCATCTGCTGCTGCCCACTGCTGGGTGCACAGGGTGGGTCTGGCTTGTATGGTTCTATGCTACACAAGGTTGACGTGTGCTGGGGGATGCATGGTGTTTACTGCAGTGACAGTCACTGCACATGGGTGGTGTCTTGGGGTCATGGTGCAGGGTGTGCTGTGCAGATGGGGGGCTGATGTGCACTGTGGTTGTCAACCCCCTGTGTGTGGCAGTCTCAGCCTGCCAGTGGTTGTGCTGGGGCATCATGGCCCTGCTGTGCTTTGTTGGCTTGTCCTCATGGGCCAGTGGATCATCCATCCCTCCCCCAGTGATGCTGTGCTTGGGGTGTGCGGGTGTCTTGTTGGTTCTGCAGTGTGTTCCTGTGCCCATGTGTGGCATGGCTGGCGGTGGGCCCCAGCCTGCCTCCCTGGTTGTGCAGTTCCATTGCTCTGCTGGGGGTGGGGGCTCTCTTGCGCTATGGCACCTCTGGACTGCTCAGCTGGGCTAGCCTTGTTAGCGTATGGTGCAACCTTTCTGCTCAACTTCCCTTCCTGGATTGCACTATGGCACAACCTTTCTGCTCAGCTTCCCCTTCCTGGTTGCACTATGGCACAGTTTGTGCGATATTCAGACGGCTGCTTGCACAATTTGTTTTGCTCCATGTTTGAATATCGCGTCTGTTGCGCATATGTGCAATTGCATTGTGCTTGCTCCTGCTGTTGCACACATTTTGGGTGCAGTTTGAATATCTGGGCCAATGTCTCCCTGTGGCCATTGATAATAATCGGCAATTGAGTAAAATGTTTTGCTTGAACTACAGAATAAAATTATTTACTAGACAATTGTGCCACCTCTTGCCACTGCCTTATCCCATGCCCAATCAGCAATCCAGATGGAAAGAACATCTGCTACCCAAGGGGACCAAACTTTCTGCATATTTACTACCAAAGGCCTAATATTGACATATAAAAATACTGAAAAAAACAAACAATGGGATTGATCATATTCAAACTGCCCTGTACCTTTTTCAAATATAATAGGTTCCTTTTTATGGGATTCAATTGGTTTCCCCATACTTCCTGAAAACAAATACTTAGTACGGCACATTCCAAACATCTAGGCAGTGAATAAATGGCTGCAAGATGCAAAAAGGTGCCCAGTAAATATGTCTTAATCATGTACATTGGTTTCAGCTTTGCCATTCGCCACTTATTCCAATTCTATATTCTTACCTGTGCTTCCTGAATAAGACAGTCCCAATTATATGTATCCAGATTGTCAACCCCAAAATAAATACCTAAAATTATTATTCATGAGTGAAGTACCGGAATTCCCATAATAACATCATATTGTCTGCCAATATTCCCCATGGAAACACATTTACTTTTGGAAAAATTAATCTTAGCCCCTGTAGCCACCATAAAGGCCCCTAAGACCTCTTCTGTAACCTTACTGGAAGGGAGAGCCGATAACAGAATACATAGATCATCTGCATATGTAATGGTGTTAAGCTCAATCATGTCACTATGAATTGAAATACCACTTGTAGTAACCTTCTCATTCAACTGTACTAACAAAGGATCTAAAGTAAGAATATACAATGAAGGACTGAGAGGGCAACTCTGTCTCACTCCTCTCTTGTATGACCGAAATTTCCCAGTCCTGCCATTTATATAAGGGGCCATAACCGCAGAACCATATTATCCCTTCAACCATAAAATTAAATTGTCAGGAAACCCATAATGTGCAGACAAGACCATAGATATCGATGAGAGACTCTATCAAAGGCTTTTAACTGATCTATACTCAGCAAAAATCCTGTTATTTCCCCAGTAACACTTCTCTCAGTAAAATTAAAGCATCCAAAATCATCCTGCCTGTAACCAATCAAAACTGAGACAAATTAATTATATGAGGCAAAACCACTGAGAGTCTATTACTTAGAATTTTTGTCATTATCTTACAATCTGAGTTAAGAAGTGTAATGGGCCTCCAATTACGCAAATCCTCCCTGTCAAGAGTTTTATATAAAAAGATCATCAGCCCCTGATTAAAACTTGATGGGTAACTGACGGTATCCAAACATGTCTGATATAAAAGTAACAATTCGGACCCTAATATAGAAAAAATTGTAGGATAGATTTCATTAGGTAAACCATCCTGACCTGGGGTCTTACCTTGGGGTAAAGATTTTATTACTGTTTCCAATTCTGGAAGAGTGATAGTCTGTATCAATAGTGTACTTAGGTCCTTTGGGACAGTAGTACCTTTTTCACCTGACAACCAGGCTGCTATTTTCTCTTCTGTTAAAGATGCATCTGCTTTAAACAATTTTAGTAAATGCATATCTAACTCCACTAGAATTTCTACCTAGGAACCTACCATAGTCCTAGAAGAAGTTAACACCTGCCTCATATCTTTATGTCACCTATTAGTAGTACATTGTTCAAAATAATTAATCATTCCCTGTGTGCCTAAAAC
Source organism: Neoceratodus forsteri (assembly GCA_016271365.2). Taxonomy (NCBI): domain Eukaryota; kingdom Metazoa; phylum Chordata; order Ceratodontiformes; family Ceratodontidae; genus Neoceratodus; species Neoceratodus forsteri. The sequence continues at coordinate 632,183,949 of CM057450.1, read as the reverse complement.
TCCAAATCTTTGAGCTTTTTCCAAAATCTTCCTTTTATCATATTGTAGCCTAGCCAATTCAGCCTTCAAATTATTCACCTCAGGCATATCCACTGGTAAATCCTGTTGTAACCTAAAATATGCCTGATGTAATTTATATCTGATGTCATTATACAAATTTTGTTTTGATTTACCCAGCATCCTTCCAATTGTTTGAAAATATTGTCTAAGATCAATTTTAGTGTCATCCCACCAAGTTTGAATTCAATCATATAAAAAGCATACTGATTTTCTTGCTTTTAATAAAGAGAGAAACCCCTTCCTGACCTCTGGGATATCCACTAAGGAAAAAATTAAATCTCCACAACCACAGACTCTGGTGCAGTAGTCTTATCCGATAAATCAGCGGTAACCCCTACTTCCTGCATAGTGAGGGGAGAACAGGAAGGAGTACCTGTAGGTAATAGAAATCTGCCCCACTTGTGAACCCAGGACTGGATTCTCCATGGTAGAAATAACTCCCGGGGCTGCATCGTGGCCTACCTGCCTTGGCTCTCCACAAATGTAGGATACACATCCCAAGAGCCATCCAGCCTCTGTTGCCAACCAGGATTTCGAAGTGCAGCATCCGCTGACCAGCCAACCTCTCCCAGCAATGATAGCTCAACCTGTATAGCCATACTATCACTGGGAGAAAGCAGCAGCTGGTCATGCGGGCCACTAACTTGAGAACTGAGAAAGATTTTAGTAGTAGTAGGCTCCTGAGAGGGAGACATACTTGCCATTCTCTTTCGTTTTTTCTCTTCCTGTAACCTAGAAGCCTCCCGATGATAAGCCTGCATCGCCTCGCGGATTTTCTCCTCTAGAACTTTTTGAAGCTCTAATTCTTCTGAATGGGCCCCAGAAACATCCGGTACCACTATTTCCATGCTCAACTGCTGTTGGTTCCCGTTATCGACGCCAACTGTGCCGACCGGGGAATCACCGACCGAAGCGTATCCTACTGCTTCAGACTCCAGACTGAGCTCTCACCACTCACCTATGGGACAGTGCCCTCTGCCACAAGAGTAGGGGAGTTTATTGGAAAAATCAGACAAAATAAATGTACAAACACAACTGAGTCAACAAAAACCAAATAACAAGCTTACTTCAGCATCAGGACAATAGGTAAAGTGAGATTCAAGAAAAAAATAAAACAAATACAATCATGTAACAGGAAAATCAGAAGTGGTTATCCAGGGTAGATTCCTCCAATGTGCTTCTAATACTTGTCATGAAAAAATACTATCCTCTTCTCTAAAGATGCTATGCAATTCTCTAGTAACATTCATGATTATTACATTAATTGACGTTTCCTTTTGATGTAACATAAACCCACACCTAGCTGTCCAAATATACCATTTGATCACTAAGCATATGATATTCAGAGTACTCTTGTGGAACTTTCACCACCCTCTGTGGTAAGTGCCATACATAAGCTTCTCACATGCCATTGTGGAAAAAATAGGGGCAGACCAATGTTCAGCTAAAGCATGCCGAAATGTTTTTATAAAAGTACACGTAAAAAATAAATGTTCTACAGTCTCCTCTTGTTCCACACATTTCTGCCTTATTCTGCATCTTTCTGTGAGCTGCTTGTACTTTTGGTTACCTTTTACATTTATCTTTCTGTGGCAGCTAAGCCAGTAGAAGTCCTACATTTTCAATGGGACCCTTGGACTTGTCAGCAAAGCCAAGTGTGCCTCTTGCAAATGCAGTGGATGTAAAGGAAAAGTCACTGGTTCTGTAAAGCTGGTATCAATGATATGTTTATATAAAAGTTTTCTACTATTGCCAATTACCATCTGGCTTGTAACTTGCCAAGTTCTTAATTTAAGGAAAATTTCTCCATAAAAGTTTAGGATGGTTGGATCTTGCTTCAGTTTGAGTGCCCTGGATCCCTCCCAACATCAAAACCAACTTTGTACTGTATTGTACATATATGGGACCCATACCTTATCCTGATTAACTAGCAATGGTCTAATATTTGCATAGAAAAACATACAATAAAAAATTACTAAAGGGTTATCCATATTTAAACCCCCTAACTTACATGTTAAGTATGTGATATTCCTTTTTATTGGATTGAGTCTGCTGCCCCAAACTGCTCGAAAAAACAGACTCAGCAGACTGGCTTCCAATTTCTCAGGAGGTGGATAAACCTTACTCACATAAAGGAATTGTGACAATAATTTAGTCTTAATTAATTCTACCCGTTTCATTTTGCTAAGTTTCTAACCATTCCACTTGGATACCATAGTATTTCCCAGTTCCAGTTTGGGTGCCCAGTTTAATGTATCTAAGTCCCCCCATCCCAAAATTAACCTAACATTTTTATTGGCTGCCGGGAGGTAGGGATTCCTGATGTTTGAAGTATCTCCTGCAGGTGTGTCCCCAACTGGATGCCCTGACATTTTGCTTTATTCAAGCTTGCTCCAGATACTATAGAATAATTCTCACAAATTTCCAAGTCTTTGCAATTGAAACCTCCTCTGAAAATAGGAGACATAAATCATCTGCATAGGCCAGACACTTCTCTGGACTCTGTAGTGTACCTAACTGTAAAGATCTGATACCTGTATGGGCATTGATTTTCTGTAACAGAGGATCAGTACAGAACACATATAAGAGTGGGCTGAGTGGACAGCCTTGCCTGACCCCTCTTTTTATCGGTATTATTAACCCTATGTGTCCATTAATTAACAAAGTGACTGTTGCTGTTTTAGATAATACTTGTATCCACTGTACAAATTTCTGAGGAATTTTATAAAAGTATAGCACTTCCCACAAAAATACATGGCTGATCGAGTCAAATGCCTTGCTCTGATCCAAGGAACACAAAAAAACAAACAATATTTCATTCCGATTACTTCTGGTAATTATTTCTCTTAGTAAAAGCAAATGCTCTAAAATATTTGAATTTTTGACCAAGCATGCTTGAGCTGGACTGATCACATGATCTGCTATATGTATCAGTCTGGCATTCAAGATTTTGGTTAAAAGCTTGAAGTCTATATTTAACAGGCAGATGGGCCTCCAGTTATTTAATAAGTGTCTGTTTCCTGCTTTATGTGTATATACCAATGAGCCCTGCACCATTTTAAGTGGTAATGTAGTCTGTACCATGTACATAAAAACTTTAGCCTGCTCTTCTGATAAAATCTCTATGATAATTCTATAAACTTCAGTTGTCAGACCATCTATGTCTGGAGATTTATTTATAGGTAGTGTTCTAACTGTTGCCACAGTCTCTGCTGAGTCAATCCCTACCAGAATTTCTTGTGCCAACGTTACAGGATATTATGGAATATCTATTTTTTGGAAAAAACTGTAGGGCTTTCTCTAAATCTGTTTCTCTTTCCAAAAAAAAAAGCTGTGATGTATGTAGTCGCCAGTTCATAAGTTTACCAGGATCTTAATGAACCTGCCCTAAATGATTCTGCAAACCGTCCATCCTTTTTTGCTGCACCCTTAATTTGCAGGTATCATATGGGCAGACCACTGAGACTGTACCCTGCAAACCAAAATTTTGCTGAAATTTCAACACGTCTACTTTTTTTCGTGATATTTGATCATTGCTTCCTTTATGTGTGAAATTTAGTCTTGATAATTATGTGTAGAAGTATGTGAGAAAGAAATTAAAGTTTGTAACTGTTTTCTATTCTGTAAATATTGCAAATGCTGTTCATCTTTATCTTTTTTACTTAAACTTTTCAGTAGTATTGTAAGTTCTCTCTTCACATCTTCCCACCACTGAACAGATGAATCATACAAAAAAAATATTGTTTTTTTTTGAGGAAAGGAAATATTGTATTTGTGCACAACAGTTCTTTTTGTTCAACAATGAGGAGTTACATTTCTAAGTTCCCCTCCCTACCTTAACTCCTGTTCCTATCTCTAGTGAAAGTAATGAGTGATCTGAAAATTCTACTGCCATTACAGCTGCTTTAGTAATATGCAGATGTTTTGATATAAAAAAAAAGTCTATCCTTGTGGACTGCGGGCCTTTATGAAAGGTGGGAACCACTGTGCTAAGACGTGAAAGCATGGCATCAAGTAAATCCGCCTTTTTTTAGTATGTCACTTAAGCAATTTGAATCACAAAAGGTTGTTAATGTTTTCATATGTAGTCCTCTGTCCTTTTTGTCTAAACCACAATTCAAATCTCCCCCCACAAATTATAGCTTGTGCTGTGTGTAAATATAGCTGTATAAGCTTAAAGAGAGAGACTCTGTTGGCCTTTGACTGCATTGCATATATAGTAATCAAATGGAACAGCTTCCCTTGGTAGCAAATATCTAATAATAATGCCCATCCAGGTATCAAATCCAACAACTTAATGCATGTAAAATCAAGACTATGAAACCAGATCCCCATCCCCGAACTGTATGCCGATGCCGCAGCGACTCCCTCACGGCGAAGACCACCACAGTGACAGAAATTGGCCAAAATCCACCTGTTGCTGTGATGGTCTCCACACAGCCAGTGGAATGCCTTGCAGGGTGTTTCAGCCCCCCGGTCCAACTTTGATTCAGAGTTGGAATCCTAGAGACCAGGGGGTGTTGGGGGCAGAGCCCCCCACATGGGGGGGTTTGGGATGCAGCCCCCTGATGAAAACAGGAGGCATCCCCGGCACTGCATTGCCGACAGTCGGCAAGGCGGCTGCTGCTGTCGGGGATGTCTTCGGAGTCGTTGTCACTGTGGCATGGTAAAACCCCCCCGAACATTGGTCTGTCCCTATTGACCAGTAGGATGGCCCTACATACCAGGCAGTTGTAGCCATTTGGACATCCAACAACGTATGCAACCTTGTATCCTGGAGAAAATAAATTCCTGGCTGTTGCATAAGCAAGGCTGAAAAAGTCACATCCCTTTTCCTCAAACTCTTAATGCTATTTACATTAATTGAGTGGAAAAGAAGAGACATAAAGAGGAAAAAAGGTAACAAAACACATTGTTAGTTCAACAGTTATTTCTTCCTAATCCCACTTTTCGTGCCCAACCTGGTTTTATATTTAACATTGGGTTTTTGTTTCTTCCCTTGGTTCTCAATTTGCTGCTTCATAGGGGGCTCTTCTTCTATGCCTGAAACAATGTCTGTCATGGAGACCAGTGAAGAGTAGAGGAATTTCCCCAGTGTCCTGGCCAAATTTCCCCCATTCACTAAAAATACCACCAACAGCTTAATCTGGTTAAAGGTCAGTCGGCATTCATCTGCGTGGGGGGTAATTAGGGAGTTGGGGAGGGGCACCTGCATAAAGTGGGGTGCTATCTGCTCACTCAAGCACACTTTATAGACTTGATAGACCATGTGGCCTGTTTCTGCAGGCAAGTAGGAAGCAAGTAAGTTAGTAGAGGAAGAGGAAATTGTTTAGCCAGGAAAGGCACGATTGGCCGAAACTAATTTCCAGGTGCGACCTGGAAGCACAAGGAAGTTAAGTGACTTGCTTAGGGTCACACTGTATGCAAGTGGGGGCAGTGGAATTCAAACCCAGGTCTCCAGGTTTGCAGCTCAGTGCTCTTAACCACTATGCTACACTGCCTCCTATTTCTCTACCCTAATGTTGGCTAATGCCAGTGGTCAGAAGCAAAACTGGAGGGGAGTCAAGAGAGCACACTATAACCTTTGTGCAGAATGTGAGGACCTTTTATGAATAGGACACAGTGTTTCTGTTAGTGGAGAAAGAGTCTACACCCACGATACCCTTACTCTCAGAACCAGTCAATATCCCTTTTGTTTCATCTGAATGTTTGATAAGCCCAACACAACCCCCAGGATTTAGAGTGCACTCATTCTCCAAAGGCAGACTGCTCTGGACGTGTCTATCTTTTAGAAATAATGATTTTCTTTGTAGAAAATACAAACCAAATGAAAAAAGGATTGATATACTGTAATCTGAAAAGCAGCATTAGTGTGTTGCTAATACACTCACTGAGCCAACATCCTAGTCAGTGGAGGAGCGTCGATGACTGAACGTTAATTGCATAAAACAAGCACTAGAATCCCCTCTAAAAGTGTGGTATAAACCCATTGAAATTCTGAATTAACTGCAAATAATACTCTTTGCCTCCTTTGATCTACTGCACTTGGCTGACATGTCACCACTTAAGCGGGAACCATTGTAAACAGTCTACGTGCACTACTATGAGTTTAGAAAGCAAAGGAAGAGGTTCTAATCTCTTTCTGAAAAATTGCACAAAATGAATTTTCAATGACAGGAGAGAGAGAGAGAGAGAGAGAGAGAGAGAGAGAGAGAGAGAAACAGGTGTACAGGCCCCCGCCCTCCATTTTCTGAACAAGATAAAGTGCCTTAAGATGCATGTTTACGTTTTCTGGGCTTTCTAGTCCATTAGCGTAGGCTGCTCAGAAATGCATAATACTTGACATTCTATGATTGGAGCACACTTATGAAATGGACAGTAAAATGCCCCAGTCAGTATTATACAGTAAAGAAACTATTTCAGCATTTCAGTATCAAATCCATTTATTTACATTCACCCATGAGAGATTGAAGTTATTGCAAATGGTACTGGCTACAGAGTAAAAACAGTTAGAATAAACAGATTACATAGGAACTGTAAATACAAATGGATATGTGTTCCAGGCAGCAAACATAACATCTACTCAAAGCAAACATCATAAAATAAGTTAAAATCATTCAGTGCAGGTAAAGGACAAATAGTGCCATAATGCTGGCAAAGTTACAATACTTACTTATAGTTAGGCACTAGTATGCAGCACTGCTGTTTATTTTTTTTAATTATTATATTTTAATTATTTTTCTTCCCCAGTTGTTTCCCACTTTATTGTACCCACTTTTCCCTACCCTAAGTTTGGGTTCCCCCTGGCTGCACACTTACTTCAATGGTGTTGGGGGGGTAGGGAGGAGGAGGAGGAGGAGAGGAGGAGCAGCTGCCTTTGCAGTCAGTGATTATGCTACTCCATGGCTGGCCAGTAGGAGGTGCCAGAATACTAGGTGCACTGTGTCCTCCCTCTCTGGAAACCAAGTGCCTCAAAAAGTCTCACCCCAGCAATGCACCCAGATGGCTTCAGCATGGGATTCTGGTAGTGCTGCTGTACTGGGCTGGCCAGCAATGCTGTATTATTAATGGATAATACATGACAGGGTGTGCAGCTATGAGAAAATTAAGATGCCTGCTGGAATGTTGGAGCTATGTGGAAGAGCTTTCTGGACTCATTGGAGACTTGCTGGGGACTAAAGGAGGGGGTAATTTTTTATGGACCAGAACTGGACAACATTGGATGGACATTAATTATTAGACATCAGCAATATGACGGACTGAACTGAACTGCCACCTGCTGCTGCAACCTGAGAGCCCTTCTAGCCTAGAGAAGACAGCCAGAGAGACCCTAGCAGCAGATGTATAGCCTAGAGGTTGGAATAATGAGGTGTGAATGAGCTTGGTACATCCAGCAGACCTGGGTTTGATTCCCACAACCTCCACTTGCATACTGTGTGACCCTAAGCAAGTCAGTTAATCTCCCCAGTGCTCCCAGCTTGTCTCTGAAAACAGGCTTGATGCCTAATAGGCCTCACCCAATTATCTAAAAAGAATTAGAAAAAAAGCATGAGGACTTGGAAAAGAGACTGGCTTTTTTCTGGGCTGGGTCAGATTATCTTTAAAGATAATGTGGAGTAGGAGTCAGATGCGGAGTTGAAACTTCCAATTCTTTTTTGATTCCATTCTTGTGCCTTAGTCAGAGGTGGAATGGAATTGGACTTGGAACCAGAGTCTCTGAAATTCCTTCTCCATGGTGACAGAACAGATTCCAGGGATTCTGGGCATCCCTAATACAGACTATTCTGAATGGACAGGCTTGACAGAAGGGGGCAGTATGGCTCCATTCATAAGGGAGAGAGTCATTGTGGAGGAAATGTAGGATATCAGAGGGGGAGACAGTGCCATCGTAACCATTTGGTCAAGTCAGGGGACAAGAGAGGCAAAATAATCACTCGGATGGGGTTGCTTTCAGCTCACGAACAATTCAACAGAGCATGAGGTACAACTGGTTGAGGAAATTATGAGAGCAGCAAAATTGAATGCAGATGTGATCTTGGTGGACTTCTAGAACAGCATACCCAACAAGGGACTAGGTTATATTTGATCTTGTTCTCAGCAGTGGGGATGGGGTCATTTCCAGCGTGAATGTCAAGGAACCAATGTAAAGCAGAAACCACAACTAGATAACTTACTCCTTAGTGACAGGGAAGACTAGCTGAGTGTCAGACACCGGAAATCAGAACATCAGAAAGGTGTACTTTGCCATGATGAAGGATCTGGGAATGAAGGGTCTAGAGCATCTGCATGAGGCTGGTAATGCAGTGCCATGCACATGTGGGGTTTGCTGAAGAAGGTGCTTGGATGAGCTACAGAGATCTGCATTCCTAAAAGCAATATGGGAAAATGGCCAAGAAGTGCCCCTCCCCCTTGACCCACGAGGGACCTAAGGCAATTGATCCTGATAAAAAGGAAGATCCATAACTGCTGGAAAGAGACACATTGTCTCTAGTAAATGTCGAGTACAGATCAGCACTGGGGGACTGCAAGACTAGAGTCAAGGATGTCAAGGAGGGGCTGCAAGCCAGGATAGCAGCAGGAGCTGCAGAGAACACCAAAGCCTTCTTCCAGTACATAAATGGGAAGAGTAAGACAAAGGAGAGGATTGGGTCCTTGGAAACAAGGGATGGAGCCTGTGAGAGAGCCAGGGTGCTGGTTGAGCTGCTTAATGAATACTTTGTTTCAGTGTTCCGCAAGGGTCTAGGGAATTGTGCTCATTGAGAGGATCCATAGCACTTTAGCATCAAGGTTAGCTATGGTGCATACTGCACACTTCAAGTTCACATCCACCTTAGCTGACTCCTTGGCAAAAAACAAAAATATTAAGTATAGTCAAGCCAAATAAATCTCAAGGGGAGACAGAACACATCCCAGGATCACAGAGGAGCTAAAAGAGCAGTTGTCGGGGCCTCTTAAAGTAATCTTTCATGTGCCTGTCCATATAAATGTGATGCAAGAGAATGGGAAACTGGCCATTGTAGTCTACATCTTCAAGAAGACTACAAGGATAGGCCCAGCATCTTACAGTTTATTTAGCCTGACATCAGTGATAGGCAAGGTGCTAGAATACATTGTCAAGGACAGAACAATGGTGCACTTAATTTGAGCAAAAGTTCTCACCCCCCTCCCAAAATGGTGCTATGAGGGACATGCCTTGCCAAATCAACCCAATCACCTTTGTTGAGGTGTTGGCCAGGGAGGTTGACTGGGGATGGCAATAGACATTGTGTATTTGGTCTTCAGTAAGGGCTTTGGTACCATGGTACATGATAAAGGTCTGGTCAATGTATCTCATGTGGTAAACATTAGACATACACAAGGTGTGTTGAAAACATGCTCCGAGGCAGGACTCAGGAGGAGAATGGAGGAGGTAGGGTGGGGAGGGCTATGACCCTGGAAGAACAGTAGGTCCCAGGGCTAAATAGGAAAATCGGACAGACTGGCTGGACCTTTGGTCTTTTTCTGCTGTTGTTGTCTATGTTTCTATGTTTCTAATCAGAGGATTGTGGTGGATGAGCACTACTCAGAGTGGTAAGTAGCGACGTCCCTTAGGGATCTGTGCTGGGCCACTGCTGTCCAACATTTTCAATAATTACCTGGATGCTAGTCTCTCCAGCAGGCTTACATTTACCGATGGCACTAAGCTGGCCAGGCTGGTAAGCTCCCATCATGTGCGAACAAACTTCAGGAGGAGCTGAACAAGCTGGGTGTCTGGTCAGATTCTGCCATCTAAAATTAATTGTAACCAAATGCAAGCTGCTACACTTGGAGGGGTAGATGTACTATAGGAACTAAGCACTGTTCAGGGCTACTCTTGTACATTGCAGGAGAAAAAGGACCTGGAGTTAGAAGAGATAAGGGGAAAAAATATGACAAGTGGTGTGGGCCACTGTAAAAAAGGCTACAAGAATGTCTCAGTGCATCAAAAGGGGGTGGCTACCAGAGCAGGAGAAAAAATCCTACCACTTTACAAGGCCCTGGATGGCCCTCACCTTGAGTACTGCATGCAGTCCTAGTCTCCCTAATACAAAAACTCTGGCCAGAGTCCATATGGCTGTGATGAGCTGCCAAGTGAGCAAAGTTGCACATGTGCATAGAAATTATTGAATGCTCGGGTGTAACCTGACCATTTTTTGGAGATGTTGCACCAAATTTTCAACATGGCTTTTTTGGAACCCCTCCTCATGAAGAGTGCCAATGTCATTTTGTTCACTTGTGCCGAAAGGTGATTTTGCAGAGTGACCATGCCATTCTGTGTCACAGGTGTGAAAACATATTTCGGGCAGGATGTGATAAATGACAGCTGTACTGTTTAAAAGGAGGTGTGCAAAAATGGCAATGTTGAAAATGTGCAGGAAAAATATTAAAAATTGGAAAAGTTAGCAGCATGCGTAGAAACTGCACAACACACGCACCTAACACAGTAAGTTTTTGGAATTTTTTCACCAGATTTGCAGCATGGGCCTTTTGGGACCCCACCTCATGAACAGTGCCACTGTTATTTCGTGGATTGGTCTTGAAAGGTGATTCCACGTAGAGACTGCGAAGTCACCTTTCTGGACTGAGTAATGAAATGACAGTGAAATATTCAAGAGGTGGGGTCCCAAGAACCCCATATTGAAAATATGGGGCCAAAATTCAACAAAATGGCTTATTTATCAACATGCATTGAAAACCCCATTGAATTACATTATAGCATGCTTATCTTTGATTCTTCAGTTTGTGGTTCAGCTTTGAAGAGTGCAGATGTGTCCAGGTCCAGAGAAAACGACAGCGCTGATCTCCGGAGGTAAGTATGGGGTAAGGGGAGGAGGGTGCTCAATGGGAGGTGGGGATGGGGTAGGGGACTGGGGTGACAACGAGGAACCATATTCTTTTACAGAAAAAAAACGTAAAAACATGTTGGGGACTGCTGTCTTTATTTACAGGTAACAAAAAAAAAAGCAGACATTTGGGCACACTGGGGTGGGCTCCCAGTGTGCCACATGAATGGGGGGTGGGTGGGTACATGAGGCTGACACAGGAATTGGGCACCCCGATGTTGGCAGGGGAAAAAGAATACATTTGGGCACACTGGGGTGGGCTCCCAGTGTGCCACATGAGTGGGGGGGCTGACATAATGCTGACATGGGGATTGGGGACCCCGATGTTGGCTAGGGAATAAAAACATTTGGGCACACTGGAATGGGCTCCCAGTGCGCCACATGAGTGGGGGAGCTAGATAATGCCAACACAGAGATTGGGGACCCCAATGTTGGCATATTTTCTTTGTTGCCAGTGCTGGCAGTGGTGATGCAGCTGCACATGTGCAGTTGCGGTGAATGGCATTTTGCCATTCACAACATGATGGCACCAGCAGAACTGCACATGCGCATGAGTCACACATGTGCAATTCATGCCATGGAATGCTGAAGTAACAGCTGAAATAATGCAGCTGTTATTCCGTAGCGGCAGATCGTGGCGGAGGGTTTCAAGCTCCATTGGACTTTCGGAAGAATACTTCCAAAAGTCCAATGGAAGGTTCCACGATTGGCCATTTTTAGAGTTACTGAGCAATCCCAAAATGACTGGAGGCTCCGCCCACAGCCCTAAAGAGGATGTTGAGGCAGCTGAGATGGTATAGTGCAGGGCCATCAAAATGATCAGAGTTATGGAGCACCAAAGATATGAAGAGAGGTCTGGAAAACCTTAACATGTTAACCCAGGAGAAATGGATGCTAAGGAGGAACATGATCTCAGTCTTCCTGTATACTCAGGAATATGATTACGGTTGAACAAATGGATAGGTTTGATCTGCAGTTCTTTAACAGGACACAGGGAAATGCCTTGAAGCTCAGAGTGGACTAATTTAAAGGTAACATCAGGAGGCAATTGTTCTCTCAGAAGTTGGTAATTCTATGGGACAGCCTACCAGTGGAGACAGTAGACATGAAGATAAAACAGGCCTTCAGGGTCACCCTGGACAAATTTCTGCTTACCAAGGGAATCACAGGCTATCCAGTGTAAGAGAATGAGTGAGGAATCTGCAGATAGATCCCTGCCTATGAGGTGGGTGAGTTGGGGGAGTGGACTTGATGGATCTAGTCCCTTCTGACCTTAAATTACTTTGTTGGTGTGTTACTCAGGAATGCCCCATTGACAGTGATCCATTTCTTTCTCTGCTACATATACAGCTCTCCAGTCCACCCTAAAGGTATCACGCTGCCTCTGTTATACATTTACAGAATTGCTGCCCCTTCCTTACTGTGGTTGCTGAAAGTCTCTTTTGTTGTCTGTACGATTGCTTAAGTCTTCTGTGCTGTGATTTCTGGATGTCCCTTGCACTTCTGTAGTCTCTGCCGACATTGCCGGTCCTTCCATGCTGTAGTAGCTAGATGGCTTCTGCATTGCCTTAGTCTCTGCTGACATTGCCAATATTCCATGCTGTGGTTGCTGGATGTCTCCTTATTTGTCACTATGCTTGTTTTTTAAGCACTTTCATGCTGAGTGTCTCCTGAACTGCTTTACTGTCAGTCAATATTGCCTGCCATTCCATGCTGTACTTTCTGGATGTCTTCTGAGCTGCTTTAGCTCCTGCTGACTTTCCATGCTATGCTTGCTGGACGTCTTCTGTTTTGCCTTAGTCCAGTCTTGCCAATCCTTCTGTGCTGTGATAGCTGAATGTCTCCCTGAGTTGCTTTGGTCTCTTCCAACATTGTCAGCCCTTCTGTGCTGGGGTTGCTGGGTGTCTCCTGAATTAGAAACATAGATAGACTTTGATGGCAGATAAGGACCGCTTGGCCCATCTAGTCTGCCCATTGCTCTGATTGCTTTGGTCTCTTCCAAAATTGTCAGCCCTTCCATGCTGTAGCTGTGGGGTGTCTCCAGAATTGCTTTGATATCTGTCGACATTGTCTGCCCTTCATTGCTGTGGTTGTTGCACACACACACAATTGTAGGGGCCCTGTAGCCCAATCACAGCCCTTCTGTGCTGTGGTTGCTGGGTGACTCCTGAATTGCTGTGGTCTCTTCCAACATTGTCAGCCTTTCTGTGATGTGGTTGCTGAGTGTCTCATGAATTGTGTTGGTCTATTCTAACATTGTCAGCCCTTCTGTGCTGTGGTTGCTGTGTATCTCCAGAATTGCTTTGATATCTGCCAACACTGTATGCCCTTCAGTGCTGTGGTTGTTGCACACTTGTGATTAACGTGGTTAGAGAGTCAAATTGTCTACTCTCCTGGGCTTACTGAATCAATATCTTTAGGAAATATAGCAGTTATCTTTGTGGTTATATTTATTAAATATTTGTAAAGCAACCATGGGTATTTTGAACATACGGGTAAATGTAATTTTATTAGGTTTTATAATGTACCCTGCCTCTAGTCATCATGTTTTTAAGCCTCACTCTGTTGATTTATCAGTCACTGTAAATCTGAACTACCACTGGGGGAATACTGGACAAATGCAAATGTCTTCTTCCCCCAAGAGAAGGAATTCTTAGTTACAAATTAGGGATATGGTAGCATCTAGGAGGGATGGTTCTATGTGATAACGGTGAAAGCCTAAAGGCGATCTCCATTATCATGAAGTCAGAGTGCCAAAAACATTTTTGGCACTCTGACACCCCAGTGCACAGGAAAATGGCACCGGGGACATACTTTCAATGCTTTCTGGGGGGGGCTGCATCCCCCTACAACACCCCCAAGTGGGGGGCTTTGCCCCTGCACCCCCCTAATAAAGTATTCTCAACTCCAGGTGGGTACATGTCAGGGGGGTTGAAAACATGAAAAAATAAAAGGTTCAGGCCGGGCACAATAAAATCGCACCAGTGCCTGGACCCAAGCCCGGTACCTCACCCACCCCAACCTCAGGCCAACCCCTGATGCCATAACGCAGCTCGGCAGCCCACCACAGTGCCACCCCCTACAGCTCCTCCATCCCCTCCGAGCCCACGCTTGCATGCTTGCTCACCCCCATGCACGTACATATAGTGACATCCTGTCTCCCATTTCACCCCCCATCTGGTCACCCTACCCTCCCATCGCCGTAAGGGATTCACTGCGGAACAAGTCACCATTATCGATGGTGCCCTTCCCCATACATCCTCCTCATGGGTTACCAGGAGGATTATTGTTTTTAAATTTTACCTATATGTTCGGAATGGGCAAAACCTTTGCTTGTTAGCTTTACTTCTGGGGTAGGCATTGAAATAAATCCAGGCCCGTCCTCCTCACAGCTTTTTAAAATTAGCTATGCCAATGCTAGATGTTTAACAACCAAATTGGACCTTATGAGAATGTGGGTAGCCACTGAGAATCCTAATATTGTAGCAATTACTGAAACTTGGCTGACAAACGCTGTACACATGATCTAGAGCTCCCAAACTGTTATCCCCACTGACAGGTTAGGGAGGGTAAACGTGGGGGAGAACATATTTTGTATACACGCTGGGACCTAGGACAAACAAATACCCTATTTATAGGGGTAATAGGTAAAATTGAATGTCTACTGGTACACGTCCAAAAAATAAATCTAGTCCACCTGGGAACAGAAGAAGGATGGTGTTCAGGAAAGAGGTTCAGTTTATTTTCTGTTTTAACTGAAATATTTGAATAGTTTATACTTGAAATTAGTTCTGTGTGTTAAAAATTACTACTTTGAGTTAGAACTGTTACTTGGGCTGTGATATTGTGTGCTGGTTTGGGAGACTCGTTTTCTAGCAGAGTGATTAGAGTAAAATTTAAATGTGATATTTGCCTGGTGGTGATAGCCCTCCACCTACCCTATTTTGACTTTCTTAAATACTGAAAAGCCACTGGGTGTTGGGATTGAAAGGGCTGTGCATTTCTGTTTGTGACTAAAACTTGAAGCAACAGGAACTGGTGACCTGTGACATCATCCGGTACCTGATGTCTGCATTGGAAGGGCTGTGCATTTGGTTTGTGAGCTGAAACTTGAGCAACAGGAACTGGTGGCCTGTGACATCATACAGTACCAGTGTCTGCGCTACACTATTAAGGACTGGACACACACTGGACTGTATATGTTTGTGAGACTTGGGAACATTATTGGTGGGGTTGAAATTGGGTTCCTAAACAACTGCAGTCAGTATAGAGAGACTGCATTCTGGGAGAAGGACTGGAGAAAAGGAGGATGTGCCCATTATGAACAGAGAGGGACAAACAGGGTGGCCTCATTCCACCACGGCAGGCATCTTCGGAAGGGTTGTAGGCTGCACAGGCTGTGGGGTGACAGTAATTCTAAATTGGGCCTGTAGAGAGGGAGGCTGCCCACTTTGTAGACAGCTATCTCGTATCAGGAGTGAAGTACATTGGTTAAGGAGTAAGCTGGGGGAGTTGGGAGGTGTGTCCAAGAATAAGGGGTATGGATATGGGCAACAGATGGGTGGGGTTGAGGGGAGGCTGGGAACACTTTGGGAAATTAGAGGAGGTTAATGTTACAGCAAGCAGGAAGGGATATTAGAAAAGAGGACCCTTAGATAGGATGTTGATGCTAAGGGAAGAACTTATGAGAGTAAGCGTTCTAAATATAAAGAGAGTGGAGGGGGAACAGTCAGGAGGGGCTGTTGTGGGGAAGCCTAAAAGAGCAGATTGTGGGAAGGGAGCTCCTAAGGAGAACAGGGCAAGAGGGGAGGAAGATTGGCAGTTTAGAGGGGCAGTCTGGGGAAACTCAGGTCACTTGATGGAGGCTGGCATAGAGTGTTATAATAAATTTGAGCTACTAAGCAACCTAGAGGGGGAGGAAGGGGTTGTTGGAAATGAGGAAACTGATACAGAGGCTGGGGGGAGGGAGCTGGATACTTATAGGGCATCACAGACCGGCAATGGAAACGATAGATATAGTCCCAGAGGGAGAAGGGGAAACTTAAATGTTAAGCAGATGGGGGAGATGCAACATATTGCAGACACGAGGGAGGAGAGCATGACTAGAGAGAAACTGGAAGACTAGGAGGTGGGGGAAGGGGCTCCCCTTCAGGAGCAGGGTTCGTACCAGGGATGGGGCCCTAGGTAAAGGGAACCCACAGAGGGCCTCTGGAGGTAGGGGTACTATTACAAGGAGGGAGGATGGTGGTGTCAGGGAAGGGGAAATGATCAGGGCCAGGATAAATGGCTTGGATAAGGAAGGTTAAAGGGGAACACCTATTCGGGGGGGTCTGAGTTAAGTGGGCAAAATAATAAGGGAGGCAGAAAGGAGGGTGACAAGGGGTCTCTTATAAGGCAGGAAGACTCCCATGGAATTGAGATCATGGATAAAGGGGAAGGGGTTGAGAGGTGCATGAGTAGGTAACCATAAGGATGATGGCAGTGCTAAAGTTCTGTTGGGAGACTTGATGATTAAGATATCCATTGGGAGGGACCGGGGGTGCCATAGCCAGGTGAAGGTAGTGAGTAACTCTGGGCTGACGGTGCACAGAGCAAAGTTCATGGTGTATGAATTGGTTAGGGATTGTGGAGGGAAACCGGATTTACTGATGCATTTGGGGACTACTACTATAGAGGGAAACAGCATTTTGGAAATCCAAGCAAGGTACTGAGAACTTACAAGAGTCTGTCAGGATAATGGATGCAACATTTCCTTTTTAGAAATATTGCCGGTACCAAAGGCCTCAGTGGAGAACAAAATGAAAATCACAGAGGTTATTGACTGGATCAGGAAGTGGGGTGAAGAAAGTGGGTCGGGGTGTTAGGGAACTGGGAAGGAGTTTGGGAAGATAAGCAACTGTATGCCAAGGACAGGCTTCATCTTGCCCCGTTAGGGAAGGAAGTCCTTAAACAGGGGGTGGCAGACTACATTCAAGAAAGGTGGGGTTTAAACTTGTGAGGGGGGAGGGATAAGGGAAGGGCTGACTGGAAGCCCTCTCCTCTAGATGAGGGGAGTAGCCTTCAAACCCAAAGGGGACGGGAAACAGACTAGGGAGGAGGTTTCAGGAGGAGCAGAGGAGGATGGAAGTATAAGGAACCCGGGTGGGGTTCGACAAAGGGATCAGGGATAAGGGTGGGGAGGTGTTGGTAAATGCTAGGAGCTTAGAAACAAATTGCCAGAGTTCCAGGCCATGCTGTTTGGGAGGGTGGATGTGACGGTCACGAGAAACGTGGCCCAACAAAAACATGACTGGGACCTAAACATGAGGGGTACACTATGCATAGGAAGATAGAAAGGAGGGCAGAGGGTGGAGTGGCTATGTTCATTGAGAGATGACATAGAAATTGCTAGGGTAGAAGAGGCAGGGAAATGTGGAGGCCTTATGGGTCACCTTACGAACCCCGGCAGGAGGTAAGGTCAAGCTGGGTGTAGTATATAGGCCCCCCGGGATGGGTGATGTTCTGGAGGATGGTTTGCTGGACAACATCATTGCCCAGTGTGGACCAAAATGGGAGGGACTGATGTTGATGGGGGATCTTAATATGCCAAGTACAAACTGGGGAACCATGTCCTCTAAGGTGGCCAAGGAGCAGAGGCTGCTGGATGGCTTCCAGGATGTGTTCTTGACACAGCACATGATGGAACTCACAAGGGAGGGGCATGTCCTGGATGTGGTTCTGGCGGATGGGGATCTGGTAAGGGACCTGGTTGTAGAGGATTCCCTGACTGGGAGCGACCACGATACTGTCTGGTTTCAAATAAGCATGGGGGGAAGGGGAGAGATCTAGGACACTGGCAGTGGACTTCAGGGGGGCAGACTTTGTGGGCATGGGAAATATTCTTAAGGATCACTTGAAGAGGATTACAACAATGACAGATGTGGAAAAGAGATGGAAGGTCATAAAATGGGGACTTCATGAGGCAGTCAGGACCTGCACTAAGGTGAAGCGTAAGGCAGCAAGGTCACATAAACCATGCTGGTGGTCCAGTGAGGTTCAGGTAGTGGTCAGAGAAAAGAAGACTGCCTACAAAAAATAAAAAAAAAACAATGAGAGGGGATAAGGAAAAAGAAACGTACCGTCTTGCATCTAGAAAAGTCACCTGGATGGTATGGGGGGCAAAGCCCAGTAAAGAGCAGCGGCTGGCACAGGGGATATGGGGAGGGGAAAAGGGGTTCTTCTGGTACATTGGGGAGTGGGAAAAAACTAAGGGCCAACTCGGCAGATTGAGATCAGAAGGTGGGTGGGTGGAAGAGGTGAGGGACCAGGCGGAGGTATTAAATGAGTACTTCACCTCTGTGTTCACTAGGGAGGGGGATGGGATATTTAAAAAGCAAGGCATGATGGGGATAGAAGTGGTAGTGTATGGGATTGGGGGAGCAACAGAAATGGAGCATGAGGGAGGGAGAGGTACCCCAGGGGTGTCACATCAGGATAAGGATAAAAAGACCAGTAAGGTGGGGGGGGCTAGAAGATGCTATCCCCACTGAATGGGTGTGGCAAGCCCTTAAGGCCCTAAAGAAAGATAAATCTCCTGGGCTGGATGGCATTCATCTGAAAGTACTATGGGAATTGGCGGATATACTGGCTGCACCCCTGGCAGAGCCCTTCGACAGGTCGCTTGAGACAGAGAGGGTACCTAGGGATTGGTGAGAGGCACATGTAGTGCCAATCCATAAATCGGGGTTGAGGGAAGTACCAGGTAACTATAAACCCATCAGTTTGACCTCGGTGGTGGGAAAATTAATGGAGCGTATACTAAAGGAGCGATTGAGGGTATACTTGGAGGAGGTGGGAGGTCTGGATAGTCAGCAACATGGATTTGTACCAGGTAGATCATGTCAAACCAAACTTGTGGAGTTCTATGAATGGGTAACATCGGAACCAGACAAGGGAAAGCCTGTGGATGTACTATTCTTGGACTTCAGCCAGGCGTTTGACTCTGTCCCCCACAGTGGTCTGGTGGAGAAACTGACAGGATTGGGAGTGGCCCTTTGATGGTCAGATGGATAGGAAACTGGCTAGCTGGATGCACTCAGAGAGTAGTGGTTAGTGGGGAGCTCTCGAACCCTAGAGAGGTCAGTAGTGGGGTACTGCAGGGCTCAGTCCTGGGTCCGATCTTGTTTAATGCATACATATCTGACATCAGGGAGGGTATAGGGTGTGAAATGAGTCTCTTCACTGATGACTCCAAGATGGGGGCAGTAGTTGAGGGGGAAGAGGAGAGGTTGGCCCTGCGAGGGGACCTGGACACCCTGGAAAGGTAGGCTCACACCTGGAAATTAAATTTCAGCACCACCAAGTGCAAGGTGTTACATCTTGGGTGGGGAAACCCTAAATACAGGTGCACCCTGGGAGGGGAGACACTGAAGGCCTCAACAGGGGAAAAAGACCTAGGGGTCATGGTGGATGCATGTATGAATAACTCTGAGCAGTGCAGGAGAGTGGCTAGCAAGGCAAACAGGATGTTGGGCTACATAGTAAGGGGGATCACCTCTAGAAGCAGGGAAGTGATTCTGCTCTGTACAATGGACTGGTTAGACCACACCTTGAGTACTGTGTACAGTACTTGAGACCACACTTGAAGGGGACATACAGCTCCTGGAGAGGGTACAGAGGAGGGCTACTAGGATGATACGAGGACTAAGGGATTTGACGTACGAGGACAGACTTGAGGAGCTCGACCTGTTTTCGTTGGAGGAGAGGAGAGATGGGGGGGCATGATTGAAGTCTTCAAGTACCTTAAAGGCATAAATAGAGTAAACATGGAGGGGATCTTTAGATTAAAGCAGGGTGGTATCACCAGCGGGCATGGTTTGAAGTTGGAAGGTGGAAGGATGAGGGGGGAAAGAGGAGGAGGTTTTTCACTGAGAGGGTGGTGGATCCTTGGAATGCACTTCCTGGTGAGCTGGTTCAGAGATCCACAGTGGAGGGCTTCCAGAGAGGGTGGGACAGATACAGAAAGCAGATGTATCAGAAGATGGCCTGGCCCAGGGGGTGGGGATGGATGATAGGGGTTTCTGGAACACAAGGGGGAGAGGCCCTCAGTACCCAACTAGGGATCTGAGGTTCGAGCAGACTCGATAGACCGTAAGGCCTAATCTGCTGGCATTTAGTATGTTAGTATGTTAATTGGATTGGTTTATTCCCCCCCCCCACCCCTCAAAAGTTAAAACTACTGAATTTGAAGACTTGACTCAGATTTTGCAAAAGTACACTATGGGTTTTGACTTGGTTTTAATTGATAATTTAATGCTGCCTGGAACAAAACTAGAGGAAAAGCCTTATACCACAGTCTAGCCCCGTTAGCATTAACAGGAAAAATTCAATAGCTCAACCAGGAAGACACACTTAAATAGTGAAGGAACTGTATTAGATTTAATTTTTACTTCAGTGAAGTTAGAAGTGGTCTCCATTGATGTAAAAGATCCCGCTTTTGGTGACCACAGCTCAATTTCTTGTATATGAAAAATTAAAGAACAAATTGGGCTTCCCATCCTGAAGGGAAGGGCTAAAATAAAATGCAGATAATTAAAACACTGCAGCAAAGAGAGACTGATGAATAGGCTGATTAACATAAAATGGGATAGATTGTTTCTCAACCCAGATTTAGACTGGGCATTGATGAATTTACTCAGGTGTTCTTAGAAGTGTGTGACGAGCTTACCCCTTTCAGAAATACTGTAAATAGGGAAAGTCATGTTCCATGGAAAACTGAAAAGACTAAACAGGCAATAAGAATAAAAAAATAGGCTTTGGAAGAAAGCAAATAAAACTTTAGATGTGGATGATTGGGCACGTTATAAAATGGCCCCGAAATAACTTAAAGACACAGACAAAGAAAGCAAAAAAAATCCTTTTACAAAAATAAGGTGGATGAAAATATTGACCCATGAAAATATTGGGCATTGATCAGGTCCTTCGAGAAACCAATAGAAAACCAACTACCAATACAGATTCAAGACAGAGGTATTCTACTGTCCCTGCTAAAATCAGCAGAAAAGCTGAATCAGTATTATACACTATTGCCAGACATTGATATCCCTCAAGGGAATAATACAGAGACAGAAGAAACATCAGATTCTTGGCTTATAGACAAACCAAAATTCAGCTTTAGAGCCATCACATGTAGGGAGGATAAAGAAGAGCTGAGGAAACTAAACCCCCATCAAGTGTATGGCCTAGACCTTATTGAAAATAGGTTTTTACGTGGTTCACTTGAAATAACTGCTTCAGTTTTAGTCAGGCTATTCAATTGGAGTCTAACAGAGAAAAAGTTCCCTAAGCAGTGGAAACAAGCTAAACTGGTTCCAATCCACAAAGAAGGGTCAATCACTGAACCTACAAATTATAGACCTATAACACTGCTGTCCACGGTGTCAAAGGTCTTGGAGAGACTGGTGCAAAGACAGTTGAGTGAGTATGTGGAAAATAATTCTTTAATAACTAGTTTCCAGTCTGGCTTTCATAAAGGCCATTCCACAGACACCGTGCTCCCTGAACTGGTGGATAACATTGCTACACACTTGAATGAAGGCAGGCCAGTGGGCGTGGTGCTCATGAACTTCTCCAAGGCCTTCAACACCATGGACCACAACATTCTGCTGCACTGGATGGCAGGGATGGGCATGGATGGAAAAACTCATCCATGGTTTCAGTCCTATTTGATATCTAGGACACAAGTACAAGTGGGGAGCTCTCTGTCCGCTCCGATGCCTGTTCAAAAAGGAGTCCCACAAGGCTCTATATTGGGGACTTTATTGTTTATAATATACAGTATATAAATGGCCTGGCTAACATAGCAAAATATTGTAGCGTAAGAATGTATGCAGACGATACGGTCCTGATAGCCCATGGGGAAACTGCACGAGAAATGAAATTACATCTTCAGATTGATTGCAATAGTTTAGAACATTGGTTGTCAAAATTGGTTCTCAATAGTAAAAAAAAAACTAGAACAATGGCCTTCTCTCATAAAGGTAAGAACAATCATGTCTCTCAGGACATGCAAATAAAAACTATTACAAATGAAACTGTAACTCAGGACACTTCCTGTAAATATATGGGAGTAATTGGAGATGAGCATTTGAAATTTAATCTACACATAGATACATTAATTTGTAAAACAAATAAAAAATTAGAGGCATTTAGGAGATCAAGATACTGTACTGACCAAAATATGAGAATGAAAATAGTTACCCAATTGATAATACTATGTATAGATTATGGAAGTCATGTGTACATGATGGCATGTAAAACAAGCCTTCAAAAGCTAAACATTACTTACAATAACTTGGCTAGATTTATTCTGAAGTGTGATTATCACACTCATCACTGTGATATGTTAAATTCCCTACAGTGGATTCCTTTGGACCATGAAAGAAATCTAAAATGGTTAAACCAGATTCATCAGGTTGTTCATTCAAAACCCCACCCAAGTACCTGACAGCCAAATTGGAGAAAATTGATCATAAACATAACCACAACTTGAGGGACCCTAGGAATAACTATCTACAGCCAAGAGTAAATAACAGGTTTGGGACTTTGTCCTTTGTTGCTAAGGTTAACAACTTTGGGATCCTCTAAAAAATAGATTGAAGCAAGTACAGAGCACAGAACACTTTATGAATGCTGTTAAGCATGAATTAAATATGAACTTTCTGTGTAACAGTTGATTTACATGTTGATTCTTGGACTGACTCTGTATGACCATGGTTGCTTGATGAAAGTTGATGGCATTATATGTATTGTATTGTTATATTACTAAACTTAAAAAAATATATATATTCTTATGTGGACTCCATTCTTGAAGCAGAACCATCTTGAAAATAGGTCTCTGAACTAATGATGTGTTGGTAAAGATCTTTCCTGTATAAAAATAGACTATTACTTACGCTTGTAGTGGTCCTACTACCCAATCACAAGTCACAGCCCAGGCAGCTAGGAAATTGATTACCCTGCTGCTTCTCCTCAGGAGGAATATTAAGCCGAACCCTGACCCACCATCCCCCAATATCTTGTGGCTCCATGTCTGTCAGTCTGCCAAAGGGTCTCTTCATTTAATTCAGTTTCCTTTCCAAGACTGATTAAATCAGGGTTTGGGTACAGCAAAATAATTTTGATGTCAAAATCCTCACTGAGAATGGCTATCCGCCAAGATATACTCTGCCATCTTAGATCTCCCAGATTACATTATGAGACTGAATACTAGCAGTCTGTATGTTCCTTGCTGTATTGCACATTTTAAATTATCTGCTTATTTGCACATTCGGTGCTGTGAGCAATAGATATTTGTTTGGACTTGGGAGTGGGCTGTTGTGAGAGCCATTGCCTAGGCTACCACTCAGTAGGGACGTGGACTTGTTGTTTCCTGCAAGGCAGGAACTACAGTCAGAACTACAGTGTGGTGCCAAGGGCACTGTAAACTACCTGCACTACAGTCACTTTAAAAGGAGGCTATAAAAGGTTGCTTCATTTGAAAATAGTGCTGAACAAGCCTGAGTTTTAACATTTTAGTGTTGTATTCTGTTTGGATATAGTGCCTTGTGTAAGTGGGCACGTGGTACACTGACTGCACTTCTGGGTCCAAACCTCTGAAAAGGCAGCCCCATAGCAAGTGGGGCAAGCATGCGTGGGTGAGCATGTGTGGAGACGCATGCAGAGACACACGTTCTAGTGCGCATGTCTGGCATGTCCAGCTTGACTAATGGGATAGTGGGTACAGGTAACTTGATATTATCTTAAGGCTACTTGAATTTAGTTATATAGTAAAGGTTGCAACATATTTGTTACTAACATTGTCAGAATAATTTGTACTAACAAGTTAAGAATATTGGTAGAAATCTTGTAACCCAAAAATACGTACCAAAGTGGACCTGCAAGTTGTGGACTCTGTGCCCAAAATTTAAGCGCTATACTAAGTCTGTGGGTAACAAAAAGAAATGGACTTAGATATAGGAATGGTAACCCTTATTTTAGGGGAAGTGGGCATAGCATGTATTCTTTGTAAGAAGTTCAGATTATTACTGTACTCTGACTTCAAAGCCTTCAAATGTAATCAATGCATAGAAATCTACAACTTAAAACTATGTATTGTAGAATTAGAAATTGAGTTAAATAGAGCCATGGATAAATTGATTTTAAATAATCACTTGTCCTCAATGGAGGATGCCCAATCCCTTAATCCTGGGGAGTCAGGATCTACTGTATCTACCACAGAGGTGATTCATGGGAAAAGACTCAGAGAGCAGGAAAACAGTGATGATGGGGCTGAAAATAGAGACTGGACTACTGTAGTAACTAAACACAGATAAAAAAAGGCCATAGAGCAATGAAATTTGGTATTGCTCTATCAAATAAATACGGAGTACTAGCTGCTCAAGATATTGACACCCAAACCAATGGCCACCACCATTCTGTGCCTAGTGAGCAGAATACCATATTGATTGACTCAAACCAATCCATAGAAACATAGATTTTGACAGCAGATAAGGACCGCTTGGCCCATCTAGTCTGCCCATTTCCCTACCTACAGGATAGGCCGCAGATCCTAGTTAACCAACAGCCTATTTCTTCCTACCCCCCACAAGAATTGCCTTATGTCTGTCCCATGCATTCTTGAATTCTCCCACAGTTTTAGACCCCACAACCTCCTCAGGAAGGCTGTTCCATGCATCCACTACCCTCTCTGTGAAATAATACTTCCTCACATTGACCCTGAACTGCTCCCCTCTATCTTTCAAAATGTGTCCCCTTGTCTGCACGTCTCTTTTCTGAAAGATGCTACCCTCTTGGACTTTGTTGATTCCACTGAGGTCCTTAAAAGTTTCTATCATGTCCCCCTCTCCTTCTTTCCTCAAGGGTATACATATTAGCTCCTTTTGTCTGTCCTCATACGGCTTCTCTTGCAGACCCTGCACCATTTTAGTTGCCCTCCCGACTACCTCTATCCTGTCTATTTCTCACGGAGATGGGGTCTCAAGAACTGGACGCAGTACTCCAGATGGGGTCTCACCAACTGTCTGTACAGAGGGATAACAACTTCCTGTTTTCTGCTGCTGATGCCTCTCCCTATGCATCCAAGTATACCCCTAGCCCTCCCTACTGCCTTCTCACATTGCTTGCTAACCGTAAGGTCATCTGATATGATTACCCCCAGGTCCCTTTCCTTTTTTGTTGTTGTTATTACTACCTCCCCCCATTGTGTATTCTTCCCCTGGGTTCTTGTTTCCCAGGTGCATTATTTTGCACTTCTTTGCACTGAATCCTAGCTGCCATACTTCTGACCATTCCTCCAACCTTGCCAAGTCCCTTCTCATCCTTTCCACGCCTCCCTGTGTATCAACCCTGTTGCAGATCTTTGTGTCATCTGCAAAGAGGCATACTTTTCCTTCCAGTCCCTCTGCAATGTCACTTATCCAATAAGGATATTATTCAATATGATGCCCACCATCTAATCACTGATAGAAATTAGGATACCACATTGATTGACTTAAACCCGTCATGCAAGGAAACAATACCAGAGGTTAACACTTCAAGTCATTCAAGGCATCCCAACTCAGTATTTAACACTTCAAAAAATAACATGCAGGCTGAATCAGTACAAAAGGATCAAGAAATAAATACAGAGGAAAGTGAATCTATCACATGTCAGTGCTTTGTACTTGGGGACTCCATTGTTAAATTTGCAGATAAAATAATATGCAACCCTGATAAGGATAACAGGGTATGCTGCAGTTTTTCAGAAGCAAAAATATCAGACATTCATGGTATGGTTGAAAACATTCTGAATGATGCAGGTGAAAATCCATTAGTGATTATTCATGCAGCAACAAATAATATCAATAAAACAGAAGTTGAAGAAATCCAGAGGGAATTTATTGACATCAGCAAAACACTGAAAGAGAAAGGTTATGAAATGTATGTCTCAGAAATTTTATCAGTTCCCTGGGTAAGCTTCTCTAAGCAGAAAAAAATCAAGCTGATCAATGAATAGCTTTGAAAATAGTGTCTAAAAATGAGTTTACTTGCATAACTCACTGGGAAACCTTTTCAGATAACCCCAGCTATTATAGCTGGGATGGCTTTCATTTACGTAGGAAAGGCAGTACAGTCCTGGGGAAACAATTTGCACGTTATTGATAAGTCTTTTTAAACCGATCGTGGCTAAATAGAAAGTGTAGGCAACTTAACACGTAGGAAATTCTTATCATCAAGTATACTGCCTGACTGTAAAATTTTACTAGCAAATGCAAGAAGTTTAAATTTAATGTAAAAATTGGAACTAGAAATAATTCTTCACAAGGACAATGTTGATATAGCAGCAATATCAGACACATGGTGGGACTCATCATGTAATTAGATGTGTGAAATACCCAGATTTCAACTATACTATAAAAATAGAAATAATAAGAAAGGAGGAGGAATGTGCCTGTATGTCAGAAACAATCTTGATTGTAAACAAATACAAATTATAAACAATACGTCTGTTGTAACTGAGAGAATTTGGATTCAGCTAAATCAAAAAAAAGAAGTCTAAATTAATAATAGGAAACTATTATTAGCCCCCAACAAGTGATATGGAATACAATGAACATTTAATGAATGAAATAAAATCAGCATCTGGTCTAGGTGATACAATCTTCATTGGGGACTTTAACTTACCAGGAATAGACTGGAAGTCCCTAATGGGTTCTACTCCCTTAGAATATGAGTGTCTCAATCTATTATTAGAAAATGGGATGAATCAATTAGATAGTTCATCAATACAAGGTTCCAGTATTCTGGACCTCATGGTCACTAATTTTGACTTAGATTCTATAAATATAAAAGTGCTGGAACCTCTTGGCAATAGTGACATGATATGATATCAGTTTTTGTCCCAGGTGATATAATAAGATACATATGATATGCCATGTTTATAGATTTTTCTAAAGCAGACTTAATGGCCATCATGCCCATTTAAATTCCTTTAACTGGGAAAATGATCTGTCTATGTTGTAGGTTGAAGATAGTTGGTTAATGTTAAAGGGCAGGATTCAGGAAGCTGAAACTGTATAAAGTATGCCCCCCCTTAAAAAAATTATAACAAAAAAAGGAAAAATTCCAGTATGGTATAACTCTGCTAATAAGAGACAAATTATGATGGAAAAGGAGTAGTATGTGTATTACAAAAAACATCCATTGATATAAACAGGGAAAAATACAGACAAGAAGTACGGGCACTGAAAACTATGATAAGAAGAGAAAAGAAAAAATCAGAGTTCCGCATTATACACTCGAAAGATAATCAGAAATCATATTACAACTACATAAATCACAGCAGGAAAAACTCAAGGGTAATAAGTTCCATAATGGAAAATCGGAGTAGCAAAGAGGATCCAACTGAGATAGCAAATCTGTTTAATGTATATTTTTGTTCAGTTTTTGGTGAAAAAGGGAAATGTGAATTAGAAAATCAACTTTCTTCATGTGAAATAGATTATTTATCACCTCTCGAGGTTGAAAATGCAAACAAAATGAATACCTGTCCTGGCCCTGATGACATATATCCAAGGCTTCTTTAAGAACTGGTAGCAGTTTTCACTATCCCTTTTACCATCTTTTTTAACAAATCCTTGGTGACTAGTGAGTCCCTCATGATTGGAGGAGTGCTGTAGTCATTCCACTTTACAAAAAAGGCAGCAGGATCAGTGTAACAGATTATAGACCCATTAGTCTTATTTTGCTGATTTGTAAAACCTTAGACAGACTAATTAAAATCCTCTTTGAGGAAAAGAACTGAGTATATGGGTTTAAAGGATTGGGCATGACATGGCTTCACAAAAGGTCAGCCGTGTACAACTAACAGTCACATTCTATGAAAGGGTTACTAGATTCCAGTGGATGTCATTCTTTTAGATTTTGGCAAGGCATTCATCAACATGGTGCCCCTCAAATAATTAGTGGAAAAACTGGCAAGCATGGGATTTAGTGTATATTTGGCAAAATGGGTCAGAAATTGGCTGTTAGATCAAAAGCAGTGTGTGTAAGGATTGGTGGCCACATTTCTCAGGGTTTGTTGCTGGGACCAACTTTGTTTGGGTTGTTCCTTGGTGATATGCACCTTAATATAAGAAACAACATAACCAAATTTGCGGATGACGTCAAGCTATGTGGGGAAGTAATATCACCAAGCACAAATCACTTGTACAGGATATGAAACTGATTGAAACATGGGCAAACATAAATGGAATGAAATTTAATCACATAAAGTGTACAGTTTTACATTTAGGGAAAAACAATTCTACACATGTACTGTATATACCTTAAATAATATCCCATTAAAACCCGTGACAAATGTGCATGATCTAGGGGCCATCATCAGTAATGCATTTACTTCTTCAAGCCAATATAAGAAGGTAATACAGACTGCAAACTGTACGTTAAGAATCATAAAAAAGTCCTTTGTGTCTAGAAATGAACAGTTTCTATTACGCCTGTATAAAACATATATTAGACCCCATCTGGATTTCAATTCTCTCTTCTAGTCTCCAGCTCTGAAAAGTGACATAACAATAATAGCGGGTGTCCAGATAGTTTAACTAAACTAATTCCAAGACTGAAACATATGACATATGAGGAAAGACTGAGGGAAACTGGTTAGTTTAGTTTGAAGGACAGAAGATTGAGAGGTGATCTATTGATGCTTTTTAATATACTCCAGAATTCGGAACTGATGACCCAGTGTGGTATTACTTTCTGTGAGAGATCATTCAGTCTTAGATCCCATAATAAACAAATCAAATTAGTAAGAGCAAACACCAACAAAAGGAAAACTACTTCACCATTAGAGCACATTGAGTTTGGAACTCTTCCGAATACATAGTACATATATCATCTTTCAGTTTATTTATGGGAGACCTTGATAAGATACTAACTTTACCATCTGGGTAAAATAATTCACCCACTAGGAGTGGGGAAACAGCCCCTAAGGACTAATAGCCTTCTACTGTCTCATTAAACTGAGTAAATTGAGTAAACGTTACCCATAGAGAGGATAGGAGCAAACCAACAACCCTTCTCTTCCTCCTTCTCCTCCTTCATTCTCATCTCCTCCTCCCCTAAACCTGTTTCCTTTACCTCAGTTAGCTTTGAGTTCTCCAAAATATTGGTGCCAGAAGTCATTTATGAACTGTCAACTCTAAATGCATCCTTGAGCTGGTAGTGTTCTCATTTACTTGCTTACTCCCTGTACTTCCCATTGGTTCTAAGAGTTCATTCCAAACTGAAGTGAGCACCTTACTGGTAAGCTAATTTTCCTTACTCAGTTCCCATAGTAGTTATAGGGATTTAATGCATCCCAGGGAAAAAAAACCCTGACTTCATCACAGAGCCAATGACAAATGTGCTAAACAAGACAAACCAATTAATTTGTGAGCACCTTCTTCTAGATAACCTCAATGTAAACTGATCTGCCCTGGGGCTAAATAATATCAATCCAAAATTTTACTGGCCAAGATAAAAGTTTTAAACTTAACCTAGTTGATCTTAGACCCCATATAGCACAGTGCTTGAACCATCAATCACAGCCTTTTGACTGGGTTCTCTCATCCCATCCACACTGGCTGACATTTTATTAACTATTGCATGATCGAATGTGTGAGGAAAATGAAATCCCCCAAGGCCCCTCCCTGCATCATCATGGTCAGATCCTTCCAAAATGTCAAGCCAGATATGTTTTTGTATGACATGTAAACTGCTAACTGCAACTTAGTTAAAACAACTCTGATCATGATACAGCACTAAAGCACTTCTAATCCTTAAACTTTGTTTATGACAAGCATACTCCCTTTAAAAGTCTAGAATTGGGGTGCCCCCCTCTCCTGAGTCTCATGTAACCTTATTGACCTCTTTTTCCTAATGAATGCTGCCTCGGTAAGGCACATGTCTTCTGGAAATGCAGATGACAGACTGACTGATATGAGACTTTGTAACTTTTGTACTAATGCTACAGGGCAGGCTAAGGCCACCTATTTCAAGAACACATTATTTCACTCTGCAAATGACTCCATCAAGTTCTAGAATGCTGTTTACTGCATGAAAAACCCTGTGGACAACTCTACTACCTTTATTGGCCACTTGCACAACACTGATATCACTGTCATGGCCAATGCCCTAAATCAACATTTTATTTATGGTCCTAAATCCTTTGTTTTCTGTTCCCACTATCTCAGCTGCATTTGAGTTCTCCAATACCCCAGTGCCTTAACTCACTAATGAACTGCCAACTCTAAATGAGTCATCTAGCTGTAAGCATAGCAGGGCAGCTCACCTACTGTAGATTTTCAACTGTTCTCTGGCTCAGAAACATGCTTCTGTCCTACCCTTCCACAAAGGTTGAACAGCAGATGATCTTGGAAATTACCTCTCCACCTCCTCTGCTGCCTGTCCTATCAAAAGTACTTGAAGGTTTTGTTAACTGTCAGCTGTCTAGATTTTCCAAAGATCTATTGTCCCCACCCCTTTTTTGCCTGGTTTAAAGTTAAAATCCTGCCACCAGCTTCCTTTTAAGAATCACTGAACCACACCAAAGTGAACTCTGTCCTAGGTGCAATTTTAATTGACCTAGTTAAGGCATTTGACACAGTGAGCCGCTATCTCCTAACTACTAAACGTATAATGCCAGGTGTCTCTGGTATCCCCTTTGTTGCCAGAAGTCCTATCTGTTGGGCAATTTTTAGGCTGTTAAGCTGGGGCTCACTGTCTCAGCCACCGTATCTGTTCAACTGCGGTTCCCCCAGGGTTGTGTTCTGAGGTCTTTCCTATTCTCAGCCTTCATCAGTCATCTTCCCACTGCAGTCAACACCTGCAACCTCCACATTAATGCAAGTGATACCATAATCTATTATATACCTCAGGGCCCCCACCCCACTTATTAAATTGAACCTGCAGCACAATTATATCAATATTCAGAACTGGCTCCTCACTAACCAAATAGCAGCAAACCAACAGAAAACTCACTGATTTTTCCCTATAAACAAATACCCTTTACCTGAACATTGGCTCCCATGCTGGTATCTGTCTAGAAAATGCACTCTTTTAAAATTCTATGTCTTTTTCTAATGCTGGATCAAAAACTAGACTGCTTTATTCCATGTATTACCTCAAACTGGGTGCACTGCATATAGTAAATGACGGCCTCCAATCAGAAAATGTACCATGAAACAGATAATTTTTTTCCCATCCTGGATTATGACAATGTTGTTTCCACTGTTGCCTTCAAATCAGCCATCCCCATAACTTGCTACTCTCTTAACTGTCCTGTGCAGATTTGCCTTGTTATGCCCTTTATGTACAATGTAGAATCAGCTGGGATGCACCCTGCCTGTGGTGAGACACATGGCAAAGCAAGACAATGTATTTGTATGGCACCCTAGCACAAGGGCTCAGGGCATTTAACATACAATAGCAAGATAAAGTAACCAAAACATCAAATTCTATAATAAATGTATTTCAAAAGAACAGGTCAAACATAGTCAAGCAGCTGGTCACACTTCATGTTGCACTCCAGGAAGCTAAATACTGAGCTAATCAACTTCAGAGTATCTAAATGGCATATTTACCCCTGCTGCCAGCTAATGGTATTCTCTCAAGTCTGCAGCTGGAACAGATTTCAAACCCCACCATGCAAGCAGAGAGATGGTCAAGCTTCCATTTGATGCCACCAACTCTCTTACCTTTTATCGTTTATTGTTTATTGAGATCTAGGATTACAATTACCTTTGAACCAAGGCTCTTTTACAAAGGTTCCATGTCAGGAGAGTACATGTATGTTAAACATGTTAAACAAGGGAATACAACATTAAAGAGAGCATACAACCTTATTCATCAGTTCAGGTACAGCATCACGGTAAATAGGATACATGAATAACACATACAAAGAATCATTTCAGAAACCTAGAAGAAATCAGGGAGTGAGGGTGAGAGGATGGGGGGTGGCAGCTGAAAAAGAGACTAGAGCAGCTCATGGCAATGTCAAAGAAAATCAGAGGGGGGTGGTTGATCTCAATGGGGAAGGGGGAAGTTAGGGGTGGCAGTCACATGAGCTGGAGGCCGTGAGATGATGATGGAGGCTCGATTTGAATATGTCCAGTGAGGAGGTGGAGATGATGTGAGTGCTGAGGGCATTTATCCAGCTGGGTGCACAGTATGCAAAGGATCTTTGGCCCAGAGTGGTACCTGTAGCATGACTAACTGTATCTCGTACCATACTGTAACTACTTCAACTGGTTTGTGGTCTGCTAAGCTGATGATCAAGCAGCATCAAATGCCCCATGCTCTTGAAATGCACCCATCCCACTTGAATTGTGTTTCAGGTCATTGTTTATATTATTGTTAATAAGATTTAATATGCCTACACTATATCCACACTATATCCACTTAATTGGTACTGTAGCAATATTTGCTGTCTATGCGATACTGATTTATAAACATTGTTCTGTAGCCCCTCTTTCATTTTGGGCTACTACAGCAAATGGTTAACAAATAACCTTCCCAGCTAGGGAGGGATTAAATGTTCTGCTGCAAAGTATTCTGTCCCCACTCACTTGCAACAATCGTGAACGTTCATGAATTCTTGAAGAGTCCATGGACTCAGCAGATGAACATTCATCAAAAGTACATGAATGTTCATGTATTGTGCATGGGCATTAAATGGCTCTCAAGTTTTGAATACTATTTATGAACATACAGGATTATAAAGGTCCATGAAAGTTCATGAAACTCCTCCATCGAACTTTTATGGACACAGTTCATCAATAATTTTGGTTACCAGAAATTACCTGCATTTATAATAATGGATAATTTATAATGAAACCCTGTTTTAACATGAATGGACCTATTCACAAGATTTTTGCCCTAGGCACAGAATCAGAGGGAGACCTATTCAACCCCTTCAGTTGTTAATACAGTAGGTGCCACTTACAGCGCCCACACTTAATACGGGCAGTCAGTTTTAATAGGCGTAACTCAAAAAATGTTTGCCATCTCCATTGACTGCAATTGTAAATCAGTGCTATTTAAGGGATGTTGCCTGCCTGCTATTTCATCTGTTTCTGCTTCACCCAGACCAAGAAAGTTGAGCATGTCTGTGCGCCTTCTGTATCTGAAATAATTTTGGAGCCACCAGTTTCACCACAAGCATCCTCCTCTAATTATTTCTCATCAAGTAGAGAGTAAAAACTCCACTATTCCACTGCACTGCCCATGGAGATCAAGCCAGCTCAGTCCCTTGAAAGTATCTCTTACCAGGTCGGGTCCTTTGATTTTCAAAGTCCACTAGGTGAAAGAAGAGAGCCCAGATGCCACTCTCTCTAAACAGTGCTGAAAGACCCTTAGTGTCAGCTTGATGAACTAGAGTTTTGTATACAGTATTATGGACCAAGTAGGAACTGACTGAATATTTTTTCTAGCAGGTTGTCTGATCGCTTTTCAATCAAATACTGTATACAGTACTGTACTGGACGTGTGCTGCAGTCTTAGTTTTAGGGTTTCTTTGGTTTGCATTTGCTTGGTGTATGTTTAGGGGTTGCTGATGCTGTACGCAGCCACTGCAAAGCATTAAACATTGAACTGCAGTCCTATACCGATAGTATGACCACTGTGAATACTGGGCAGAATGGTTGCACTTTAAATGGCTTTGACTGTGCATGGCTGCAACCTTGTGGAACCGATTACCACTTCCTATGCAACAACTGTTATATGTATATAATTATATATAATGTATGTATATAATTTTACTTGATCCCTGATTATAGTGTCTTGTACTGTTGTTTATGCTATGCTATGTGTTGTTGTCTGTGTTTATATGTACTAATGCACTGTTGTAAATTTATGCTGGATGACCCTGAAAATAGGCTCATGCCAAATGTTTTTTGTCCTGTTGAAATATAACAAATTTAAATTGTTTTATCACACAACCTATGCAATTAATTATGCCAACTGAATTCTACTGATAAACTATACAGTTTTATATAGATATATATTATAGTGGTGTGGTAGCTTCGCTCTCGAGGTTTACTTGGTTGTCATGACAATCTCTGGAAGTGAACACAGTGTTATTGTTCACCGGTGCCCATGCATTATCCTTTATGCTGTAACCACTGCAAAAAATGGTAGACTGCTCCTCACAGTAAGGAAAATAGAAGACAAATTCATATTGTACACACAATGCCTTGTTATGCGCATCTACATATTAGGTGCTATACTGCAGTCACCACTATGGAAAGAGGAGACTGCACCTCCGAGTAAGAAAAATGAATGTAAACTTTGAAATGTACCAATAATTCCTCATTACTGTTTGTAAATCAGCCTACAGTAGCTGATTTAACAAAA
The DNA here is from genome assembly GCA_016271365.2 of Neoceratodus forsteri. Classification (NCBI taxonomy): domain Eukaryota; kingdom Metazoa; phylum Chordata; order Ceratodontiformes; family Ceratodontidae; genus Neoceratodus; species Neoceratodus forsteri. Next base: position 632,149,615 of record CM057450.1, on the reverse strand, counting down.
TGAATTCCTCATTGCTGTTTGTAAATCAGCCTAAGCTGTTATACTGCTGTAACCATTATCAAAGTAAGAGTTAGCTGATTTAATAAAATGGGACTACTATATGTACAAATGTAGTTACGGTAATAAACTGTAATGTTTTTAAAAGCAGTTGTATGAGTTTTTTTTAAATTTTGCAGCTTTAATAAATTTGCTACACATTATAATTTATGATGGAACTTATGTGTAATTTAATGACTGCCCTACAGATGGCAGGAGGGACCAGTTCTAGCAAGGGCGCATGTATAATTTATAGTGGAACTCATGTGTAATTCAGCAGCTGCCCTACCCCTACAGATGGCAGTAGTGAGCATTAAATTTTGCACTTTAATATCTTTGCAACCAGTCAATGGGTTTGCACAAAACTTTGTTCTGGTTGGATGTGCGGATTCTGAGATGCAGATAGCAAAAAATGTAAAAAATCTCTGTTTTTTGCTTTTTTCTTGTCATCGCCTTGTGCCCAGATGGTTTGGAATTGTGGTCTGAAATTTTCAGGGTAGAAAGGGCTTGGCCCACAGATATGCCTTTTGCTGGTTTGGTGAAAAATGTAAGTCCATTCCAAAGTTATTAGGCATGTGTAAATCCCACAACAACACCCCCCCTGTAATTCATTATTGCTTAATGGAACTCATCTGTAATTCAGTGACTGCTCTACAAATGGCAGGAGGGATCAGTTCTAGTAGGGTAAATATATAATTTATAATGAAATTAATGTGTAATTTAGCAGCTGTCCTACAAATGGCAGGAGGGATCAGTTCTAGCCAGGGTAAGTGTATAATTTATAATGGAATGCATGTGTAGTTCAGTGACTGCCCTACAGATGGCAGTAGTGAGCATTACATTGTGTGCTTTAATAGCTTTGCAACCATTCAATGATTTGCAGGAAATGTTTCACGTATGGTCTTGTGAGGGTAGATCTCTCGATGTGCCAAGTTTTGTTCCGGTCGAATGTACAGATTCTGAGTTGCAGATGGCAAAAAATTTTAAAAAAATCATAGTCTTTTGCTTTTTTTTTTTGTCATCACCTTGTGACCTGATGGTTTAGAATTTTGGTCTGACATTTTTAGGGTAGAAAGGGCTTAGCCCACAGAGGTGCCTTTCACTGGTTTGGTGAATAAATATTAATCAGTTTCAAAGTAATTACATTTTTAATTTTGGGGTTCTGAGCATGCTGAGTAAGCACTTCGAAATAGCGGTATAAAGGGGAGCGGCTTGGACACCTAGAGTCACCTCATGAATAATCATAAGCTTATTTGCATACCCATTTTTTTAAATTGAGGGAATTAGAAAAATCAGGTGAAAACAACACGCTATCCCTCCTTGGGAAGCTTGGTGTGTTCAAAATCACTGTTTACAACAATTTCTTTTTGGTTTCACCTGTTCACATTGCAAGAAGAACAGTTCTTTATATGCCCCACTTTTTCAAAAATGTCCCTGTAAGCATAGATCATGAATAACTATGATCTTATTTGCATACCTTTTTTTTTTTAATTGAGGGAATTCGAAAAATCAGGTGAAAACTGCAAGCTATCCCTCTTTGGGAAGTGTGAATTATTTTGAAACAAGGGTACAAATCAGTATGTTAAACATTTGTTCTATAGAAGGAAAGTAGTCATTTTAAACTTAATGTTAAAATAGACATTAGAGGATTGTTTTTGTGTTCATGAGAAGTGAAAAAGTTTCAGAGAATTTAACAGCTTCGAAATATGCAAAGTAAAAAAAATGGCTTTTAGCAATACAGAGAAACAGGAAAGTATTATTGGCTGTTTTAGTTTGGATCTGTCTTTGACTTAGGATAACAGAACATTGACACAGTGATATCAAAGGAGGCAATTCAGTGTAGTGGCTAAGGCTCTGGTCTATTAACCACAAATTACAGAAAAAGTATCTCAAAAAATAAAGAAATCCATTGCTAGAAAACTTTGTTAATGCACTAGTTAGGGTTAAAGCAACAAAAGTAGGGAAATGTGGTGTTAGGATTTCCAACCTTAACGCTCCCCCCTCCCACCCTGCAGGCAGCAACAGGTGTGGGGTGTGCCTTGTGGTTGTCAGACCAGACGCTCATCCCATTCTCATATATTGTACCCATCTCAGTTTGATTACTCATGGAATAGGGTGATCGTTAGGATTGACAACCCCTAGGCACACCCCATGCCTGTTGCTGCCTGCATGGTGGGGGCAGAGTGTTAGGGTTGGAAACTCTAATGCCACATTTCCCTACTTATATCTTTTTAACCCTAACTATTGCATTAACATTTTTTTTTGCAAATAATTTATCTGTCTGTCTGTCAATCTATCTATACATACACATTATATACAGAATAAAGTATGGGGTGCAGTGTGTTATGAGAATTTAACACACACCCGAGTTGTTGAATGGCACATAAACCCCAAGGGCAAAGCCTGAGGGGTTTATTATAGCCTTCCAACAATGAGGGTGTGTGTTAAATTCAAGTTAAACACACTGCACCCCATATTTTGTTGTATATAATTGAAGGGTTCAGTTTTTTCGTTCGTTTTCAAGTGCTGTAGCATTTTGAACTGCAGAGGAAAAAGTAGGCTTGAAATGGAGATTACTTAGGGATGATGTTAAAAGTGTTTACTGTGGTAATGTACAATTCTACAGAAAATTTTATATTTAGGCAATAAAGTGCTGTGTGGCGGCTTTACTGTTTTAAGAATATCTTCGTGAGAGTTGTCTGAGTCCTTGATAACTTGGATTCTTCATTGTTTCTGTGGATGTTGGTTCGATTAGTGGATATTAACTTTTACTGGGGTATGGAAAATGCAGGCAATCCCAAACATAGCCTGCATGTTACCGGAACCCATTTCATCGTGTTGGCCGGGTAGTGAGCTGTGGAAACCTCTCTGGCTGTGGTTGAGCAGCTTTGGATTTGTTTTTTTGTCAGGAAATGCAGTGAAAGGGTAGAAGATTTAATACAGAGGAAACGCGATTGAGGAGGTGAGCGACTGAGGGAGAAACGAACATTGAGAGGCTAGAGCTGTGTTGTGTCTGGAAGGCTTTTGTATGGATAGGTTCGTCCTGACTTTCTGTTTCTAGTGCTTTAGGACTGGATGAAGCTGCGTGAATGCTGTAACACCTACTCAGGTGTTACGGTATTTAACACACGGCTTTTTCCATTGAAAAAAAAACAGAACCCAGTAATTATATATATATATATTACAGTGGCATGGGTAGTGCCACTATAGTTAGAGTTCAACAGGGTCTTTCTTCTATGTTAAACCTCAAATTTTGCACTTTAATAACTTTACAACAATTCATTGAATTTGCATGAAAGTTTGCATGTGTAGTCTCAAGGGACAGATCTCTTGTCAAGCCAAGTGTCGTTCCAGTCTAATGTGCAGATTCCAAGATGCAGATAGTGGAAAAAATGTAAAAAAAATAAATGTTTTGCTGTTTTTTTGTCATTGCTTTATGCCCAGTTGGTTTGGAATTTTGGTTTGAAATTTTCAGGGGTTTGGTCCTCAGATGTGCTTTTTACTTGGTTGGTGAAAAAATATGAATCCGTTCCAAAGTTATTCAATTTTAAAATGTAAGATCTGAGCATGCTCAGCACAGTCTTTTGGATAGCTGCTTGGAATGAAAAAAAAATTTAGTCCATATGAAAGAGATTCTTTTTTCATACGGGGTCAATCCTTTCTAAGGGGGAAAAATCATTTTTTTGTATGGCCACCCTTTTCTTTTTACTGTTTAAAGTTACATAATTTAAAGTACATAAAAATAATGTCTTTTTAAAAAACAAATACAAGAACCAAGCTAAATGGGTCCCGTTTAGCTAGATTCTGGTGTGTTTTTTTTTTAAAAGTTGCCAGAAATACATTATCTGAGCACCCAAAATCCAGGGTGCCCACCTTAGTGGAAGAGCCATTCACCCACATTCTCTATATGAGAACAGTGGGACTTTCTTGAGTTTTACAGCTGCAGCTGGAGCTCATCCTGCAGGCTGCTCTGAGAGCAGTGAGCTGCCATTTCCCTGGTGCCTAGTGATGCCCACTTACCCCCCCTCCATTGCCATTCCCTTATGTAATGTTTCCCTGATGTCTAGTGGTGCCCCCACCCTCGCACCACTGTCCCATTATGTAAGTAATGTTTCCCTGGTGTCTAGTGGTACCCTTCACCCTTTGATTGCCAGCCCTGCATTTATATTATGTTTCTCTGGTGTCCAGTGGCACCTCCCCACCCACCAATCACCGGATCTTTCTTTATATAATGTTTCCCTGCTGTCTAGTGGTGCTCCTCCACTCACCAATCACCATCCCCTTATTTATATGATGTATTCCTGGTGTCTAGTGGTGTGCCCCCCAACTTTTGATCATCAGCCCCACATTTATATAATGTTTCCCTGGTATCTAGTGGCACCTCCCACCCTCCGATCACTGTCCCTTTCTTGCTATAATGTTTCCCTAGTGTCTAGTGGTGCCCCCACACCTTCTGATTGGCATCATCTTATTAATATAATGTATTCCTGGTTTCTAGTGGCATTCTCCACACTCCAATTGCTGTCTCCTTATTAATATGATGTATCCCTGGTGTCTAGTGGCACCCTCCACCCTCTGATCACCATCCCCTTATTGATATAATGTATCCCTGGTGTCTAGTAGTGTCCCCCACCCTTCTGTGACTGTCCCCTTAAGTATGTTTTTCCCTAGTATCTAGTGGCATCCCCCAACCTCCGATTGTCATCCACACATTAATGTTGCCTGTGATAAAGAAAACTGTCCCTCTATGTTTTTTTTTAATGAAACCTGTAAAAACAAAAATGGTCAATCACTTATCTGATCCCCCCACCCTGACCTCGCACTGAGAACTATGGCATGGAATGACGTTTCAATGTCACAGAATGATGTTTTGACAGGAATTTTAAAAATTTCACTACGGGGTTCATGAGGTGAGGTAATAAGAAGGCTATACTGATTATTTGGTACACAGGTATGGTAAAATGCCCAGGTTATGAGTGAACATTGCAGTATTTAAGTGTTCACTTGTAACTTCACTAATTTTCACTATTTGACTCCAAACTATAAATGGCACATTTCATGTTTATAAGTTGAATCATAAAACAAATTTCTTGAAAATATGTGGTCAAAATTGAAAAAAGACAATATATAATTGTTAACAAACTTTGTGTTTAGTGCCACTTTTTTTTATGCAAGCAATAACACATGATGAGGTGTGAGTTATCACCTGATAAGAGTATGCCTGGGGTGTACTAAGGCATGAGGCACTTGCACTGAGTGCCTTATGTCCCTGGGCGAGCTCTTATCAGGTGATAACCCACACCTTGGAGTGTCTTATTGCGCTTATAAAATGGGTTTCCAAGTAAATATGTAACAAGAAAAAAAAGAAGGAAAACATTTTAATAGTTTTAGTTTTTTTTAATACATGAAGTAGTAAAATAGTCCCTCTGTTTAGGTAGTTTTTTTTCTGTGATGTTGAGTACATGCCTGCCCCCCCCCAACACACACACAGGGATATTGGTTAGGTTGCTGTCTCTGTGTTTATTTACTTTTAATTTTGTATCATGCTGACCATCTGCACATGTCATTAATGTGTCACCATCTTTGCCATTTCCACACTGCCATTCCCATTGCAAACTGCTGTTAATGGCAGCGAGTGTGTCCATGCCAGCTGCTGTATATTGCTGTTTCCGGGTTGGTGCATTTTTTTTTTTAATAAATATTTTCTTTGTTTAAAAGTGAGCCCTGTGGTACATAAATGGAGAAAAGCACTGCAGCAAATGAGGAAATGACAGTGGAGGCAGCATGAAGAGAAACAAAAATCAGCACAAGCACTTTCCTTTTAAGCGGTCACAGTAGTTATGTTTTTTTCTAATGATACTTGAATTTATTGGATTTTTGGGGTGTATATGGAGAGAGTCAGTCAGTGTTAGTTGGTGTTTTCTGTTAAGGTGGTGTGGTGGATTGCGTTGCTGCTGTGTGTCATGTGCCCGCTTCTGAAAAATGGATTCTGGCTCTAATAGGTTAGTGATTTTTTTGGGGTTGTGAGGTCACCAAGGTGAGAAAAGTGCTGGTTGGCACACATACTCGGTAATAAGGACACGGCTGGAAGGTCCTTTGAGCTAATGAAATTGAAGCATTTTCTTTACCCACTTTATAAACTTCTTTATTGAATCATTTCTCATCTGATACAGTAGTACAGGCATGTGACTCTTTACAATTTTATAACATCAATTATACAGGACATATCCTCATTTATATATTATAATTAAGTACAGGGTATTTTCCAATTCACTGTGTCCTCTACTATCTCTATGCAATTAACATTTACATTCCATACTTCTTATCTGATTTATTCTGATAATAGTTTCAACCGATTCCTTTATATTTGTCCCCCCAACCTTCTTAAAAAAAACAAAAAACAGAACTCAACTGTATTGATTGCTGCTTCCCATCTAAAGTTACAAAATTTAACAAAAAGGAAAATTAAATAGAAACAGAAAATAAATCAACAATTGTCACCCTGTTATTAATTAAAAATTCATATCCATTTCACAGTGTGTCCAGTTTAACCTGTATGTTATCCCTCTACAAACTTTTCTCTCTCATTCTGTCTCCTAGTGGTTTCGCACTATTACTTAAAGAGTTTTTTTTAAATACAATATTTTCTTGACAAGATATCCTGGATGAGAGATAAAAAGAAATATAAGTGATGATGGTGATGTAAGCTGGCCTTGTCCTTATAATTATCTAATTTTTAGGGCAACTATTTCTTATTCTTCTGTTGATTTCCAGTATCATCCCTTCATTCATTATCTGTATTTAATTCCCACCTGGTCCACCTGTTTTGGAATATCACCTGCCTGTTTTGCAAGCCAAAGGTATTGCTCTCCATCTTTTGTACCTGATGTAGTATCTATTTTTTTTATTTTATTTTATTTTATTTAAACAGCAGTTTGGAAACCTTTGAGCCATAGGCTCATTTACAAAGGTACCTTGTCACAGTAAGACAAACCAAAATACACAGTATAGCAGTACAACACATAAGTATAACAGTAAAATTAAGACATAGATACAAACAAGCTGGTACAGGTAGGATGGATGCAAACAATACCAGAGTTATGTCGTCCTTAGCAGCTTAGTAATAAGCTTTGTCATAAGTATTGAGTACGGCTTTGACTAGCAGCAGTTACAGCATCGGGTGTTAATAAGGTGGTTATGTAAGGAAGCCTTTGAGCCACCTATATAGTTGGAGCCTGGAGATGGAGGGGGCAGTGTGTTGAACCAGGAGGGGGCTCTAAAGCTGAAGGCTCTTTGGCCGTGAGAGGTCCTAGCTCTAGGGATAACAAGAGAGGTTTTCCCAGAGGTCCGAGAATGAACTAGTGGGAAAGAGCGCGATGGTGGTGGTCAATCTTGTGGGGAAAGCCCAAGGAGGGTATTTTTGTAAGGGTACAGGTAAGATATTTGAGGCGCCATCGAGATCAAGTACCAGCACTTTAGCATACAGTAGACAGGTGTGTGTCATCTTAGGTGCTCCAGTAATTAACCTGCAGGCCTTATTCAGAGTAGTGGAATTTTATGGAGTGCGGTCTGATCAGCAGCACCATACACCGGCAGTTCATAGTCCACTAGGGACAGGATAGAGGAGGTGACTGTGAAGTCAGCATCCAGGGAGGCAGTGTTTATACCGATGTAAGATGCCCAATCGGATATTAGTGGCAGTGGCTAGGCACATGTGTCCATGGAAGGAGAGGGGGGTCAAAATGGATCCCTAGGTATTTATAGGAGCAAACTTGTTCGAGTGGGAATGAGGACCCAGAGTGAATGAGGAGTTTGAAGTTGCAGGACTTGTTTTGGGGATGAGTGAAGAACATGGTTTTTGTTTTTAAGATTTATCACCAATCTATGTTCCTTGAACCAGCCTCGGCTTCAGTGAAGGACTTCTGCAGCGAGTCCTGGAGGGCAGTAGGGTTACTGACTTGAGGCAAAGATGACTGCATCATCAGCGCATAATAGAATGTTCCCAAGCAAGAGCATGGAAGGGTGTTAAGGTAAAGGAGAATAGTAAGGGGCCCAGAATGGAGCCCTGGGGAACCCCAGAAAGATGGGACAGATGTCTGAGTAGGTCCCATTAATTTTACACACTGTGAGCGGTCAGACAGATAACTGGTGCACCAGGAGATAGGCCCAGCAGCAAAACCAGAGAGACTAAGGGCATCAAGAAGGAGGGGTGTGAGACAGTGTCGAAAGCTTTCGAGAGGTCAATGAAGACAGCACCAGCCAGAGAACCAGTGTCTAAGGAGGAGGAGAAAGTTGGAGAACTCTAGGAGGGCTGTGTTGGTACTGTGGCCCGCCTCGGAAGCCATGCTGCTCAGGACAAAGGACATTGTAGGTGGAGAGGTAGTCAGAGATTTGAGAGGCCACCACTTTTTCCAAGGCCTTGGAGAGAGGAGAGAGAATGGAGATCGGTCGATAGTTTCCAGCCACAGTCCTGTCACCACCTTTAAAGATAGGGGTGACAGTGGTGACTTTCCAGGCAGTTGGAACCTTCCCCAGGCAAAGAGAGTGGTTGATGAGGCATGTGATCGGGGTAAGGACTGTGTCTAAGACCAGCCGTAGGATACATGGATCCAGGTGTCACTGCCTGTACTATTACCTTGAGGGCAGTGACACGGTGCGGCCTAAGTTCTTGGGCAGAAACACGGTGAAGGAGAAAATAAGGGCAAGAAAGATTTACGGCAGGTGCTGGGGGAGGAGGGTCAAAAAAATTTGTAGGGAGGATAGGGCTAAGGTCAGTGAATGAGGTGTTGAGGTGGTTGGCTATGAGGGCTGGGTCTGAGGAGATCACACCATTAATGTTGATCTGGTGGGTGGGGGAGTGTGCACTCCCATTTAACTGTTTAATGTTATCCCAGAAGGTTCTGGGATTCCCCCATGAGGCAGTGAGTGAGGACCGATAGTGCTCAGACTTGGCCTTTCTGATGGCCCGAGTGCACTTGTTTCGGGCCGCAGCATATACCGCCTGTCATTGGGCCGGCCAGTCTCAATGGCATGGTGCCATAGGTTGTCCCTATGTTTGAGCTGGTGGATCAAAGCTGGGGTAACCCAGGGGGCATTTTTCCTTTTAGAACGGCGGGTCAACACTGGGGCAAAGATATCACAGGCATTATTAAAAGTTTGGGTAAAGAAGGAGAGAGCTGTGTCAATGTCAGGAGTTGCCTGTATAGGAGACCAGTCAATTTGGGACAGAAGTTCCTTAGTTTTATCAGTCCACCAGGTATTAGACGCCACTGCATGTGGACTGTGCTATGGGTTTGGGGACTGAGGTTGACCAGTGGAATAGAATGGGGAGTGATCACTGAGAGAGTCTGGGAGGACTTGTACATTGGGGATCCGATTAGGGCGGTTGGTGAGTACCACATCAAGCAGGGCACCGGAGCCTCTTGGGGTTAGTCCTGGTAGGGTGGGTAACTAGTTGCGTAGGTCTATTGCAGAAAAGGAGTCTTGGGTAGAGGAGGAGGAGGGGCTGAGCCAGTTGACATTTAAGTCACCCACCAGAATTTGATCAGCGGAAGGAGGTAGAGAGGTAAGGTATTCTGTAAGAGAGGCAATGGCCTGCGTTTGGTCCCTGGGGGGCACGTATGCAGTAGTCAGATAAAGGGGTCCCTTTAAAGGGTCAGGGGTTAGTTTCAGCATAAGCGCCTGGGCCCTGGAGTCAAGAATGGGAGTGGGCAGGGCTAGTACGGGGAGAGATTCCTTGACATAAATAGCGCAGCCGCCGCCCCGTCTCCCAACACGGTCGGACCAGAAAAGGGTGAAACCAGGAAGGGAGACTAGGGAGTCAGGGGAGGATTTTGACAGCCAAGTCTCAACCAGGGTGATGACATCAGGGTTAATTGATGTGACCAGGCATTGTAGTGAGTCAAACTTTTTTAGGAGGCTACAGATATTCATGGAGACCATGCATAGGCCTGTGGTGCGAGTTGGGAGCTCCTGGGAACCGGGCCAGGGTTTGATGAATGTTCCTTGACAGGAGAAGTAGCATGACTAACACTCTGGCTGGGAGATGGTGAGAGGTTTTCCTACGATTGACATGAGAGGGAGGGGAGGGGAGGCTATGGGAGCAGGAGGTGGGCAGGGAGGTACAGGAGGGGAAAGCAAGAATAAGAAGACACCCAGATGTGCCTGAGGTGAAGAGAAAGCTAGGGGGAGGGCAGGGGGGACAGGGACACACAGAGGTCCCAAGGGTCAGGAGAGGAGGTTCAGGAGCAAGGTGAGGGAGGGGTGCCAGGGCACAGTGTGGACTAGCAGATGGGTAAGTGGGTCAGTGCACTGCTAGTGGGGATAGGCACAGGCAGAGCATGAGGCAGGGCCAATACATTGTGGTGAGCAAGATCCCAGGGAAGTAGTGCTGTACAGGTAGGAGTAGGAAGTAGTGAGGGAGCATAGGTCCCTCTAGTGGCCAGCAGGTATAACCTGCAAATGGGAAAGTGGGGAGCACCCCTCTGCAGGCGTCCAGATGAAGAGAAGAGGCTCTCTTTACCTCAAAAGTTATCAGGCTGGAGATTTGGCTTCCTCAGCTACTCAGGTGAGCTGCTTGTGCTTCAGTTGCTTGATTGTCTCAAGTGCCTAGCTTGGGGGAGCTGCCTATGTTGTGGAGAAAACAAAGCCTCTCATTACTATGCAGCGGGAGAATATGTTGTGACTTACACAAAGGAGCTCCACTCTAAGCAAACAGGGCTATTCCAAAATGAGGTCACACTAGGACCCAGCTAACCTAATGCCTTCAGTAACAAGCACAATTAGCTCAATACCACCATAATAAACAAGTCTGATCTATATTAGCTGCTTGGTATATCTGGCTTTAAGATGAAATCAGCAATTAGCTCCAAGTACCACCATATTAAACAAGTCTGATCTATATTAGCTGCTTGGTATATCTGGCTTTAAGATGAAATCAGCAAGGCAACTCTAGAAAAGCCAGTGAGTCCCTAGCTTTACACTTCAGCAATTAGTAGCACAAAGAGAATCAAATAACAAGCCCACCCAGTGGTGAACAGGAACAAAGTTCATAAAATATAAGTGTTCATCAGGTAGCACCCCTCTGCAGGCGTCCAGACGAAGAGAAGAGGCTCTCTTTACCTCGAAAGTTATCAGGCTGGAGATTTGGCTTCCTCAGCTACTCAGGTGAGCTGCTTGTGCTTCAGTTGCTTGATTGTCCCGAGTGCCTAGCTTGGGGGGGAGCTGCCTCGAAAGTTATCAGGCTGGAGATTTGGCTTCCTCAGCTACTCAGGTGAGCTGCTTGTGCTTCAGTTGCTTGATTGTCCCGAGTGCCTAGCTTGGGGGAGCTGCCTCGAAAGTTATCAGGCTGGAGATTTGGCTTCCTCAGCTACTCAGGTGAGCTGCTTGTGCTTCAGTTGCTTGATTGTCCTGAGTGCCTAGCTTGGGGAGCTGCCTCGAAAGTTATCAGGCTGGAGATTTGGCTTCCTCAGCTACTCAGGTGAGCTGCTTCTGCTTCAGTTGCTTGATTGTCCCGAGTGCCTGATCTGCCTCCATTCTGCCATCAAGGGGGAGACCACTGGAGCTAATGTTTTGTGATGGCTTTTAATGCCGCTAGGGTTAGTATTCCCCATAAGTACATAGCCTCTTTACCCCTCAGGGTACTGGGGGGGTAACCCCAGTGCAGTGCCACTCCTGACCCCAACAAGTATGCTTTGTGATCCCATGCTGGTGTGCTCTGTTTGGGGGTGAGCTCAGCAAATCAGCTGGATGGGGTGAGGGGGCTCAACCATGCTAGTGCACAAACAAAGAGCATGACATCCAGACTGCATACTATCTGTATGATATTCTGGGGGGCTATGCCCCTGCACCATCCCATCATGGGGGCTGTACCCCAGTACCCCTAAACTATATATAATGAACTCTGGGTCAGGCATGCCATGAAAGGCAGGTGACGCAAACATGTTGTGAGTAAAGGACTTTCTGAAATCCAGAACACTTCTGTCACTCACAAACTTGTTGCGGCATCTACGTTATGGTGCCCTAATCACGACGCCCTTACAATGGTATTTGGGTGATGGTGGGGGGATGGAAGTGTTATGCAACCCCCACAGCCAGGGAATGAAAGGTGCAGGGTTGTCTGCATGGACCTGGGTATCATATAGTGAAGGCAACTGTCCTCTTGGCATAGGGTCCTGGGACCTCTGCACCCCTGGGTGCTGGAGGGCCCTGTGGATTGGCTGACAGATGCACTCGTTTCCTTGTGTATCTGTATCTGTGGCAACTTGGAAGGACAAGGACCACAGGGCCCTGCTCTTCTGCAGCCCACCAGGCAGCCCCATGAATTCTTCGCATCCATTGCTTCTGTAGGTGGACGGAGTCTTCCCTTGGCACAGGGCATCAGGTCCCAAAGGGACCTGTGTAACCCCCCTGCAAATGGGGGTTCCCAAAAGACTTCCAGGAGCTTGCTTGAATGCTCCAAGCCTGAATGGTGTTTGGCATTTAAGCCATTTATCAGTGAGTGTTTTTAGAGCCTCTGGTACTGTCTCTTTAAGAGCTGTCTGCTTGCAGACATAATTAGTTTGTATGGGGGGGGACTGTGTGCTTCTCTGAGTACCACTCGAGCTGCTGCCAATTCACTTCATTTTTGCAGTCACTAGGAGTGCAAGGGGAGCCTATCTGGGGGATGTAACTGTTTGCCAGAAATTATTTGGAGTGGTGGTGAGGTTACAGTTTGTCTAACCTGCTTTCTTTGCAGTCAGAACTGTGTCTGCTAGTTCCCCATTCTAGTTTTGAACTGCTGAACTGGACCAATCAGTGTGGGGTAAACTAGCTCTAAAATGGTGCCTTGGACGAATCAGAACTTGACTCATAATCTGAGCCAGCCACAAGAGGATTGTATGGGCAGTGACCTTGGGAGATGTAGTTTAGACTTCAGTGCCTTGGACCAACAGCAGCAGTCTATTGTGAGTGACAGCCAATCCAGTCAAGAACTGGGAGGAACTCAAAGGAAGTGCCCGGTTTTGTCGGTTGGAGTTTCAGTTGAGCTTGGCAGTGAAGAAGGAAGGAGCCCTGTGCTTTTTCAGTGTGCAGTTTTAGTCAAAAACGTGTGTAAGGCCCAGAGTTCCGGTCTGCAGCTTGTGTAACAGCTTGTTAGGACTGAATCTGCCTGTGAAAAGAATCAAAGGATCTCTGAAGAGTAGAAACCAGGCTCACCCTGTAGAAGACTGGAGGAATTGCTGAAAATTGCACTCGGTCTGTCAGGAACTGAATCTGCTGTGTTCTCCCGGTATTTGGCAGTAATTGCGATCGATACAGATGCAGCCTGCCTGGTATAGTGCTTTTATATGGATGTGTGAAGAGGTTTGTGTACCTCAAGTGAGCCCTGCTGACATTGAAGGACCCTTATCTTATTTGGAGGTCGTGAGTACTAATTCAGGTCGCCCCTGTTGAATTGCCACATTAAATCCAAATGGAATTACTGTACTGCTGACTGTTTAATTCTCCTTTTCTGTGTGAAAGGGCCCCTACCAGCTGCCACGGTTTGGACTAGCCACTAGGGCTTGGGTACCAGGGACAGTAACTGATAGGGATAGGCCTGTGCACAGAGCCATAGGTAGATTATTAGAGTGATAAGCTAATTAACCTGATTTCCCCTGTCCTTGTTATATCCCCTAAATAAATCAGAGCTGCTTGTTTCAGCAAAGTTATACTGCCTGAGGTATTTGTCTATGTTAAAGTACTGTACTGTGATTGTTGCACTGTATCTCATTTCACAGGAGGTCCCAGTGCCGAACCAGACCTGGGGGTAAGTGTATACTGTGAAGGTAATTCTGATATATTGTGTGGCCACTAGTGGAAGAAAGGGGTTGCAGTGTCCCAGAGGGCTGTGACCAAGTTAGTTTAACTATTGCAAACCCTGACCTCTGGGTGGAGGCACCCGCCATTGGATCCAGGCCCCTCAACCTGTTAGTGGCAAATCAGGCAGGGGTAGTAGCCCCTGGGATAGCGCCATCTAGGGGTTACACCTGCATGAATGAGGATGTGATTCCACTGTCTTAAAGGAAATTCTTTGCAAAAAACTTTGTTAATTAATTAACTTAATGTCACAAAAGTGTGAAATGTGATGTTAGTGTTTCCAACCCTAACTCCCCACCCCTACCTTGCAAGCATCAAAAGAAAAAAAAAATTAGGGTTTTGGGACTCTGGGGTTTTGGCAAATCAGTAGTGGGATCTTCTTTGGGATTCTCAACCCTAATGCCCACCCCTTTCCCTTAGCAAACAATGTCACACATAAAGCTACAACAAATTGTGTTGGTAACATGTAGAGACACATACTTCTCTACCTTAGAAGAGTATATCACTATGAGGCACTAGCTTGGACCTGTACCCTGTACCTTGTGCTTCTGACTGGAGGCTATGGTTTGGGGGAAGGGGTAACCATTGTGGTACACAACCTCAAGCAAGATCCCACCACTAATTCATCAAGATTCCAGAAACCCAAAATCCTAATGTTTTTCCTTTTTCTGCTTGGGGGGAGTTAGGGTTAGAAACCCTAACACCACATTTCCCTACTTGTGTGGCATTAATTTACACTAACTGGTGCAGTAACAAAGTTTTTCGCAAAGAATATGTCTGTTTGTCTTTCTGTCTGTCTGTCTATCTAGTTAGCTACACAAATATAGACATAGATATAGATATAAAGCTATAGAGAGCAATAGGTAGATAGATAGAGTAGATAGATAGACAGATAGATAGACAGACAGACAGACAGATATATAAATAGCTATTTTTATATTCTGGCCAGCCAGGACATCCATGTCTTCCTTCTTGTGGACTAGCAACTGCCCAAATCTATCCTCCACTAAACTGCCACTGTCTGCTTTCTACCATTGCTTAACCCCCCCCACCATAGTAGGGCTGTCCCCACATCACGCTCAAGGCTCCATTGGCATGATGGCAGCAAGCTTTGTAGAGTGGGGCTGAGCAGACCCACCCTGTTAGTCAGTTAATGCTGTTTTTTTACCAATTATTTCTTGTTTCTTCCACCACTCCAATATCAGGCCAGCCCTCAAGTAGCCTCACATGAAGCAGAGCACTTGTGCACATGCACCTACATTTGGGAGGGAGCAGGGTCTCCAGTACACCAGTATGTGTCACTGTGTCAGCAAAGCCCAATGCCATCCTCTGCTAAACTGGCTCTCACTGTCCTTAGCAGTACTTCTCAGCTCTGGCCACCCCTGGCAACAGCTCACCAAATCCACTTCGGGACCTGGGTTGCCAGCACCAAGCTTCCACTGGGCTTCCATACAGCACTGAATTCAAAACGTTCTAATAAATATATTTTATTATCATGTATTTTAGAATTACTATAGTATCTTACTTAATATGTAATTTTTCTGATGCTGTCATTTCAAATGGTATCACAGTTCCTCTTCCTTTCATAAATAGATAAGTTCATTTGCTACTATCAGCAAAATATAAAATTCTTAAAGAGCAGCTGATGCATTTGGGAAACTTCTAGAAACATAATATTTAGATACAATTCGGCTTGTAATGCATGCACACTTTTTCAATAGGAATGCCCATGGAATCAAAACTCACAATAGTAATGCTATGAGGATTCTAAGTCATAATTCCATCAATCTGTTGTCAGATAGGCAGTATTATGACTTAGAATCCTGCTGAAAATGCACACAATATTCAAAACTGGCATTCTCAACTGCCTGACAGCCATGCATGAAACATAAAACAAAAAAAAAAACAGCTTCACATACTTTATTTCAGCTCATAGGGAACGTGGAGCAGGAAAAGAGCAAGTGGTTCCATTTCCAGACAGTCTCAAAAGAAAAAAAAAGTTGCCGAGCACTGACACCAATGGTTAATTTGGTGAGAGATGGGGGTTGTTTCCAAGAGCTGCCATTGCCAAGGTGGTGTGATTTCCAGGATGGCTGCCGTAGCCTAGTACCCTTGCCTTTGCCATGGTGAGAGGGAAGGGGATACAGCACATGGGCCTCTATATGTTACAATGCTGCAACCCCAGCTTGGGATTCCAGTGACATCATAAATCTCTTGAGTTTCACTCTCGAGGTTTATGATGTCACTGGAATCCCTCGATGGCATTAGAGCACCATAACAGAGAGAGGCCCATGTGTTCTTCTTCTTGCAGTTCATATATCTCATATCAATATCTCCTCTACATTATTTATTACTGAAGAAATTCCCACATAAACAAGAAGCCCAATTCACAAAGGACCCTTAGAACAAACAAGGTGCATCAAAGAACCATCTTGCATCAAATTCCAGTGCACCAAATACTGTGTGCCATATTCAGAAAGAAGAGCAGTCTCTGTGGCAAAGTCTGCCACACTGACACAAGACGTTCACTGCATCAAAAACATGATGCATGTGGGGAGAATGCCGAAAGCCGAGGTGCTACAGCATGGGGCACGAATGCCTCCAGGTGAGTCACAAAGGCTATGCAGGAGGGGCGAGAATACCCACACTGAGGCACCACAATGATGGAGGGAGCAGGAATGCTCCAAGGTGGGTGAAAACTGAGGAGGGAGGCACAGAGT
Organism: Neoceratodus forsteri; assembly: GCA_016271365.2. Taxonomy (NCBI): domain Eukaryota; kingdom Metazoa; phylum Chordata; order Ceratodontiformes; family Ceratodontidae; genus Neoceratodus; species Neoceratodus forsteri. Next base: position 632,133,023 of record CM057450.1, on the reverse strand, counting down.
GAGAAGTGATACAAGCTGCATCAAAAAGACAATGCAATGGTTGAGAACTGATGCAAGTTGTGGCAAAAGCCATTGCATGGGTTGAGACCTGTGAAAAGCCATACGGCAAATGTAATAGACATGGCAATGACATGTGCAGTCCCCATACTGCCCCACAGAGGTGTCAGGGCTGTCTCACCCTCCCTTCCTGCAGCTGGATCGGCTCCACCCTAGTCTAACGGATGCCTGCCATTATCGGTGCAGTGTCAAGGCTCTCACCTTTGTCAGTCCCAGAAAAGGCAACACTGCATAATTTTTGGAAACAAACCCCATTGCGACATGGTGCACCCAGGTTTAGGATGCATGCATGGAGCAAGCCACTTCAGCACAAGCAGAATCATGTTTGATGCAAAGTGTGTACCTGAACAGCATTCGATGCAAAGTTTGACGCAAGCCGCAATTTGCGTCACATTTTGTTTATGCAACACCCGTGCATCATTTTCAGACCTTTGTGAATCCAGCCCAAGATCTTTATCAGTCTGAGTTCATCTGCCTCTATTGCTTATTCCCTAGTTGATATAATGCTCTATTGTGACATTACAGTTTGTTGCCATCTGACCAACTGTGATGTCACAAGCAGAGTATTATGGCATCAGGTTGGGAAGAAGCAATATGAACTGATGAACCTTCAAGTAACAACTATCCGGTTTTCATGCATATGACCTCAGTAATAAATAAAAGGGTAAGAAATACAGAGCTAATGAGAAATACAGTATGAGCTGCTTTTTGTCCAAATATTATGTTTTTCAAATTTCCTCTTGAGGTGTCAGTGGCTCTTTAAAGGATGTGGCAAGTTTAAATGTAAATCCTTTGTTGTGCTCAGACAGTTCATTGCCTTGTAGAAAATATATCTTCCACTCCTAAACTGAACCAGTTCTGATTTTGTGGTAATTTTTATCTCGTACAGTGGGAAAAGGTTCATTTGGATTTGCAAGTTAGTTATGAAAATTGATTTCTGCCTTAGTTTATCATGGTCAATTAAAGATTCAACCACTTGATGAACTTTGTCTTGATAAACAGTTCATGAATTCTCCCCCCTAGTTTCTATAAGGACTTGCTTCAGGATATCACTTTGGACTAGTATCCTCTACCTCAAGCTAGCTGGGGATATCGAGGCTAATCCCAGTCCCCCTAGGGCACCCAACCCAGGACAACCTCCCCCGTTGCTATACCTCCCTAAATCCAATGGTCTCAACCTGGCACATATCAATATTAGGATCCTTCTAGCCAACCTTACTGATCTACAGGTCTGGATGAAAATGAACTGCCTGGACATCTTAGCTATCACGGAGACTTGGCTAAAACCCACAGTTACAGACTCACAGTGCTCCTTTCCCAGGTACAATATGCTCCGAGCTGACCGCTTGGGGACTAAAAGAGGCGGAGGGCTAGCGCTCTACTTCAAATCACACCTTAACATCACACTCATACAGGACCCCCCTCTGCCTAATTGTGAAGTACTCCACACCCTTCTTTTACTTGGCGGTGTAAAGAAACTCCATATCTTCTGTATATATGTCCCTCCCAAAAACTCCAATCAGGGTCTCTCAGGACTCATGGATAACCTATTATCAGGTACAGGCAAAAACAACATTATCTGCCTTGGGGATTTCAACCAAGACTGGTCAGAGAATAACTCAGCCCACCTATCATCTATCACTAGTAAGGCCGACCTCTCCCAGCTCATCCAGGAACCTACGAGAATCTCTCGGGCTGGTGCCTGCGCCACCCTGCTCGATTGGATCCTCACAAATAGGATGGATTACATGAACATGGCAGGTGTGCTCCCAGACACCATAAGCGATCACTATCCTGTTTACTGTATATGGGACACCTCCACCCCTTCATTTCCCTCTAAAGTCGTTTCCTTCCCTGACGCATCTCACCTAAGGGTTGAAGCTTTCATAACCGATCTAGGCCTTGTTGACTGGTCTCCTGTATACTTAACTGAGGACGTAAACCAGGCCACTGACTACTTTAACTCAGTTCTTCTCTCTCAGCAAAACCTACACATCCCCATCTCTACACGCAGGGTGGCAGGGAAGGTGACCAAGTGGCTCACGCGCCCCCTGCTTCAAATGCTGAAACATAGGGACAAACTTTGGGCTGCGTGGAAGGTCTCTAGTCTGCGAACTGACTTTGAAGCCTACAGTGCTTCTCGGAACAACTGCAAAAAACACATACGCCTGGCCAAAAGCACCTACTTTAGGAACCTCCTAAAGTCCTCGGCTGACAACCCTAAAACGTACTGGGCCCAAATCAAGGAAATTCTTGGCAATAACAAGCCTCAGACTCCTACTGACATGAATATACAGGGCACTCACTGTAACAACCCGCTTACTATTGCCAATGCTTTCAATTCCCTCTTCTCCTCACTTCCGGCTGACTCTCCTGAGGAGACCCGAGGTGATTGGCCCGCTCCCCAAACTTCGAGCCCTACTCATCCCACCTTTGCACTGTTGCCGACCACGTACCGTGAAGTACGTAAACTTCTTAATTCCATACCAGCCTGTGGGGGCCCAGGCCCTGATGGCATCCATCCTGGCATTCTCAGGCAGTTTGCTCCCTGGCTTGCCAAGCTGGTCACCAGACTTTTCAATCTTTCCATCGGCACCTCCTCCGTCCCATTGGCCTGGAAAACATCTAGAACCATCCCTATTCCTAAGAAGGGCGATGTCAAACAAATGACCAACTACCGTCCCATCTCTCTCCTGCCCACTCTTAGTAAGCTTCTCGAGAAACTAGTTTATCGTCAACTCTCAGAACACCTCGGCAAGTTCAATCTCCTTACCCCCTGCCAACATGGCTTTAGGCCTGGACACAGCACCACCACGGCTCTAACCCAACTTACCAGTGATATAAAAAGCAATATGGATATCGGCCTACTCACCAGCGCTGTCTTCATTGACCTGTCCAAAGCTTTCGACATGGTTCATCACTAGCTCATGCTGTCAAAGCTTCAGTCCGCTGGTGCCTCCGATCCCACTCTATCTTGGTTCCATAGCTACCTGGACAATTGTACCCAGGCTGTAGCTTTCCACAAGGCTATATCCTCCCCCAGACGGATCATCCGAGGCGTTCCTCAGGGGTCCATTCTTGGTCCTTTACTTTTCTCCCTTTTCCTGAATGACATTCCCTACTCCTCCCGACACAGCTGCATTCTCATGTATGCTGATGACCTGGTTCTCTACTCGGCATCTAAATCGATCAAGAACATCAACCTCTCACTCTCAAATGACTTTCAGGTCCTTCAGCAATGGCTTCTGAACAACCATCAACATCTTAACCTGGACAAAACGTGAGCCATGCTGTTCGGCTCTACTAAAAAAACTACCCCCCAAGGCCCCAAAGCTTCTGGTTCCGTGCCAGGACGGCTCTCTGGTCACCAACATGTCCTCCTTCAAATACCTGGGGGTCACTCTTGATCCCTCCCTCGACTTTTCTACACATATCAACATAGTCTGTCGCGCTGTTAATGTGAAAATTGGTGGTGCCTACCGGGTGCGGCACTCCCTCACCCCTTCTGCTAGACTATCAGTAGCAAGGGGGGTGCTTCTCCCGCAGCTCCAATATGGGCTTCCTCTTCTATACTCTGCTAACTCCAGCGTGCTCAGCAGATGGGACACTTCTTATAATAATATCTGCAGATTTGCCTTATCCGCCCCACGCCTCACTCATCACTGTCTCCTTTACTCTGGGTTAAACTGGCTGCCACCCATGGAGCTCCGGGGCCTTCTCTCTGGGCTGCTTTATAGACTCCCTAACTAGACCCCCAAGACCGGACTCCGTGGCTCTCCTGCTGACCCCTGAATCCCAAACTCGCTCCCTCAGATCCTCCTCTTCACCCCTGCTCTCATGTAGACCTTGTGCCACAAAAATTGGCGAACAGGCTTTCTCGTACTTTGCTCCTAGGTTCCGGAACTCTGTCTCCCCTCAGGTCAAAAATGCCACCTCCCACCAGGTTTTTAAAAACTCGTTGTTTTCTCACCTACACACCCTTGGTCACTGCCGATGCTCATAACCTAACCGCTCTTGACCACCGGCCTGTTGCCCGGACCCCCTCCCAGTTGTTGCAACATTAAAGCTTTGTTATGTTGTATCCTGGAGTACTAAATTGTTGTCTTTCCACTATGTATTCCTATTATATTTTTGCTTGCAATCTATTGTTTTCTTTAATGTTATTATGTCATGATGTATCACTGTAATTTGTGGCACCTTTGTCTTGTACTCTCCCGGGTCGTGCCTGAAAACAGGCAGGATTGTTGCCTAGCACACTTACCCGGTTACCAAAAGCTAATAAATAAATAAATAAATGAACTTGGTTCATGGACTTACATGATGAGCTGATGGCCCATTTTCTACTGTCAACTTCTGTGTTTCTATGTATCTATAAGGTGAGGAGCATTTTGTGAACTTTGATGGATTTTCATGAACCATTCTTGAATGTTCCTTAGTGTTCATGAGTTGATGAACCTCATTTTGCTGAGGGTGTTTTAGGACATACTAGAGGAAAAGCCTTGATGGATTCAATTCATCAACCTGGAATCCCAAAAGCCTGACTTGTGCAACCAGCCAGTTAATGAAGACATCTTCATTAGCTACAGGAGACAGCGTAGTCCTGTTATAACTGAATATGCCCATCTACTGCACTGTCCATCACTAGAGGGCCACTTTGACTTGCTTTGTGATGTGCAATATGCAGGATGGGAGCACCAGCCCCAGAGTCTTCAGTTTAGACCTTCCCTAACATTAAGTGGAACTGTTGCAGTATCGATTAGCAAACCTTAAACTGATGGCTAGGGCCGATGTTCTAATTAAAGAGCCCCTGATGCTTTGACTACTTTGAAAAAATTGAATATTTAGGCACAGTTCAGTTTTTTTTGTGCTCACCTGTATTTTCTTATTAGTAGGGATATTTGTATGAAAAGAGAATTGTGTCTATATGTTACTGCCCATTTTTCAAGGTTTACTCAGAGGTGCCTGGTGCTCTTTAAAGACCTATTGCAGAGGCCTACCCTGCCAAATGAAAGCTTTACCTGGTCACTGTGTAAGTGGGAGAGGTCATCCTCTTCTTTGATTTCCTTATTCATACGCAGATTCAGTAGGGTGTCTCTAGTCAGGATGGAAATGGCCCGCAAGATGAAGGAGGCAAAAAGGTTCATGTGGATGTAATTTCGAGTACAACGCAGCTTCCTGCATAGAGAGAGAATCAAAGAAAAATACAGCCCATTTTTTCACAAGTTACATTAGGAACAGAGCGAGCAGAAACCACTTAGCCTACCTTGTATTGCTCTGCTTGACTAAATGGGTTTCTTGGAGTGGCAGAATATTTTGGTTTACACTGTCAGCATGGGGCATGAATGGGTCCATTAGTTCTTTTATTTCATTATTTTTCAAACTGTCAGCATGGCAAAAATATATACAACTTAGAAAATGCTATAGTTAGTGACAGCATGGTTTCAATGGGCTTAAGTGGAGTACAAAGTGATTTTTGAATGCTGGAATTGGACAGTTTTTCTACAGTCCTCTCGGTTTTGTTGGTACTTTTTTCAACTGTTACTACATTTCTTTTTAGATGGTCAGTTGATAAAATCAATAACTGCTTTTTTTGGTGAGCTTTGTAGTGAAAATGTCCTCCTTTTTGTAAATCACCTGTTTGGTTATAGTGTAAATAAAAAAATACTATAATGGCAGGTTTTCTTAGCTGTAATTGTGTACAAAGGTCATGGATCATTTATATAAACTGATTGTGGCTAAAGAAGCAGTTACATAACTTCTTGCAGTCCTGTGTGGGCACTCAACCAGTGAATGAGCAGTGTTTACAAAGCTTGATGACATTACATAACTTGTGATTTGCACTCAGATTTGAAGGGATTGCTTATCATTCCCTAAACGATTATGTTGCAGTTACTATAGTGATGCAGCAACTGACCAGCAAGGTTACGTTTAAAATTAATGTGTACTAATCATATCTGTATATTTTGGTGAAATACCGTGTGGCTTTGCCAGTGAGTGACATCATTTGGTTTTGTTTACTCATGTGACAAACACCACATCCTAATACAACTGCTTTGACTAACATTAGTTCTCCTGCAATCCCTTCATTGTTCCTTTCACACAACTGGATGCCACCGAGGCCTTTCCTTTGATGGGAGAGGAGGTAAAGCAGCTACCTGCAACTGAAGAGCGTGCTGCTGTGTATGTCTGTCCTCAGCTATTGGGAGCATTACTTCTGTAGTGGATGTACTGTAAACCTTCCACGGTTCTTGGATCCCTCAGAGTTTGGTCGGCAAAGCTTATGAAGGGGCAGGGGTTGGATATGATGAACCTCTTACAACCTAAAATTACTATGTTAGTGTTTTACTATTTATACCCATGCATCATTACTGTATCCAAGTAATAAGGAGCCTGCATATTATTGTTTTCTGTAGTAGTAGATCATTTTTTCTCTAGCACTCCTGTCTAATCTCAGACCATTTAACAGCACAATCCTAAATACAGAAACAAAGAAGTAAAATAAAGAGACATACATAGAATAAAGTAATAAGGTGGTTAATAGGGGTTGGATTAAAATCTGTCAATCACCCGCAAGGGGTGACATGATGTGGCACTTGGCCATGTCTCATTCCAGTGCTTCTGGAACTGGTACTGTTTATTCTAGTGGTAGCACTTTGTGCTAAAGGAGACATCATCTTTGACCAGTTTGTTTTGTCATGTGCAATGAATAAAAGTATGGATGATAGAAACATAGAAATTGTTAGCAGATAAGGACCGCCAGGCCCATCTAGTCTGCCCTAACCCTACACTGGTTTGTGGCCTTCGACTCTAACTGGTCAATGGCTTTCCCCCTTTCTCCTACCTCCAAGGTTCACCTATGCCTGTCCCAGGCATGCTTAAAACCCTCTACTGTGCTCGCTCACACAAGATTCTGTGGCAGTGTGTTCCATGGGTCCACCACCCTGTCTGTGAAGAAAAACTTCCTCACATTTCCTCATAACCTGCTTCCTTCTAGTTTCATGTCATGCCCCCTTGTACATGTACAGCTCTTGTATTGGAAGGTGTCTCCCCCCTGCACCTTGTTTATACCATTAAGGTACTTGAATGTTTCTATCATGTCCCCCCGATCTCTCCTCTCCTCTCCTCCAGCGAGTATATGTTGAGATCCTTGAGACTCTCCCCATATGTTTTATGTTGTAATCCCTGCACCATCCTAGTTACCCTCCTCTGGACCGCCTCCAATCTACTAATGTCCTTATGAAGGTGTGGCCTCCAGAACTGCACACAGTACTCCAGGTGAGGCCTCACCATTGTTTTATACAAAGGCATCATTACCTCCCTTCTTCCGCTAGTGATACCTCTGCCTATACACCCCAGCATGCCACTGGCTTTTCCTGCAGCCTTTATACTCTATCTTGACATTTTCTGGTCATCAGAAATTATGACCCAGGTCCCTTTCTTCCTTGGTGATTGTCAGCAACCCCCTCACCCCCATTTTGTAGCTTACCTCCAGGTTTCATCTTCCCAGGTACATTATTTTGCATTTCTTAGAATTGAACCTCAGTTGCCACACCTCAGACCATCTTTCAAGCTTTTCCAGGTCCCTCCTCATACTTTCCACCCCATCTGGAGTATCCACCCTGTTGCAGATCTTGGTGTCATCTGCAAATAGGCAGACCTCCCTCAAGCTCTTCTGCAATGTCACTAATGAAGACATTAAACAGGACTGGTCCCAGGACTGATCCCTGAGGTACCCCACTGGTCACCCCCCCTCTCACTGGACTGGATTTCATTTACCACCACCCCTTGCATCCTGCCTTTTAGGCAGTTTCCAACCCAGCTTATCACCTTTTGCCCCATTCCCAGACTACCCATCTTGTTAAACAGCCTTCTGTGTGGGATGGTGTCGAAGGCTTTGCTAAAATCTAGGTAGGTGACGTATATGGCCCCCCTTGATTAATTTCTCTTGTGACTCAGTCAAAGGAATCTGACAAGACCTTCCTGCTGTGAATCCATGTTGTCTTGGATCCTGGGCTCCACTGGCTTCCAAGTGTACCACTATTCATTTCTTAAGCAGTGCCTCCATGATCATACCCACTACTGAAGCGAGGCTGACTGGCCTATAATTCTCTGCTTCCTCCCTACTCCCACTCTTGTGTAGAGGTACCACATGTGCCCACTTCCAGTCCTCCAGAACTACTACTTTATTGAGTGACTCCATGAACATGGCTGCCAGAGGTGCTGCAAGCTCCCTTTGCAGCTCCTTCAATATCCTTGGGTGTATGCCATCTGGCCCACCTTCAATTTTGTGAGCTCCTCCGGGACTGTCTTCACTGGGAATGGACTTGTGTCTACCCCCCCTTCCTTTTGTTTGTTAACACGTGGGCCCTGACCCTCGCCTTCTTCAGTGGATACTGAACCGAAGTATTTATTTAGTATTTCTGCCTTTTCCATGTCTCCCTCCACACCCTGTCCTGCATTCCCTTTTAGCCTCACAATCCCTTCCCTGGCCTTCCACCTCTTGCTTCTGTACCTATAGAATGTCTTGTCCCCTTTTTTCACTGTCTGCGCTAGCCTTTCTTCAGTCTGTGCCTTTGCTCTCCTCACAGCCTTTCCTACCAACTTTAGATTTCATAGGTACTCCTCCCTGTCTTCCTCCCACTGAGTCTCCTAATATTTTCTGAAACCCTCCCTCCCTTTTGTCCCTGACTTTGTGTGCCACCTCTCAAGAGAACCAAAGTGGCCTCTTCCTTCTCTTGCCCTTGTTTACCACCATGATGCATTGGCTCGTCACCTCCCCAGTGGCTCTCTTCAGGTGTTCCCACTATTTCTGCACTCTCCTCGCCTATTACCCTACTTACCAGCACCTCCTTGATACATCTTCTCATTTCAGCAAAATCTGCCCTCCTAAAATCCAGGACGTTTGTGTTGGTGTGAGTAGACATAGTCTCTGTCTGTATGCTAAACCAAACCATGTGATGGTCGCTGTAACCCAGTTGACCTTCCACCCGGACATCTGTGATTTTGTTGCCGTTGGTAGGTATCAGATCCAGAATTGCCCTGTCCCTGGTGGGATCAGTCACAAGTTGTCTTAGGTCAGCCCCCTGTAGGACATCCAGGATGTCTCCTTCTTCTGACTGAAGCTGCTGTTGAGATGGTCCAATCCACGTCTGGGATATTGATATCCCTCAGCAGTAATACCTCCCCTTTTGCTGACATTCCGTGAATTTGAACCCCTAGGTCCCTGTCCCATTCTTCCCCCTGAGCTGGAGGCCTGTAGATCACCCCATGCAGGTTGCTGTTCCATTGGCTCACTCAAGTGTGACCCACAGTACCTCTGCCTCCCCCTGTCTACCTATTGCCTCTGTTGCCTTAATGTCCTGTCTATCGTACATGGCTACCCCCACCCCTTTCTTGCCTCCCTTAGCTCTCCTGAACAGAGTATACCCTGGTACTCTCGCATCCCAGTCATGGTTTGCCATGTACCAGGTCTCTCTTATTGCCACTGTGTCTAGGTCTGCTTCTACCAAAAATGCTTCCCGGTCTGGGATTTTATTCCCCAGACTGCGAGCATTTGTAACCATGGCTTCCCATGTTCTACTGCCCTCCTACTGTCTACCAGCAACCCTGCTGTGCTGCTGCCTTCCCTCTCCCCTTCTTCTTATGTTTCCAACCCCCCCTCTGTCCTCCCTATTATTGAAGTATGTGTTACTGCCATGTTCTTGCTCACCTGGTCCTCCTGCCTGCATTCTTTCTCTTGTGGGGGAGGGTTGCTTGAGTGACCCTGCTGCCCTCCACTTTGTTAGTTTAAATGCTCAGCAATGAAGCATTTAATGTTTCATTCAGGACTGCCTTCCCCTTCCTGGACAGATGCAGCCCATTGCCAGAGTACATGGTCACATCGTTCCAGATGGGACCCTAATCCCCAATGAAGCCATACCCTTTCTTGCTGCACCAGCCCTTCAACCACATATTGAAGCTACTGATGCATAGATTCCTATCCCCGTGGACCAGAAACACCTCCAAAAATGCTACAGAGCTTGCCACCTTCCCCAGCTGCTCTCCCAACTCCCTGAAATCCTCTTGCACCTGTTCCATGCTTGTACTACCCTTTGATAGGTCATTTTTACCCAAGTGGACAATGACCTCCACCCCCCTTTGACACTGCTGTTGTGATCCTCTGGATCTGCTTCCCTTCCCTCTGAACTGTGCCTCCTGGGAGGCACTTAACTTCCCTTTCCTCCCTGCTGTCCTTGCCCAGATCCATTCCCTGAACAACTGAGTCACCCATCAGGAGTACTTTCTCCTTCCCCTGGGTTCCCCTTTTACCACTCACTGGGTCTTCCCTCTGGAGGACCCTCGCATCAGTACTGGTCACAGCCTCAGTTTCCTTTGCAGGAGTTTCCTGCTCCTCCAAGACTTGGTAGGAGTTCTAAAGCTTGACTGGGTGGAGGATGTATCTTTGGCCCCCGAATCTCCCTGAGCCCACCATGAACCATACCGCCATCTGTCTGGGTATCCGCTGTGGCACAGGATGGTGATCTGGTGACAATAGGGCACTTGTGCCGTGGCACCTACCATGAGCTCTGTGAAAATAAAAAAAAGCTTCAGTTCTTGCTTTATATCTTATTAAATAAATCTGTTTTTGAACCAGAAAATTGGAGCAACACTGAGACAAGCCTAGAGAAACATGAATGTGCTCATGAACGTTACCCTGGTGACACTCACACAGTGCTAGCAACACGGGAGCATCTGTACTCTGACTGCCTGCATAAGAGCTTGTCACAGTGGTATTCCAATGGTGCATCAGATTGTGCTGAGTGCCTTCAAGATTTATTTTACAAATGTGAACACACAAGCTTGCTTACTCCAGTTTAGTATTTATCACAGACTGCCAACTCATCAGTGTTGATAGCACTGCCATGGTTGCTGTTCTAACAGGCCCTTATGTGAGCAATCAATGTAAGCACGCTCATGTGTTGCCAGCACTGTGTGGTTATCACCATGGTTATGTTAATAAGTGCATTCACATTTCTCTGGGCCCCTCCCTCCCTTTGTTGATCCAGTTTTCTGTTTTGAAAAATAAATTTATTTAATAAGACTTTAAACAGATGTGGTGGTTTTTTTATTTTCATTCAACTCAAGGTATGGGCTGTAGCGTTAGCGCTCGCTTTGAAGTGGGGAGACAGCACTTACAAGGAGTGTGGTATCTCAAGAACCCATATTCAAAGTAAGTGGAATTTTGATCAGATAGGGCTTGTTTTCTTAAAGCAGTGCAATGTGGCAGGACTACACATAAAGGTTTACTATTGATTAATATACAGTTGAAATAATATTTCTGGCCATCAGAAAACTCAATTTCACAACTCCTTTTTTAAAAAAAAGTTAACAGTCTGTGCTCCAAAAATCTGATCTTTACCTGAAGACTAGAAGGACAGTCAGTGCCAGTATCAGAGCTGAGAGGGAGAGCGAATATCCAACTGTGTACATCACCCTGAAGTGGCCTAGGATTTTAACATTCTCCTGAACAGAAACATACAGAACAGTGTTAGAGTGCACTGGATATTTACTTAGTTGTCCAATCAAGAAAAAGGGATTGCCCTATTCCAGAGAAAGCATGATTAAGCACAGAATGTACTGATTAACTATGTTATGATAATGCATCAGCAATGGATTCAATAATCCACACAAAGAATATGCCTCATGAGAGGACAGTAAGAAAGACTCATCATGCACAGCATTTCAAAAAGTGGAATGTTTGTTGAAACATAGGTGTCTATTTTTTTAAATATTTGTTTAAAAAGTGTTGTGGACTTGTTTTGCTTATTAAATATCATCTGTGATGATTTCTAATGTATTTATGGGGATGCTACAGAATATCTTATGGCTATAGGAGTGTCACCTAACACATTTGTAGGGTGTCGTAACTGCCACTCCGCTCCAGTTTCTGGTTTTCTCTGAGTAACAACGTGTAAGGAGACACTTACAGCCGGCAGATATTCTTAGGGATCCAATCAAATATATAAAAGGTTTCTATAGGAGTGAAGCCCACTGGGAATTCATTGCAAAAATCTATATTTAGGTGTCCTTTAGGGTTGAAGCACAAAGCCTGAAAAGTGGGGCAATACGATGTTAGGGTAAAAAAAGTCTGCTGGGATTTGGTGAATATGTGGTGTTGTGTTCCTTGGAGTCTGAATAATTGCTCCATGCACAGATGGCATAGCCCTAGCTTCAGCACTGTCTTTCAAGGAATGTATGTTTACTTACAAAACACTGCTATGGGAAGGGAATACCAAAGTTAGAGTAATGCCAACACTGCATCAAGCAACCGTTCGGACTCCAAGGAACACCATGCTGCACATCAACCAAGAGTGAGGGGACTTTTTTACTCTAACAACATATTTCCTTACTTTCAAGGCTTTGCGCTTACACTAACATCACATTTCTCTACTTTTGAGGCTTTGTGCATCAACCCAGACTGATGATAAATATAGTTTTTTTTGCAATTAATTTGGTTCCTTGTTAAAAAGAATATTTACCATAGAAGCACACTACTTTGTGTTGACAACACTGGCCTGAAGCTGGCATTGTCAATAGATTTAATGGCAAGTAGTTGTTGGAATATAGTGACATCCCTTGTCTCGCCCTGACCATGCACATATACCAAGCAGCCCCTGGTGTCCTGTGGTACCCCCTTCCTATATCCCCAGTCCAGGCATCCCTGGCATCACATGGTACCTCTTCACATACCCTATCCCAGCCTAAGCACCTATGATATCAAATGGCACCCCCTCCCACAAAATGCCCCAATCCAAGCATCCCTGGTATCTAGTTGCACTCTATTCTACATTCTGACTTAATCCAAGCATCCCTGGTGTCTCATGGCACCACCTGTACCACACATTGCTCACATTTATGCATCCCTGCTGTCCAGTGGCACTCCCTCCCACCCACCTCCCAAACATCCTTGTTATTCAGTGACACTCTTCTCACACATTCTGCCCTAATACAAACCTCTCTTGTGTCCCATGGCACTCCCTATCCTGTTCCATTCCAAGCATCCCTGACATCCAGTGCCTCCCACCCGGGTCACAGGGGAAATCCACCCCATTACACAACCAATGGTTGATATTTTGTTCTAAATGTTTTATATAAGGGGACAAGTTGCAAATGTACAATATGAAGAAATGTGCCATGAAGGGCAAAACATCAAGGAGTATTTTTTCAAAAATAATTTAATTAAATCTATATAATTCAGCTGCAGTACTGTAGCTCCAGCGTTGAACATTAAACTGCATTTGTTTGAGTTTATTCTCAATGGCCAATGGCCTTCTCAGAGTTACTGCCTATACCCAAAGCCAGTACATATGGTAAACATAAAGTTAAGGAATTTAATGAATGGTTGAGAGGGTGGTGTGGGTCTATGGGATTTGGGGTGGTAGGTAATTGAGGGGATACATAGGCAAACAATAACTTGCTTGCCCAAGACAGGCGGCACCTTAGCAAGGAGGGCATGACAGTCCTGAAGAAGAAACTTGAGGAGTTTCTGGTGTCCAACTTCAATTTAAACTAATGGGGGTGGGGCAATACATATCAAACAGTTGGAGGCTGAGGTCAATGGAGGACCTTTGCCTCCCTCCCTAGATGGTAATATAGGACACAGGGAAACTACTATGGGAGAAAGGTATGAGAAAAGGGTTAGAGATGATGGGGATTATGGGAAATAATGGGTTGCAGTATCTATGAATGCAAGGAGCTGGGGTGGTGGTGGTATATATTGCTGCCATCACAGAAACAAGGGCAAATGAAAACAGAGAATGGGACTTAATAATACCGGGCTTTAGGTTGTACAGAAGGGACAGGGCAACTGGCAAGGGAGGAGGGGTAGCTGATTACATACAGGAAGGGATTAAGTGTAGTAGAGAAGAAGGTGGTGAGAGGAATATGGAAACCTTGTGGGTCAGTTTAAGCAAGACAAAAAACAGGAGGATCAGGCTAGGGGTGGTGTACAGACCACCATCCCAGACAGTGGAGAAAGACAATTAACTAGTGGGGGTTATACGGCAGAAGTGTAGAAGGGGCAGCACAGTGGTGGTTGGAGACTTCAACCTATCAGGAGTAGGTTCATACTAAGGTTCATATTAAGGTAGAGGAGAAGAAGAGCTAGTAGGCAGAGGCCCATAATGCTTTTATACTTGGCCAAAGAATAGTATGATAAGTTATACCCAGACATAATCAACATGTCAAGATGATGTTTAAAAATATCTTTAGTATTACTCATGACTACAGCGGATGGACGTTTATTCCAAGGACCAATGGTTCTCAAGGTGAAGAAAAACTTGCGATTATTATGTTTAAACGTTTTGCCAATCAACTGAAGAGGGTGACCTCTAGTATCATAAATAGATGACCTGAAAGAAATACCTAACTTGGTCATAACATAAGGATCGTGGACAACATTATATAAGAAAAGAAGGTCACCTCTCAGGTGTCTAATAGTAAGAGGCATAAGTTTTAAAATATCTAACCTGTGTTCATAGGAAGTGGATTCAGGACCAGATATTTTTTTAGTATACCTTCTTTGTACTTTTTCAATCTGATTTTTTAAATGGACACCATGACTGCGATGCATACTCAAGATGAGGTCTGACATAGGACCTGAACAGAGGCAATAACACCTCATGATCTCTGGATCTAATATTGCAGAGGATAGACCAAATAACCTTATTAGATGTACTAATAACTGAATGCAGATATTTGGAGTAGGTTAAATCATTCGAAACAGTAATTCCCAAGTCCCTCTCATCAGTAGTTGCACACAGTGTTAAACCATCCAATAAGTATTGAAAATGTGAATTATTAGAACCCAAGTGCATAACTTTACACTTTGTGGAGTTCAGTTTCATACCCCATTTGTCAATCCAGCTAGATATGATGTCAAGATCATGCTGGATACAAGATATCTGACCTAAATTAGAACAAGGTCCCCCAATCTTCATATCATCTGCATATTTTATTGTAAAGGAAAGACAATTATTGGTTAAATCGGCAATAAAAGCTTGAAAAAGACAGGGACTGAGAACCTAGCCCTGCGGAACACCACTCCAGACCTTGCCAGAGTTAGAAATAGTACCATTGATAATCACCCTTAGTGTTCTGTTACAAAGCCAGTTTGTGGTCCAGGCAATTATATATTAAGTCCCCTAAGTTTAAGAATTAAAGCCCAGTAAGGCATAATATCAAATGCCTTACTGAAGTCAATAAAGACTACACTGCAGGGTATCCCATTGTTCAAAAGGGAACTAAAGTGTTCGTAAAAACAGAGCAAGTTGGTTAAACAACTTCTACCCCACTTGAAACTGTGTTGTTGGAAATCATATGCATCGATGACAGGAGCAATGATGTCTTTAAGGAGACTTTCCAATACTTTACATATAGAAGAGGTTAAACTAATGGGCTGATAGTTTTCCCAAAGATGTTTAGATCCCTTTTTGTGAATTGGAGCAACTAAGGCCTCCTTCCATTCAGTAGGAATATAGTTATTCTCTAAGAAAAGCTCAAACAGAAGTTTAAGTGGAAGGGCAATTTGGTCAGACAATAGATATAATAAATGGCCTGCTATGTTATCTGGACCAGGACAAAATTTGCCTTTTAGTGTTTGTAATTTTTTAAGAATAAGCTCCACAGTAAATGAAATAGGGGAATCAGAGGGAGCGATGATGGACTGAGGTATTTGGACTTCCAATACTGAAATTTTTTTTATAGAATTCATGTTAAATACATCAGCTATAGTCTTAGGCTCATAAATAATGATGTTGTCTACTGACAAAGGCCCCACCATACATGGTGTTTTCCTAAGAGAATTAACATACAGTAAGAATAAAAATGTTTAGAATTCGATTTGCTATCTGTCTTAGCCAAATTCAGTTCACATCTAGAGTTAACCTTCCTAATGACTGATTTACATTTCTTATTAGTTTTTTTATAAGACTCCCAATTGGATGAGGTCTTGTTTTTAAGAAAATTACGATATGTTTTGTTTTTATGTCTGATCAAACGTTTAATATTATGATTCATCCATCTTGGAATCTGTTTGCCATTTGGATTCTTAATTTTAGAGGAGATGTAAGTATCCCGAAGAGTAGTAATAAGTGACTTAAAAGTAACCCGACTTTGATGTGTTGGTTGATGAACAAAGATGGACAACCAATCAAAATCCTCAAGATACTGTTTGATGGCATGAAGATCAGCTTTATCATAAAAGTATATGATAGAAAAATTAAAATTGTAAATAGTATGAATCTGTAAAGTAAATAAAATTGAATTGTGATCACTGCCACCAATTGGTGAGGAAATTCTCAAATCCCTAACGTCTAGCTCAGTGCTACCCAAAACAAGGTCTAAAATATTATTACCTCTAGTGGCAAAAGTAACTTATTCATTCAAGTCAAGTTCCAGACAGGTGGACATGAACTTATTTCCTTTATCACTAGAGGCTGAAGAAAGCTGCCAATTAATGTCAGAAAGATTAAAGTCACCTGTGATTATGACCTTTCCCATTTGATTAACAATTTCAAATTCAGATAAAATAGCATCCAGACTAGGACCAGGTGAATTAGGGGGAAGGTAACATGTTCCAAGGATAATAAAGTCTTGTATAGAAAGAAAGAGTTTAATCCAGAGACTCTCAGTTGAAAGATTATGAGTTTTTACAGAACTAGAAATGTTCAGAGAGTTAATTTTATTATTGATAAATAGAGCAACCCCGACACCCTTCCTATCAATACGGTTATGTAAGTAGGAAATATAACCTGGAAAATGCTTATTCCAAAGTGATTTATCGTCTCCCCAAGTTTCACAAACAGAAATAATATCTATGTCATTGTTGAAAGCTGTGATAAATAGTTCTTCAGATTTCTGATTCAAAGTCATAGCATTGAAACTAAGGAAATGTAAGTATTTACTAGAATGTTTGCATGAATCAAGAGAAGAGAAAAGTACCCTTGACTCCCCCCCAAGATTTAGTTTAAATTATTAATTATTGATAGGAATTGTTGGCTCAGCAGAGCATCGCCTCATCTTCTGAGATGCAAACCATCAGAACAATAAAGTTCTGGTCTATCTGAAAACTCCTGCCAATGGGTAATACAATGAACGTTCTGATGCAAACACCATCGCCAAAGCCAGTTATTGATAGTTTTAATTTTTTAATTGAGAAACAACGAGTAATTAGGTATGGGTAAAATCTCTGAAAAAATTATCTCACACCCAAGTTCAATCATTTTATTAGTCATTGCAATGTATGCTGATTTAATATTCTGAACAGAATCCTTGTAAATGTTATTTGCTCCTACATGAATAATACAAAGTGGGTTGAAGTCCTGGGAAGCAATAATATTATCAACCATGCGTGTAAGATCTGCAGTTTTAGTGCCACTGAAACTAGAATATGTTCTATTGTGCTTACCAGGTTCACAAATAGCCCTGTCCAAAAGTTTAACTATGGAATCACCCACTACAAAAGTTTGTCTAATATATGTATCTTCCTTATTGGGAACATACTGTGGAGTTTCAACTTCATGATAAGAAGTTGCATCATTAATAGACGAAAAGTCAATTAAAGGAGTATCAGCCCTAAAAATAGGAGGGGGAGTCAAAGAACTGGAGTTAGGCATGTCTGCAACATTGTGAAGAGAGCTTATAGAGTTACTAGTACCATTAGGAACCTCAATAGGGTTACAGGATGTGTCAGTGGGAATGGTGGATAGGGGATCAAAACTGTTATGTAGGGGAATATTGAAGTACTTAGTCCTTCTCCTTTTTTATTAACTTTTAACCTTTGTACATTATACCAAGCAACGTTTTCTGCACTGTTCTCATGGCAGGGCTCATCCTCACATGCTGTTTTTTTAGATACTTCAGAAGAGTGAGTATTTAAGCTACTGTTATGAACGAGGCAGTTTATCAACTCTGGATAGAGCTGCATCTGTAGCAGTATTAGAAATTAAGTTAGATAGCACTGTCGTTTGGTAAGTGTGAGGTACTACACTAACCCCGTGGAGTTGTTTAGAATGAGTATCCTGACTTGACTAAAGTGCCAGTAAACATTTATAAAACAAGCTATTCTCACATTGTAACACTACATTTTCGGTGCATTTAGAGCACTGGAAAGGGAGACTATCACAGGGAGTGGTTGAAAGACAAATCATATTGCAAGATGTACATTTCACACCTATTTCTCCATTAACAGTAGTAATATAATTATTGACATTGCTAACTGCACTAGAGGGGAACGTCATAGCGTCGAGTAGAGTGTGGGACTATAAGCAGCTCAAATGCACATATGCAAAGCAAGACCTACCATGTGTCTATTATGCATATGCCTGTTGTTGTCAGGGTCTCGATAAGCCTCCTAACACTGCCTAACATGCTTAACACACACTAGATGCACGTGTCTTAGCACATGTCTTCACGCACTGTGTCACGCACACCCTGCTCCCTTGCTCGCCATGCTCACACAGGGACTGAGTAAACAGGCAGGAGTGACCTGGAAGTGCCCCAATAAGGTCACACAGCCTCCCAATATAACATGTTTTTAAATCATGTCAAATCACTGTGAAAACCACTTATGCGTGGAGCTGGCAGTGTTTACAAGTGTGAGAGCTGCTACAAATAAAAACAAATAATCTCTGTTGAGCTGTAGTTCTCTGGTGTATGTATGCGAACTACAGCTCACTCTTTCTGCTTCCTGAATCGGTAGGCAGGGCTCCTAGCACGTGATAGCGTGTTACGAGTAAAAAGTTCAATATAGCAAAATAAATGGTAAAATGCAGAGAGATGCTCTGCACAGCTCTCTCAAGAAGTGTTTAAAAGCAAAATGAATAAACAGGGCTGCAGTTTATACATAAGTCATGACCCGGAAGTGCTCCAATAAGGTCACAGCCTCCGATATAAAATGTTTTTAAATCACTTCAAATCACTGTGAAAACCACTCATATGTGGAGCTGGCAGTGTTTACAAGTGTGAGAGCTGCCCACAAATAAAAACAAACAATCTCTGCTTGAGCTGCAGTTTTCTGGTGTATGAATGTGAACTACAGCTCACTCTTCCTGCTTCCTGAATCGGTAGGCAGGGCTCCTAGCATGCAATAGCGTGTTACAGGTAAAAAGTTCAGTATAGCAAAGTAAATGGTAAACTGCAGAGAGATGCTATGCACAGCTCACTCAAGAAGTGTTTAAAGTAGAAAGTAGATTGGGACACCATGACATCAGCTGGCAGCAGGGAACAAGTCATGTTGGATGCATTCCAGGATGCTTTCCTGATGCAGCTGGTAAGAGAACCGACAAGAGAGGATAACATATTAGACCTTGTCTTGATGGATGGGGATCAGGTAAAGTGACTGAGGGTGGAGGATAGTGTTGTGTGAAATTGAGAAATTTTGTTACATGAAATATTTCGCTGGTGCGAAATGTGAAATGTCATCGAAAAATTGCAAAATTTCACCTGAAAAATGGCAACATTTCTCCTGAAAACAGCGACATTTAATAGTGAAATTACACAATATTCTGGAAAAATGTTGCATTTTGCACACGTAAAATATTTTGTTAAATGCGTGAATTTCGCAAAATATTTCACAGCAATTTTGCTGGTTAAATTTAATTTTGAAACATCTCTAGTGGTGGACCCCATAGCAGAGAGTGACCATGGTTCAGTATGGTTCTCCCTTGAGTTGGGCAGAGAGGAGGCAAGTACCACCACCAGGGTCATTAACTTTAATAGGGTCAACTTTGGTAAGATGGCCAAAGTACTGGGGAGGCATGTGGCTACCATAAGTCCAGACATGGACACTACACAGAAAAGGAACATCATTAAGATGGGGCTGGTGGATGCCACAAACTCTTGCACTGAGAGGAGGAGTAAGAAGGCACGGTCAAATAAACCAAGCTGGTGGATAAAGAAGGTACAGTCAAAGGTGAGGGAAAAAGGGTGGCCTTTAAACACTATAAGAGGACTGGTAATGTACTGTAGCAGATAAAGAGGAGTACGGTTGACCAGGGTGGTAAGGACAGCCAAGGCAACAAAAGAGATAAGGCTTGCTCAAGGGATTAAAGAGGGTGAAAAAGAATTCTTCAAATACATCAGGGAGAGAAGGAGATGCAGGGAGCAGATTACTAGAATAAGGATGGGAGATGGATGGATGGGCAAAGGGGCTGAACAGGCAGAGGTATTAAATGAATACTTCTGCTCGGTTTTTACAGGGGAATGGGAGGTACGTAGACAGTTGGGGCAGAATGGGGCAAGAAAAGAAGGGGAAGTTATGATGGTAGAAGAGAGGATCCCTGTGCAAAGGGTGCTAGAGGGCCTAAAGTCTCTGTGGACAGATAAAGCACCAGGACCAGATGGGATATACCTGAGGGTCCTAAAAGAACTCGTGGAGGTCCTGGTGGTGCCTCTGACAGATGTTTTCAGCACATCCCTTCTAACAGGATGTGTGCCCCTGGATTGGAGGATGGCACATGTGGTGCCTATCCACAAAAGTTGCTCTTGGGATGAACCAGGGAATTATCAGCCAGTCAGCCTTACGTTGAATGTGAGAAAACAAATGGCAACTATCCTGAAGGAAAGAATAGTAGCATTCTTGCAGGAGAATGGGCTCCTTGATGATCAGCAGCATGGTTTCTTGTCAGACCAATCGTGTGGTCTTTTACGACTGGTTGACTAGGGCTCTGGATGAAGGCAAGGTGGTTGATGTACTGCATTTGGACTTCAACAAGGCCTTTGACTCTGTGCCACACAGGAGGCTGATAGGCAGGCTGAAGGACTTGGGGTTGTGGGATAAGGTGGTCAGATGGATTGTGAGTTGACTAGAAAATAGACAGCTTAGTGTGGTGGCAAGGGGGAACTATCATCGCCATAGGCTGTCATCAGTGGTTACCACATGGCTCAATGCTGGGGCCTGTGTTATTCAACATCTACATAGCGGATATGGCAGGAGGGATCCAGAGTAGGATAAGCCTGTTTGCTGAAGACACTAAACTGGGAGCAGTGGTGGATGGGGTGGAGGGGGGGTACTACAGAAAGACCTAGAAGACCTGAAGAGATGGTCCTGCACCTGGCAGTTGGGTTTCAATGCAGGGAAGTGCAGGACTATGCACTTCAGAAACAAGAATCCTGGACACAGTTACCAGCATGGGGAGGTGCAGTTATTGATATCCATTGAGGAAAAAGATCTGGATGTGCTGGTCACAGGCCATATGAATCACTCTGTACAATGTAGGAAGGTGGTGGTGAAAGCCAATAGGATTCTGGGGTGCCTAGCAAAGGAAATCACCTCAAGAAGTGAGGAGGTGATTCTGCCACTGTACTGGGCACTGGTGATGCCTCACTTGGAGTACTGTGTACAGTTCTGGTGCCCCTTCTTAAAAAAGGACATCAGACTGTTGGAGGGGGTACAGAGAAGGGCAACCAAGATACTACTCAGGATGAGGGAAAAGCCCCATGAAGAAAAGTTAATAAGCTCAATATGTACTCCCTGGAGGACAGAAGGGACAGGGACGATATGATTGAGACCTTCAAATACTTGAAGATATAATGGGGGTTAGTCATGAGGGCCTGTTTTAACATAGAAAAGATGGGATCACAAGAGGGTATAGTCTGAAATTGGAGTGGGGGAGGTTTACAACAGAGATGAGGAGGCACTTTCTCACAGAAAGGGTGGTGATGGCATGGAATGCTTTGCTGGAGGAGCTGGTTTCACAAACATCATTTGGGGGATTTAAGAGGGATGGGACAGGGTTAGGTGCAGGATCAGGATGGAGAAGGGGAGGATGAGGCAACTCAGTCAGTTCTATCAGTGAGGAAGGTGAAGAGGGGTTCGGGGGGCAGCATCAGTACTCAACACTGAGAGCTGCACACTTGAGTAGACTTGATAAACCATAAGGCCTGTATATGCTGGCATCATCTTATGTTTGTAAGTTTGTATTGTATTATTTTTTTGAATTTTGTGAAGAATAAGTAATATACTAGACCATATGGGACCATCCAAATGGGGATGTAGGTCTAGCTGCCATGTGTTTTGCAAGTTTGATAAATCAGATTGCTTCTGGTCCCAAATTAAAGTGTATATTTTTCTAAGTAGTATTAATGGTGGAGAGATTATCCATCATTACAACTTCCAGAGGGGAGATTGGAATCGCCAACCGCGGCAGGCACTCGGGACAAACAAGCAACACAAGCAGCTCACCTGAGGAGCTGAGGAAGCCGAATTTCCAGCCTGATAACTTTTGAGGCAGCCCCCCCCAAGCTCACTGCCAACCACGGCAGGCACTCGGGACAAACAAGCAACACAAGCAGCTCACCTGAGGAGCTGAGGAAGCCGAATTTCCAGCCTGATAACTTTCGAGGTAAAGAGAGCATCTTCTCTTCGTCTGGACGCCTGCAGGGGGGTGCTACCTGGTGAACACTTATATTTTATGAACTTTGTTCCCTGTTCACTGCTGGGTGGGCTTGTTATTTGCTTTTCTTTGTGCTACTAATGCTGAAGTGTAAAGCTAGGGATTCACTGGGTGCCCTAGAGTTGCCTTGCTGATTATACCTTAAAGCCAGACATACTAAGCAGCTAATATAGAGCAGACTTGTTTAATTTTGTGGTATTGGATCTAATTGCTGATTATACCTTAAAGCCAGATATACTAAGCAGCTAATATAGAGCAGGCTTGTTTAATATTGTGGTATTGGATCTAATTGCCGATTATACCTTAAAGCCAGATATACTAAGCAGCTAATATAGAGCAGACTTGTTTAATATTGTGGCTTTGGATCTAACTGTGCTTGTAACTGAAGGTATTAGGATAGCTGGGTCCTAGTGTGACCTCATTTTGGAATAGCCCTGTTTGCTTAGAGTGGAGCCCCTTTGTGTAAGTCACAACATTTTCTCCCGCTGCATAGTAATGAGAGGCTTTGTTTTCTCCACTACATAGGCAGCCCCCCTTCCCCAAGCTCACTGCCAACCGCAGCAGGCACTTGGGACAAACAAGCAACACAAGCAACACAAGCAGCTCACCTGAGGAGCTGAGGAAGCTGAATTTCCAGCCTGATAACTTTCGAGGTAAAGAGAGCCTTTTCTCTTCATCTGGACGCCTGCAGGGGGGTGCTAGCCCGACGGCACTTCGCGCCGTCTGCCCCAACCTCCCCAACTTCCCACCCACCCAGGAGAGGCTGTGAATTTAAGGATCCACCCCCGTGACATCACATCCAGTGACATCACGTCTTGTTGCCCAAAACCTATCTCCCCGCTTTCCCATTTTCAGGTTATACCTGCTGGCCACTAGAGGGACCTATGCTCCCTCGTTACTTCCTACTCCTACCTGTACAGTACTCCTTCCCTTGGATCTTGCTCACCACAATGTATTGGCCCTGCCTCGCGCTCTGCCTGTGCCTATCCCCACTAGCAGTGCACTTGCCCACTTACCCATCTGCTACTCCGCACTGTGCCCTGGCACCCCTCCCTCCCCTTGCTCCTGAACCTGCTCTCTTGCCCCTTGGGACCTCTGTGTATCTCGGTCCTCCCTGCCCTCCCCCTAGCTTTCTCCTCACCTTAGGCACATTTGGGTGTCTTCTTATTCTTGCCTTCCCTTCCTGTACCACCCTGCCCACCCCCTGCTCCCTTAACGTCCCCTCCTCCCCTCTCATGTCAATTGTAGGAAAACCTCTCACCATCTCCCAGCCAGGGTGTTAGTCATGCTACTACTCCTGTCAAGGAACATTCATCCAAACCCTGGCCTGGTTCCCAGGAGCTCCCCGACTAGCACCACAGGCCTATGCATGGTCTCCATGAATATCTGTAGCCTTCTAAAAAAGTTTGACGCACTACAATGCCTGGTCACATCAATTAACCCTGATGTCATCGCTCTGGTTGAGACTTGGCTGTCGAAATCCTCCCCGACTCCCTGGTCTCCCTTCCTGGTTTCACCCTCTTCCGGTCCGACCGTGTTGGGAGATGGGGCGGCAGCTGTGCTATTTATGTCAAGGAATCTCTCCCCGTACTAGCCCTGCCTACTCCAATCCTTGACTCCAGGGTCCAGGCACTTACGCTGAAACTAACCCCTGACCCTTTAAAGGGACCCCTTTATCTGACTACTGCATACGTGCCCCCCAGGGACCAAACACAGGCCATTGCCTCTCTTACAGAATACCTTTCCTCACTACCTCCTTCCGCTGATCAAATTCTGGTGGGTGACTTAAATGTCAACTGGCTCAGCCCCTCCTCCTCCTCTACCTGTGACTCCTTTTCTGCAATAGACCTAACAAAACTAGTTACCCAACCTACCAGGACTAACCCCAGAGAGGCTTCAGTACCTGCTTGATGTGGTACTCACCAACCACCTAATTGGATCCCCAATGTACAAGTCCTCCCAGACTCTCTCAGTGATCACTCCCCCATTCTATTCCACTGGTCATCCTCAGTCCCCAAACCCATAGCACAGTCCACATGCTGGCGGCATCTAATACCTGGTGGTCTGACAAAACTTAAGGAACTTCTGTCCCAAATTGACTGGTCTCCTATACAGGCAACTCCTGACATTGACACAGCTCTCTCCTTCTTTACCCAAACTTTTAATAATGCCTGTGATATCTTTACCCCAATGTCGACCCGCTGTTCTAAAAGGCAGAATGCCCCCTGGGTAACCCCAGCTTTGATCCACCAACTCAAACATAGGGACAACCTATGGCAACGTGCCATTGAGACTGGCCAGCCCAGTGACAGGCAGTTATATGCTGCCACCCGAAACAAGTGCACTCGGGCCATCAGAAAGGCCAAATCTGAGCACTATCGGTCCTCACTCATAGCCTCATGGGGGAACCCCAGAACCTTCTGGGATAACATTAAACAGTTAAATGGGAGTGCACACTCCCCACCCACCCAGATCAACATTAATGGCGTGATCTCTTCAGACCCAGCCCTCATAGCCAACCACCTCAACACCTCATTCACTGACCTTAGCCCTATCCTCCCTACAAATTTTTTTGACCCTCCTCCCCCAGCGCCTGCCATAAATCTTTCTCACCCTTATTTTCTCCTCTGCCGTGTTTCTGCCCAAGAACTTAGGCTGCACCTTGTCACTGCCCTCAAGAGTAATAGTACGGGCAGTGACACCCTGGATCCGTGTATCCTACGGCTGGTCTTAGACACAGTCCTTACCCAGATCACATGCCTCATCAACCACTCTCTTTGCCTGGAGAAGGTTCCAACTGCCTGGAAAGTCACCACTGTCACCCCTATCTTTAAAGGTAGTGATAGGACTGTGGCTGGAAACTATCGTCCAATCTCCATTCTCTCTCCTCTCTCCAAGGCCTTGGAAAAAGTGGTAGCCTCTCAAATCTCTGACTACCTCTCCACCTACAATGTCCTATGTCCTGAGCAGCATGGCTTCCGAGCAGGCCACAGTACCAACACAGCCCTCCTAGAGTTCTCCAACTTTCTCCATTCCTCCTTAGACACTGGTTCTCTGGCTGGTTCAGTCTTCATTGACCTCTCTAAAGCTTTCGACACTGTCTCCCACCCCCTCCTTCTTGATGCCCTTAGTCTCTCTGGTTTTGCTGCTGGGCCTGTCTTCTGGTGCACCAGTTATCTGTCTGACCGCTCACAGCGTGTAAAAAGTAATGGGACCTACTCAGACATCTGTCCCATCCTTTCTGGGGTTCCCCAGGGCTCCATTCTGGGCCCCTTACTATTCTCCCTTTACCTTAACACACTTTCACGCTCTTGCTCGGGGAACATTCTATTGTACACTGATGATGCAGTCATCTTTGCCTCAAGTCGTAACCCTATTTCCCTCCAGGACTCACTGCAGAAGTCCTTCGCTGAAGCCGAGGGCTGGTTCAAGGAACATAGATTGGTGATAAATCTTAAAAAACAAAAACATCTTCTTCACTCATCCTCAAAACAAGTCCTGCAACTTCAAACTCCTCATTCACTCTGGGTCCTCTTTCCCACTCGAACAAGTTTGCTCCTATAAATACCTAGGGATCCATTTTGATCCCTCCCTCTCCTTCCATGGACACATCGCTGCCCTAGCCACTACCACTAATATCCGATTGGGCATCTTACATCGGTATAAACACTGCCTCCCCCCAGAGGCTCTTCAACTCACAGTCACCTTCTCTATCCTGTCCCTAGTGGACTATGGACTGCCGGTGTATGGTGCTGCTGATCAGACCGCACTCTATAAAATTCGCACTACTCTGAATAAGGCCTGCAGGTTAATTACTGGGGCACCTAGGCTAACACACACCTGTCTACTGTACGCTAAAGCACTGGTACTTGATCTTGACGAGCGCCTCAAATATCTGACTTGTACACTTACAAAAAAGACCCTCCTTGGGCTATCCCCACCTGGATTGACCACCACCATCTGCCACTCTGTCCTACTAGTTCATACTCGGACCTCTGGGAAAACATCTCTTTTTTTGATTTAACAAGTTTTATTAGTTTGAGCACCAGTCAAAGTACATTAGATAGTACATGAACACACCAAAGTAATAGGCGCTAAAATACATACCACAACTTAAAACCCCCATCCCTACCCCCCTCCCTGACTACACATTATCCAATATCTTTAGTATATCTCACCTATAATATGACAATGCACTACTATGGCTTCCAAACTATCAGTAGAGTCTCCAGGCTACCCCAGAGAGAGAAATAAGCTTCTAATCTATTATGCATAGATGCAATGTGTCTTTCCAATTGTAATGCCTGGCCAATTTCCTTGTACCACTCTGTTACATTAGGGGACTTATCTTCCATTCAATGCCTCATAATTATCAGCTTAGCTATCGCAGAGATAAGTATCATATGTGCTTTCCTAACTTTGGGAATATCACCTGGGAAATAATTTATTATACAGACTTCAGGGGTAAATAAAGTCTTCAAACCAAGGATAGGATCTAAAGCGCTATTAACGGATTGCCAGAAGGTCTGCACGTAGGGGCACAACCACATCATATGATAAAGGGAGCCGATGTCCCCTTGCATTTGCTGCATATGGAAGTATTTAATGTCCCAAACTTGAAGAGCTTAGCTGGCGTAAGATAGATATTCTGCATAATGTTAAAATGAACTAATCTGATTCTGTCCTGCTTTATGAATTTGTACATTGATAACCAGAGTTTCTTCCATAAATCAGGGTCCTCTGACACTCCTAGCTCTCTTACCCAATAAAAACAAACTCCTGATGGTAACCTACTGTCCCATGCCTGTAAAGTTTTGTATATATTAGAAACTGAGTGTGATTGGGAGGCTACCTTAAAAAGCGTAGCTAGTTCTTTTCCTTCTGGATCCTTTGGCGGGAACCGGGAGAAAAAGGATGCAAGGGCCTTACTAACTTGAATATATTTAAAGGCTTCTTTATCTAATGCCTCATTGAATTTCCAGAATTGAGCAAAAGAAAGTGGTTTTCCATCCGACCATATGTCTGATGCTTTGCATTGGCTTAGTCGAGGCCAGAAATTGAGGGATATTGGTACATTATTAATCTTAAAATGTGGGTTGCCAATAACTGGTTTATCTAAAGACTGATACCACTTCACTGCTAAGTATTTTTGGGTCTGATGAGAGGCCTTCAATGACCAACCCATGGGATTATTCTTAATTGACTTAGGGGTGTAAGATGGCGAGGCATATAAGAGCGCCCCCAACGGACAATTCGCTTGGGAGGCTAAGTATTTTTCTATAGAGAGCCACAAGGGGAGATATTCTGAATTCCCACTCTCCTTACTCCAAAAGGCCAGCTTGCTCATATGTTGTGCTAAATAATATAGAAAGAAAGAGGGGGGCCACAAGACCTCCTCTGTGTTTCGGGGCTGTCAACTTGAGATAGGATCTGCGAATACCTTTCTTGTTCCATAAGAAAGTATTTACTATCCTTTGTAATTTAAGGAACCACGTTTTTGTCAAATAAGTGCCTAGCATACCCAATGGGTAAAGCATCCTTGGTAGGATGTTCATTTTAATTGTACTTAGCCTACCCCATAAAGAAATAGGAAGCAATCGCCATCTTTCCAAATCCTGGGCTATCGTTTTGACTAAGCTATCCAGGTTGTCTCTTATTATAGTACCAAAATCTCTAAAAATCTTGATTCCTAAGTATACTATATGCTTCGCCTCCCAAGAGAGGCCAAGGAATGACAGTTCTACCTTATTTACTCTACTATATAAAGGTAAGACCTTAGTTTTAGCCCCGATTTAGTTTATAAAATGAGACTTTAGCATATTCCTCTAGCTCACTTAGAATAGCTGGGACTGAAAGGCCTGGCCTCTCCACATGTAATAATATGTCATCTGCATACGCCGAGATGGAATATCTTACAGTGCCTATTTGGATCCCTTTAATATTAATATTGCCCGCCAATCTAAGGATCTGAGGCTCCAAGTATATGTTAAACAGCAGGGGGGACAATGGACATCCCTGCCTTGTGCCCCGAGCTAGGTTGAAAGAGGGGGAAAATAAGCCATTGCACTTGACTTTGGCCATGGGGGAGGAATATAGGAGTTGTATCCATCTTATAAATTCTTTGGGTAGTCCAATTGAGATTAAGGTAGCAAACAGAAAGTCCCAGGAGACTCTGTCAAATGCCTTTTCGGCATCCAGGGAGACCAACACCATTGGCGTGCTGGAGTCCCTGGACACCGAAAGGAGATGCAACAATTTCCTCATATGATCTTGAGATGATCTTCCCATCATAAATCCGACTTGCTCGTGGCTTATGAGAGTACCCATAACGTTTGAGAGTCTATTTGCTAACACTTTTGCTAAAATTTTAATATCCGTGTTCAATAAAGATACAGGGCGGTAACTGCTAAGACTTAGTGGATCTTTCCCTGGTTTTAAAATCAAGGATATTACAGCCTCCTGAAAACTTGGGTCTGATATCCCATTATTATACCAATAATTATACACATCTTTTAATACCGGTATTATTATAGACTGACAGGCTTTATAAAAGTTGCTCGGTAATCCATCCGGCCTGGGCGATTTATCTGGAGGTAGCTTCTGAACTGCCTGCTGAATTTCTGCTAGGGATATTGGGGTACCTAAGAGGGCTGCTTCTGCAGCTGTAATCTTAGGCAGACTTACAGAGCTAAGATAAGAGTCTATTCCTTCGCTAGTGGGGCACAGGACTGGGTCTACTGTGTAAAGATCTTGGAAGTAAGATCCAAACAATTTCACAATTTCCTGAGGGTCAGTGCAAACTTGACCATTTTGCCCTGTATAGATTCCTGCAATAAACTGTGAAGCCTCTACTTGATGGATACGCATAGCTAGTAACTTACTTGCCCTTTCCCCCATCTCTAGGTATTTAAATTTGGTTCTTTGCAGGGCCAACTCTGCTTTTTGAGATACCAGCCCTGTGTATTGAGCTTGCAGTTGATGTAGTCTAGTCCACATCTCTACCGGTGATGAGCAGGATAGACTATGTTCCAGGTTTTTAATGGATACAAGAAGATCCTCCATCTGCACCTCTGATGCCTAACTCTATTGGAAGCCATTTTATGAACTCCCCTCAGAGCATTTCAAAGCTGCCCAAATGAAGTCATATTTAGTCACTGATCTTTGATTTCTACTAAGGAAAGAGGCAATGAAATCCACAATGTATTCTAAAGAGGTTTTGTCTCGCAGTAACTGGCTATTCAACCGCCATTGTGGAGATCTCTTACCTCCTGCACTTAGTCGATATTCCATGCTGACTGGTGCATGATCAGACAACACTCTAGCTGATATTTCTACCTGAGAGACTCCGGGCAATGCAAAAGAGCTTATGAGTAGGTAGTCAATTCGAGAATATGTTCTATGCGCTGTAGAAAAAAAGGTATATTGCCTTTCTGAGGGGTTAAGAACTCTCCATACATCCACAAGCGCAACACTGCTTATAAGCTCCTTTATTGCCCTTTGTGCTGGAGACAATCCCGTCTTACGATCAGACTATCTAAATCTGTTTGAAGCACTAAATTCCAATCTCCTCCCAGTATAGTACATTTTGGCGGATTAGTCGACACAACATTAAGTAAATTTACAAAAAGGATGGGGAATCACTATTAGGGCCATAAATAGAGCCCAAAAGAACCGGACAGAATTCCAGCGAGCCATGAATTATTATATATCGGCCTTCTGGGTCCCAAATTTCTTGAGTCATTTTAAAGGGGATGTTCCTCGCTAATAATATGGCTACCCCTCTTTTATTCGTGGTTGCCCCCGACCCAAAAACTTGCCCAACCCATGACTTCCTAAAAAGGGTTACATCTTCCCTCTTCAAATGCGTTTCTTGCAAGAAAACTATTTGTGCTCTCAACTGACACAAATGCTTCAAAATTATTTGCCTTTTGACCCTATCTTTGGCTCCTTTGATATTCCAACTTACAAAACGGTAACAACTATCCATGTTCTACAATGGCAACTTGGAAATGTCACAGTACAACCCTAATTGAAAGAGCCAGGATATACTTAGGCATATCTTGGACTGCCACATATTGATAGTGTGTAGTCTTAACCCCACCCCACAGAGTAACACCCTATAGTTATTAACCTCATAACTCATAATAACCAACTTAAAACAAAAACCCCAGTTCTGATTTACTGCACTCCAAAATCCCATATGCCACATAATTTATACTTAAGTATAACCCAGCCTAACAGTTTGTTCCCCGAAGCCCCCCCACACCTGTCCCTCTGTATATGTAGCTGAGAAAGTATAATACCTTGATACACAACAGTTCTAAGCCTAACAGTATTTTTTCTATACCTTGTAAGCTCTAAACTTAACCCTACTAAATACTAACATTTGACAACCTTAAAACTTTAACATGCATATCACTAATCTATTTAAAATGCTCATTTTAATACAGTGATAACTTAATTGGGGACTATGACTGGATCTGCACATACAGGTCATTAATTAAATCCTACCATAAACACAAAGCAAATAGCCCCTTAAAACATAACCTTTGATAGAGAGCTAGGAGGAAAAGAGAGGTAGGGAGAAAAGTCCTTAGAATTCCCTTGCCTAGGAATTACATAACGCCCTAAACAGCCTCTTTGGTTTAAACCTATTGTAAACCAAATTCGCACTCAAAGGCTGCTGAGTGTAAATAAATTCGTTGCCTCTATTAGATTTCTTATGCCCACACATCTAATTAAATCAAACATTGAGATCATTCTCGGAAACCATTCCGACTCCCATTCAGTTCTCGCTATTGTAATACGCCCACTCCTGAGCATATACGCAACCATGCATCAGTCCGTGCCATAACATTGTCCAACTTAATTGAACAGTTCTGCGATATGGGAGCGAGAAATTAAAGCAGAAAAAAAAAGTCTCCAATTATCCTCAGCCGAGATCGTCTAGTTTGGCAGATCCTCACTCTTGCAGGCATATCATTCGCATCTCCCTCTGAACCGAGGAATTCTACAAAGCCAGATTCCCCTCCTTTGCTCAAACACATTTCCTCGCTATAAAATGCACACTCCCAAGAAGTCCAGTAACTCAAACATCAATTCGCATCATTGCCTTGCTTGTTTAGTTAGAAAATCCACTCACAAAGAAGCACTCTAAAAAACTGTTTAGGTAATTACTTTCAAAACCCACCACGACTGCTGGTCTGATCATCTGCTAAAATTATGTCTATGCAGCGTACCCAGAGAATTCCACCAGTCTCATTTGTACAGTTCTGGGTAAATTTCCTTTA
Organism: Neoceratodus forsteri; assembly: GCA_016271365.2. Lineage (NCBI taxonomy): Eukaryota > Metazoa > Chordata > Ceratodontiformes > Ceratodontidae > Neoceratodus > Neoceratodus forsteri. The sequence goes on along the minus strand of CM057450.1, from coordinate 632,101,243 downwards.
GCCCTATCAATGCTTGTGCTGGAGAGTCGTATGACAACCATTTTTCCTCATGCCTGACCATTAAAGTAGCAGGGTATTTAACCGTGAATGCCTTAGCTGCAGCCACTAATTTAGAGACCAGGGGGTGAAGTTCCTGCCGCCGCATTCGTACCGAATAAGGGAGATCCTGTACAATCGATTTTCCTGCCCTCCCATGTCACTTCATTCATTTCTTTAACTTTGGACAAAATATGTTGTTTGTCAAAAATTTAAAGTTTAAATATCATTGGTCTGGATGGCTGGCCCGAGGTTGGTGGAGGACGCAGAGCTCGATGCGCTCTTTCAATTATGTATTCTCCTCCGTGCGGTGGTGGCCCAGCTAATTTAAAACAGAGCTTCTGCAGAAATAGTATAGCTGCGTTCCCTTCTTCTTTCTCCGGAATCCCGATAACAATTAAGTTGTTTCTCCTGCTGCGTCCCTCCAGGTCCTCCAATTTCTCTTCTAGTTTCTTTAATCTTCGTGCCACATTCACATTCTCCAAATCATTTTTATCTTGTTTCTTCTCTAGGGAAATTATTTGACTTTCGGAGTCTCCGACTCTTCTTGTTAAGGATTCAACTGAGGTTTGAATTTTTTGAAGATCCTCTGATATGGTAGTGATTGCTGTTTATAGCGGTTTCATAACTTCCAAGAATTTCTCCTCTGAAAGGGCTGCTGTTATTTCAGGCATATTCGGTAGGCTGACAGCTTGCTGTTTTGGCCTTTTCGTGGCCTTGTCCTTTTCTGGAGTATGCGGTGGAGAGTGCCTTGATGGCGCTTTTTTCATATAGACATCCATTTTGCACTCAGGCTAGATTTTCCAAGGTAGGTAGGCTCTCTTCCTGTACAGAAATTAAGACGATGGAGTTTACTGTTATAAGTATTTGCCAGGAAATCTGCAGGTGTAGAACGAAGCTCCAGGGAACTGCTGCTTCAGCTTAGGCTGCCATCACGTGAGCCAGGTACCACAATTTCGGGAAAACATCTCTTGTTATCCCTAGAGCTGGGACCTCTCACGGCCAAAGAGCCTTCAGCTTTAGGGCCCCCTCCTGGTTCAACACACTGCCCCCCTCCATCTCCGAAGCTCCAACTATATCGTGCTTCAAAACATCCTTACGGAACCACCTTGTTAACACCCGAAGCTGTAATTGCCACTAGTCAAAGCCGTACTCAATACTAATGACAAAGCTTACTACTAAACTGCTAAGGACAACATATATCTGGTATTGTTTGCATCAATCCTACCTGTACCAGCTTGTTTGTATCTATGTCTTCAGTTACTGTTATACTGTGTTATACTGTTATACTGTGTATTTTCGTTTGTCTTACTGTGACAAGGTACCTTTGTAAATGAGCCTATGGCTCAAAGGTTTTCCAAACTGCTGTCTAAATAAATAAAATAAAATAAATTGTGTGGATGTCAGTTAAATTTCTCTTGACATAGTCCCGAACCTGCAAATAACCCTAAACAGTATCCTTGTGGCAAAGTAAAAAACAAACAAAAACCTTATATTCTGCAAATTGAGATTTAATGTGTAGATTCTTTGATTAAGATATAATTCTACAGTCCCAGATGTAGAGGAAAAAGTTATCCCCAGCAGAGGGAATGTTTTTGTTATGAAGGACTAGGGTAAACTAGAATCATTTTGTTTTGTGCCCAAGAGGGGAAAGGGTTTTATGACATACTCTAGCTACTAGTTCAGTAAAAGATGTACAAATTTATAACAAGGGCTAAAGTGTAAGTTTACTAAAAGAGCACTACAAATATCTTTAAATGGGGTGGTTCTTTTTTCAGTTTCAAACCATGTTGGAAGTGTGTTCACTGGATTAAACCTGAGAAACATTCGTTTCAGTTGAGCAGTCTGATAGTATCACAGAAGGTGGGGAGACCAAGGCATGCTTTTGTGGTGGTGGTGGTGGTGGCAGTTGGGGGTTATAGCATTTCAATTCTAATTATGGTTGTTATTTTGCCAAAGAAATGTCTTAATCCTCTTTACTGTATCCTTAAATATCTTTTTATGCTGATAGGAAAGACATGAAAGAGAAATAACCATGGGAGAACATTATGTTTACAAGAATAATCCCCTCTACCAGGATTACTGGAAAGGCTGCCATTTTTTCCCAGATCCAGGAAGATTTTTCCAATAAAAGAGAGTACTATAGTTAAGGTTGGATAAGTGAACAGATACGGGTGCTAAATGTCCCTAATTGAAGGTGGATCAAGTGGTGAAGGTAAAGTCTGGGTCCAATGACAGTATCTCTTAGTTGCCCCCATTGCACATTATATTCTGTTATTAAAGTGAATTTCGAGGCTAGGTCTAGTAGAGATAAGAGAGCTTTAGAGAGATTTTTCATATAAATTAAGATATCATCCATATATTGTGAGATAGCATATTCCACTCCCTAGATTAAAATGCCTTTTGTGTCATCCTCTGATCAAGTAGCCTGAGCCAGAAGTTGCATGAATAGGGTGAAAAGCAGGGAAGATACTGGACAGCCCTGTCTGGTACCACTAAAGAGGCAGATATCTGCTGAAGAGAGATTTGTTCCTACATTTAGCAGTTGGAGAAGTATATTTATATAAATTTGACCTAATTAAGAAACTAGTTGCCAATTCTTACTTTGGATAGGACCACACTGAAAAAGTCTCAGCTGAACCTATCAGTGACTTTCTCAGCAAGTAACACAATTGAGGATGATTGTTCAATAATGTCAAGTGTGTCTAATATTATAGGCAAGCATTATTTCCTGTTTGGTCTGAGTGTGAACTTTGATCCCCTGGGATCAATTCTTACCCTGTATGGCACCCTGGGCCTATTGGAAAGGGTGTCTTGGAAATAAACATTGTCTTGTCTTTCCCATTGATCTGTTTAATCTTTTTGCCAGGACTTTAGCAAAAATCTTCCAGTTGTTATTTAACAGAGATCAAAATATATGCAAAAGGAAAGCTGGACACTCACCACTTTATGGAAGACACTGGATACATCAAGTAAAGTGCATTAGTTGATCTTTCATCTTTATTTCAGAGCAAAACTTGCAGGACAGACACCAACTAAAGTCTCATATTGGAGGTGTTTTGCATAATGCTTTTCATATCTCCACGATGCTTTTTCTAAAGCTAGTGCACTTGATGATGACACTGGCTTAAATACTGGCCTCATAAAGGGGCAATGTTCATTAAAGGTAAAGCCATCACCTTTTGACCTACCACTGCAAAAAACAGCCCAAGCGCAAAATGTGCATGTGTGAACATAGAGATATACAGTATACAAAAATATACACAGGTAATTTAAAAACCACATTCGGAGTATACTTATAAGCACAAACCATATATAATATTCAAAAACAATATTTTATAAATTAACCACTATGTGGTCTTTTTTCGACTTCATTAACATGATTTGCTTGAAAAGCAGGATAAAAGTGAACTGACTCCATGTCTCAGTAAACTGCTGTGGTAAACGCGCCATCCTATTACAGCACTGCACAGAAGGTTAAATTGTCCAGCCTCTACAAAAAGAGAAACATATGAAACAGTTAATGTATGGAAATAAACAGACAACTAAAGAAACAAACAACATCATGGTCACTTTAAATATGGGCTATTACCAAACCTTTTATAGAGTCCTGGCCATTTTGTAGCTCCCAGCATAAAAATTCAAAATGCCTCTTTTTTGAGGCATTTGTCATCAAGACTCCAACCCCGAAGTTTAGCAAATTTTGTCAATTTCCTTGAATTCAAAAGCATGTGTGCCTCCAGGGCAGTCTGGGCACTATATGAGTCATCATAGCATATTCTTCATTATTTTTTCTATATTGCCCTAAGATGTTTTTCCACATGTATCCTGAATTTCCTAATAGTCTTCCCTATTTAAAAGTGCCACAGGTGCACATTACAATGTAAATAACACATGAGGTATCACAGGTGATGAGACTGCATATCTCAATCAGCCACTTTTTGGCTATGGAATGTCTTACCCCCTCTCTACTACCTTGCAAGAGGTGCACCTATGGTGGGGATAACAACCATTACTAAAACCATTAAAGGGGAACTAAAGTCAGAATTTACAAAACAATATGTTGTACAGAGTGTTTTGATTTGTGGGTGTGCTCCTAGTAAGTCCTTACCTTTATTTGACAAATTGATTTTTTCTAAATTTGCTTGCTGGTTTTACGGCCTCTTTTATGACTCTTCTTTTTATTTATTTATTTATTTAGTTTGATTAATCAGATTTACAACCTTTGAGTCAGAGACTCATTTACAAAGGTACCTCATCACAGGGAGGGTGGACAACAAGCAAGTGATGTTTAGACAGAGGTTATAATACAGGTCAATACAGGCATAGATAAACAAACACAATTTGTTATAATTATACTGGAAGAGTCATACTCTGCAGTAGAACCAGTGCTTAGTCGTCCGTGGAACCCTGGGAAGTCTGGGAGGGACTAAAATAGACAAAATACACTTCCACTATAGGCAGTTACAGCACCGACTATCGACAATGTATTTTCAAAGGGCTATTTTGAACTGGCCAATCCTGGGAATGCCTGTGATGTGCTCTGGGAGAGAGTTATACCAGGCCAGTGCTTTATGGTGAAAGGATCTTTGGCAAAAAGAGGTCCTTGTTCTAGGTACTAGGAAGGTGGCTTTAGCGGAGTTACGGGTGAGCACAGGCCGGGTGGCCTGTTGCAGGGATGTGGTGACCCCTGGGGGGCATAGCCCAGATAGGGTCTTTTTTGCCAGCAGGCAGGTGTGGTATTTCAGCCGTTCCTCAAGTGTGAGTATGTTTGAGGCAGAGTATAGCAGGCATGTGTGGGTTCTGCTATGGGCACCAGTCAGGAGCCTGCAGGCTTTGTTAATTGAGGTCTGGACTTTAGTAAGGACGGTGGGGTCTGCAGCTGCATAGATCAGGAGTCCATAGTCTGCCAGTGACAGCACGTATGAGGTGATGGCCAGTTTTAAGGCAAATTCAGGGAGGCAGTCTTTGTGGTGATAGAGGAGACCAATCCTGGAGTTCATGGCTGATGACAGGGTTTTTAAATGGGTGTGGAAGGTAAAACCTGAGTCAAAGGTGATGCCCAGGTACTTGTATGATGTTACCTGTTCAAGTGGGTGGAGTGTGCTGGGGGTGATGAGAAGGGGAGAGTCACTGGTGCTGTTTTGATGGTGTGCAAAAAGCATCGATTTTGTTTTTTTCAGGTTTAGGTCTAGCCGATGGCTGTTGAACCATTTTTCTGCTTGGTCGAAGGTGCATTGCAGGGTGCTTTGGAGCAGGAGTGGGTCCGAATGTGATGCGATGATGACTGCATCATCAGCATAAAGAAGTATTTTGTCCAAGCAGGAGCTTGGGAGGGTGTTTAGGAAGAGACTGAAAAGGGTGGGCTCAAGGATGGAGCCTTGGGGGACCCAGCGTACTGGTAGGTTGGTGGACAGGGTCCTATTTAGCTTGACTCTTTGGGATCTGTTTTGTAGGTAGCTTGAAAAACAGTTCAGTGGGCCAGGTAAGAAACCCAGTTGGCTAAGGGAGTTTATCAGCAGGGGGTGACACACAGTGTCAACGGCCTTGGACAGGTTGATGAATACTGCACCAGCAAGTTTCCCAGCATCAAGCACAGAGTGGATTTGGTGGGAGAATTCCAGAAGGGCTGTGGATGTGCTGTGGCCTGGGCGAAATCCATGTTGCTCAGGGCATAGAATGTCATATTTAGGTAGGTATTCTGTGAGCTGTATGGATACTATTTTCTCCAGGGCTTTGGGGGGGAGGATGGGGATGGGCCTGTAGTTATTTGGTAGTGTTCAGTCCCCAGACTTATGGATAGGGGTGATTTCAGCCTGTTTCCATTCATCTGGGAATTGACCAAGGCATAGAGGTCTGTTAATGACATTCATGAGGGGGATTAGCATGACATACAGCATGAGGTGGAGTATCCTGGAGTCAAGGGGGTCACTACTCAGGTTGTGAGAGGTGAAGACTTTTAAGAGGAAAGGTTTGGCGTCATGGGGTGAGATTGTTCGGAAGTGGAATAGAGGCCGGGAGGTAGTGGTGTGGGTTGATCGGGGGACAGGGTTAAAAAATTGGGCAGGAAGTACTGCGCTTAGCTCCGAGAAAGTTTTGTTTAGGCAGTCTGCAATGCATGTTTGGTCCATTGAAACAGATCCATTGATAACAATCTGAGAGGGAGAGAGCAGGTTTTGCCATTCAGTTCTTTTATATGATCTCAGAAAGCTCTGGCTGAGCCCCAGGAGGATGTTAAAGCAGCCTGATAGTGTCTGGCATTTGCTTGTTTGATGGCCCAGGTGCATTGGTTACGGGCTGTTCTATAGGCTTGCCTGTCCGTGTTCTGCCGGAGTCAACTGCAATGTGCCATAGGTTGACCCTCTGTTTTAGTTGCTGGATCAGTGCAGGGGATATCCATGCAGCAGCCCATTTTTTTGGACGAGATATGGTGATGGGAGCAAATAGGTCACAAGCATTACTGAAGGCACTAGTGAGTTAGGGCAGTATTTATGTCTGGTGCAAGAGACCTACAATGCCTTCTGCCCCTTGTGACAATGATTTGTCCAGGATCATTGATTCAGACAGTAATAACTACTGCAGCAGTAATCTACTGTTAGGAGCCTGATATTCTGGTTTCAGTTAAATAATTGTCTAATCGCAGCTTTCTGTTTTCTAGGTATGTGTCTAGGTCTAACCAGCAGAAGTGAATGTTTTGTTTTTAAAACTTTCCATTTCATCAAAATACACACAACCAATAAAGCAAAATCCAGGGAAAGAAGTTGTTGGATTAACTAAAGAGTAATCACCACTTGAAACTCCCTTCCAATGAATATTGTGTGTAGCGAAACAATGGATAGCTTTAAAAAATCTTTAGATACCTACTTGGGCAGTATTTACACTAGGAAATTCCACTGATATGTAAGGAGTCATACATGGCCATAGCTAACTGACTCATATACCCATTGATGACATCTATGACAAAAGCACACAAATCACCACAGGACACAAATGCTATAATTAATGAAGATTCTAACTGTTTCCTTACAGAGTAGATGTCAAGGCCAAGGTTGGGGCATGCCACTTTTCCAAAGTTAATTCGACTAAATTCCAAAGTCTCTGTTTGGGGCTGGTGTAGGTGAATCAGAATGCAATTCTGAGAATGACAAGCAGTGAACTTTAGTAACCAGAGAAAAACATAGCACAGTGACTGGTTTTATAAAGATATATATGATGGGCTTTACTGTATAATGCTAAATGTGAGAAATGCATATATGCTGCTTTCATAAACAATACAATTGGGTTATAGTAATAAAATGGATAAAAAATGAGTGTAAACTAAGCAAACACATGTATTGCTTTGCGTTAGTGCCAGTCTCTACATAAACTGCAAAGCTCAAAATTAGACAGTAGATGGCAGTAGTGAGACAAGTAGGACTCCTCTACAGTATGTATGATAGCTGTAGCGGATGAATTTTATAAGTGTTATCTAACTGAAATATACAATTTTTTCCCCCAAACACAATGATGCCTTTGTCTGTATTATATTAGGAAAACAACCATTTGAAAAACCTAGAAAATTGATTGAATTACTTAACAAGTGACAACAAAATAGGTATGACTCACTACAATGTACGAAAGATTTCTATATAGAGACTGAAATAGAATGAGTTCTACCACCTAATGTGTGGTATCTAGACTTAGAAGAAAGTGACAAGTAATCGGATCAACAGAGCAGACTGTATGTACATAACTGTCTACAATTAAGTTATACATTATGATGCGTATTAAAAATGTGATTAGTTGTAGCGTAAGGACTATTTTGTGAGTAAATGACAATGCTAGGATCTAGAATATAGCAAGAGAAGAGTGAGCAGCATATATCGACATATGTACTTATAAAATCCAAAAGGGAAATACAATAACATACATTTTCTTAAAATTGTGCAATACAGTAAATAAAATGTGATTTCTATATATGTATAATAATTGTATATCATATTGATTACATACAGATCCTCTCTCCTGAGGAAGCCCTACGGGTGAAACATGGGGTACCAGGAGGATCTGCTATTGGGAAATAAAAGAAAAAAGACAAAATAATGAATTTTTTGAACTATGACTGGTTTCTTCCATAAACACTGCATCCTTACAGAGTAGCCCACTCAGTTATCCCATGGTGGTTTCCATATGTAAATGTAGCCTTTATTAGAGCTCCCTGGACAAGGTAAATTACTTAAAATCATAGCTGCACCAACAATAAACTTGACAAAAAAACAGCTCTTGTTGAGTTAATGGTCTTGGATATATCACTGTCACCTGGGACAGGAGGCATTGTAGGAACAAAAAGAGTCATGCAAAATGCTAACATGGTGATCCCCAAGGGCCATAAAACCAGCAAGCAAATAAAAAAAAATAATTTCAGATAACAAAGGAAATGACTTACTATGAGTAGACCTACAAATCAAAACATTCTGCGCATTTTGTTTTGTAAATTTTGACTTTAGTTTTCCTTTAAGCAATGTACATTCTTTAGTAGTTCATTCCCTACTATGAACAAGTTTGTCACCCAGTGTGAGGGCATGTCTGTATGCCATTCTGGGCAGTTTCCTGGCCAAGACTCTCAACCCTGCCTCACATTGTAAAACATGCCAGTGTTTGGTAATAATCTGCTCTACCAATTTAGAGTGGGCTGAGTATGTGGTAACAAAATGAAAATGTTTAGTGGCATTAGTCCTGTCTTTGTTCCCCTATATAAGTTGTGCCCTGTCCTGATCACTAGCAAAAGTACTGGCTTTGCCAATCACACTCATACAATAACCTCTTCCAAAGAAACAGTTGGTAAACTTAGATACCCATCTCTCCAAACTGGCTTCTGTGTTACAATTCCACCTGAGTATCATGAATTACCCCTTGGGTATGTTCTACACAATGTGCCATGAATGGCAACTTGAGGCCAACAATAAAGTGTTCCTGTACATCTCTTTATGATAAATTTCAGTATTGATGAAATTAGAACCACCCCTGCTCAATTGCAGTTTCAAAAAGCTGACACTGTTAGGATTACTCAGTGCCGTGAACTTCAAGTGTTCATTGGTACTGTGGAAAAAATCAACAAATGACTTTAAAGCAGCCATATTTCCTTTCCATATAAGGGTACAATCATCAATATATCTCCTCCACAGCACCAGTTTGACATAAAATGGATTTATCTCTGAATCGTGAACAAAAGTGGCTTCCTATAACCCAACATACAAATTTGCCAGACTGACTGCCATTGTGACACCCATGGCTGTTCCTTTAACGTGGAGAAAAAAATTGCTATGAAAGTTAAAGCAGTTGAATTTTAAGACATATTCAGCCAGTTTCAGGAAAAATGGAGTGGGGGGGGGATTCACGGGCTCTGATCTGCGGTTAAGGAAGTGAGCTAGAGCATCGAGGACACCCTCGTGAGGAATGTTGGTATGCAGGGATTCAGCATCAATTGTAACCAAGAGAGTTCACTTTTCCAACTGTAAGTCCTGATGTGGTGTTTAACACTTCATTGGTATCTTTAAATGTGAGCATAACCCCATAACAAAAGGTTGATTACAATGATCTAAATACTGGGACAGTGGTTTGGTGATCATTGCTCACAAATGGCCTACCAGGTGATTTTGTAGTGATTCGTGCAACTAAGGTAAGGTGTAAATTGTCAGTCTAATGGGATCCTTACAAATCAAATAATCTCCATCATCAATAAACTTTGAGGCAAATGCAGATTTAATACGATCATCTATGATCCATTTAAAGTAGGGTATGAAGACAGTTCTTTATAGAACACTTCATTAGATAACTGTCTGCATTTCAGCGATGTATTTATCAGTGTCTTGTATGACAACATTGCCACCTTTGTTGGGATGCTTTATAACCACCGACTTTTCTTGTTTTAGGTCTGCAAGTGCTTATTTGTCATTGTTTATTAAGCTTATTATACTTAATGTATTGGGAATCTTTATACAGTTCCATAAGATTATCCTCACATAGTCTCAAGAAATTCTGTACCATAGCGCACAGTGGTGGATTTACTGTGGACTTTTTCTTGACTTTTTGTACAAAATCCTCCTGTTCTGTTATTTTCTCTTGTGACACACTCAGTAACAGTACTGCCTGTTCTTATACTTTTGATTCAATGCAGCCTCCTATTTCTGAAACAGTTTTTTTTATTGAATACTGCCTTAAAATTAAAATTGTGGCAAGCTATATGCAAGTCAATAAAGGTTTGAAACTTATTAGTTGGGGTCATAGGGGCAAAGGAGAGGCCTTTGTTAAATAAGTTTACTTCAGCTTCAGTGAGCACTCTGCTTGAAAGGTTGATTACTGTCAAGCTTTGCTCTTCTGTTGCTGGGGTAATTGCTGCTGCTGCTGTTTGTTCTGTTGACCTCCTCAAACTTCTTCGACTTCCCCTTCCTCCTTGTCCTCCTCCTTGTCTTCCTCTGAACCCGCAGTATCTATTCCCCCTGGTGCTTCTCCCTAATTGATATTGCACTGCTCTTGTGGCCTGTCCTGTGATAAAAAAAAAGAAGCTGACCCTTCTGAGCTTATTTATTTTGTTTTTTATTTAGTTATTGTTGACCGGGAAAGGAGGACTAGACAATTCTGTCTATTTTTAGCCTTGTCCCAGGGGAGGGGGATACAGATGGATGCCAACTGACGTTGACCCAGATTAAGCTGTTGGTGGTATTTTTAATGAATGTGGGAATTTTGGCCAGTAAATCAGGGAAATTCCCCTGCTCTTTTCAAGATGTGCCATGGGATTTTTAATATCCACCTGAAGTACCACCAAAACAGGCAGATGGGACCTCAGTTTAATGTCTCATCCAAAAGACAGCACCTCATGAGTGCAGCACCCCCCTCATGCTGCACCACAGTGTCAGTATTGGGATTTAATCCAAGTGCCTTGAGTGGGGATAGAACCCACAGCCTTCTGATCTTCCAACCTCAGAAGTGAGTATGTAATCTGCTGAACCGCTGGCACTGCTTACATCAGTGTCACTGTATTCAGTGCTATAATTGAAAGATACTCTGGGATTTTTTTTAAATTGAGGAGTTTGTTCTTGCTGTTCTGACTCTGACTTGTGGTTCCAGTCAAACACATGCTTTAGATCGTAATCATTTTTATTGTGCAGGCATTTTTTCTGCTTCATGGCTTTAATATCCCAGTTGAATTTGGTTAGCGTTTCTTTCAAATTTTGATTTACTCTATCAAATTCAGCACTGTTTGCAAAAGTGAGCAACACCTCTTCTTTTTCTTTGAGCTCTTTGGGTTGTATTAGCATGCTGTCAATAATCAAATTCATAAGCTTATGTAAGCCAGGCACCATGTAGCAGGGGGCTACTACCCCTGCCTATTGGGCTCCCCACCAGGTTGAGAGGCTTGGGCTCTGTTCTGATGGTAATGGGAGGTTATTTCCCAATAGAAAATAAAAAGCATCATGCCAACACCAAGAGTAATTTATAGTGGGCCAGATGTTTGTAGGGTACAATCCCTTGGGATGCTGTACCTACCCTCCTCTCCTTCCAGTCACCCCACACATGGATTTTCAACTTAAACTGCAACACTTTACTATTCATGCAGTTATTGACTGTAACTAATAATATGCTCACGGGTAGTTTAAACAGTAACAATAACAATAGTTTTATTATAGGGAAAGGGAAATGGGGAATGCAAGAATAACTGGCAATTTAACAGGAACAGCAACAATGGTAACAGTACCCACCCCAACAGCTGCAGCAATTGCAACCATGATCCCGCCCCCCCTGACTGGTAATAGTGTCCCTAAGCAGTCTGACTGGGTACCTAGAGCTAAAAATGTGCAGGCCTGTAACATTGCCATGGGTTGGCTGGCATTGGGGCCCTGTGAAAAAAATTTAACTTTAAACTGAAGAAGCGAGTTAACCCCAGACAGGGCAGACCCTGTGTTATTCATTGTTCCATAGATAGATGACAGGGACTAGGTAGCAACAGCAGGCAGTCCAGAGAGCTGGGTCCCTTAGCATGCAGAAAGTTGGTAGTAGGCTTCCTAGATAAGGCAGGATGGTCTGGCCACCTGTTATCTTCTGGCTTGCTTGAAGAGTCTGGCAGCTTGTCACCTTCTAGCTGTTGCCCAAGCAAACAGTCTCTTGTCAGTTTTCAAACCCTAAAGCAGCTTCCTTGCTTTAGACTGGCTTTCCACAGACAATGGGAATTTCTGTGGGGGACTCTGGGGTCTGGCTACTGGGCCCAGGAGACATTGCAGACACTTTGCAGTACACAGTCCGAATCCTAGTCTCAGGCTGAGGACCTCTCTCAGATGCTGCACAAATGCAGCTGCAAACACTTCTTCAACTGGCATACTGACTCCGCAGATAATATAGATTTTTGGGCAAGTCCCCTTCATTTGGCTGTGGAAGCCTTAAGCAGACTTTCAAACTTTTCTCCATTGCTGGCTAGACACCCTTCTCACTTTTGGAGAGAGTTTGGTGAACTGCCCCAAGCTGTAACTGTCCCTGGCATCTGAAGACAAAACGGCAGCTTCTCATTGCCTGAACACAGTTGTCCCATGTTAAAATTAATATGTATTAAATCCTCTCAACACCTGATTGGTTGTTTATTTGGGTGCCAAGAACATTATCCTTTCCTACTCCAGGAGCCATTGCTGCAGTCCCTCAAGGCTCCTCAAGTGCTGATTGGTTGTGGCAGGGGTCGGGGTGACTAATATGGCTGCTGGAATTCAGTTTATGTGAAGTCCCATCTTTCAGTTTACTTCACAGCCAAACAGTAGTATTTTAAATGTATTTGTCCCCACAGTCCATTTGCCACCCCTCTGCTCTGGCATGCAGTGACAGAGTGGGACTTTTCAGGGTCTTCCACTGCCTGTTGCCACTGTCAAAATATGCTGTCCCCAGCTGGTATTCAGTGCTTCCCATTCACACACATATAATTCTAAAACTCAGCACTCCTAAGGCAGATATGCAGCCACACAAATGAACAGATAATTTCAAATAAAAGCTAAATAAAGAATTTTATTTGTGGCTGTACTCAGAGCAGTGCAAGTGCCGGTAACTCCCGCACTTCATAAAATTGCCTTCATAAGGGGGTCACCAGCCACTCCTCTGAGTACAGTCACAAATAAAATTCTTTATTTTGCAGTTATTTGTAGTTATCTGTTCATTTGTATGGCTACATATCTGCCTTAGGAGTGCCGAGTTTTGGAACTGTGTTTATACCTGGGCTGGCAGCCCTTCCTTGACACCCATCCCACACTATTGTTTGCAGCAGTGTTCCACTGGACCCATTAATACACATAGAAGCCTCAGCTGCTCTTAATGGTGCAGGTGCCTCTTTTAGTAAATGTGCTTAAGAGCGCTTGTTAAAACATTTTATTTTATTCCCCTCCATGTGCCTCCAAAACCCCCCAATGCCGCCACTAATGTCCACGGGGATTGGAGCACATGAGGAAGCTTGTCAGAAGCTGCCTGAGTGACTCTTACATTTTAAGCACAGTAGCACTGTTCTGCATATGTGTGACAGCCAGCTCGCACTTCCATGATGCAAGCTGCATGGCGGCATGCCGATACCTTACCAAACGGGCATTTTAATTATTTATCTGAGCACGCCTCCAATCTCCTACACATTGAATCAAAACCTGGAGTCAGTAGGAGCAAACTGGGGGCATACCAGGAACAGAATTGGCAGCGAATGGTGGCTGTGATGCAAATTAAGGTAAGCCCCACCCATGGTGGTTGCACTTAACTGATGCCTCATGTAACACATCTCTCCATTTAATGAAAACAATAAGTCTGTCTTGTCCATAGGCTGGATTTTTTAGAATTCATAACCCTCTAGGTACACAGGCTACCTGGACCTTCTAATCCTGTCTTGTTTGATCATAGCCCATATTTATTTATTTATTTATTAATTTTGATGACCGGGTAGGCTCACTGAGCCCCGAAGGTCCCTTTTTCAGGGGTGAACTGGGTAACATTACAGAGTAGATACATCACACTATACAGGAGGTTATTATTGTCATATTTCTAGACATACATAGTGGCACATAGTGAAATGATAATAAATTCACATTTTTAGGAAGGGGAGTGAGGTACAGAGATGAGAGACAAGCTTTAGGTAAGGGTGCCTGGCTATAGTTAGGGTAGGAGGGCAAGAGGGGGTGAGATCTCAGGTGCCGTGGCAGTGGCATATGCTGGCTACAAGCATGTGGGCCTTGAATCTTGTGTGGAAGGTTTTGATTGAGGGGGCTTCCTGTACCATAGAAGGAAGTTTGTTCCATTGAAAAGGGGCTGTGTATTTAAGGGAGGCCACCACTTCAATTCTGTTGCCAGAGATAGAGGTGACCTGTAGGGCTTGGGTTCTGTCTTGGCCAAGGGATCTTGGTCGAAGCAGCATGGCCTTGGTTTTGGCGATGTTGAGGACCATTCTGTTCTCTTTTAGCCAGGACTCCAGTGACATTAAGTCAGATTGTAGTAGGTGGTTGAGGTCAGCCAAGTTGTCCAGGGAACAATATATGATGGCATCATCAGCATACTGGACAACAGAGCTACCTCCACAGTGACCATTTAAGTAATTTGTGAACAGGGAGAAGAGGAGGAGGGGGCCCAGTATAGACCCTTGCAGTACTCCCTCTTTTAGGGGAAGTGGATCAGATACTGCACTCTTCCACATGACTCTCTGTGTACGCCCGGCTAAGTAGCTCTCAAACCACTTGAGAGCATGGGGGTCAAGACCTAGTCTACACAGCTTAGACAGCAGGAGTTTGTGGTTGACTAGGTTGAAGGCCTAGGAGAGGTCTATGAAGACTGCTCCTATTGGAACCCCTTGGTCCATGGCGCTGAGTACATCAGCTGAGAATTTTTTCAAGGCTGTGTCTGTGCCATGGTTTGTTCTAAAGCCGTGCTGGGAGGGAACAAGAGCTGATGTGTCTCGAGTTAGTCCCAGATTTGCCCATAGATAAGCCTTTCCTGTATTTTCGCCAGGATACAGAGCAGGGAAATAGGCCTTTAGTTCCCAATTGGTTCTCGAGGGCCACCCTTGTCAATAGGAACTACATACATATTTAAAGTGAATAATATTGTTTCCTTTTTTATTTACCTTTACCTTTTTCTTTAGTTACCTTTACCTTTCTGTAGTTACCTGCCTGTTTCCATATATTAACTGTTTCCTATGTTCCTCTTTTGGCAGAGACCGGACAGTTTAACCTACCGTGCAGTGTTGGAATTGGATGGAATTTGCTGCAACAGTTTACTGAGACATGAAATCTGTTCACTTTGTTTATTTTTATTTTATTTATTCTTTTTTTTTGTGGGCATATTTTTCACCTCAGTCGCTGCCAGGGGGCAAGGTCCTGAAACTTGACTGGATCCCAGGCGTCATGGGACTCGTGGTGAGGTGGTTTTGCCTTATGCACCTCCCTCCCCCTCACCAGAGCGATGCCAGATGTGCAATGACCTCAGCAAGATTGGGCATGTTCCCACCACTGATGTGAAGAGGTCTGCTGGTCCCCACCCTGACAAGCACACAGCATGGTTTCGAACTGCCGTACCTCTCCAGGCACCACTAGAAGCTGGGCACCAGGTCCCTTCCCTCCCTGAAGAAGATGAACAATGCCCTGGATGCTCAATCTCCTCCCCCCAGACCAACCCTCTGATGTCCAAGATCCGCTGCTGAACCACAGTTGTCCGCCCCACAGGTGGTAGCACTGCCATATCTCTCAAGTGTCCCTCATTACAAGGGACATCCCACATTTTGCACCTTAAAACTGCTCTGTCTGGCATCCATCCCTCATGGAAAAAGTGCTGCCCACACAGAGAATGTGCTGTAAATTCAGATTTTAAAGAAGAAATTCTTAATATTCTAAAATACTAAATCCAAAATAAACTTTGTAGAAGTAAACACTTTGGTTTTCACAGTGTGCTGAGCTTGTATCTCCATGTTTAAGGATGTGTTCCTCATTCTGAGGGTCTGTGTTCCTCATTGTCCCTCATTTTGAGTGTCCAAAAATGTTCATATCCCTCATTTCAGTGACAAAAGGTTGAGAGGTATGAGCACTACCATTGCACCAGTGGGCTGGCATTTATTTTAGTTTCTACTTTTTGAAAACTTCAGAGATCACCTTTGAGCGCAAGTGCTCATTCACAATGGTTCCATGCCAAATACATAGTCAAAAAAATAAATTAATTAAAGGTACAATAAGAAGTTCCTGAGGAAACGCAGTTGAATCAAGCTCAAAACACTTAGGAGAGAACAATTACATACAATTTTGAAAAATCCATGCAGAGTGTCATATAAAAAGTCACAGGATATTTGCAGAGAGAAACTGAAGAAAACTGTAACAGTTACAATTACATTGGACTGTAAAGGCAGACTGCAAAGATTTCTTAAACTGAGTAATCTTGGCAAGATTCAGCAGTATATCAGGAAGTTCCTTTACCCGATTAGTGATCCTGACAGCAAATGACTGCTTCCCAGCTGAGTACACCAGATAGGAGGCTTAAGGACATTCATGGCTAGGTTCCTGGTGTTGTATTGGTTGGAGATGGTGTGGAAGCAAGTTGCTAAAGCAGGGGCTGTTAGGCCTAGAACTGCATTTTTGGCTAGAAAACAGGTCTGGAGCTTTATTTTGCTGGGCAAAGGTAGCCAGTTAGTGAGTGCGTAAAGGGTATAACTAGAAGTGCGATTATCTGCACCAAGAACAAAGCAGCATACCTTATCAGAAATCAGCTTTACTCTGTTTAGCACCGTTATCCTGCTTTTCAAATAACACTTGTAAATAAACTCCTTACAGACTATATAGTGTTTAATTTGTAAAATAATTGTTTTTAATATTGATCTGTGCTTGTAAGTGTGATCTCAATGTGGTTTTTAAATTACCTGTGTACATTTTGCATATTTATACCTTTATGTTCACACATGCTCATTTAATATTTGGGTTGTTTCTTTGCAGTGGAAGATCAAAAGCTGAGGACTTTACCTTTAATGAACATGGCCCCTTTGAGAGGCCAGTATTTAGAAAACAGGCCTGCAGCTTTATTCTGCTGGTTAAAGGTAGCCAGTTGGTGAGTGTGTAAAGGGTATAACTACAAGTGCCATTATCTGCACCAAGAACAAAGCAGCATACCTTATCAGAAATCAGCTTTACTCTGTTTAGCACCGTTATCCTGCTTTTCAAATAACACTTGCAAATGAACTCCTAACAGCCCATATAGTGGTTAAATTTGTAAAAGAATTGTTTTTAATATTGATATGTGGATCTGTGCTTATAAGAGTGATCTCAATGTGGTTTTTAAATTACCCATGTATGGTTTTATATATATCTTTATGTTCACATGTGCACATTTTATACAGTACTTGTTTTGTTTTTTTTGTAGTGGAAGGTCAAAAGGTGGTGACTTTACCTTTAATGAATATGGCCCCTTTGAGAGGCCAGTATTCAAGCAAATGTCATCATCAAGTGCATTAGGCATTGAAAACGCATCTGGGAGATATTAAATGCATTAGACAAAGCCCCTCCAATATGAGCCTGCAGTTCGTGTCTGTTCTGCAAGTTTTGCGCAGAAATAAAGATAAACTGATACACTTTACTTGGTGTTTCCCGTGTCTTCCTTAAGGTGGTGAGTGCCCAACTTTCCTTCTTTATATACTGTACATGGATTCAACTTTAGCTGAAATGCACCTATTTCCGAGTGAAGCTCAGTCATTCACATTGAACTCTGCATGTTTTTGAGCTGCACAGAGGCTTTCAAGTATTTAAGAAAAACCTAGGAAGCAGAAAGGTATTTATTGTACAGGGCTTTTTTCCATTATTTAAAAGTAATGTTGTTGGAAACAACACCTAATCGAAACACCACTGGAGACCCAATTAACTAATGGCAATATACTAGACAGTAGTGGAGAAGTTAACCCATTACTAGAGGAACTGATTGATTTGCATAATGAAGTGGCAAGCCATCCACCTAGCACTTTAGCAGAAGCTTTTAAAGAGTCTGAAAGAGTGGCTGTCAAGGCACATAAATTATATCAGAACAGTACAGGATTAGAAGCATGTAACCAGGTAGACTGTCTTCCTAGAGTGTTACGAATTCTTAAAAAAACAGCATATGGACAAGAGAGACATGTTTTTCACTAAATGGAGAGATGTGTTTTATGAGGCATCTATGTAGCTTGTGAACTTGATCACTGAAGACAGCAAGCATATACAAGAGGAACTCAAAAACAAAAAAAGAGTTGTTGCTCACTTTTGCAAATAGTGCTGAATTTGATAGATTTAAACAAAATTTGAAACAAACACTAGTCAGACTTGATTGGGATATTAAAGCCCTGAAGCAGAACAACTTTCTGTATGATAAAAATGATTATGATCTAAATCAACTGTTTGATTGAAAGCACAAGTCAGAGCCAGAACAGCAAGAACAAACTCTTTGGGGTATTTTATAAAGAAACCCCATCGTACCATTCAGTTATAGCACTGAATACAGTGACACTAATATAAGCCCAGAAGGGTCAGCTTCTTTTTTATCAGAGGCCAGGCCACAAGAAAAAGTGTAATATCAGTTAAGGAGAAGCACCAGGGAGAATGGATTCTGGGGGTTCAGAGGAGAACAAATAGGAGGACATAAAGGGGCAGGAGGGGGATGTCAAAGAGGGTCAGATGGTAAACAAAACAAACACCAGCAGCAGCAATTCCCCCAATGACAGCTGAGCAGAGCTCGAAGGTAATCAAGCTTTCAAGCAGAGTGCTCACTGAGGTCAAAGAGAATTTACTTAACAAAGGCCTCTCCTTTTCCCTACTGCCCTGATTAATACGTTTCAAAGTTTTAGTGACTTGCATGTACAGTAGCTTCCAGAAATCTAAATCTTAAAGCAGTATTCAATAGAAATAAATCTGTCTCAGAAATGGGAGGCTCCACTGAATCATATGTAGAAGAATAATCAGCAGAGTTATCAAGTTTGTCAGAAGACAAAATATCAGAACAGGAGGATTTTGTAGAAAAATTCAAGAAAAAGTCCACAGTATATCCATGATTCTGTGCCACGGTACAGACTTTCTTGAGGCTATGTGAGAATGATCTTAAGGAACTGTATAAAGATCTGCCATACCTCAGGTATAGTAATCTTAATAACAATGAAAAACAAGCACTTACAGACCACAGCGAGGCAGGTTGGTGATTATAAAGCATGTCAACAAAGGTGGCAGTGTTGTCATATAAGACACTGATAAATACATTAATGAAATGCAGAGACAGTTATCTAATGAAGTGTTCCACAAAATAACTGTCTTCAGACTGATTAGGAGTTTAAATGGGCCATAGATGACTGTATTAAATCTGCATTTGGCTTGAAGTTTATTGATGATGGAAATTTTTTTTATTTGTAAGGATTCCACTAGACCAACAATTTACACCTTACCTAGGGTGCACAGATCATTGCAGAGTCCCCTGGTTGGCCAATTGTGAACAATGTAGGTTTGATCACTAAACCACTGTCCCAGTATTTAGATCGGTTTTTACAATCTTTTGTTACTGGGTTATGTTCACATATTAAAGAGTTAAACACCATGCAGGACTTAGAGCTGGAAGAGTGAACCCTCTTTATTACCATGGATACTGAATCCTTGTATAGCAACATTTCCCATGAGGGTGTCCTCAGTTCTCTAGCTCACTTCCTTATCTTCAGATCTGAGCCTACCAGTTCCCCACTTCATTTTTACTGAAACTGGCTGAATATGTCTTGAAATTCAGCTGCTTTACCTTTCATAACAATTTTTTTTCTCCAGGTTAAAGGAACAACCATGGGTGTTACAATGGCACCCAGTTTAGCAAATTTGTATGTTGAATTATTGGAAGCCACATTTGTCCAAGATTCAGAGATAAATCCATTTTATGATAAAATGGTGCCTTGGAGGAGATACATGGATGACTGTGTCCTGATATGGAAGGAAGCGAGGCTGATTTACATTCCTTTGTTGATTTTATCCATAGCACCAATGAGCACTTAAAGTTCATGGTAGTGAGTGGTCCTAACAGTGTCAGCTTTTTGGACCTACAGTTGAGTAGGGGTGGTTCTAATTCCATCAATACTGACATTTACCATAAAGAGATGTATAGGAGCACCCTATTGTTGGCCGTGAATTGCCATTCATGGCACACTGTTTAGAATATAACTTAAGGGAGAATTCCTGTGACTCAGAAGGAATTGTAACAGAGAAACCAATTTTGTAAGGGGGTATCTGAGTTTACCAACAGTTTCCTTGAAAAAAGTCATTCAATTAATGTGATTGACAAAGTCAGTACTTTTGCTACGGGTCAGGACAGGGCACCACTTATATCGGGGAACAAAGAAATGACTAATGCTACAAAACATTTTTAATTTTGTTACCACATACTCAGTCCACTCTAAATTGGTGGAGCAGATTAATACTAAACACTTACACATTTTATAGTGTGAGCCGGGGTTGAGAGATTTCACCAGAAAACTGCCCAGAATAGCATACTGATGGGCCACATGTTGTGTGACAAACTTTTTCACAGTAGACAATGAACTAATAATGTCCAGTAGGTACATGGAATAATGATTTAGGTAAAGACTGTTATTGCTGCCACAGGTTCACCTCTTGCAAGATGGTAGAAGGGGCAAGATGTTCCAGTGCCCCAAGAATGGCAGATTGTATGAGATATATATTTTTTATTTATTTAAAATTTGATGACCGGGAAAGGCACACTGAGCTGAGGCTGTTTTCCAGGTGCGAACCCGGTACAGATTGTACAGTGAAAGAGTGAGTACAAAAGATGGGGAGTACACACAGTATATACAGACATTTATACAGAGAACTTAATACTTTACAATAAAATATGAGTTAACGTACATCATAAGTAAATGAAGCTGAGGTATAGTCCCAGACTAGGGTATGTTGGTAGAGAGTGTGAGGGGTTTCAGCTGGGAGCCATGGCCATTAGAGCATTTTGGGCAGGCTGGGGTGGGGAGGAGCCTGAAGAGTTGCATCAAGGCAGAACGGGAAGAGGCCAGGCGAAGGTTGGAGGGAAGGCTATTCCAGAGACGGGGGAGAAGGTACGAGAAGGCAGCTAGGATATGCAGTCTCATCACCTGTGATATGTCAATTGTTATTTACATTGCAGTGTGCATCTGTGGCAGTTTTTATGTAGGGAAGACCATCAGAAAATTCAGGGAATTTGTGGGGAACCATTGTAGTGCAATAATGAAAAATAATGAAGACTATGTTACAGCATTTTATATTGCCTAGTCTGGCCCTAGAGGCACACATGCCTATAAATTTCTGAGAATTGACAAAATTTGACCAAACCCTTGGGGTAGAGCTTTGATGACAAAGTCCTCAAAAAAGAGGCATTTTGGATTTTTACACTGGGAGCTACAGAATGGCTGGGACTCAATAAAGGATTCAAGAATGGCTCGTATTTAAAGTGAATATGATGTTGTTTCCTTCTTTAGTTATCCATCCATTTCCATACATTTACTGCTTTGTGTGTTCCTTTTTTTGCAGAGACTGGACAGTTTAACTTCCTGTGCAGGGCTGTAATAGGATGTAATTTGCTGCAGCAGCTTACTAAGACACGGAGTCAGTTTGCTTTCAACCTGCTTGTCAAGTAATTCTTGTAAATTAAGTCCTAACAGACCATTTAGTGGTTCATTTGTAAAATATTTTTTTTCAATATTATGTATGTGCCTATAAGTACAGTCACAATGTGGTTTTAAATTACCTGTGTATATTTTTGTATATATTGCTTAGTTGACATGAGCACATTTTGCACTTGGGTTATTACGATCACAATGAACATGGCCCCTTTAAGAGGCCAATATTTAAGCGATGTCATCACCAAGTGCATTACCCTTTGAAAATGCATCTGCAAAATGTGAAACACATTTGGCAAAACACTTCCAATATGAGTCTGTAGCTGGTGTCTGTCCTAGAAGTTTTGCTGTGAAATAAATATTGACTTATTGCCTTTTCTTGATGTCTGCAGTGTCTTTCATAAGGTGGTAAGTGCCCGGTGTCCCTTTTTTATATATTTGGATCTCTCTTAAATGCCAGCTAGAAGATTTATGTAAAAGTGCTGGCAAAAAGATTAAACAGAATAGTAGGAAAGGCAAGGCAATGTTTATTTCTAGGATGCCCTTTCCAGTAGTCTCAGGGTACCATACAGGGGAACAAAATCAACATATTACCTTACAAAATTAATTAGTAAGTGACATACGAATACAATAAAAAATAACTAAATTTTTGATCCCAACAGATCATGTTTACACCAGACCAAACAAGGAAGAAGGTTGGCCTTATTGAACATGCATCCTCATGATAATCTGCTCTAATTCTGTTAGGTGCTAAAAAAGTCACTGATAGGGTCAACTGGGGCTTTGTCAATGTGGGCCTGTCCAAAGTAGACACTGAGAACTAATTTCTTAATTAGGTCATATATATATACTGTATATATATAAATATATATATATACACTACAATATCTATTCTGCAGCTATCCACCTCTTTAGTGGTACCAGACATGGTTATCCACTAGGGTACCAGACATGGTTATCCACTATATTCCCTACTCTTCACCCTATTCATGGAACTTTAAAGATTAAGCTGTCCAATCAGAGGATGACACAGAATACATTTTAATCAAGGGTGTGGAACATGTTATCTTGCTATATGTGGATGTTACCTTAATTTATATGAAAGATCTGTCTAAAGCCTTTTCATCTTTAGGTGGTGAGAGCTCAGCTATTCTTTTGTATAGAGTTGGATTCAACTTTAGCCAAAGTCATTTCTGAGAGTGCCTTTGTACTTCACATTAAGGTTTAAGATAGTTATTGGTCTGTTAAACTCACATATCTCTTGGAGGGCATCACTTTTAAAGAACTATGTTAAAAAGGCTTCACTGAAGAAAAAGGGAAGTCTTCTTTCTATGGTAATTTGGTTGTGCAATGTTGTAAGAAGAAGCGCTAAGTTGTCTATGCATATTTTATAACATTTTGCAGTGAATTTGTCAGGTCCAGATGATTTGCCAGTGGAAAGATCTCCAATTGAGTCAGTGTCTTCCTGACATGAAATTTCTGGATCTAGGAGTCCACTGTCCACTAGATCAAGATGCAGTGATAGTGGTTACAAACAGTGTTGTATCACATCCTCATTTGCTGTGCCCTCTGCTGTATATACATTTTACAGAAAGCTCTAAAAATGGTACTAATTTCTCTTGGGTCCAACATTAATCTCTGCTGCACATGTTTAACTGAGGTGATAACATTGTTGAACCTTTAACATTTGAGTTGAAAGGCTGGAAGTCCATCAGGCTTGTCTCTCAGAAAATAACATTTGGATCTTGCCCTAGTCATAGCACCCTGGGCCGGAGTCTCACAACCTCACAACCTCACTGCACCTATTCCTGGTAGCTAACACTTCTTCAGCCATACCCAATGTGTGCTCTGGTTCTCTCATTTTTTGGTTATAGGCTGTTTCTTTTTGTAGAAAATATTAAGGTCTCACAGATAGGCCTTAAGAGCATCCCAGACTACATCTTGAAAAGTTTTTGCTGCAAACTGATAGTTGTAAAATCCTTGATTTCTTTTTTTCATTCAGAGAATAAAGTTAAAGCAATGCTGAGCAAAACCTTCATACACTGTCTTTTATGAAATGATCGTCTGTCTTCAGAGACCAATATAATAGGACATTGTCTGAGACATCAATGCCCCTATAGCTGATCTCTGTAATCCTATGGAATGTACAGAATGCTTAGAAACAAGACTACAGTCCATCCAGGAATATGAATTGTGTACATTTGCATAGAAGGTTTTGGCATTGGGCTGGTAATAGAAAGGAACAACTGTATTTAAATTAGCCATAACATTTTGGATAGTGGCAACTGATTTATTTTTTTTCATGGGTGCCTAAAAATCTATCTTAGGTGTTGAAATCCAAAATAAAATATTCTGCTGATATATATGGAGTCAGGAAATGAGATAAATTTAGGGAAAAAAAAGTTTGTGAAGATGAAAGGGACCTCCACATTAGAACTACATAAGCTATCAAAGGAAAATATTTGTATCTCTTGTTTTATCTTGGTAATAATATACCTGCCCTTAGGATAACAAAAAAAAAAAAGAGCTACAATTGTGATATGGGAGTTTTTTATATGATCACAACCACACTGACATTAGTCATGATGGTGGGGATGGAGGACATAAATCCCCTTACCCCTGTATAAACTAGCGAGAAATCTAAATGCCGTATCACTGAGGTGTTTCTTGCAGGAAAAGGAGGGCCACTGTTTTCAGTTTACAATGATTAATAATTTTTCTAATTTTAATCCTGTCCCTTGCCCCTTGACATTTCAAGATGTACACTTGACTGCAATGACACTGATCTGTCTTGGAAGAAACTTATCCATGCATTACTTAGTGGCAGTTCCAGATAAGACATGCATAGTTTTAGACCCTATTTAATGTTAATGTTATTGTGGTTTCCTTTTTCCTGTCTCTCTTTTTTACGGCTGCAGTGGGCATCGCCCTGCAGTCATTTTGCTATTACATGGAAAAGGGCAGCTCTTTTGATTCCTAATGGACTAGATAAAATTAGGGGTTTTGTGATGTTACTCCACTTTCATTCAGTGAAGCATTGTTTCAAAGCACTGTTTTGTGTTAAGCTTCAACCTTGTTAGAAAGGGAGATAAGCAGACAACCCTGGGACTATAGTGTCAAATGTCACAGAATGGAATGTTTATGTCATAAATTAAATGTCCCAACTCTCACTGAAGATAAGCTAGAGGACCTCTAAACACAGTTCAAGTTACAGTTTTTTTTTACAGTGGAGGTTTGAAATGGACTGTTCATATGCACTTTCTTTCATCTTAAAACTTACCATGCTGTTGAAAGTTTGTTGCTAAAGTGCTGACAAAGGAGTTTGCTTGTCTGCGCTAGTTATCTGCCTTCTTCCTAAAAACTTAGATCAGCTAAGCTAGCTGTTTTACAGGGAATGTGTGTTTTTACCTTTGGATTTCTGTAATCTTCACTGTGCCTGTGTGCTCACTATTCATCATGTTTGAGGTAGAGGAATATAAACATGGTACTTAAATTTTGATATTGGTATCCAACTTTACCAATTTGAGCCCACAGTATTCAGCATTATTCAATGTGAGGGGGCACAAGTTACATCTGATTCTGACATAGAGACTGACAGTTCTGATTCAGATGACATAAATCAGAGACTTACCTTGGATTGGTTAGTATTTTTAATTATAAATACCTAATCATTGCTTTATTTGTAATCTAGGGTTCATTGTCTGTTTTATTTAGCAACACAAAGGTATTTCAGTCCTTCAGATCATCTGTGATAGCCCCCATTATATTGTGTAGTAACTCACTGACCTATGCTGCATCACAAATGGAATATCTATATTTTTTAATATATCTTTGTACTTATCAGTTCTGAACTGTATCAAGTCATACTGATTATTGCATGTATGTGGGGAGGGGCTCTGCAGAGGTGCGCATGAGCACCCATTGTTATCATAATTTGATGGTGCTTCATATTAGTTTATTAGAGGCTGTATTTGGATATGGTTTCATCTTGTGTTACAGTACAAGTATGTTTGTGCATTTTTCTCTTTGTATATGTTACCTATTTTGATATGTGTGTGTATGTATGTGTGTGTTTGTACACTGTGAGGGTTGTTCTGATGGTCTGTTCCTGTACTGTCACCTGTGTGACTACATGACCACATGTGGATGTTCATGGACAGGAGTCAAAACTGCCATCGGCCCCACTAGCTAAATGCTGTTAGATATTGTTTTGGGATAGACAAAAATCTTTATAAGAATAATGAAGAGTATTGCAAGTCTTACTTTTACTATTTAGAAAAATAACACCAGGATCCTGAGCATGCACGTGATGTTGACATGGACGCGATACACATGCTCAGGATCATGGTCCTGTTTTTGTGTGGTAAATGTAAGACTTGCAATGCTCTTCATTATTCTTACAAAGGTCCCCATGCTCAGAAGAGCATATACTTTTAGCTTCAACTATCATTTACACTTGTTCAGGAAATTCACAGACACAGTTGAGAATCAGCCAAACAACAAGGTAATGAGCTTGGTCTGACCTAAAGTATATATTTTTTAAATTTAGGTACTGGATCTTACTGTTACTCACACTGGGGCACATGAAAAGTTTATTTTGCCATAGATGTAAATACAGGCACACTGGTCACACAAGTTCAGTATAGCTTCTGAAAGCTGACAGTGTCCCTTTAATGTGTGCGCTGCTCTTGCATTGCATTGATAAAAGTGTCCAGAAAGCACCAAAATACAGTAAGCTGAAACTGAATAGCAGCTAGAAGCAAACCATTAGGGATTTTTATTAATTCAGTGCAGACAGCAGTACACACACTAAGCAACTTACTAAAAATATGATAAACTAGTGAGTTGGGGACAGTTTAATGTGACATACTGTGTGTTATATGGAATATATATGCATATATGTGTATATGTATTAGTCAGTGTGTGTGTGTGTGTGTGTAACACAACAATTAGAAAGTGTAGTCAGGTGGCTCAGTGGTTAGTGCAAAAATTGCGAGTCTACATTCCCCCACTATCTAGATCAATTTCAGCCTTATGCATGTTATTGCTGATTTACATAAGGTGTCTAGTGGCAACATTCCCACCCTCTGATGTCCCTCAGAGCCTGGAAAGAAGAACATGGTCCTTCAATGCCTTTTTCTAATCTGTAAAAAAAGGTCTATTGCTGATGCAAACCTGCACCCCCAACCCGACCTGCCACTGAGTACCTGCCACCCCACACACCCCCAGATGCCCTCACAGACCCTCAGCACCTGAATAGATCCCAGTATGAAGATCTACTGTGCCATGGAAGACACATCTTGCTGCTGGAACCAACAACTGCTATATGAGAAATAAAATAAGTACAGCTGAAAACTCATTGAAATACATGGAACTACACTAGCCTTATTTCTCATATAGCAGTCCTCAGTTCTAGCAGCAAGACGTGTCTTTGATGGGAGAGTGTATCTTCACACTGGGACCTGTTCAGGTGAGTGAGGATGTGTGGTGGAGTCTGGGGGTGTGGGGTGGTGGGTGCTCAGTGGGAGGTCAGGCTGAGGGTGGGAGTCACATCACCACTCATTCTGCCCTATTAATCTTTATCTAATGTGAGGCCCCAAACTGAACTCTGGAGCCCCCCTTGCCTCCAGGATTCCCCTGTGTCTATCCCACTCTTTAAATTGTGTGGTCCCTACCACCCCCACTGGTAGGCTATTCCAGGCATCCACCACCCTCTCCATGGAAAAAATATTTTCTCACATTTCCCCTGAGCCTTCACCCCTCTAACTTCATTCTGTGCCCCCTTGACTAGGAGCATCTCTTAATTTGGAAGATGCTTCCCTCCTGTACTCTGTTTATACTGGTGATGCATTTGTATGTCTCAGTCATGCCCCCACCCTCCTTTACTTCCACGAATACATGTTTAACTTCTTTAGTCTTTACTCACTGGTCTAATCCCACAGGCGCTGCACCATTTTACTTGCCCTCCAATGCACTGCCTCCACCCTGTCTATGCTCTTTCTCAGATGAGGCCTCCAGAACTAGATGCAGTATTCGGGGTGTGGTCTCATGAGTGTCTTATACAGGGGCAGAAGATGATCTCCCTCTTTCTACTCATGATACCCCTCCCTATGCATCCAAGCATCTGGCTAACTTTTCCAGCTGCCTTATCACACTGCGTACTTTCTCTTAAGTCCTCTGAGATGATAACTTCCAGGTCACTTTCCTGCTTTGTGACTGTAAGTACCTCCCCACCTAGTTTGTACTTTGCCCCTGGGTTCTTGTGCCCAATGTGCATGATCCTGTACTTCTTTGCATTGAATCCCAGCTGCCATTCTTCAGACCATGAAAGTGCAGTTAGGTGGCTCAGTGTTTTTTTTTCTTAATAAAATATTATTAGAATTCATTAAAAACTTACAACATAAATATTCCGTGAATAGCTGAGATTAATATAACATTCATCATACATAAAACATAATACCTATTACATTTAAATAACCCTAGTAGGGCTTATCATATAAGAACAACATTTTAATTATTGCTTCTAAACATATTCGTCTACTAAGATTATGAAGAAGAAGAGAGATAAAAGGGGAGAGAAAAAAAGAGGACACAAAGTAACTCTTATTCTTAAAGTATACTATAGCATTTTCTTTGAAAATGTCACTTTTTTTGCATGTATTCTCTTATATTTCTAATTGATTGAACAACATTCCCCTGATATTTCTATGGATAGCAATAATTAATTCTATCTAGGAAAAGGAAGATGGAAAGAGAGAAAGGGAGAGGAAAAAAGAAGGGGAAAGAGCAGAGACATATAGAGGAGAGGAGAGAAGAGAAAAGAAAGTTTCATCATAATAAGCATAATAAAGGGTATTAGCTGTTACTGAGAGAAAATAAGAGTCAGGAGATAAAAATGCTGGTGACTTACAAATTTGCCTATGTTGGTTCATTAGCCATTGTGCAAAGATTCGTATGTTGTACCCCATTTAGATTCAAAAATATGTCCCTGATCTATCATCAAATGTGCTAACCTTTTTAGATGTAACATCTCTAAACAGGCATTTTTCCATTCTGTTACAGAAGGGGACTTATCTTCTGACCAGTTATGAAGTATGACATTCTTGACAGAGGTGGAGATGAGAAGGATAGTGGATCTTCGCAATTTTGACCAAATAAGTTGTTCATCAAAGTGGCATATAAGACAAGTTTCCATTGTAAACTTGTTTTTAAGCCAAGAGATATCTCTGAAAAGGTGCACAACATTTTCCCATAAATTTCATATATCTTTACATTGCCTGAACATGTGAGGAAGGTTTGCATTCCCTTCTCCACATTTATTGCAGGTAGATGTAGTACGAGTATTCATCTTAAATAAGTGTAAGGGTGTATAATATGGATTATGTAAGGATTTAAACTGGACAAGCTTCATGTTGACAATTTTAAATGTTTTCAAGGAGTCAGTCCAAATCTTGACCCAATCCCAGCTCCCTACATCTTTCCCCATAGTATGTGACCACCATCTGATGTTTTCACTATCTAGTCCCCTGACACATTCTCTTAATAAATTATAGTAACAAGAAATGGATGGATGTAATTTTGAGCAGGCTTGTGCTTCCATTAGTAGTAGTTTTATGTAGATCATAGTTGAGTATACTAGCAGATAAGGACTCAAACTTATCCATGTCCTGATATGATATGATATGGGTTTGGACCAGTTCAGGGAAGGATCTAAGGTGGTTGTTCATCATCATATGTTTAATATAACATATTCCTTTGGCATACCATTCTTGAAAATTGACTGGCTTATTGTTAGATAATATATTAGGATTCCCCCAAAGAGGTTGCATGAGTAAGTATTTTATATCCATATGTAAAAGTTTTTGCCGTAACTCTATCAATCTAATTCCATCTGTAATTATCTTATTTTGCATACTTTTAAGGGGCCTAGCAAAGAGCAGGACTGTTATATTTAAGCCTTGTGCCTCTGTTGTGTCTCTTTCTATACTTAGCCATTCAGGTATTTCTCTGCTGTTCTGGAATGAGGTAGACCATCTGATAGACTGGGACATTCTACATGACAGGTAGCACAGGTAATGGTCTGGGAATTTGAGACCACTATTACTTTTGAGCTTTGTTATCTTATTGTGAGCCATTGTCCTTTTTTAATAACTCCATAGGAATCTATTTACATTACTTTGCAATTCTGCAAACCATTTTTAGATATAGAAAGGGGAGCATCTGAAAGAAATATAGTATTTTTGGCAAGACGTTCATTTTAATTGTTTCCATCCTTCCCCAAAAACCTAATGGTAGACTGTTCCATTTAGCTAAAGAATTTGAAATGCTAGATTTAAGGTTTTTTTCAATTATTAGTAAGGATCTTTTCTGCAGTTTCAAATATTTTGATACCCAAACAGTCTGTTCCTTCTTTCTCCCATCTTATTCCCATATTTGTTATTTCTTCTTTATTACAATATCTATTAAGTGGAAGAAAAATAGTTTTTTCTTTGTTTAATTTATATCCAGATATCATCCCAAATTCATTCAGGGTTTCAAATATCTTAGGAATAGAGTCTTTAGGATTTTGTAGTGAAATAAGGACATCATCCCTGTATAAGGAAATTAAGTATCTTTTGATATGTATGGGGATACCCTTGATACTGTTATCATGCACAGATACCAACGGGTCCAGTGTAAGATTGAAAAGTAATGGCAACAACAGGCAACCTTGTCTGGTTCCCCTTAGGAGAGGAACATTTGAAGAGACTCACCTGTCTGTAATGATGGAAGCTGAAAGATTCTAGTATAATATTCTTACCCATCTTGTATATTCTTCTGGAAAACCATGTAAGTTTATACCTCCATTGGTAGTTTGTTCACTAAGCGAGATGTCCGGTATGCTATGCTGAATATATATATATATATGCATATATGTGTATATGTATTTGTCAGTGTGTGTGTGTGTGTATCTCAATAATTAGAAAGTGCAGTTAGGAGGCTCAGTGGTTAGTGCAAAAATTGCTAGTCTACATTCCCTCACTACTGTATCTAGATCAGTTTCAGCCTTATGCATGTCATTGCTGATTTAAATGAGATGTCTAGTGGTAAACTCTCACCCTCTAATGTCCTTCGGAGCCTGAAAAGAAGAAAACGGTTCCTCAATGTCCATTTTTAAACTGTAAAAATGTGTGTAGACAGTCCACTGCTATGTTATACTGGAATATATATGTATGTATATGCATATGTATATATATTTGTCAGTGTGTGTATATCACAACAATTAGAAAGTGCAGTTAGGTGACTCAGTGGTTAGTGTAAAAAATGCTAGTCTACATTCCCCCACTATCTAGATCAGTTTCAGACTTATGCATGTCATTGCTAATTTAAATGAGTTGTTTAGTGGCAATCCCCACCCTCCGATGTCCCTCGGAGCCTGAAAAGAAGAAAACAGTCCCTGGATGAATTTTTTTTTAAATATGTAAAAACGTGTGTAGACAGTGCACTGCTATATTACACTGGCATATATATGCATATATGTGCATATATATTAGTGTTTGTGTATATCACAACAAGTAGAAAGTGCAATTAGGTGGCTCAGTGGTAAGTGCAAAAATTGTTGGTTTACACATTTCTCACTGCCCACAATACCATTATTTTGCAGCTGTATTAGCTCTTGCTACAGTTTATTTCTTTTGCAGTATGCAGTGATTCCCCCACCCCAGAATTTGAAACTCATCACCATACATTGGTCCCCAAGTAACCTATCTTAATCCAGGTGCTGGAAAAAAGATTACAAGAAAAAACAGCCGCCCCCAAACCATCTTGTGAAAAGATAGTCAAATGGTACAAATTACCTAAACTGGTGTGCATTAGTGGAAAAAAGGTTCCAGACAATAACCCTCTAGCCCAAGTACCAAATGGACTTTGTCTCTCTCCCCTTAAGAAAGGAGAAATAAAAGAAAGAGCACAGATCAAGGAAGTGAATGTGAATAAGAAAAGAAAAAAGAAAGAAAAATGACCAGTGTAGGGGAGGAGAAGGGATGGGAGGAAAGAAACTCAAGGAGAGCATTTTTAAGAGATGCTTGGGATTCAGCTCTTGCATTGCTGTTCACAGCCTATAAATGGCATGTACCATACTGATGGCGAGTACAGGTAATCAGGTGCTAGTCAAAAAAATCTCCAGTATCATCTTGCTGAGCCAAACTTATTGTTGCATGTGTTTTAACATCAGGTACCAAAGTCAGGGTAGCAATTTCAGAAGTCAAGATTACATGACAGAGTTCAAGACTTTCTGTGGAGACATGCTGGCTGACGTCATCTGAGTATGTAATAATCGTTAAGAGAAGCAATACAGATATGTGCAGGTAGCAGAGTTTACTGTTTACAGAGGTCACATAAATACTAACTGGTGCAGAAGTTGTAGGAATACCATCTATGGGAGCATTCTGTGTTCCTTCAAGAAAAATACCTAAAATAACATGTTCAGCTTCCTGAGGTGAGGTAAATACTATTATTCAGCTGTACCCTTAGCTTTGTGGGCATACACAAAGAAAACATTGGGTCTGACTCACAAAACAGATTTTCCCATTCTGTGCCTATGGCAAAAAAGTTTTGTGGAATGGGCTCTAATAGTTCTAGAACGCTGTTTCCCAAATGAAGCCACTGTGACCACAGGTGGCCACTAGTACAGTGTTGTGTTGCCAAAGGGCTCTACAAAGGTAATGGGATAGACAACTTCTCATCTGAAGAAAAACATGGGAGCTCCATTGTAAGTAAAAATACATCAGGGACTTGATTTATTGTATACTGTGTGGAAAGAGATTTGTTATAATTGGGATTTGGGAAAAGAAAATAAGCAGAGAAGACACCAGTAGGTTTTGGGGCTTGAGAAACACTGTTCTATAATGTGCATCTCCAACTGAGGAGTCCTGGGACAAACTAGATGGTCTCTTTAGGTATTTTTCTGTTTGTCATGTTCCAGTGTTTTTATAAAGAATGAAGCAACTCCTTAGCTGCTGTGAAAGTTTTCCTCTTATTGAGGGCATATGGAGGGAAATTTAAAAAGAACTGGATGTTTAGGCCATGGAGGTGTATGCCTTCCTCCAGCAGGTCTTTTCCTAGCAAAGACTTCCTGTTCTGTTAGTGGTAGAGTGTACTGTAAATAAAATGTGTCTGTTTTGTCAAGTAGTTGAAGTTTGTGGCTCCATAGTATGCCAGATCCAGTTCAACTTTCTGCTCAGGGAACTTATATCCAAGAGCCTTGGTTAGTAGCTCTTCAAAGTAACAAATCACTTTAGGGCCTTTAGTTCCTTCAGGAATACCATCCAGCTTCATATCATCACATCACAAATGAGTCTCTATTTCCTCCACTATCAGTTTCAGTGCAGCAAGATTACATGCCTGACTTTCTACTATTGTATCACAATCAGCAGATTCAAGGTATCTTCAGTTTTGTGGATGTGTTTCTCTGATTCTACTATCAGGAGTGTTAGTTAATCTAATTTGTTTGCTTATCCTCAGTTTGGGTCCAGTGACAATATCTCTGAGTTGCCCAAGTTCACTTTATATCCTGATAGTAAAGTGAATTTTGAGACTAGGTCAAGTAAAGGTGAAAGGGATTGGTCTTTCATACAACAGGAGGCATACAGGATACAGGAGGCAGTATAGCACAGTGGTTTAAGGCTCTGAGCTGCAAATCTGGAGACCTGGGTTTGAATCCCATAGTCCCTGCTTGCATACTGTGTGACCCTGAGCAAGCCACTTAACTTTCTTGTGCTCCCAGGTCGCACCTGTAAACAAGCTCTGAGCTTAGTGTGTCTCTCCTGGTTAAAAAACAAAATTAAGACATCATCCCCATATAGTAAGATAACAGAGGAACATAGACAGTGATGGCAGAAAAAGACCAAAGGTCCATCTAATCTGCCTGGAGTTCCCTATCTGCCCTGGGACCTTAAATTCATATAAAGTGTTATCCTTTCCAGTCCACCCCACTGCTCTCCTTCTCACTGCAACTGACCTGCACCACCACCCTTTCTGTAAAATAATTTCCTCACATTCCTCTTAAGCCTTCCCCCCTCCAGTTTCCACTCATGACCTTGGGTTCTTGAGTCTGTACTCATACAAACTAGTTCCTTGCAGTTCACCTTGTTTATTCCCCTCAGGAACTTGAAGGTCTATACCACATCCCCCTCTTTCTTGACTGGGTTCCAGTGAGTACATGTTCAGTGCCTTCAGATCTTCATAACATCTGCCCTGTTGGTCCTGAATCATCTTGGTCATTCTGCTTTGCACCATCTCCAGCCTGTTTCTGTCCTCCTTAGATGAGGACTCCAGAACCAAACACAGTATTTCAGATGCAGCTTCACCAGTGACCTACACAGTGGTAGTAATACCTCTTTTTCCTGCTGTCAATATCCCTTCCGATACACCCCACATCCTATTAGCTTTAATATAGGCCTTGTTACACTGGCTTGATTGTTTGCCCAAAAATGGGTAAGATTGTCTTAAGGATAATCAGGTGGCCAACCATGGAGAGTGGAAGGCAAGAGTTGTTCCACGTGAAGAAGCTGAGCTTAGGAAGTGACTTTTTATGGATGATGTCAATGTGGGAGGAGAAATTCAGGCTTTGATCTAATCACACACCTAGGTACTTGTAACAGGGATTACTTCAAAGGGGTCAATCAAGAGTCATAAAAAAACACATAAAGTCATAAAAACATGCTTCGCTCCCTTGATTTAAATGTCTTCTGTGTCATCCGCTGATCAGACAACCTGAGCCAAAGGTTTCATGAATGGTATCCAGTGACGATAGCGACTGAATATGAGAGACTGTTAAAATGGCAACTCATAATCAGCACTATCCTCATGGGCTACCCTGCAAGGATAGCGATCCTATGCAAAGGCGATCATAGGGGAGAGCGACCGGAAGGAGAATATAATGAGGGAAAGGGATAGGGAAGAGGATTTTTGAGGGGTAGTGTACCTGTTGCAGCTGAGCTTGACATGTGGTGTGGTGGTGAGGGTGGCTAGCTGTGGCACAGCATGTACTGGGTTCGGAGGAAACATTTTGCCACTGGCCGCCACTGTTTTTTTTTGTAGGAATCTGGAGTGTCACCTCCTTCCCAACATGCACCCCCTGGAGTTGATAATCCATAAGCAGGGGGTGCAGGGTCCAAAACTCCCCATGAGGTGGTCATGGGGGTGCAGTCCCCCCGCATTAACACTTGGATTCCTTGCTGGATGTCTGTTTGCCGGCATGTATATATCGCCAACTTGATTTTCAGCAATATACACTCACCATAATAGTGATTGCTCTTTTGTGATCACTATTATGACTGGTGAAGAGCAGGAAAGATAGTGGACAGCCCTGTTTGGTACCTCTTAAGAAGCAGATAGCTGCAGAAGAGAGAAATGTTGTCATAATTTGAGCAGTTGAAGAAGTATATATTAGTCTGGCCCAATTAAGAAACTGGTTGCCGTTAACTATTTTGGACAGGACCAGACATACAAAATCTCAGCCAAACCTATGAAAGGCCTTCTTGGTTTCTAACACAATTAGAGCATATTGGCATGAGGATTATTGTTGAATTATGTTTAAAGTGTGTTTATTATTATGGGCTAACCTTGATCCCATTTTGATCTGGATGTATAACTTTTATACCCCCAGATCAACAGTATACTGTAGTTTGTTTTATTTATTATATTTTGATGCTGTTAATTGCTTATTTATTAATTATTGTACATTGGTATATTGATTCCATTCCTCAGTATGGCACCCTTAGCCTACTGGGAAATGCACCTTAGAAATACACATTGCCTTGCCCTTTCTATTACTCTGTCTAGTCCACAAATCTGTTCATTAAATTTATGGAGATTACCTGCTTTGTTTTAAGGAAAGGAAGGTAACCAGACCTGAACCCTCATTTTAACCAGTTTCATACCCATGGTCTCTCCATGGGCATTAACTAATGCACAGTCTTCTATTGATTTCGACTTGCCAAAGATTGGCACTGGAATTGATAATTATCCGTATTGGGATAGCATAAATTTGGATGTAATTCAATGCATTTTGCAAATTTCTTTTATTGTATGGGCCTGAGATAAATAGAATACTTCGTAAAAGTGTTCCATATCATAGTAATTAGTGAGTAAATGTTGGAACCTAATAACTTAGACACTACCAAGAGGTCTGAAAGCTTTTGAGTAACGTGAGCAATTTTTCTGCATTCACTTGTAAAGAATTGGAAAATTTGCTCTTATATACACATTGTATAATGGAAATGAAGTCTTACCTAATTTTTAAAATTGATTTTACACTATTAATATCTGTGTAATAATAATAATAATAATAAACATACTTTTTAAAGCCCTTTTCATGAACCAAGGCGCTGTACAATAACAAATATATAAAAAAACAATAAAAAACACAGCAGTGTGACCAGATAATAAAATAAATGAATGTCTAAAATAGCTAAAATAATCAGTCTGCATAGGCACTAAGCCACAAATTTGTCTTCAAGGCCTTCTTAAAGCTGTTCAAAGTCATGCACTCATGTATCTGATGGGGTAGAGAATTCCACAGTGTTGGGGCCACATACATGCATGGGCCCCTGATGTCTTAAGACGTACCCTGAGAATCTCTAGCAACCCCTCGTCAGCTGAGCGGAGTGGTTGCCCTGGGCAGTAGGGGCACAGGAGCTCTTGCAGATAGTCCAGGCCCAGTCTGTGCAGGGCCTTATAGGTCAGAAGCTCAACCTTGAAGGTGATCCACCACTGAACAGGCAGCCAGTGCAGTTCGCGCAGCACCAGCGTGATGTGACTTGAATGGGGAGTCCCCATCAACAACCATGCCACAGCGTTCTGCACTAGCTGCAAGCAGTGGATATCAACCCCTGGAAGCCCCAGGTACAGGAACTTGCAGTAGTCTAGGTGTGAGGTCACAAAGGCTGGATCAACATTGGAAGGTCGTCGGATGGAACAAGGTGCTTAACCCTGGCATTGTTCCTCAGATGGTAGAAAGAGGACTTGATGACTGCTGACACCTGCGAATGCAGTGTCAGCCCATCATCAAGAATTACCCCCAGGTCTCACACCTGTTCAGAAGAAGGAAGCTGAATGCCCCCAAGACAAAGTCCAATGAGTTGGCCAGCCCCCAACCCCTCAGTCTGGTGACCCGGATCCACTACCATCACCTCAGTCTTTCCAGAGTTCAACTTCAACCAGCTGGAGCTCATCCAGTCCTGGATTTCAGTGAGGCAGTTGTTAAATACTAAGCACGCACTATCCTGGTCAGGTGCAAAAGGCAGGTAGAGCTGGGTACCATCAGCATAGCAGTGAAACCTCAGCCCATACCATCTTACAATGTCTCTGAGGGGCAGCATGTACACCATGAACAACGTGGGGGACAACACCGAGCACTGAGGGACCCCACATGGCAGAGAGAATGAGTCAAAGGAAAAAATTCCCGACACCAGCCTCTGAGTTCTGCCAGTGAGGAAGGACTTAAACCATTTGAGAACTGTACCAGACAGGCCACAGATGAACCTCAGGTGCTCGAGAAGCACCCCATGGTCCATGGTGTCAAAAGCTGAAAAGAGATCAAGAAATACCAAGCTAGAATGGCACTTCTGATCTCTTGCCATCAGGAGATAATTGAGCACCCAAACCAGAGTGGTTTCAGTACTATGCCTCTTATGAAAA
Organism: Neoceratodus forsteri; assembly: GCA_016271365.2. NCBI lineage: Eukaryota > Metazoa > Chordata > Ceratodontiformes > Ceratodontidae > Neoceratodus > Neoceratodus forsteri. Next base: position 632,063,907 of record CM057450.1, on the reverse strand, counting down.
TCAGAATGGAGAGGTTCATAGATGTCATGGATGGTCAGGTGGTTCTCCAGTTGTAGTGCCACAACTTTCTCAATTACCTTCCCAACAAAGGGGAGGTTTGAGATCGGCCTGTAGTTTACAAAGCAGCTTAGGTCCAGAGCAACTTTCTTCAGGAGAGGTGTCACCACCGCCTCCTTCAAGAAACTAGGAAACTCAACAGACTCTAAGGAGAACCAAACTATCCTTGCTAGGAAGGGGCCTACAATGTCACAAGAACCCATTATCAGGGAAGTTGGACCCGGGTCCAAACTACAGCACATTGGGTGCATACCCTGGACAATCTGCACAACATCCACTATTTCCAGCTGGTCAATGGAACTCCAGGTAAACTGAGGAGAGGTGACCATGCACTGACCACTATCAGCTCCCATAGAGTAAACTGGATGGATTTCTGCCCTGATGCTGGCCACCTTTTCCACAAAGAAGTGAGCGAGCTCATCACACTCAGTCTGTGAAAAGGCTCTTCAAACCTGTCCACAGTTCAAAAGAGCTGAGCTGGTCGATTCTGGGCAGCAGCAATCTCCCCAGACAGGAACTTTGCCTTCTTACGGGTGATTGCTAATTGATAGACTTGATAATGTTCCATCAATCTAAGGTGGTCAGCTGCCAGGGCAGATTTCCACCAGTGATGTTCTAACCTTCATCCAACTCACTGCAACTCCCTCAAGGTCCCTTCAAACCATGGGGACCGAGGATGAAGGGAGAGAGGACGGACATGGACAGGAGTGATAGAGTCCAGGGCCATAGTAACAGCCTTATTATAGGCCTGAACCAGGCTTTCTGGACTCCTGCTTGCCACTGGAATCACCGATAGGTCTAACACTGCCAGTAGACCATCAGGGCTCACATCCCGCAAAGGTTGGTATCTGACCATCTCCATGGGGAAGAAATATAAGGGGGGGCATAGAAACTGAAACCCACAGTGTGATGCTCCAACCATCCAACTGGTTCCACCACCAAGTCAAAGGTTTCAATCCCCAGGAGGAAAACCAGGTCGAGAGAGTGACCGAACTTATGGATAGCAGAGGCAACAACCTATGTAAAGCCCAGTGATGTCATCAACTGGAGGAAGTCCTGCCCAAATTGTGAGAGTTCATCATCTACCCAGGCATTAAAGTCACCCAGGACCATCAACCTGGATGACTCAAATACCATGTCGACCATGAAGTCTGCTACTTCCTTCAGGAACCACTTCTCACCCCCCGGTGGATGGTAGATGAGAACGATCATACAGCCTACATCTGCAACCATAGTACACGCGAATGAGCTGGCCTCCACAACTGGCACAATTGTAAGGTCCAGTTCCATCTTAAAACAGATAGCTACCCCCCCGCCCCTGCGGTCTGATCTCGAGTGGTGTATCACTGAGTACCCGGCCGGAACAGCAGCCTCCAATATGGGGCCTACATTATTGTCCAGCCAGGTCTTGGTGATGCAAACCAGATCTGCTCTCCCAACAAGATCTGTAATTATTGCAGTCTTGTTCTTAATAGATCTGGCACTGCATAACACCGCTCGAGTCGGATGGGATTCTGGGGCAGCTTGAGCTATTGGCCCACCAGTAGTGGAGCCCTTGGGTATGGAAGCCAGGCATGGCAGACCATGTTCCAGAATTCATTTCACCCCAGAGCATCTCCTGGGCCTCCCTACCCCAATATAAGCACCTTGCTCACTCACCCTCTGATGTTCGGAACCTCCAGCCCAGCTCCGCACCCCATGAGCAATTCTCAATGCTCTACATTGTCGGTATACCATAAACTGTAAAGGGGGCATAAAATAGATGGAGATCCTGAAGTTCAGAGGATGAGTAGCACATGACTGGGAGAGCAGTCCACCAATACATCTAGGCACCAAAATATCACGTCATGCACCCGAAAACCCAGAACACTCAAACTTATGAATGATGCAGCAAATAACAGTAAGGTAACTCAAATTCTCCAAACCAAAAAAATTTAATCCTCCACTCTCTCTCTCACATGTAATTTGCAATGTAATTGTTTCATGTTTTTGTTAATTATTATCATAAAAGCTTTACTGCTGAATAATTAATAAAGAACCCAAACTTAAACATAAACTACTCTGTCTAGTTTTTTGGCCAGGATTTTTGACAAAAATCATTCAGTCAGTATTTAAGAGAAATATTGGCAAGGATTCAGTTAACTTCATTTTTAGATCACTCTATCCTGCATTGATATGCTGTGAGTGAGTCCCTGAATGAAAGAGCAACGTTTTATGCTGCAGTTTTATCCTGCGTTTGTGCTGTGGGTCCTGTCAGTATTTTGAGATTATAGCGGAGTGCAAGGTTTTCTGCTAATTGACTTAAAAAAAAAAACACTTGGAACTGGTCTGCTAGTGAAAGAGGCGGCAAAAGAGTGCTCACATCACCAGAACAGGAGGGGCAGTAGTCTTACAAAAAGGCTCGCACAGGTACTTTTCAATTGATCACTGTATCCTGCACTGATATTCTGTGAACGAGTCCCTGAATGAAAGAGCAACGTTTTATGCTACAGTTTTATCCTGCATTTGTGCCGTGGCTCCTGTCAGTATTTTGAGATTATAGTGGAGTGCAAGGTTTTCTGTTAATTGACTTAAAAAAAAGCACCTCAAACTGGTCTGCCAGTGAAAGAGGTGGTGAAAGAGTATGCATGTCACCAGAACAGGAGGAGCAGTAAATTTGGTGCTTCTAACATGCAAGCATGTTAGCACGTGAGTGATGCATGTAGCAAATTCACTCGTCCAGAAAAATTAAAAATAAAGCTGGAGCCTATGCTGTAATGAGGTTTGTGAAGATTTCAAAGCTCTTGAGCTCCTAGAAACTCTTGAAACATTTGAACATAAAGAAATTGGCAATCTTGACTTCGGCCAAGTTGATTATAGGGCTTCTCTCTGGCAACAAGATCGTTATAGAGCTATATTGAGTGGGTTTGCCACGTAACCTGGCAGCCGTCAGGACTACATTAGACTGTGTTGTTTCTTTGAATGACTCTTATAAGGAATGGTTAAATGATGCAACACATCTGACAATGGTATTTGCTGAGTTTGTGGTCCTGACTTGTAGGCATGAACGAACGAAACTACAGCAATGCACTACAGTACCCCCCAGTACCTTTTGTGTGACTTTTTATTTTTGTTTTAAGGGTGTTCAGAAAAATTTAATATTATCCCAAGTTATTATTTACTATAAGTAACTTGCAAAATCAGAGTGCTACCCTGGTTTTTTTCTAAAATTTCTACTAGTGTGTGTTAATACTTGAAATTTTATGCTATTTCTGTTATTCCTAGTGTTAAGTAACATTTAATTTAAAGGAGCATTTTCTCTATTTTAAGATGGTCAACACTAGAAGTAAAACCTTGGCTGATATAAACCTGGAAAGCTGTCTGCAGGTAAACTTGGTAACCAAGGAAACACAGGAAAAAAAAAGTGACTAGCTAGGACAAAGGAAAGAGGGAAACCTAAATCTAAACAAAAAAACAGTTGGTTAAGAAACCTGCTCGAGAAACTGCTCGAGAAATTAGAACACAAACTGGCCTTAAACAACCAACAATTAATGATCACTTTATAAAAGTTAATGATCTAAAAGAGAATAACTTAATAAGTAATAATGCTCATTTGTCTAGATCTAAGGGCCTAAGTAGCCAGAACGGTCCTATTTCTTTATTAACACAGGTTCCCTTGGAAATTGATTTAGAGTATCTGGATCAGGATGAAAGAACCATGTCAGTCAATGGTGTACCTGAATCTTGGCATGATTATTCCAGATTATCATCTACTCCTAAAATCTTTCTGTAAAGTCCCCCCGCAAAGTTTTTGGAAGCTAACACTCCTGATAATGAAAATGACATCCTAAATCTTACATCTTGTTCTGAAGGTTCTCCAGATACGGTTAAAAACGTAGGAACTAACAAAGCTAGGGGTTGTAATAGCGGAAGAAACAGAAAAAAAAATCAACTTATTTGAATAACCAGCTTAACAATCAGCATACTGATTTAGGAGGTGAAGCCAGCATGGAACTATTTTTTGAGACATCTGTGGATAGTTTGGAGTTTTCCCCTGACCCAAAAGATACTAATTTGGTGCAAGAGCTGAAGTCTATTACCATGAGTCTTCAGGACACCTGGTCCAATGTTAGAGAAGGTGCCCCTTGGAGTGAAATTGGAAAAATTAAGGACCCAGTCTCTGTATATTCCCTTGGATTGGATGGTGGTCTGAAAAATTTTATGAAAGACCCTTATGCAGCCCACTTAGTACTAATGGACCAATTAGTTGCAGCCCATGGAGAAATTTAAATTTTAGAAGGGATGGTAGCTTCAAATGGGGTCTGTCTTGATAATATTTTGGTTAGACTGACAAAATTATTACCTGATGTTAACTCACCTTCATTAATAATGGATGAAATTCCCCCAAGAAATGATTGCTCCTATTAAAAGACCTGATTTCTCTTCAGTCTTTATTCCTGAGGATAACTATAGTATTTCTCAAAGGAAAAAAATGAAGGAATAACAATAGAAATAAAAAAAATAGTAAAACTAGGAAAAGTGAAGGGAAAAAGCTGGCAGACACAAAGAAGTCTGGAATGTCTGTGGCGTCAAGTATAATTAGCCCTAATTTAGAAGTCTTATCTTCCAATCTTGTTAATGTTCCAAGTGAAATATTGAATAAGGAGAAAGTCTCTCTGAATGGTGAACAGATCAAATGCATTGAACTGAACAAAGGGAGTAACTCAAGTAGTATGCCTTGTATGTAGTTGATCACCTCTCAACTGGCTGACTTTAAGCTAGCATTGGGTAATTTTAAAAATGATTGCCAAAATTGGCCTAAGAATTATAATGATGTTACTTCTAAAAAAGAGAAGGGCGGCAAGATTGTTTTGGAAGAGTTGCAACTCCAGGATATTGAATCCTTGGGAAAGTCATACTATGATATCTGTGAATGTGCAATATTGGCTTTCTATGGACTTGAGGGGATTAACCAAGATTTAATTGGTCGTAATTTTGACAAACTGGTATATTTCTTAAGGGAATCTACAGGTGCTGACTTATTGAAATCTGACATCATAAATTTATGGAAGGACAAAGATGAAAATAGGCAGAATTGCACCTATCTCTTCCTTTCTGCTATTAGGGTTGCACTTCAAATTTGGTTGAACAACAGATCCCTAAAATCAAGAGGGTGTTCAGTAGTCTATGTGAATAGGAAACAAGTGAATTTAAGTACAAATGATTGCCAAAGATGTTTAAGCATATTTGGTATGAGTAGAATTCTAATGAAAATAACTGGAAACTCCATAATGCATTTCTGAATCTTAGCACATATATTTTAAAAATTTCAGCAGAAAAAGTAAATATAAAAAATATCTTTAGACATAAATATCCATCAGATTTTGCACATGTGGATATTATTATTGAAGGGACTAATATTATAGACGAGATCTTGAAAAAGGCCCCTTTATTAGATCAGGTTGGTGTCTATCTAATTGCCAATGACATACTTGCTCATCCTTTGAAAAATACCTCTGAGGAAAAGTTAATGGTTGATCTTCTGGAAAATGCCAAAATGTTATACTTGTTTGAATTAAATAGATCTAGGTATGAAAACTCAAAATGGCTCAAATGGACTGTTCTTAACCTGGTTGAACAATGTCTACGTATTTATGTGAATGTAGCAGATGCCATTAAGGTTTCCAGGTTTGGTAACGTTCCTGACTGTGATCAAATAGAATTGAAAATAAAGTATAGTAGTATCTATGATAAATTAATAGAGAACGAACATATTTTAGATTCAGTGGGCCTGCATATTGTAGAAGAGGATCCTAATAATGGGATGGAAGATATTGGCAGTGACCACAATAGGCCTTATGTGCATGCTGCTAATTTCTCTAATACCACCCTCCAGAACAATTATAATATGACAGTTGCAAATAAATTTGATGCTTGACTATTCTCAGTGACTGACTAGAACACTCAGTAGTAGATAATACAACTAAATCTCCTTTGGACACCATAAATTTAGAGTTATGCACTAATTTCATTTCTTGGAATATTGCAGGTCTTTTTTCTAAACTTGGGGACTCTGATTGGGTAGATTATATAAATAGAAAGGGTATAATATTCCTTCAGGAAACTTGGTCATGTGTAGAGTTAAATTTAAATGGTTATTACCTTTCACACTCTCCTGCTAGTAAAAATATGAAACATGGTAGACCAAGAGGTGGATTGGCAATGTATATTAAAATAAAGAAGTAAATTATTATTTTAGATATTTTAAAAATTGATCAGCATTTTATTGCTCAAAACATTGTATGGTACAATACCCCCATTACCCTAATTAATGTTTATATCCCTCCTAGAACAGGTAGAAATAATAATATACATTTGTGGGAAGAATTACGGATACTGCTGGAGGAGATTTATGTAAGAAATCCATTAAATCACCTATTGATTGCAGGAGACTTTAATGCTAGGATTGCACAATGCAAATATAAAAACTTTATACCTGATAGAACATCATCTGAAGTAAAAATTATTAGAAAAAGTCAAGATACAAGAAGTAACATCCAGGGTAATGATCTCATTGAATTTGTTGAAGAAAATGAGCTTTTAATATTAAATGGTAGAATTCAAGGAGATCTTGAAGGAAATAATACTTATTTTTGTTCCTGTGGCCATAGCATATTTGATTATGTTTTGTGTGATCCAGATTTGATAAAATCAGTTGTTCATATGAATATTGAGATGAGGACAGAGAGTGATCATGCTCCTATCTGTCTGACAATCTGTTTAAGTAAGGAACATGTAGAAAAATCTAATCATTTTGAAGAGCTTTGTCAAGTTGGAAAAAAATTCTTAAGAAGGGGCAAAATAACCAATAATCAATTAGATGTTATCCAAAAGGCTGTCTCCAAATTGGAATTATTTTGCAGGGACTTTGAAACACCTGATAAAATTTACAAACTATTGGACCAGTTGAATTACAATATTAGATCAATTATTTATAATGAGGCAGTAGGTGATAATCAGTCAACCCAAAACTGGTTTGATGATGATTGTATGAAAGCCAAATCTAATATTAATAAACTTATTAGATGGACTAAATTAAGACCATCAAAAAAATGTTTCAATATTTAAATAAAATCAGAAAACAATATAATAAATGGTTACAGGAAACAAAACTGGTGTTCAAACAAAAATTATGGACTGAAATGTATGATGATGTTATAGAAAATAATGATATGAACTCATTCTGGAAATTAGTGGCCAAGGGTGTTAAGGAATATAAGCCAACTCTTCTAACACATATTCCAAAGAATGTTTGACTTGCATATTTCAAGCAGATTTTTTCTGGTTTAGAAGATATCAGTTGGCAGCCTTTTAAGGAGATATGTTCATCTAATTGTGACCCTATTATTTTCTTTGAAGACATTGAGGTTGAACAAGCTATTTCTAAACTGAAAAACAATAAAGCCTCAGGGGAGGACGGTATTCCAGCAGAAGTTTTTAAGGAATATTAAAATGTTTTGGATACCCCTATTGACTTATTATTTTAATTTATGTTTAAAATAGAAATATATTCCCAATTCATGAGTTAGGTCTATTATTGTACCCTTACATAAAAAGGGTCCTGTAAATGATCCTTCTAACTATCGGCCTATACGCCTGCTTAAAATCATTTCTAAAATATTTTCCAGGTTATTACTAGACAGATTGATTAGGTGGGCAGAGATCAATTACATCATTTCACCATCTCAGGCAGGTTTTCATAAGGGTTTTTCTACAATAGACAATTTATTTGTTTTTTCACATTTAATTGAAAAATATGTATGATGGAGAAAAATGAAAATTTACGTTGCATTTATTGATTTCACCTCTGCTTTTGCTTCTCTTAATAGATGTAAATTGTGGTCAATTTTATATTCCTTAAAATTGGATAAAACACTCCTTATAATGATTTATTTACTGCATAAGGGGACTGTTTCTTCAATTAGATATGATAACAAAGGTAATCTTACAGATTATTTTTTAATTAAAAGGGGGGTAAACAAGGATGCCTATTAGCCCCATTTCTTTTTAATATTTATGTCATTGAGTTACTTACTTTTAAAGATATAAATACCTTGGATTCTCCTACAATTAATGATTCTGCATTGCATGCTCTTGCTTATGCAGACAATATGGTATTATTTGCCCTATCAGTAAAGGGACTTCAAAAAAAATATACATTTTTTATCATAAATGTTTGAAGTTGGAATTATCCATAAATTTGAAGAAATCAAATGTAATAATTTTTGACCAATTTGGGAGGAAACATATTAAGTTTAAATTTTTCATTAGTAGAGATAAAATTGAAATCGTAGATAATTATCAGTACCTAGGTGTTAATTTCATAAACACATGTAACTGGTCAGTACATCAAAAAGAACAGTATCAAAGCTGGCCCAGTGGCACTGAGGGTTGAGGCACTGGATGCCACACCTCACTCCACGCTGGTGACCTGGGTTCAGGAACTGACTCGGGTCACTGGTGGGTTGGCCAGGGGAAAGATAGGCTTGAGCGTCCAATGACAGCTTGCCTTCTCCAGGGAGGGGTGCAGCCATAACTGCGTACTTGTCTGACTCTGAGTGGAGGCTCACAGTACTGCAAGCCCCAATTGCAGGGGAATGGGCGACTGCCTCACAGTGTGGATGTCGGTGCGTAAGTGCCATGATGTTAAGGGTTACACACTGAAGGGGAGGGATGAAAATGGAAAAACACCTGCTGGCTCTGGGAAGACGGGTTTCCAGGAGTGTGCCTCCAATGTGCCCCGCTCACCAGGACCACCACCTCGACCTGACGAGATGAAGGATTATGGGGTGAAAGTCCCATGCCTCATCCCCGCTTTGGGGGAAAACTGATGTTCCATGGAGGAACGAGGGGTGAGTCCTGGTGAGTGCGTGGTAGGAGAATGATTCCTTGGATGCCCCGAAGTGTCAGGGCCAGCAGGCAGTAGGGAGGGGATAAACAGAAGTAGAAAAAAAGAACAGTAACTAAAAGCTAAAGCTATTGCTAAAGGTCTTCTAAAATTTAATTTAACTTATGGTGGTAATACTGTCCTTTCTGCCCTTATAGCAGCCGATGCAAAAATCAACTCAGTTATAACTTATGGCGCTGAAGTTTGGGGTACGAATATTACTAACGACATTGATAAAGCTTCCTCATATTATTATAAAGTTCTCTGGGGTTACTTTATGCTACCTCCAATGTGTTAGTAAGGCCAAAATTAGGGAAAATTCCATTTAGCACTATAGCTACCCTAAAACTATTGATTTACTGGCTGAGAGTAATCAACAACAAACATAAAACACTTCCATATGAATGTTTGAGAGAAAAGATGAATTGGTTAAGGGTTGGTTATACTTCATGCTGGATTAAAACTTTAGAGAAGAATTTGGCACAACTGAATTTGACACATCTCTTTAATGATTACAAGAAAAAATATAAATATTGCCATGTCTTACAAAAAATTGATAAAAAGTAAACTGTTCGATTATACAAAACAGCAAGCAATGATGAAAATAAGAGGGCTTATGCTTAATGTATGGTTTAGCGATAATAAAATTGATTATTCCTTAGAAGATTATTCAATTCTTCCGATATCATTTTCAGATAGAGAATTAATTACCTGGGCTCGATTTGGCTTAGTCAGTTTTATATATGCATTTTTTAACAAGGGTCTCCCTATCATGAGGGGATCTATAAATACAATTAATTTATATAGATGTATTTTAAATCAGAACAAAACATTAGAACATATAACTAGATTCTGTCCTTTGTATTCTGGACCTAGAAATAATCTGCTTGGAAATTTCCTGAGATGTTATGATAAAAACAATTCTGATCCAGTATTTATACTCCGGCACCATAGAAATGTTCCTGACGAATTAATGATATCAACATTTGTTGCATCAGTAATCAGGATAAAAAAAAATATGTTAGAGCTAAGGCAGTTAAAAAAATATGTTAGAGCTAAGGCAGTTTAAATTATTACCTACTTTAACCTGGAAATGTGGTTGATGTTTTGATGAGACTCATATTTCCTGTATTTGTAAATGTGTAAAAGTGATTATGTTGAAGTCAGCTGCTTTTAAAATTTAAATTTATGTCTTGAACTAGGAATAATGCACTTTATGGATATTATATTTCTTGTCTAGGCTTATTATTTTTTAAACATAATTGAAATTAATTGCTTCTTTTTAAAGTGTAATCTGTTTTACAGTATTTTACTGTGATTTTATGAATGATAAATGTAGTTGTATTTTATATATGTGTAAAAACTTTGATTGTTAACAACAACAAAGTTGAACAATAAACATTATCTATCTATCTAACTTCATTTTTTGAGCATTTGACTTCCAAAAATAAGGCAAAAACTTCCAAAATAAAGGGGGAGGGAGTCATTGACTTACAGATGTAAAACCAAAAATTAGATGACTTCCAAAACTGCAGACATGGAAGTCGGAAATAATGTTTTTTTTAATTGTATTTACCACTCATATAATATATTAACATTCATAAAATGGTCCTTACTGAAATGATGGCTTCCAAAAGTGGGATTCTGGAAGTATTTTAACTTCCAAAAAATTGGAATGATTTCCAGATTTTGACTCACTGTAGGTTCAAACTTTCACTAGCAATGAATTAACTGAACCTCTAGATATTGGTCTATTTAACCTACATATTTCTTGGGGTGTGTCACTTTTTAAAAGCTATTTTGAAAAGGGTTCACTGAAAGAAAAGGGGAGCCTTCCTGACATGGTAATTTAGTCAAGCAATGTTGTAAAAAGAGGAGCTAAACTGTCTGTGGATGTTTTATAGAACTCTACAGTGAATCTGTTCTGCCCAGATGATTTCTCAGGAGGAAGATCTCCCATTAAGTAGCTGTCCTCCTGACATGAAATTTCTGGGCCTAGGAGTCCATTGTCCATCGGATCAAGATGTTGCAGTGCTAGTGGTGACAAACAGTTTTGTATTGCATCCTTGTTTGCTGTGGCCTCTGGGGTACATATATATTTTTTACAAAGCTCTAAAAATGATGTTAATTTCTCTTGAGTTCAGTACTAGTCTTTGCTACTCATGTTTAACTGAGGTGATAGCATTGTTGGCCCTTTAATATTTGAGCTGAAAGGCTAGACATTTGTCAGGATTATCTCTCAAAAGATTACACTTTGATCTTACCCTGGTCATAGCACCCTGGGCCTGAGTGTCCACAACCTAACTGCACCTATTCCTGGTAGCTAACATCTTAAGGAGATCTTCTTCAGCTAAACCAAATTTGTACTCTAATTCTCCCATTTTTTGGTTATCAACTTTGTTCCTTTTTGCAGGGCAGAAATATTAACACCTCACAAACAGGCCTTAAGAGCATCCCAGAGACTGCATATGGAGGAATCCTTTCTTGCAAATTTATATCTATAAACTCTGCAACTTCCTTTTTTCATTTAGGGAATAAAGCCTAAACAAATGCAGAGTCAAATCTTCATTTCTTTCATGAAAAGATCATCCATCTCAAGAGACCAGTGTAGTGGGGCATTGTCTGGATATTAATGGCCCCAATAGCTTATCTCTCTAATCTTATGAATTGTAAATTATTTTCAGAAACAAGACAAAAGTCTATCTAGGTGTATGACTTGTGTACATCTGCATAGAAGGTTTCGTCAATAGGCTGATAATAGAAAGGATAGACTACATTTAGATTAGCCACACATTTTTAGATAGTGGTGACTGCCTTACTTTTTCATGGAACCTAATGATCTATCTTAAGTACTGAATGTCAAACTGAAATCTAGAAAACATTTTGTGAAGATGGAAGTGTGCTCATTAGAAGCATACAAGTTAGCAAAGGAAAATATTTGTGTCTCTTGTTTTATCTTGGTAATAACATATTTGCTCCTGGGATGACAAAAATGATCTATGATTGTGATGTGGGAGTTTATTTTGAAAATGTTCATGACCCCTCTGGCATTAGTCATGATGGGGGGTACAGATCCCCCTACCCCTGTATAAATTAGTGAGAGCTCTAAATTCTCTATCACTGAAGGGTTCCATGTCATAATGGTGATCGCAGAATAGTGATTGCCGTTAGGGTGAGTGTACATTGCTGAAAATGAATTTTGGCGATGCACACTCACAGCGAGGAGAAAAAGGGTCTCTGAGACCTAGGGGATTATTTTAATGTGGGGGGCTGCACCCCTCACACTCCCCTAATGAATTCTCAACTCCAAGGGGGTGCATGTCGGGGTGTGTGAAAAACTTAGAAAAGTGTAAAGCCGCCTGCAAGCAAAAAAAAAAAAAACAACGGTCCGTGCTGGACCTGAACCCTGCACCCTGCAACTCCTAACACCGACCACCCTCCCACTATGCTAGTGGACCAGCTCGGCAGCTGATGACCACACCCCTCCCACATGCCTCCCTCTCTGCCCCCCCACCGCAGCGTATATGCATATACTTCCGTTGCCATATGTCGCCCACCCAGTATCCGGTCACCCCCCTGCCAGGTATCCCTGAATACAGACGCCGTAACTGAGTCACCATTTTTGTAGGGGCTCAATTGTGGTCACCTTGTCCACAGGTTACCTCACTGAAGTGTTTCTTGTAGCAAAAGGTGGTCCACTGTTTTCAGTTGACAATGGTTAATAATTTTTATTGCCATCCTTTTCTCTTTGACATTCCAAGATATACAGTGCAGTACAAGCCACATTAAACTATTCCTCCAATGAGCTGGTTAAACATTTCTTACTGAGTTGCATAAGTGTTGCTGGACCCAGTGCAAAGCTCTGCGCAAACTGTTTCTTAAGAGTTATAATGCAGTTTTGCATTGCATTGTGACTGGACTGCAGATGCCATTCAAATGAGTTGCATAAAAAATGTTATAAACATTGCTCTTTAGCTGGCTAAGCGCTGAACAACAATGCAATATGAGTTAATAATGCACTGCCAACTCTAAAAAACAATGCTTAACCATCTCATTGTAGGAACAGTTTAGTGTGACTTGTACTGCACATTTGACAATGACCATACTGATCTATTGTGGACAAAACTTTTCAATACATTGCTTGGAGGCAGTTCCGAACAAGACACCCATCATTTCAAACCCCACTGAATGTTAATAATAATGGAGCCTATGCTCCACCAGGCGGTATGTATGTGCATGAGGTGCGTATCCCACCCATGGAGCTCCGCACCTGTGGACAGGTGCATTCCACTAGTATTCCCCAATGGCTGTGACCTGTCCATGGGCATTCCCCCCCAGCACTCAGCACTCCATAGGGTAGCCAGGGGTGGCATTATGGACCTGAGCGGGCATCCAATCGGATGCCCATCCCAGGCCTGAGAGTAGATCCCTTGTGTTGTGGGGGGTGCACTGGCAGCACTGTACCACAGATGTCCGCATGGTCAGCAGCCATGGAGATGAGAGGCAGGATGTGCTGCTGGCCGTGTGATGCCTCCATACAGACAGGGAGCAATGGGGGTCAGGGGGAGCTGGCACGAGGGTGTGTGTTAGGGGGAAGGAAGGGTTCCCACTACGCTACCCACCACACCATCAGGACTGTGATGTGGGACAAGGGACCACAGAGGCGGGCTGGTGGGGGTTTGTGAGGGGGCGCTGCAGTCCAGGGGCCGGTGCCCAAAAATGTGTGTGTGTGTGGGGGTTGGCATGCACGGGGGAGGTGTGTTGCATGGCTGGGTGCAGAGGTGGGTGCCCCTGGGTGGACTGTCATGTGTCCATCTAGGACCTGTATTTGAGAAATGGAGGCATGGGGTGCATAGTGGGCTTATGGCAGGGTTTCCCTGGTGTACCAACTGCTACCTACATGCCCGGTGCACTATGTGCATGCCGCATAGTGCTGGCATCCCCCACCTGCCCCCTGCATGTTGCGATCTGTGTGGGTGGAGGAATTGAGTGTGTAGGGGCTGCTTGCCCCATTTCGTTAATTCCTCACAGGAGCGCAATGGGTGCAGAGAGTTTCATGCCTCACCTACGTGGTGCAGAGGCGCTTCATCCCTTCAAGCATAAGGGCCATTGTGACTGCTTTTTCCTTTCTCCCCCAGATCTTGTATTTCTTTTTTTTATTCTGCCACATGTAATGATCGTTCACCATGAAACCTGAAACCCACCACCACCACTCACTATTCCCCAAGGAACCTAACCCAATTTTTTGGGAAAACGATTAAGAGAAAACCCTCCCCCAACTCATCTTGCACAATGTCAAAAGGTACGAAGTTCCAAAACAACTATGGAAATCCTCCTCACCTGTTCACGTTTCTACTTGTTGGCTACATCAGGTAATAAGTTGGTTTTCTTGAATAAAAGTAAAGTAATTTTTTCTTTTAAATGGGATATTACTTTTTTCCTTTAAGCAAGAAACCCAAACCTTCAACGTTCCAAGTTATAAAATTACTTGCAGCCATTTAACATTGAATACATTAGGTAAACTAAGAATAATAAAGACTTGATAACATACAACTCATTGAACTATATCTATACGCATATATATACTGTATATCTATATATACATCTATATATATATATATATATATATATATATATATATATACACTCAGTATATCTATATTTTATAAAATGACACAGTCCCAGGACCCAATCCTACCTACAGCCAAAGACTGGTTGGCTACTGAAGTGTAAACTAGGGGATCCCAGGTTCCAGTCCCACCACAGCTGGTTCCACCATGCTGCAGTGACATGGATTGCAGCGACCATCAGAACAGCGATGGCACAACATCGCCAATTTGTATTGTGCAGTCGCTATGGTAAAGTGTGTTTTCTGTGGGGGGGGCTTTGCCCCACACACTCCTCATGCACGGGGGCTCTGCCTCCCACACCCCAGTGTTTGAAATAACCGACTCTGAGTTGGAATTGGTTGGGGAAGGGGGAAAACACCCCAGAGGCAGCAGCATCGGGAACCCAATGAACCAGCACAGCAAACTCAAAAATGTTGCTGTGATGGTCTTTGCTGTTTTCCCATCACTGTTGCGATGTGATACCATCCCAGGACCCAATCCCACTTACAGCCAAAGGCTGGTTGACCACTGAAGTGTAAACTGGGGGATCCCATGCTCCAGTCCCACCACTGCCAATGTCTCATCTAGTGATCACTGAACTGTGAACTAGGAGATCCCAGATTCCAGTCCACCACAGCTAAGAGCTCATTGTGTGACTAGTGAACTGTGAAATAGGGAAACCCAGGTTCTAGTCCCACCCCAGCCAATGTTTCATTAATTTTGCGACCATTGAACTGTAAATGACATCCCAGGTTCCAGTCCCAATGCAGCCAATGACCTACTGTGTGACCACTGAACTGTGAACTAGGAGATCCCAGGGTCCGGTCCCACCCACCTCCAATTACACATCCTGCAATGTTAAGTAAATAACTTGACCTCCTTGTGGTTTAGTCCATACAGTTTTAACATTTGGTACACTAAGGACTTTATTGAAAATGGGATGCATGTTAGCAGTTCTATCCTGGGTTAAAAAGTTGAAGAAAAAAACTAAATAACAGGACTTAGAAAATATATTTGTAGCCATCCTGCTGACAGCAGGTGCTGCTGTGCTAGTACTTGCAACCTCTGCATACAGAAGTGGCACATTCAACACCAAGCATCCAGCTTGTGAGTCCCAAATCATCCAGAACATCTTATGAGATGAAACTTGCTGTTACAAGAACAGTTTTCACACAAGGAGCCCAAGACTGAAAGTTATATCACCTGTAGCAAATCCTGGAGCACTGCTTATATTCTGCCCGAAAGTAACTAAAACTGAATGCATATGTTTCACAGGTTACAAAGTGCAAAACAGAGGCAGCAGGGCATAAAAAGGCCAGGGACCAATGGGCCACTGAACAATGAAAAAAGAATTAAAATTAAAATTTTAATGTGTTTTGAATAGTCACTGAGATATGGTGCTGTACTTCATAAATGTATATATATAGATATATATATATATATATATATTATAAGGATCGCTTCTATATTTAGGAGTTGAGTAGGCACTTTAATGTTAAACCTCACATTTTGCACGTTAATAACTTTGCAACTGTTCAATGGATTTGTACGAAATTTGGAATGCACAGTCTGGTATGGTACACCTCTTGATTTACTAAATTGCTTTTTAGCCGGACATACAATTTTTGCACAGCAAAGCACTAAAAAATTTACTTTTTGCCACTTTTGCACATTTTTTGTCTGTGGCGCTGTGCAGACACCGTGTGGTCTATTGGTTTGAAACTTGGGACGTAGAAAGAGCTTGGGCCAAGGAACATGCCATCATTTGGTGAAAAAATATTAATACATTCAAAAGTTATTACAATTTGAAATTCCCATTATATCCTATGGGAAAATTTATATGTATTTTTTGCAATGTTAATGAGAAAGACCAGATGGCCCTAGGAAAGACCAGATGGCCGAAATTGGGATGACCATATCTCAATCACAGTTTGGTCTTTTTGCTTGAAATTTGCAGGGTGTTGAGGGGATGTCATAGAGATATGAACTATGCTGTTCAGGTGTTGGGTAATTGATTGGTTGCAGAAATATTCAATGACATAATTGACATTTTTCCAATAGGATTACATTGTAGTCTATGTCATGACTTTTAGTGCCGTTATTTTGGAAACGAAGTGAGATACAGACTTTTCACTACAGGTGGGTTAGATCACCTTTAAGTGAACTATGCCACAGGAAAAAGATTTGAAATCGTAAAGTAAGCCTGCAGTGGAATTGTTTTTATATGCTGCACGGTTCATGACATATTGTGAAATTACTGTCACAAGGGTTCAAAGAATGCCTGTCCAGTGCTTTTCAGTGCCCATATCTTGGAAAAATGTGAGATATGGGTACTGTCTTTAATGTTGAGTGAAGTACTCACTGTTACGATTACAATGATGCTAGAAATTTTTTTCTAGCTCTTATGGTTCCCAAGACATGCGCAAATTACTGTTACAAGGGTTTGGTGCCCTATAGTTCTGCTGCTTGGCTCCATAGCTTTGAGTAAGTGGGAGCGTGGGCCAAGATGCATATTGTTATGCAAAAATTGGCAACTTGGTGGGAGCTGGGCTCCGCGCTCCCACCAATACATGTTTTTTGCTACTTATATTACACTTTTTCAAAAAGTAAGGAAATTCTCTGCAAAAAACTGCATTAATGCTTCATTTAGGGTTAAAGGAAAAAAAGTCAGGAAATGAGACATTAGGGTTGAACCACTAACCCCCATCATACATCCCACCCCGATCCTCCACAGACTGACAGACGCCGAGGATGTGTCATTGGGGTCGTGAGGCCTAAATCTCACCCCATTCTCTTTTACTGTAGCATATCAACATGCTCACACATGGAATGGGGTGAGATTTGGGCCTCATGAAACTTAATATTACCAGCATCTGTCAGTCTGTAGAGGATCGGGGGTGGCAGGGGTGGGGGTCAGGGATTCAAATCCCTACTGTCTCATTTCCTGACTTTTTTTGCTTTTAAGAATTCAAATGAAGCATTGATAAGTTTTTGGTAGAGAATATATATGTGTATATATATATATATATATATATACACACACACACGTATCATGGGCATTTGCATATACTTCCCATAATGCTTTGTATTACTGGGGTATGTGTAATTTATGTTTTCTTTATATCTATACTGTATATATATTCATAGCAGAAAACTCTTTTAATGCATCAGTTAGGGTTGATAGCACAGTGACAAAAGTATGGAAATGTGATGTTAGCGTTACACCCCTAACACCCCATCCCCACACCCCCACCCTCCATTCACCAACAGACATTGGGGTGTGCCATGGGGTCATCAGGCCCAACTCTCACCCCATTCCATGTGTAAAGATGCTGACATGCTACAGCATAGGAGAATGGGGTGAGAGTTAGATCTGATGACCCCATGGCACACCCTGACATCTGTTGGTGAGTGGAGGGTGGGGGTTGGGGTGGGGTGGTAGGGGTATAACCCTAACATCACATTTCCATACTTTTGTCACTGTGCTATCAACCCTAACTGATGCATTAATGGATTTTTTTGCAATGAATGTCCCTTCTTTTTTGAGAAAATGTAATGTAACTGGTAACTGGCATGTGTTAGTGGGAGCATGGGCCCTCTGGGCCCTGCAATCCCACTTACACATTAGTATGGAGCCATACAGCAGCACCATACTGCTCAAAAGGAACCCTTGTAACACATTTTTGCCAATATCTCCATAACCATAGCAAGTAAGAAAACAATACTACTGCAGGTGTAATGTATGACTTTGAAACTTGTTTGTTGACTAATCTGCTGGTAGTGAAAACTTCGTATCTCACACCGTTTCTGAGATACGGGCGACAAAAGTCATAGCGGGCATCACAATGTTAGCCTATGGGAAATTTCTCAAATTTGGAGCACTGTAACTATGGGCCCATTTAACGTTTTGGGACCAAATCACCAAAAGGCACATCTGTGGGACCAGGGCTTCCCACTTGCAAATTTCAGCCCAAAAGCCCTAACCATTTTGCTGCAGGAGGATGGCAAAGATTTGCTGTTTTTGGGCAAAGTACTGTCCCAAATTGCGACAGTTTCGCAAAAATAGCACAACATTTTCATGATTTGCGAAAGTGTCATGCCCATTTCTGTCACAATTTCCAACAGTACTGGGACTCCTATTTTTAAAAAGGCATTTCTGAGGGAGGGTCCCCCCAAAAAAGATAGGGCTGTCATCCTCAGGACCCAACTAGGTAGACACAACAGTCAGTGTTTACCTAGGGGGTGCCAAATTTAAATGTCAGTCATTTTTTTCTCTCGCTAACTGAAAACAAGATGGCCACCGCATGAAAGTAAAAGGGCCATTTGCGATAGTAAAATGTAGTGGTGGCAGCTTTCAAGAGACACAAATATTTTTTTCCATTGACTACAATGGGAAAATTGTTTTTTGAATAACCTTTGAACGGTTTAATATTTTTTCACCAAATCTTCAAAAGGCACATATGTGACCCAGACTGCATCTTCCCTGAAGATTTTAGACCAAATGGAAGCAAAGAAACATGCAAAAAACACATTTTTTTGCATTTTTGGCGACTCCACAGTTCCACAACTGCTTATCCAATTGTAACGCAACTTGCCAGATCCAGAGATCAATGGAACCAGACTGTGCATGCAAAATTTCAGGCAAATCTGGTGCACAGTGGCAAAGTTATTAAAGTGCAAAATTTGGATTTAACATGGAAGTGTCAGTGTAACCCTAACTATACTGGCACTACCGTGCCAGTATAATATATATATCCTTTATTTGAACTTTTACCAATAGGCAGTGTACTGGGGTTCTTAGTGGACAATAAAGAATGAAAGGCAAGTGGACAGTTTTAGAGGCAGGGAATTTTTCTAGAACTAATTGGAAAAGTTTCACTTTATAATACATTCAGTATTACTTGAAATTTTGGCTGAGGTTAACACTTGGAAAAGAGGGTGTGCATGTGTGTCTCTCTGGTTAATGCTTCTAATCTCTGTTTGTCCTGGTTTCACTCCCAATTTGACTGTGAGGGTTGGAATTCTGGGAGCCAACTGAATGTAATGGAGATGTTGTTCAATGGCTATCAGTTACAACTGAATGTCACAGAGGGGAGGTCATGTCAAATTAATCTCACAAATTTCTTTGATTGGGTAACCAAAGAACTTGATCAGCGTGGAGAAGTGGATGTGGCCTACCTAGATTTTAGTAAGGCTTTCGACACCATTCTGCGTAACAGACTAGTAAGTAAGCTGGGTAGCTTAGGAGTGGGTCCAAAGTTGGTAAACTGGGTAAGAAATTGGTTAGAGGACCAGTGACAGAGAGTGGTGGTAAAAGGAGTTCACTCTGAGGAAGGGAGGGTGAACAGTAGGGTGCCTCAGGGATCAATGCTGGGTCTGGTCCTCTTTAATGTCTCTATAAGTGGCATTGCAAAGAAGCTGGAAGGGAAGATCTTCAAGGCAATCTCTTGCAGCAGGTCATAACACATGGGATATTAGCTGCAGGCATCATTTCCTCCAGATGACTACTCAGCAGTCAACATTGGGACCTCCCCCTACACCACCATGTGGTGTCTGTATGGCAGGTATAAAAGGGGGAGGTCACAGCTACTCCTAAGTTCTTTTCAGCCGCAACCTGCATGCAACAAGTCCTCCTTCAGAGATCTGCTTACCAGTCATCGACGAAGAGGTTCTACTGACCAAACGTTTATTTCTCAATAGGTTCATCTACTGATGTCTTAGGATCCCTTATTCTGAAAGTGTTATTGTGATAATCAGATCACCACAGAGGACCTCCAGAACATCTGTTCAGTGCCTTGACCCTGTGCCTGGCACCTGGGATTATACCTCTGAAAACAGTTCACACCACTTTGCTGGTGACCCCGCCTCGTTGACGGCCCTGTGTCCAAGTGGGAACCATGCTAGAAAAAGGACTATACACATTCCTCCCGAACCCTAGTCATGGACGATGAGTACCCCGAGTTCTACAAAAAGGTAAGTACCTGAGATGGTAGCCACTGTTATGTCTTCTTCTACAAAGTCAACAACTGCTGGCTCCTCTCTTAGCTCTGTTGATGGTGAGTACAGGTGTACCTGAGCTGGTAGCCACTGTAATAGAAACATAGAAACATAGAAGTTGATGGCAGAAAAGGACCGCAAGGCCCATCCAGTCTGCCCATTTCTTTTTCTACCTTATAAATGTGCCATCAACCTTTGCTCTGTCAATGGCCTATCTATTCATACTCATCTGTATTGCTCCTGTATGCCGATCCCATGCCTGCTTGAAGCTCTGCACTGTATTCATATCCTCCACTTCCTGAGGTATGCCATTTCATGCATCCACCACCCTTTCTGTGAAAAAGAACTTCATCAAATTACCCCTTAATCAGCCTCCCTCTAATCTCATGCTGTGTCCTCTTGTCCTGCTATTTTTCTTATATTGAAACATGTTAGACTCTTTCACCTTGTTAATGCCCTTAAGGTGTTTGAATGTTTAGATCATGTCACCTCTCTCCCCTCCTTTGCTCTAGGGTATACATATTAGGCTCTGTTAATCTGTTCTCACATGTTTTCTGATGCAGTCCCTGCACCATTTTGGTTGCCCTTCTCTGGACTGCCTCAATTTGATTAATGTCCTTGTGAAGGTGTACTCCAGATAGGGCCTAACCAGTGTCTTGTAAAGAGGGATTATTACCTCCCTCTTCCAACTTGTGATACCCCTACTAATACACCCCAACATCCCCCTAGCCTTACCTGCTGCTTTAGTGGTCTGCTTGGATGATGTCAGGTCATCGGTGATGATGATGCCCAAGTCTCTTTCTTCCCTTGTGACTGTCAGCCACTCCCCTCCCAGCCTATAGGTGGCTTTATGGTTTCTCTTTCCTATGTGCATGATCTTGCACTTCTTTGCATTAAACCCCAGTTGCCACTCTTCCGACCATTTTGCTAGTTTATCCAGATCTCTTCTCATTCTGCCCACCCCATCTGGATCATCTACTCTGTTGCAGATCTTGGTGTCATCTGCAAACAGACAAACCTTACCCTCCAGTCCATCTGCAATGTCACTGTCAAGATATTGAAGAGAACTGGCCCCAGGACTGATCCCTGAGGTATCCCACTTGTGACTTGCTTCTCTTCTGACTGTATACTGTTTACCACCACTCTCTGTTTTCTGCCCGTCAACCAGTTTGCCACCCAGTTGACCAACTTCTGACCAACCCTGAGCCTACCCAGCATTTTAAGCAATCTTCTATGTGGAACAGTATTGAAAGCTTTGCTAAAGTCAAGGTAGGCGACATCAACTGCACCCCCTTGGTCCACCACCCTGTTTACTCTGTCAAAGAAATCTATGAGATTAGTTTGACAGGACCTTCCTTTTGTAAACCCATGCTTTCTTGGATCCTGTGCTCCTATGGATTCCAGGTATTGCACTATCCTTTCCTTAAGGAGTGCCTCCATAATCTTGCCCACTACTGAGGTAAGACTGACTGGTCTGTAGATCCCTACCTCCTCCCTGTTACCACTCTGGTGGAGCGGGATCACATGAGCCCTTCTCCAGTCTTCTGGGACCTCTCCTGTTCTCAAAGACTCACTAAACAGTTCTGATAATGGCTCTGCTAGTTCCACCCTTAGCTCCTTTAGTACCCTGGGATGTATGCCATCAGGTCCTATTGCCTTGTCCACCCTGAGCTTATTGAGCTCTTGTAGGACCCTTTCTTTTGTGAAGTGACTAGTGCACACCTCCCTCCTCCCTGTGTCTATGGTGCTGAGCTGTGGGCCCTGCCCTACCTTCTCTTCAGTAAATACTGAGCAGAAGTATCTATTTAGGATATTTGCTTTTACATGGTCCTCCTCCTCACACACACCCTTATCTCCTTTGATCTTAGCAGTGCCCCCTCTGGACTTTCTCCTTTCACTAATGTATCTATAAAAAGTCTTGTCATCTTCTTTTATTGTTTGTGCTAGTGTTTCCGCAGTTTGGGCCTTTGCCTGCCTTACTGCCTTCCCTGCTTCCTTTAGGGAACTTTGGTATGCCTTCCTGTCTTCATCCTGCTGTGTTCTCTTACATTTCCTGAAGGCCAGCCTTTTGGCTCTGACCTTTTCTGCTACTGTTTTTGAGAACCAAAGTAGTGTCCTTCTTCTTTTGGACTTCCTTTTCTCTCTAACGCAATGGGCTGTTGCTTCAAGTATTGCATCCTTAATGCTTGCCCACTTTGCCTGTACCCCCTCACCTGTATTTCTTCTTGCCAGGGCTAGCTTAACTCTGCTGACCATCTTATCAAAGTCAGCTCCTCTGAAGTCCCATATTTTTGTCTTGGAATGGGATGATTTAGTTTTAGTGGCCAAATTGAACCATACCATGTGATGGTCACTGGCCACCAAGTGACCTTCTACCTGGATATCTGTGATCATTTCCCTGTTAGCCAGTACTAGATCTCGGATAGCTCTGTCTCTTGTGGATTGTTGTACCAATTGTTTGAGGCCCTCCCCCTACACGGAATCCACCATGTGTCTAGTTCTGGAAGATGTTCCTGCTGGTATTGACCAGTCCGTATCTGGCATATTGAAGTCTCTCATTATCAGAACCTTCCCTTTAGCTGTCATGTTTTGTATATCTTCTAACAGTAATGTGTCTATGTTCTCCCCCTGGTCTGGGTACCTGTAGACAACTCCAGTTCATATGGCTGTCCCATTTCCTGTTTCCAGGGTGACCCACAGTTCTTCTGGCTCCTTATGTGTATTCTGAATTTCTGTAGCTTTGATTATTTTCTTTGACATACAGGGCCACTCCACCCCCCCACCCTTTTTGCAACTCTGTCTCTTCTGAACAGTACATAGCCAGGTACTGAAGTCTCCCAAGTGTGGTTACTGGTAAATCACGTTTCACTAATTGCTACTATGTTCAGTTTAGCCTCTGTCATTATTGTCTGCAGGTCTTGGATCTTGTTTCCCAGACTGTGAGCATTTGTGTACATGATTTTCCATTGGTCATATTTTGGTGTGTTAGTTGTTGGGTGTGGTCTGGCATTCCCCATGTGCATTGTATGGGGAGCCGGACCTTTTTCCTTACCTGGTGATGCAAATGAACTGCAAACATGCTGAACTCCTGTCTGACCACTAGCTGAGGGGGGAAGGTGTTCTTCCCATTTGACATACAGGGTGCTGCACCCCTCTCCCCATTTGCTAGTTTAAATATTCTGCAAAGACGTCAAACTTCTTCACCAATGCACTGACTCCCTCCTTAGTCAGATGCAGTCCATCAAATTTAAAGAACTTTCACTCCCAAAACTGTTGCCAGTTCCCTACAAATTGTTGTCCTTTCTCCTAGCACCAGCCCTTGATCCACATGTTTAGCTCCCTTATCTCCCCTTCTCTGACCTTCTGTCTATCTGCCCCCCCTCCCAGACTGGCAGGATCTCAGAGAAAGAGATGCCGGATGAAATGGATGATAGTTTGTCACCCAGTCTGGTCAGGTGTTCCTTAGTCTCCACAACTGACCGGCTGGCAAGATCATTAATCCCTATGTGTACCAGGACATCAATGTTTTCTCCTGCTTCTTGAACAATTTTAGTAATGTGGTCAGTGTCTCTCCACGCTGATGTACCTGGGAGACATCTGACCATTACCCCTGGCAGGGGATAGGTATCAACTCCCCAAATCATGGAGTCTCCTATGATCAGAAGTTTTTTGGATTTCCTTTTTGCTTTTTTTGTTTTGGTTCCTGTTTTGGGAGAGTTTTGTTGTGCTAGCTCCTGTGCTGCAGTGTCCTGCTCTGCAGTGGCCTATGCCCCTTTGTTTGATTTTGGAGATAGAGGCAGACACCTGTCTGTAGTTTTTATATGGTTTTTGGAAGTAATATGTTGGAGAGCACCGAGTGATGGGGCACCCAATTTGCCCCTCCTAACCACCTGCCAATCTCCCGGACCAACTTCCCGCTGCCGTCGTGGTGCTCCTGTTGGATGTTGGGGAAATGGCAGGTGGTTCTTATAATATATTTCCTCTTGAATATGCAGTTTGAGGGTGCAATCTCTGCCCATGCTGCCTGAAGCTGAGCCCTTAGATCTCCAATGGCCCAGCATGTAGGACAGTGTCCTAAATCCTGTAAAACGGCCCTTCTGAAAAGTGTTCCTCAGTATCTGCAGTTAATGATATCCATTCCAGATAAGTTGCTGGGTTTATAACCTGGTCAGAGTAATTAGAAGGAAGACAATGAAAGCAAAAGGAATGTCATCTTCTAACACCGTCGATGACTGCTGGCTCCTCTCTTACTACTGTTGATGGCTCCTCCCTCGATGTGAGTTCAGGAGTACCTGAGAAGGTAGCCACTGTTCGGTCGTCTTCTATGCTGTCTATAATGGCTGGCTTCTCTCTTACCTCCATCAACAGAGGATCCCTTGATGGTGGGTTCAGGTGTCCCTGAGCTGGTAGCCTCTGTAATGTCATCTTCTACATAATTGATGACTGCTGGCTCCTCTCTTCCCTTCGTCGATGGCTACTCTGTCGACAGTGAGTACAGGTGTACCTAAGCTGGTAGCCATTGTAATGTCATCTTCTAACACTGTCGATGACTGCTGGCTCCTCTCTTACCTCTGTCAATGACTCCACCATTGACGATGAGTTCAGGAGTACCTGAGAAGGTAACGACTGTTTGGTCATCTTCTACACTGTCAATGAAGGGCTGGTTCCTCTCTTGCCACCATCGACAGCTCTTCCATCGATGGTGAGTTCAGGGGTTCTCCTGCGGCTTCCAGAATGACTTCCCATTCTCGAATTGCCATCATTCTTCAATGATGGCTTCTGGTCCATAGATGATTCTCTGATCAGTGACCGTCCTGGTTTCTGGGAGTTCATTATTTCCTGCATCATCAACCCCATTGGGGCCATACAGTGGTACTCGCACAAATGTATTTTACTTTCTGTGCACCACATGGAATTGCACGGTGTTTCACTACCTATTCTGCAATGGGTTGTGCATTTGCACTGTGGTGGTATACTATGCAACCGCCATTGTTTTGGCCCGTCGATGATCCTCTCATCGCTGTCTGGCCAAGTTTTTCAGAGCTTGATGTTGACTCTCTCACTGACCATGCAACATGAGTTTTTGCATGGCAGAGGTACAATAAATGGGTTGTGCGTTTGCACGATGGCACTATACTGTGGTGATGCTCTGCTTTTATGCAGTTGCCACTGTATACTTACCCTCGATTGGGGTCTTTTAAGCTGGCACCACTGCCTTCCTCTATTCCTTCAGTGGTTCCCATTCTCTCTATCCATGCGGTTCACCATGTTCGCAGGGCAGCTGGCCATGATTGATGTCCAGGTTCTAGGGCACATTATCCTGACCCATCTGATGATCTACCCCAAAAGGGTGAGGGTGAGGTCCCTGCCTCTGCTCCCCACCCAGCCCTTCTTTGACCTCGAAGGTGGATGGCTGTTCCTCTGTTTTTCTCGGATTACATCTGAGGGCTAGGGACTTAACGGACCCTTTAAGACCTAACATGCTGCATCTTCCAAAGGATGGGCCAGCCCCTGACAGAATTGGTCTGCTAGACCTTGACAACCACCAGAGACTCAAAAGAAATTGGATGTTATGGGGAAGGGAGTGCTCCGCACTTCTTAAATTACGTGAGTTCCCTACTCAAGGCCCCTACACCCTTAGTTCAGACCCTTTCTGCTGGTCCTCCTCAGGATGATCTCACTGCAAAGTTGTCTACTGTGATGACTGTATGCCACCACCTGCTTCGGGCCACATATGATGCAGTTGATACATCGGGTTGGGTCTGCTCTACGGGTGATTGTCTCAGACACCATGCAAGATGGCTGACAGTTTCAGGTGTCTCATGTCCCTGCTACCCCCTAGCAGGGTTAGCCTTCAGCCTGCCAGCTTTTCTCAGGTCATAGGGTGAGAGACCCTTAATAACATGACCATCAGGGGGCAGGTTTTCCCTGCCCCTCCCAGGGTGGGAAGAGGTTTATTTCAGATACTCTACTCTCTTTGAACCCTGTTCCTGCATTGGTCTTACAAGAAGAATTCAATGCTCTGTTTGACACACATGCCATCAAACCTGTTCCCCTTCCATGAAAGGGTGCAGGAATTTCTTCCCATTTCTTCCTGATTCTCAAATGGATAGGGGACTTAGGCCCTATTTTCGATCTCAAGAGTCTTAACCTCTGTATCAAATACCAAAAAGTTTGGGATGGTGTCTTTTCCGTCACCTCTCCCCTTGCTGAACGAAAGAACACTGGCTCTGCTCTCTGGATATGTAGGTAGAATCCTCCATATCCTGATATACCTAGCTCACAGACGGTTTCTCCATTTTCTGTTTCAGGGTCATCATTACTAATTCTGGACCGAAGTTCAAGAAGGACCCTGAGCAATGCCTCCAATAATTTGGAGGCATCTTAGATGCCTCTGTGGGGATGACATATCTTCCCATAACTTGGGCAGACACCCTGATGGCTTTGGCATGCAGACTACAGCCCAGCAGACTGGTCTTGGCACAAGACGTTCTGTGCCTCCTCAGGCATTTGGCAGCCACGATTCCAAATGACCCCCAATGCCCGGTTCAATATGAGGGTCCATCAGTGGCTCCTGAGAGTCCAATGGGACCAGAAGGTGGACAATTTTGATGTCCCGGTCCTGCTGACTTCCCTGGTTTTTCAAGTTCTACAATGGTGGAAGTCCATGGACAACTTAATGCGTGGCATGCCATTTCATTCCCCTGTCCTGTATCTCATTCTATGCCTTCTTGAAAGGGTGAGGTGCAAATCTCCTCAGTGTCCAGTCCCAAGGATTATGGATGCCTCAATTTCTTGGAGATGAGGGCAGTTCTCTATGCCTTACAGGCATTCAAGACTCACGTTCTACCCAGTTGCCTTCAGGTGAAATCAGACAATTCTGCGGTAGTTCACTACCTAAACAAGCAAGGTGGCACTCATTCATGCCCTCTCTGCAGAGAATCAATGAGGGTCTGGTACTGGGCGATCCAGAGAAATAATCCCTCTTCTGGCATTACACACCCCAGGGGTATCCAACACCTTGACGGATGCCCTAAGCAGATCCTCTGCCTTAGCCCATGAGTGGGAAGTCTTACCAGATGTCCTAAATGATGTCTTCCACCAATGAGGCTGGCTGGAGTTGGACCTATTTGCTTCTCCCCAAAATGGCCTCTTTACTGCCCTCTCGAGTGAGGTCCTGGAACTGTGTGGTGGAACGTGTTATCTCTTTTCTGGATGGGAAGATTTCTTTACACCTTTACGTCCTTTTCTCTCATTCAGAGAATACTACTCAAACTGGTCTGGTTCAGGGCATCTATGATTCTCATAGCACTGTTCTGGCCAAGACAGATTTGGTCCCCTCTGCCTCTACAGCTGTCGGAACCAGATCCCTTACCTCTGCTGATTTGCCAGGCACTGTTGTCCCAGGCACAAGGCTCCCTGCTACACCTGGACGTTCCCTCCCAAATGCATTTGCATGCCTCACTCCTGAGGACATAGTCCTCTAATGCTTCAGAGGGTCCCAAAAGGTGGTGGAAGTCCCCCAGACTGCCTGGAATCCATCTACACAGTCTTCCTATTCTATGAAGTGGAAACACTTCTCCATTTGGGTGTCTCAGAGTATCTCAGAGTATTTGCTCTCCATTTCGGAGGGTGGACTGACATATTCTTGCTGTAAAAGTACACTTTTCAGCCATTGCCACATTTCATTTACCTGTGGGCACAAAACCATTGTCCCAGTTACCTTTGATTCAAATCTTCATTCTTCTATCCAGGATTCAGTCCTTGTGTGGGATTTGCATTTTGTGCTTGAAAAATTGACTATGAGTCATTCTGAGACCACTGACTCCAGCAGACTCTGTTTTCTTTCTTGGAAAACTATATTCTTAGTTGCCATTACATCTGGAGAATGTATTTCAGAATGACAGGCACTACTGTGCAAACCTCAACCTGCCTGCCATTTCACGATGGTAGGGTGTCTTTATGCACAAGCCCATTGTAATTGCCACAGGTTGTTTCTGAATTTATTATATTCAGTCTGTTCACTTACCAGTGTCTTTTGCGGGAGCTGAAGTATCCTGGGGAATCTCTGCTTCGTTCTCTTGCTGTGCATAGCACATTGAGAATTTATCTTCTCCACAATTTATAGTTGTGAACAACTGAGCAACTTTGTGTCTCCTTCACTCCTGGAAACCAGGGCATCTGGATTTCAAAGCAGTGCCTGTCCACATGGTTGGCCAACTGCATTACGTTTATCAATGCAAAATATGAAAAACCTCTCACGGGGGTTGTAAAACCACATTCTACAAGAGGCATGGCTGCTTCTATGGCATGTTTCTGGGGCATCCCTGCTTTGGATATTTGCCAAGCCACCATGTGGTCTACTGTACATGCCTTCACCAAGCATTACAGTCTTGACATCTCTTCTGAGAAGTGGACCAATTTTGGATGGGCCATCCTACCAGGCCTCCAGTCCTAAATCCTGATGGTTCGCGTCCTCCTCCCACTTGGCAGAATAACTGCTTGGGAATCTTCACATGTGTTATGACCTGCTGCAAGAGATTGCCTCAAAGAAGATGGTACGGTTCCGTAAGAACTTACCATAACAGTAGATCTTCGAGAGTATCTCTTGCAGCAGGTCATGCAGTCCCACCCTCCTTCCCCCTTGCTGTCACTTCAGAAGGGTTCCTTGCTCCTGTCTTTTACAACTCCAAGAGCTGCTACCTTATTTTCCCTCCTCGGTTCCCATCGGAGGCCTAGGAAATGTTTTCACATTCAATCACCAGGATGGAAAAGAACTGAGGAGTAGCTGGGACCTCCTCCTTTTAAACCTGCCATACAGACTCCATGAAATAGTGTAGGGGGAAATCCCAGGGTTGACTGCTGAGAAGTCATCCTGAGGAAATGACACTTCAGCTGATATCCCATGTGTTATGACCTGCTGCAAGAGATACTCTCGAAGATCTACTGTTACGTTAAGTTCTTATGCAACCACACTGCCTGCCTCTTTGTGGATAACACCAAAATCTGCAATAGGGTGGACACTCTGGAAGGTGGTGGAAAGGATGAGCAGAGATCTGAGAAAACCAGAAGAGTGGTCAAGGATATGGCAGCTGGGTTTCAATGCAAGAAAAGTGCAAAATAATGCACTTAGGGTACAGAAACCTAGAGGTGGAGTACAAAATGGGTGGAATGGTTTTGATGACTACCAAGCAGGAAAGAGACCTGTGAGTAATCATACTGGATGACCTAAAGGTGGTCAGGTAGTGCGACAAGGCAGTTGGGAGAGCTAGTGGGATGCTGGGTGAATAGGGAGGGGTATCGCCAGCAGAAAGAGGAAAGTGGTGTTGCCTGTGTATAGATCACTGGTAAGACCCCACCTAGAGTACTGTGTCCAGTTCTGGAGACCACTTCTCCAGAAGGACATAGAGTGGAGGTGGTCCAGAGGAGGGCAACTAAAATGGTGCAGGGTATGCATCAAAAGCCCTACAAGGAGAGACTAAAGGACCTCAACATGTACATCCTGGAACAGAGGAGGGAGAGTGGGGATATGATAGAGACCTTTAAATACCTCACAGGGGTAAATAAGGTACAGGAAAGAAGTATTTTTTAGAAGAAAAGGTGCTCAAGAACAAAGGGACATGCTATGAAGCTGGAGTGGGGTAGATTCAGGAGAGATGTGAGGAAGTACCTCTTCACAGAAAGAGTAGTAGATTCCTGGAACAGCCTTCCAGTGGAGGTGGTAGGGGTGAAAACAGTGGTGGGGTTCAATAATGCATGGGAAAAGAACAAGGGGAACATAGTGGAAAGGAAGGAGAGGAGGGAGAAAGAGCTGTTGATCAGGCATAGTCTGTGTAATAATGTAGGTAGGGAGAAATGGGCAGACTGGATGGGGCAAGTGGTCCTCATCTGCCGTCAAATTCTATGTTTCTGTCCTTTTGGGGTAGGATCAGACTGCTTCTTATCTGATCCCAAACTTTGTTGGAACATTTGCAGTAAACTATTACTGTCCATAATCACACTTTCAGATCTAGAGTCTAAACCTCACAAGGAAGTGTGGGCACAATCTTTTTGGCAGACCCATAACCAAAGACTTTTGGAAACTGCTTTTAGATAGTTCCTGATATCAGATGCTAAAGTTGTTTGGATTCTTTTAGTAGATCTAAAATTTGTAAATTAATTGAACTGTTGTTTCCTTTGCAGTCCCTGGGAAGACTTGTCCAGAAATGTAGAATGTATAGACCAAGAGCATGAAAGAAATCAGACACAGAACTATGTCTACTGGTTACCTATTGGTGGGGAGGCTATCCATTTAGGTAGTCTGTAATAGCTCAGTGTATACATATTCCCATCTCTTGTAGTCTCCATCACTAGGGGATACCCAGTCCCTGATTATTCCCACTTGATAGCTTTGTATAAACACAACAAATATAAGGGGCAGATATATTCATTTCATATTCAGCATTATCTGTCAGATATCATTTTGATCAGATATTCCAAAAACTCACACCTTTTAAAGGCGACAGAATAATTCAATACTACTACAGGGATTTTTACCTACCCAGTAATCAAAAATAAATAAAATAAATAAGTATGGACATTACATAAAACCAGAACCTAGCTAAACGGGATCTGTTTAGCTAGATTATGATGTTTGTTTCTTCAATTAATGGCTAGAAATACCTTTCCTGGGCACCTCAAAATTCTGGGTGCTCAGCTCAGTGAGAGGAGCCATTGACCTACATTCTCTGTATGAGAACAGTGGAACTTTATTGAGTTCTGCAGCTGCAGCTGGAACTTGTGCTGCAGGCTGCTGTGAGAACAGTGAGCTGCCATTTCCCTGGTGTCTAGTGGTGCCCCCCATTGCCATCCCCTTATGTATGTAATGTTTCCCTGGTGTCTAGTGGTGTCCCCCATTGCCATCCCCTTATGTATGTAATGTTTCCCTGGTGTCTAGTGGTGCCCCGCATTGCCATCCCCTTATGTATGTAATGTTTCCCTGGTGTCTAGTGGTGCCCCAACCCTTTGATCACCATCCCATTAAGTATGTTATGTTTCCCTGGTATCTACTGGCACACCCCACCTTCTGATTGCCATCCCAATATTTATATTATGTTTCCCTGGTGTCTAGTGCCACCCCCCACCCTCAAATCACTGGCCTTTTTTTATATACTGTTTCCATGGTGTCTAGTGCCACCACCCCACCCTCAAATCACTGGCCTGTATTTATATAATGTTTCCCTGGTGTCTAGCAGTACCTTCCACCCTCTGATCACCATCCCCTTATGAATTATAATGTTTCCCTGGTGTCTAGTGGTGCTTCCCACCCTCCGATCATCATCCGCTTATGTATCCCTGGTGTCTAGTGGTGTCCTCACCTTCCATCACCATCCCCTTATGAATTATAATGTTTCCTTGGTGTCTAGTGGCACCCCCCACCCTCTGATCACCATCTCTTTAAGTATGATTTTTTCTCTATCATCTAGTGGCTCCCCCACCCTCCGATCGCTGTCCCTGCATTAATATTCCCTGTAATAAAGAAAATCATTCCCCAATGTTTTTTTCTTAAACATGTAAAAAAGAAAATGATCCGTCACCAATCCAACCTCCCCACCCCAACCTTCCACTAAGCACCCCCCCACACACACACACCCTCACTCACCTGAACAGGTCCCAGGGTGAAGATCTACTCTCTGATCGAAGACATGTCCTGCTGCTGGAACTGCCAACTGCTGTATGAGAAACTAAGGTAAGTGTGGTTTAATGCATTTCAATGTTTTTTTTTAAGTTTGAAACATAGCATTGTCATTTTTATATATTTTGACCCCACATGTTCAACAAATCCTTTCTGAGATCCCACCTCATGACTAATGGTGGTGGAATTATGGAAATCAGGCCTGAAAGGTAAGTTTACCGTCACTTGGCAAAAATCATCTTTTGGGTGGTATTTGAAAATTTTCACCACCCTTGTTCATGAGGTGGGGCCATAAGAAGGCTATGTTGAAAATTTGATGTCAAAATATGTAAAAATGGCAAAGTTATGCATGTATCTTGAAAGTTTTCTACGCTCACTCGTAACTTTGGTAATTTTAAATATTTTGACCCCAAATTTTTAACATCACCATTTTTTAGCACCACCTCATGAATGTTACAGCTGTCTTTTTTCAAATCCTGTCCAAAATGTGTTTTCAAACCTGTGGCACGGAATGACGTTTCGTTGGAGCGGAAAGACATTTCGGCAGGGATTTGAAAATTTTCACCTACCAGGTTTGTGAGGTGGGGTAATAAGAAGGCTATGCTGAAAATGTGATGTACAAATATGGTAAAATACTCAGGCTGTCAGTGAATATTGCAGTATGGTGATGCCCCTGTTGAAGAAACCATCTCTGGACTCTGACATCTTGGCAAATTACTGACCTGTTTTGAATCTTTCCTTTTTAGGGAAGATTCTTGAGAAGGTGGTTGCAGAGCAGCTTGAGAGTTGCCTAATGGGCTTCCAGATTTGCAAACCCCTCCAGTCTGGATTTAGGGCTATGCACAGCATGGAGACCACACTAATTCGGGTGTTGAATTACCTGCTGAGGGCAAGGGATAGGGAAGAGCAATCTATTATCATCCTCCTCGATCTCTCATCAGCATTCGACAGTGTGGATCATGCGGTATTATTGGACAGGCTGAGGGAGCATGTCGGATTCACTGGTAAGGTCATCAGATGGTTTGAGTCCTTCCTACAGGGCAGGTCCCAGAGGGTGGTGTTGGGGGAATTATTCCTCAAGCCCAGTGGCCCTGTCCTGTGGAGTGCCCCAAGGCTGTGTCCTGTCTCCCATGTTATTCGCAGTGTACATGCTGCCCCTTAGTAAGGTCATAAGGTGATCTGGGCTTTGGTTTCATTGCTATGCTGATGATACCCAGCTCTACCTGTCTTTCACACCAGGAAGAACAGATGCAGTTGATGTGCTGAATAAGTGCTTGTCTGAGATCTGGTCATGGATGTTATCAAATTGGCTGGGCCTCAACCCAGGGAAGACTGAAGTGTTGGTGGTTGAGCCAGGTCGAAGGGGGAATGGAGGCCTCTGGGGAGGATTTAGGGTTTTTTTTTGCACGTCCAAACTGGAGGCCTCCACTAATGTGAAAAAAATTGGGCATCCTTCTGGACGGCAAGCTGACACTGGCTGCTTAGGTGTCGGCAGTTGTCCAGAATGGATTTTACCATCTTCTAAATATTACCCAATTAAGATCCCTTGTCCCCCCCGATGACCTGGCCACAGTGATACATGCATTTGTTACCCTGAGGCTGCATTACTGTAACATGATCTACCTTGGGGTCAGAGGGGTGTGCCACAGCACCAGCAGCTGCTGCAGAATGCTGCAGCATGGCTATTGATGGGTCTTTTAAGATCTTGTCATATTTTACCAGTGCTGTGTGAACTGCACTGGCTACCAGTGCATTGGTGCATCTCCTTTAAAATAGGTTTGTTGACCTGTAAGGCCCTGCATGGGCTGGGTCCGTGTTACCTGAGGGAGCTCATGTACCCCTACAACCCAAGACGCTCTCTCCAGTCAGTGGAGGAGGGCCTTCTGGAGGTCCCCAGGGTGAGACTTGAAATCTTTGGGGGATTGGGCTTTTGAGGTGGCTGTGCTGATTCTCTGGAACTTGCTGCCTGGGCACCTGAGGGAGGCCCCCTCCTTAGAAATATTTAAAAGAAAACCGAAATAATTTATTTTCCATCAAGCCTTTGTGGACTAAGTAAGGATAAGTAGTGTTACTATTTTAGAATATATGTATATAATATGTATTAGATTGCATTATATTTATATTTGTTAGATATTAGATATATGAGTGTATTACAATATACTGTTTGTGATCTATATTTTGTAAAGGTGCCCTGAACCTTCGGGGAAGGGTGCCTTAAATAAATAAAATCTACTACTACTATTTCAATGTTCACTCATAACTTCATTAATTTTAAATATTATCTCTTACCTCTGAAAGTCTAGTACTTATACCCTTGCACTTGTTGCCGACCTCGTAATGACTAAAGTGACGGTTTCAATTGTATAAATGAAAGAAAAAAAATGTTTTCTCTATTGTTCATCCATGTATCTAACCTGCTGTATTGTGTTGACTATTGTAAAATATTATTTCTGTATTTGTACCGTTTGCTAGTTGTATATCTTGTACCAAATTGTCTGTTCAGGACCTCCTTGTAAATGAGCGTGCTCAATGGAGTTATTCCTGCTAATAAACTTGACTTGACTTGAACTATTTTGACTCCGAGCTTTTAACATAGCCATTTTTCTACACCTCCTCATAAGCATGGCACATGCCATTTTTAAAAAATCCTGGACAAGATGTGTTTTTGGATTTCTGGTGGGAAATGACATTTCATGCAGTATACTGGTAGCCCAGCACCTCCCTGGTGTCTAGGGGTATGCTGGTAGTAACTGTCTATGGGGGTGGCCACCAGAAATACACTTCCAAAAATAGCTAGCATTTGCAGGTCATAACAGTCACCAGGGAGTGCATGGCTCTTCGAGTGCTGGACTGAAAGAACAATCAAAGTTAATCCCAATAACCACCAATTAAATAACCAGAGATCACAGCTTTATAAAACAAACATTGGGGATCTCGTTTAATAACAAATTGATGGCCATTCCACAGAGCCGAAAAAAATCAAAGGTTTTGAGGAAGGCAGCACATATAATCTTGGACCACTAACCCTATGCAAACATTAGCAGCATTTCCCATAGGTAAACAGCTCACAGTTCGCATATACTTTTAGGGGCATGATTCAGACATCCTCACAACTCAGGCAGCTCTGGATCCCTTGGTATTATGGGCCAATATAACCCCAGAGCTCATCTTCTCCCAGCTTTCACTGACTTCTTTTCCTCATGGAACCAACTGGCCTCTCACCTTGGGTCTGCCAACTCCATCCTGGGTCCCATCTCACTGGCATACTGCAGCACCTCTTATTTCAGCTTCTCATGGCTTCTCACGGGTGACTGTCCCCACGACTCACAAGCAACACGTGGCCAGCAATACCTCATCTCTTCTCGATCAGCTCTCTCTCCAAGTGGCTTCAAGACTGGAAGCTTCCAATGAAACCCCTCTTAGTGCTTCACTATTCAGCTCGAACTCACTGCTTACTCTTGAGCAACGGTCCCAATGGGGCATCTTGCTCCAATCCCACTGAGGTGGCATAACACGGGGGTCCCATATAGGGCTTGAACAACGGCCACTACCACATCCTCCCACAGGCTTCTTTTCACACTCTAGCCTGGAAAATTGCTGTGGCTGATGTGAGTGGGCAATCACTCCCACTTCCATCCTTTCCTCTCTCTTGTGTACCTCCATTATATCCCACCTGCCTCTTGGAGACCTCCTGCCTGCAGCAGGTTCCAAGGGCAGCCCAGGATTAACCCTTTTATTACTATACCACCATTCCCAGCTAATTATCTTCCGGGGCATGAACTATACCCAGCCTCAGGCTCTACCCACCAAGGGTGGGGGTTGCAACCCCCCCCCCATCGCTAAACACTCACCATCCTTGGCAAGCACCTAAGGATGCTTCAGCCACTCCACAGGGCCCCCAGGTGAGGGATATGAGCACTTCCACTCCCCAAAAACCTAAGAAGCTATAGGCTACACCACTGTGGGGTGGTCTAGGCTAATAACTAAGAAAAGTCAAAACTGGGGCCCCTTGAAGCTTGACTCTCCCAAACCCCTCAAGCTTCCGCTAGGCCACCCACCCACCTGAACCCTCAGGGTGGTTTGTCCAAGATCCCAAGGGGCAGCATCCCAAGCCTAAACTGTTATACATCACTACTGCTTAGTGCTGCCTGACCCAACTGCCTGCCTAGCGTAGCCACCAACCCCCTGATTCTCATCTCACTTGCCTATCTAATCCCATGCTCAAACTACTATGCAATAACCCACCTGCTAGAATAACAGGACAAGGATATTGCCTCAAATATTTTAACAATACAGCCCAATGGGGCATAGAGTGAAAATACGCTTCATATCTGTGACATGCATGACACAATATATCATCACAGGGCATTCAACATTAGATTATCATATAATTGCTTCCAGAGCTCATCCTCATTACCCCCATATGCATATACAATAACACTTTAAACACTGAATGACAACATTGAGGTCAAAGAGTCCCAATGAGTCCAAAACACTCACTACCATGAGCTCCGGGGTGGGGTGGAGACTCAAGTCCACTGTGCCATTCATGCGGCCCAAAGTAAAACCGGGGGTCCGATTTTGTACAGGGCTGGCCAAAGGAGTTGGTCACTTCCACAGCATATTTAGTATGCCCTCCATCAATGTCCTGCAGTACTACACAGTTCTTGGTGATGGCCAGTCCTTCATATGTACTCTGCACAAATCTGGCGTGCAACTAGTTGGACCTCCTACGACATGGCAGTACTGCTGCAACTGTTCAGTCCATGCTTTTGATGCAGTTTGTCCAATGTCCCTCCATCTTTTTTTATTTATTTGTTAATTTATTTTTGTCTTGGCTTCCCCGATGCCCCCCCCCCCACAAGGGGCTCAAATCCCACTCACTTTGTCTCCCCAATGCCCAGGCTTGCCCCCCTCTGCAGGGCCGCTGGGTGGGAACCCCATCCCCAAGGTCAGCAGTAATTTGCCCTAGCTTATCCCCCAGGGTGGGGTCTCGGGAACAGGGACCCACCCGGTGGACATGGTAGGCAGTGGAGCACAGCGTCACGCTTTGGGGGCTGCCATTTTGTAAGCAGTAAGGGGCGGGACATGCAATGATGGCTAGCATCTGTCCCACCCCCCACTGATACAGCGCCGGCACTGCAGTTCCCCTGGCCTCTGCTAGGGGTCCTTAGCATGCTGGACACACAACTCCTCACCCCCCAGAGAAGGAGAGCAGTCCCTATGATGCTCAATCCTTCTCCCCCGGTTGCCCCTCTGACATCCCGAGTCTTTTCCTGAACATGGGTTGTCGGGTTGTCAGTGGGCTGGCCCCCTCCATCTCTTTTCAATATCATCCTACACTGTCTCAGGCAGATAGGGGTACTCGTACTCAGGGTACTCCTCATGAACATGACATCTCACAATTCTTTCAGCCTGTGACCACTCAGTCAGACTTCTTATGGTGGTCCTGGGTGACTACCCTTCTGGCAGTCATGTCCCCTCACAGTACTCTTTTTTTTGCTGCTCCTGCTCCCGTATCTGTCATTGTGTCTCCATGGGACCAGGCAGAAGAAGCATGGGGCAGTGGTGAACTGGGTGATTTCTGGGTGGGCAACACCACAGAGGCATGGTCCAGTGGGAGATTATCAGTCCCATCTTCTTCCCAAATGTCCAACACTAACGAGTTGCTCAGGTCGGCTTGCTCTCCACCCCTTTGTTCACTGTGGGGTCTCTCTGTAGCGAGCTCCATCTGGGTCTCTGCCAGTGGTCTTGAGTTAGACTGTAAGACTGGTTCTTTCAATTCAGGTGACTGGGTTGTGGCCACCATCGATATCCCTGCTGCTCATCATCAGTAAGCTGTAAAGACTTGGAAAAGTCCACAAGGGTCATGAGTCCTACTAACTCTGATGGCTGTACAAAAGGGGGCCTTAGTGCCTTAGTGGGGTGGGCACATCAGATCTCTCCAGTGGGGTACTCGAAGTGGTGGCTTCCGCTCCATCTCTCTGGCTGGCACACTGTAAAACATCCTCCCATCCCTTTAGACTGTAAGGAAGTAGCAGACTGGCTGGCCCAATGGTGGGCTGGCAATGAAAACTGGTACCCGTGACCCCTGGAACAATCATCATAATGCTGGTGACAGATTGGGTGCAGCTCAACCTAACAATCCTTCTTCTGGCACAATGCACACTCGCTGGCAGTGGAAGTCTTAGCCAGCATCTCACACATCCACCTAAACATTCTGGTGGAACAGGAACATCTGAAGCTGCTGGACTGTGGGACACTTTTTTCTGCTTAAACAATTTCCAAAAGGTGGTAGACAATACAGTTTCACAAACAATGCTATCTTTGCTCAGTCCCAAACAGTTCTGCCCCACAATGGCAACCTACATGGCATGGGGAAACATCTCTTCTTCCCAGCAACCCGGCCCGTCCAATCATTCGACCTGGTCCCAGTTCATTTACATATCCTGCACATGGTCCAGACATGAGGATCCCTTTTTTTTTCCAGACTTCCGGGTGCCCTCCTTGATCCAAAGGTATGAATTTTCACAGTCCTCCAGCACCATATTTTTTCAGTCTCAAACACCAGTCCATTAAGTCCATATAAGAAACCTCTTTGCCCAGCACCTCAAGGAGATCTCGAATGTGATCCAAACACCTCAAAAACATATTCCAGACATGCCTCCATGTGTAGCTTACCACCTTCCCGGTGTTTAGGGATATGCTAGTGGTAACTGTCCATTGGGGTGGGGGGGGGCGCAGCCACCAGAAGTACTGTTCTAGAAATGGCTAACGTTTGCAGGTCATAACAGTTACCACGTGGTGCACAGCTCTTTGAGTGCTGGGCTGAAAGAACAATCAAAGTTAATCCCAATAACCATCAATTAAATATTTGGAGACCACAGGCCTGATTCTCAAAGCTCCCAGCATGGCGCAAGGGAGTTGCTCCACAAAGGGTGATACTGAAAGGCAGTCTGTGTTAACCGCAGGCTGCGGGTGCCAAAGGGGACTTGTGCCATCCGTAATGGGCTGCAGCATGGCGCTAGTGTTTGTGGCAGATGCAGGCAGTCAAATCCCCTAAATCGGGATTCACAGAATTCTCCCAGAGGGCTGATTTCTAAGTATCATTAAACCAGCCAGGGCTTATCTAAGGGTAATTAGAAATCATCCCTCTGGAAGAGTTGAGCAACATGGCCATGTTCCGCAGTCCCCCCCCAGCCCCAATCCCAATTTTGATAAATGAAAAAATTCCTGTTTGTCTAGAAGACCCCACTCCCAGCCCTGATCCCCATTTATTAATAAAATGATTAGATCCGTGGTGGTCTAGCGGACCCCCCCTTCCAGCCCCAATCCCCATTTATTAATAAAATTATCAGATCTCTGATAGTCTAGCTGCCCCCCCCAGCCTGATCCCCATTTATTAATAAAAGTATCAGATCCCTGGTAGTCTGGCAGCCCCCTCCTAGCCCCTATGCCCATTTATTAATAAAATTATCAGATACCTGGTGGTCTAGTGGATCCCCCTCCCAGACCCAATTCCCACTGATTAATAAAACTGTCAGATCCCTGGTAATCTAGTAGACCCCCTTCTCAGCCCCGATCCACATTTATTTATAAAATTACCAGATCCCTGGCAGTCTGGTGGACCCCCCTCCCAGACTCGATCCCTGTTTATTAATAAAATTATCAGATCCCTGGTTGTCTAGCTAACACCCCTCCCAGCTTGAGCCCCATTTATTAATAAACTTATGAGATCCCAGGTAGTCTAGCAGCCCTCCCAGCCCTGATCCCCATTTATTAATCAAATTATCAGATCCCTGGTGGTCAAGTGGACCCCCCCATCCCCAATCCCTACTTAGATAATTTACATAGTCCCTGGTGCTGTAGTGGACCTCCACCCCCCAGTTGGCAGTGCCCCACCACCCCACTCCCCCATCCTCAAACCAAGCTGGTGATTGGCACAGCCCACCACTCACCACTACGGCCAGCTGCTCATTAAGCTCTAAATTAGCATGTACTGTATACTGTACAAGCTCAGTGACTGACAGCCCACTGAGCTGTCAATCAATAAGCGCACACTAAATACAGTAGGCACTCATTGAGAGCTCAGTGGTGACTGCCATGGTGGTGAGGTGGTGGGGCTCATGTTGGCGCTAACTCGGTTAGGGATGGGGGAGCGGAGAGGTATTACCATCTGAGGTGGGGATCCACTATACCACCAGGGATTATTTAAGTTATCAAAGTGGGGATCGGGGCTGGTGGGGGCTGCTAGACTACCAGGGATCAGATAATTGTATTAATAAATGGGGATCAGGGCTGGGAGGGGGTCAGCTAGACTACCAGGGATCTGATAATTTTATTCATATACAGGGATCGAGGCTGGGAAGGGGGTCTGCTAGACCACCAGGGATATAATTATTTTAAGAAACAGGGATCAGGGCTGGGGAGGGGGGTCCATTAGACTGCCAGGGAAATATGTATAATTTCCTATGGGGGTGATCAGAGATTGGAAGGGGAGGTCCATTAGATCACCAGGGAATGCTTTGCTGCATTGCTGCAGACTTGCAGCAACCTGTTCACATTGCACCCTCTGTGTGGTGCATGGGTAGTGTTGCCGCAAGCCATGGGACTTTGCTGCCAGGACCCTATCTGATAGTGAATCAGGCGCAGGGCCCTGCACACCAACAATCAGCGCAAGACACCTTTGGTGCAGCTTGCATTGAGTGTTGAGAATCAAGACCCTAAATCTTAAGAGGTAAAGGTGAGCAAACTCCTACCCCATTAGGCATTTAGGTTTTGATCCCAATAAACTGCTGCAGTGTATGGGAGTGGCTTGTTCTGTATAGAATTCAATGTAAATACAAGCTTGTTGTACCATTGTTGTGATGTCATGCTGCTGTTGTACCATCATTGGTATTTATTTGCTGAGAACCGAAATTACAATCCTTTGAGTCATAGACTCCTTTGCAAAGACTCCTTGTCAGTACAAAGAACACACATTAAACATTTTATACATACATTGGTCATACATTATTACATTAGACATTTTGTACACTGGTCTCACAGAAAGTGTATTTACATTAGTTGGCTGCCACCACTAGGATCTTATAGGACTCTGGGTCATTGCAGCAAGACAAGACAGGTTACAGATTCGAGGGGTCAATGTACAGAACCCTGAGTCAAGGTTTATATGCAGCTAGGTTGTAGGACCTGAGGATGTTGTCAGGAGATAGGCTAGTCATTAGGTATATTCAGCTGAGTGGAATGTTGGTAACAGCCACAGGCTTCTGAGTCAAGAAGGAGACTCTTAATACCTGTTTTGAATTGGCCAAGACTAGTGGCCAGGGAGATAGAGGGAGGTAGGTTGTTAAGCCAAAGGGGAGCACAATAACAGAAGGACCTTTGCCCTACAGAGATCCTGCAGTGGGGGACTAGTAGGGAGGTGTTTGTAGAGCGTCTAGGGGCCCTCCTGTGAGTGGCTGGCTGGATGAGGGGGTGTAGTCCCTTGGGTGTAAGATTCATAAGTATTTTTTTGGCCTGGAGACAAGTATGGTACTTAAGTCTCCCTTCGAAGGTCAGCCAGTCAGCAAGTTTGTAGAGTTCACACATATGGGTTAGTCTGTCACAGCCTGTGACCAGACTGCAAGCTTTATTGAGAGCTAGGCTAATGCAGTGTAG
Source organism: Neoceratodus forsteri (assembly GCA_016271365.2). Taxonomy (NCBI): domain Eukaryota; kingdom Metazoa; phylum Chordata; order Ceratodontiformes; family Ceratodontidae; genus Neoceratodus; species Neoceratodus forsteri. The sequence goes on along the minus strand of CM057450.1, from coordinate 632,021,984 downwards.
GGCTGTTTGGTCTGCGATGCTATAGATTACAATACCATAGTCGACCAATGAAAGGACTGAGCAGGTTACAGCAAGACGTAAGGCCTGGGGGGTAGGCAGTGCTTATGTCTGTAGAGAATCCCTATCTGGGTATTAACAGAGGAGGAGAGGTGTTTAATGTGTGCATGGTAAGTGAGGGATGTGTCCAAGGTGACACCCAGATATTTAAAGTTTGAGACCTGTTCAATGTGGAGGCTCTGTGAGTTTGAGATGGTAAGAGGGGTATTACTATATGGGCTTTGTCTGTGGGCAGACCACAGATTTTGTTTTGTTGTAGTTTAGAATTAAGTGATAGTCAGTGAACCAGGACTCTAATTCTCTAAAAAAGCCTTGTAGGGCACTTTGGAGGGAGTTAGGATTGGAATGTTTCCAGAAAACTATGGTATGTCACAATGATGGTACAAGTTGGAATGCCATCTCGTGCACCTCGCCCATACTAGTACTTATCACTTGTTCTTTTTTTTAGTCATCCCTCACCTTTCAAGAGTAAAATATAAGTGCAGGAATTAATTTTGTTTGCATTATTTCTTTTCCACAGATACCTTGATTCTGCTCTGGATATAACAGGCACCCTGACTTCACTTTTCTGTATGACCCCATGTGACACCTCTAATTGACGCACAGTGCATCTCTGACCCATGTTGACTTTCAAGTCATACTCGTGGCTAACTTCAGTTTGATTGTTTGCTTAAGTTTTCTGAATCTTTTTTGTTTGCTGTTTTTGCTAATTTTAAAGGAGTTTTAGCAGTAATAGCATTAATCTTGTGTGTGTGTTCTAAAAGGTTCTGTCATATTTCAAAGACTTTTCAAAGATGTCTCCAGTCTCACCATATAGTAATGTATAGCAAATATTTTTCTGGCTGGTTTGTGCTCCTAATACAGTTTAATACAGTGACAAATGTTTGTGTATTTACCTTTTTACGAGCGTGATCATTATAGCTGGTGCCCACACACTATACAAGATAATGGATGGGCATCAGTTAACAACGATGTTAAATTCCCATCTTGAGGTTGCCATGACAACAGTAAACCTCTTGAGCTTCGCTCTGGAGGTTTACTAAGTTGTCATGGCACCCTCTTGAAGCGTATACAGCATTATTGTTAACTGACACCCATCCATTACCCTCTATGTCTTCGAGCTTGTAGGTCATGACTAAAGTCCTGGAAGACAAGAACCCTGCCGCTGTCGATCTGGATTGGTTCCTGGGCTGTGGCAATTAGCAGCATTTTTTTCTTTGTTTGTATACAGTAGGTACTTTATCTGTTGGAATTATTTGTCACATCTCCGGCTGCCCCCTTCAGCCTGACCTGCCTACCCAGCCCCGACATCCCAGAATTATCGGGGCTTACCTTAAGCCTGGCCCAGAAGCGGAGCCTGCAGAGGGTTGGGCATCATCCTGTGGCTGGATCTGTTTTTCCATTTTTCGTGGTCCTCCCATTTTAACCCGGGGGCCCCAGGAGTAGAGACGCATGTGCATGGAGGCGCTCATGCGTACTACAGCCCCGGTGATGGCCCCATCAGCCCACCCATTGGCCTAGCACCTGGCACTCCCTCTGGCCTGTGCTGACCCCTGGCCTTCACCATGGGACAGTCAAGAGCTGAGGGATACCACCTTCCCTCCCTGGAGAGGAGAGCTGCCTCTTGGTGTCTCCATCCAGCTCCACGCCCTCCCCCCTGCCGAACTCCGAAGGTCTGTGCTCATTCCCGAACACGAGTCATTGGCGTGGCACAAGGTAAGGTGTCCAGCCCTTAGCTCTCAGTGCCACTGGAGAGGCACACCAAGCTGAGGCTTGTTTCCAGGTGCCATCCAGGGAGAAGAACAGGATAAGCATAGAACCATACATGAAGTCAGTCAATAGAGCACAGTTGATAAATTCTTTTGTACAGTAATGAGTAGGTACAAAAATAAAGTTATTCAGTCAAATAAAGTGTGCACACAGCTCAGTATGAGATACCAGTTCAAGTGCAAGGGAAAATGAGAATCCACAATGTACAGTTACTAACTCACAACAGATAAGAGACCTGAGGGTGAGCTTATGCCATTAGAAAATGTTGCAGCCTCTCTCCTACATTAGGTTTCAGGCCCATGCAGAGAGCCCTGTCCACCTCATAGTTCTCTGCCTTGGGATCCAGCTTCAGTTTGTTGAAAAGCCATTTGTGGATAGTGGACTCTGGGTTTTATCCCTCCGGCCTTTCGGGTAGCCCAATAATCCACAGATTGGACAATCTGGCTCTATTCTCCTGGTTATCTGTCCACAGCTTAAATTCATCCAGAGTTGTCTTCAAGATGTTCCTTTCCCAGCCCAGGTCCACCATTGTATCCTCCAGCTCACTGATTCTTATCTCGGCTTCATTGAGACTAGACGCATAGGCTGTAGCAGCCTCCTTGAGCCCGGTTACTACCCCCTGAAGATGTGTGATCTGGGCTACTATGTTGGAAATATAGATTTCAATTCTTTCTGCATGTCTGCAGCATATCTGGCATGACTGCCAGCATTTTTTCCTGTTCCGTCATGGCCCAGCCTATAGCAGGATTAGTGGTCTGCAACCTGACATATGCCTCATGGTATGCGGCTGATCTTTAGCGGTGGATGCTGACTTGAAATGTAACTTACTCTGCCTCTTCTGCTACAGCCCCAGTGCCATGGGACATTGTCCTGCTGGACGAGTGAGTATTTCCTTAAATGGGAGCAAATCTTTTCAACTGTTATGAAGGTTGGTGCCAATGAAGCTAGGCTAGAAAACCACTATCATGTTGCTGTGCAGGCCATGCTCCCCCTTTTTATACTTTATTAAATCTTTACACAAACTTCTTTGTTCTTTAACCATATGCATGAAGGTTTGCTAAAGTCAGTCATTGTAACACCAAATGCTGTTAAGAAAACTTTAACAATCCATATATTTTCATGGATGTTGTAAATCCTGTGAATATATTGAAAGTCTACTAACAGTGAAATTTCCCTACTTTACAGTACTACTCTCTGTTATACATCCTGGCTCTGAGAAGAGTACATACTACTGGGAATCCAATGCCCAGCAGACTTGTCTGTTCCTCATGGACATAGTATATCATTTTAACACGTGTAATTCAAATTCTAGCTTTCACTTCATCTCATACAGTACATGCACTTTGCAAACCTTAGTGTAAAACACTGACTGCAAATCCAGTATTTTGATTAGATGGGGCCTGTTTGGTTACCACATGCAATGTATTTACCAAAGATAGGCTAAGTACAACATATTATAGATTGATGGAGTGTTTCTGGCCAATCAGAGCACTCCTTTCCTCTGTGTATGAGACCCTCTTATTCTGTGAAGAGAGTCTCACACACAGCTGTCCTAAAAACATGCATGTTCGAGGAAGGTTTTTTTAAATTAATATATTATTGCTTGAGCTTGGTCAATAATATATTAATAACACCACCAGGACCACTCTTACGGTTGTAAGAGTGGTCTCACTTACATTCTAATGGTATCAGATTTACTCACCTTGGGTTTGCAATTCTCACACCCTAAGAATACGAGTGAGACCACCCTTACTACCATAAAAGTGGACTTGTTGGTGGCATTAACATACAGTGTAACTTCTTGTTTCCAGTGGAGTTCTGCTTCGATCCACTTTTACAGTCGGGTGCACTGAAACACAGGAAGTGTCAAATGACTTACTCAAGGCCATTCAGCGAATACCAGTGATTGTGGTGGGATCTGAACCTGTGGTCTTCTATTTCAAAGTTCTGTATCAGGCTGCTAGACCAAACTGCCTTCTGCAGTGGGTGGTATTTGCATGCTGCCACTGATGGAAGCAAGTGCATGTACAATGGGAAAAATGTTTTAGTTCCTACAACTCTGTAAGAAAAAAGTACTTTAACGACATTTACATTTCATGGAAATATAGACAATGATGGCAGAAAAACACCAGCGTTCCATCCAGTCTGCCAGAGCTCCCTGACATCCTACTGTCCCTTCAGGGTCCTAGCCCTCCCTGTCCTCCACCCCATTCACTTCCTCGATTCTGTCACCCTGATCAACCACTGTACCCTTCATTCTGTCCCAACCATGCTTGAAACTATTGACTGTTCTCATGCCCACCACCTCAGCTGGCAGCCTGTTTCATGGCTCCACCACCCTGTCTATCAAATAGTTAAGCAATAATGCTGACAGGATGTGTGTTGTGCTGGGATAATATCACGCCTCAGGTGGTTGAGCACGAGGCCGTAGGCCGAGTGCATCCAATACCTGAGGCGTGATGTTATCCCAAACGACACACACCTTGGAGGGCATTATTGCTATTATACAATGGCTCGTTGTTACATATAAAATAAAAAAATAATTTTAAAGAATGTTTTTATTAGTGTGGAAAAATATTTTTGTTTCTGAAGAGGAAATGCAAAAAAAGAGCCTAGGCTCATGCTCCATATGGTGCTCCATATTGGTTCACAGTGCTGAGACTAGATCTGTGATGTTGTGCTGGGATAACATCAAGAGTCCAGTTCCAGACTGACCAATCACAGACCAGTATTCTTTCTTGCCATTGTATAATACTTCTTCATGTCCCTCCTGAACCCTCCTCCTATTAAGTTACACTCATGACCACGTGACCGTAAGCTAGTATTCAAGTTAAACAGTTCCCTGCAGTTCATCTCGTTAATTCCTTTTAGGGATTTGAAAGCCTCTATCATATATCCCCTCTCCCTTCTGGTCTCCAGCAAATACATGTTCAGTGCCCTGAGGTGCTCCTCACAGGACCTGTCCTGCTGACTGTGAATCATTTATGTTACCCTGTGATGCACTGTCTCCAGCTATCCCTGTCCTTCCTGAGGTGAGGACGCCAGAACTGGGTGCAATACTCCAGGTATTGTCTCACCAAGGATCTATACAGGGGAAGTATTACCTCTCCCTTTCTGCTATCAATAACCCTCCTGATACATCTAAGCATCCTGCTTGCCTTGCTATAGGCCTTGTATCACTGACTTGATAGTTTAAGGGAGTTGCTGATGATAACGCCAAGGTCTCATTTCTCAGCTGTAGTACTAAGTCTCACCCCTCCTATCTCGTACTCCGCCCTGGGGTTCTTGTTCCCTAGGTGCATTAACTTGAACTTTTTAGCACAGAATTTCATCTCTAAAACCCTTGACCACCCCTCTAACTTCTGCAAGTCTCTCTGTATTTCCTTTTCTCCTTCATCACTATCTACCCTCCCACAGAACTTAATGTCATCTGCAAAGAGACACAATCTGTTCTTAATTTACTCATTTATGTCACTGATGAACATGTTGAAGAGGACTGGATGCAGAACAGATCTCTGTGGAACCCCTCTTATGACTCCCGTCTCTTCTGATTTAACCCCATTGACCACTACACTCTGCTGCCTCCCCTTTAGCTTATTTCCTACCCAGTTTACTATGACCTTAGCTGCACCCAGATCCCCCAACTTATTCAGAAGGAATCTATGAGGCACTGAGTCAAAGGCCTTGCTGAAGTCGAAGTAGAGCAAATCCACAGCATGGCCCTATCCAATTCCTGCATTGCCCAGTCAAAAAAAAGTATCTGATTAGTCTGACAAAACCTTCCTGCCGTGAATCTGTGCTGTTTTTAATTAGTAATTGTTGCAGTTTTTCCCCATTTTCTCCCCAGACCCTGGACCTGACAGACACGCGCATGCATGTGCATGGAAGCGAACATGCCCGCCGGGTACTGACTCGGCCCCTTCCACCCCACCCCTGGCAATCACCACCGGCCCCTCTCACTTATGCTTCTCATTAGACCTCCACCTGAAGGGAGCGGAACTATGGGGGGAGGTGGGGTGGACAAACACCCTCGTAGAAGAGAGCTGCCTTTTGGCTGCTCAATCCCACTCCCCCCCATGCCGGCTCCCCGATGACCCAAGGTCGTACCCGAACCCAGGTCGCCGGCATGGCACGAGGTAAGGTGTCCAGCACCTTAGCCTTCTGTGCCACTGGGCTGGCTGAATCTGTGCTGTTTACTATCCTGGAGACCACTGCTGTCTGAGTAATCAACAAGGTCCTCTTTCACCAGTGACTACCTCAGTTTCCCTACAATAGAGGTAAGACTGACAGGTCTGTAGTTCCCTGCTTATTCCTTGTCCCCCCCCCCACCACGTGAAGTGTAACTATGCCCTCCACTCTCCAATCCTGCTGAACTATCCCAGGCCTTAGAGAGCTGTTGAACAGACCTACCAGGGGATCAGCCAGTTCTGCTGCCAGTTCCTGGAGTATCCTCAGATGCAACCCATCCAGTCCTGGTGCCTTGTCTACCTTTAGGGTTGCCAGCCAGCCCTTACAGGACCCTTTTGCTAGTAAATACTGTCTGTCTCATCTCTGGGACCCCCTTAATGGCCACATCGATGCCACTCTCTGGCAAGGGCCCACCATCTCCCCTAATGAAAACTGAGCAAAAGTAATCGTTAAGGATGGTAGCCTTTTGCCCACCCTTCTTTATCACCCTACCCCCTAATTAAGTCTTACAATTCCTCTCCTTTCTTTCCATTTTCACTACCATACCTGAAGGACTGTTTTTCTCCACTCTTGATCACCTCTGCAACATGCAGCTTGGTGTCTGCTTTTGCCCCCCTATTTTCAGTAAATAGTCTCCCCATTCTACCTCCCCCTGCTTTTCTATAAATTTATAGAAGGCACATTTCTTGGCTCTCACCACTTCCCTGACTCTTGCTGAGAACCGTAGCAATGTCTTGAACCCGTTTTTTTTTAGTTACTGTTCTCATGAGTACCTTAGATGCTTCGAAGATGGCCTCCTTTATTGACCCCATCTCTTGTACACCCCACCTATGTAATCCACACCTACTAACTTATCCTGACCAGCTCCATCAGCCTACTGAAGTCTGCCCTTCTAAAATTGTGGACTTCAGCTCTCCATAATGGTTTACCAGACCTGAGGGCTAGTTTGAACCCAACGGAGTTATGGTTACTGTTTACCGGTGACTTCTCTACTCCCACAGCTCCTACCGCCTCTGAGTTGGTGAGCACCACATCGAGGATTGTGGACTACTTGGTGGGTTCCTTAATTAGCCATACCAGTAAAAGCAGTCATAATAGCAGTAGGGGATGCTGGAGGGTGGGTCACTTTTTGTAGTCACATCATCCCCCCTTCCGGGAAAAACTTTGACATGTGGTGTTTATAAAGTAGGGGGTGTGATTTCCTGACAATATCCATACCCATATGTGCTTTACACATATATGCTTCACCACATAGAGTAACTGACCTTGAACACTTTGTGCATGCACTTTGGAAATTGTGGCTGAGAAACAGTGAAGCTACCTGGTCCTGAATGTCATCATCCCTTTGGTTACACTGGGAGTGGTCTCTCCACGGCATGCCAGAGCTGTCAGTAACCCAGTGCCCATCTGGGCCACACTCACGGAAAACAAAACCACCCTGCACTGAAAAAGAAATCGTGAAAAAGGGAAGCAGTCAAAGTATTTACAGATCAGGTTTTAAATACAGCATTGTATACACAAGGAAAGTCTGACACAATGCATCCTAAACATACTGTAAATGAATATGCATTCATTTTGATGTAATCAATCAATCAATCAATCAATCAATCAATTTACCTATTTGGCTAACTGTCTGTTTGCCTGCCTATCTTGCTGACCACTCTATCTGCCTATCTCTTCATCGTCTGTTCCTGACTTGATTATCTGATTAGTTAATCTGCTTATTATTGGGGATACACGGTGGTGAAACCTCAATATTAAGCAAGCTCAATATTGCATGAACTCACCCCTGACAAAAATGTGACCAACCATGTTTTCCGGTATGTTATTTTGCTGTGACATGAAAATGGCATTTGTGAAGAAATGACTAACAGAGATAAAGTCTTCCATGGCCATACTTATTAAAATAAATATAAGAAATTTAGCACCATACTTTATAAAACTGTATCTTAAATGTCTACAGTACCATAAGTAGTACTATGCCACTATGATTAGGGTTGAGAAGACATTTCCATGCAAAAGCTCAATTTTAATCTATTTATTGCACATCTGTCTTTAGATATAGAGACCTAACAGTTGGAGCAGGATCTCAAGAGTTGCCAAGTTTGATGATATTTGGGTAAGTGGTCTGTGTGCTACAGGATGACAAAAATATTAGCAATTATGGAAAAAAGGGCTTTTTTTTTACTCATTAATAACTAAAACGTGTCTTACATTTGAAACACAAAACAATCAGGCTAATTGGATACTGTTAGTAGGGTGCACACTCTTAACAGTCATGGTTGCTATTTTAATGAGAAAGAGGTAGTGTACCTTGAAACACCACAGCATTCTTACACGTTTTTGCCTTCATTAAAATAGCAACTGTGAACATGCATGTGTGCAACAGAAAGAAGGGTTAAAAAGTCAGGTTAGTTGATATCTTGTAGGTAGAAGACTTGGTTTGCTGGCCAAAGGCACCTAGCTTCACCTGAGCTCTTTCCTTCTAAGACTGCTTGAAAGGCAGAGTAGAGAAACTTACCAGAGCAGGAAGGATTAAGACTTAGTTTGACGAAGCAGATTTACTGTGTGGTGGTGTTTTGATTTTTTACTCACAGGGATTGCTACTGTTTGTGGCTAACATTTCATTGCTTTATTTTTTCTCTGATTCAAATTGTTGTTGCTGGTATACCTTCTTCTGCATTATTACAAGGTGTGCCTACAGGTGTGTGCTAACAGATTACTGCTGTAATCTTCTGATTCAAATTGTCTTTTGCAAGGTATATCTTCTGTTACTGCTTTATTTTTCTCTGGAGCAAAGTGTTTCTTACAGGGTATATCTTCTCTGAAATTACTGTATTACAGGTGGAGCTTACATTTTTGTGACTTTTTTATCATTGGGCTAAGCAAAATTACTGTTTGACACTGTGTTTTATTTTATTCTTGTTTGTTGAAAAGGTTTGTTGTCTCAGAGGTGTTTCAGTCTCCTTCTCACATTGAAGGAGCTAATTGCTTTTCCTCCCACAGCTCTTCCAAAGGATTAGGTGTGTATGTGGGGGGTGGAGCTGGCAAACTGTCAGTAATTTCCAACAGAAAGAAGGTTAAAAAGTCAGGTTAGTTGATATCTTTAGGTAGAAGACTTGGTTTGCTGGCCAAGGCACCTAGCTTCACCTGAGCTCTTTCCTTCTAAGACTGCTTGAAAGGCAGAGTAGAGAAACTTACCAGAGCAAGGGAGAAGGATTAAGACTTAGTTTGGCTAAGCAGATTTATCTGTGTGGTGGTGTTTTGATTTTTTACTCACAGGATTGCTACTGTTTGTGGCTAACATTTCATTGCTTTATTTTTTCTGATTCAAATTGTTGTTGCTGGTATACCTTCTTCTGCATTATTACAAGGTGTGCCTACAGGTGTGTGCTAACAGATTACTGCTGTAATCTTCTGATTCAAATTGTCTTTTGCAAGGTATATCTTCTGTTACTGCTTTATTTTTCTCTGGAGCAAAGTGTTTCTTACAGGGTATATCTTCTCTGAAATTACTGTATTACAGGTGGAGCTTACATTTTTGTGACTTTTTATCATTGGGCTAAGCAAAATTACTGTTTGACACTGTGTTTTATTTTATTCTTGTTTGTTGAAAAGGTTTGTTGTCTCAGAGGTGTTTCAGTCTCCTTCTCACATTGAAGGAGCTATTGCTTTTCCTCCCACAGCTCTTCCAAAGGATTAGGTGTGTATGTGGGGGTGGAGCTGGCAAACTGTCAGTAATTTCCAACAGAAAGAAGGGTTAAAAAGTCAGGTTAGTTGATATCTTGTAGGTAGAAGACTTGGTTTGCTGGCCAAGGCACCTAGCTTCACCTGAGCTCTTTCTTCTAAGACTGCTTGAAAGGCAGAGTAGAGAAACTTACCAGAGCAAGGGAGAAGGATTAAGAGTTAGTTTGTGAAGCAGATTTACTGTGTGGTGGTGTTTTGATTTTTTACTCACAGGGATTGCTACTGTTTGTGGCTAACATTTCATTGCTTTATTTTTCTCTGATTCAAATTGTTGTTGCTGGTATACCTTCTTCTGCATTATTACAAGGTGTGCTTACAGGTGTGTGCTAACAGATTACTGCTGTAATCTTCTGATTCAAATGTCTTTTGCAAGGTATATCTTCTGTTACTGCTTTATTTTCTCTGGAGCAAAGTGTTTCTTACAGGGTATATCTTCTCTGAAATTATTACAAGTGGTGCTACAGGTTTTACAGTTTTATCTAACATTAGGATAAGCTTTCATGGTTACTCCATTTGTTGTTGACTGATTGTTTCTGCTCTTACCTCCTTGTTCTTTCGTCCGTGGTTCTTCTTTTTAGGCAGGGGAAGGGCCCAGCCACCCACCCCCCATCCCAACCACCCCACGCTACACTCCTTTTATAGGGTACCACAGTTGTGACATTTCCTGTGGCAGAGCAGGAAGGGGCGGATCAGTGGGGCCTCCACAAGGTGATCTCATTTACAGGGCACTAGTAATTTAACTTGTTATAACAAGTTAAACAAAGCACAATTAAACCATTACTTGCATTTTTTCCTTTTTTCCTTCTAATTACTCTGACTAGGTTACAAACCCAGCAACTTATTTGGAATGGATTTCATTAACTGCAGGTACTGTGGAACAATTTTCAGAAGGACAGTCTTACAGGATTTAGGACACTGTCCTACATGCTGGGCCTTTGGAGATCTTAGGTCTCAGCTCCGGGCAGCATGGGCAGAGATTGCGCCTCAAATTTCATATTGAAGAGGAAATACATTATAAGAACCACCCGCCATTTCCCCAGCATCCAACAGAAAAACCTCGACCGCAGAGGGTAGTTGGTCCAGGAGGTTGGCAGGTGGTTAGGAGGAGCAAATCAGGTGCTTCCATCACTCTCTGCTCTCAACACATTACTCCAAAACCATATAAACGCTACAAACAGTATCTGCCTCTATCTCTGAAATCAAATAAAGAGGCAGAAGACACTGCAGAGCAGGACACTCATGCACAGGAGCTAGCACAACAATACTCACCCAAATCAGGAACCAAAACTAAACAAGCACAAAGGAAATCCAAAAACTTCTGATCATAGGAGACTTCATGATTCGGGAGTTGATACCCATCCCAACTAGGGGTGATGGTCAGATGTCTCCCAGGTACATCAGCATGGAGAGACACTGACCGCATTGCTAAAATTGTTCACAAAGCAGGAGAAAACATTGATGTCCTAGTACACATAGGGACTAATGATCCTCGCCAGACGGTCAGTTGTGGAGACCAAGGAACACACTGACTAAGCTGGGTGACAAACTATCATCTATTTTCTCGGCATCTCTTCTCTGAGATCCTGCCAGTCTGGGAGAAGGGAACAGATGGACGGAAGGTCAGAGAAGGAGAGATAGGGGAGCTAAACACGTGGCTCAAGGACTGGTGCCAGGAAAAAGGACACAGATTTGTAGGGAACTGGCAACAGTTCTGGGAGCGAAAGTTCTTTAAATTTGATGGACTGCATCTGACTAAAGAGGGAGTCAGTGCATTGGGGCAGAAGTTTGACGTCTTTGCAGAATATTTAAACTAGCAAATGGGGAGAGGGGTGCAGCACCCCATATACGTCGAATGGGAAGAACACCCCTCCCCCCTCAGCTAGTGGTCAAACAGGAATTCAGCATGTTTGCCATTCATTTGCATCACCAGGTAAGAAAAAGGTTTGTCTCCCACACGATGCACAGGGTAATGCCAAACTTCACCCAACAACTAACACACCAAAATCTGGCCAATGGAAAATCATGTACACAAATGCTCACAGCCTGGGAAATAAGATCCCAGACCTGCAGGCAATAATGTCAGAGGCTAAACTGGACATAGTAGCAATTAGTGAGACGTGGTTTACCAGTAACCACACTTGGGAGACTTCAGTACCTGGCTATGTATTGTTCAGAAGAGACCGAGGTGCAAAAAGGGGGAGGAGTGGCCCTGTATATTAATGAAAATATCAAAGCTACAGAAATTCAGAATACACATAAGGAGCCAGAAGAACTGTGGGTCACCCTGGAAACAGGAAATGGGACAGCCATAAGAACTGGGGTTGTCTACAGGCCCCAGACCAGAGAGGAGACATAGACACATTACTGTTAGAAGATATACAAAACATGACAGCTAAAGGGAGGTTCTGATAATGGAGACTTCAACATGCAGATATAGATTGGTCAATACCAGCAGGAACATCTGCCAGAACTAGACTCATAGTGGATTCCTGCAGGGGAGGGCCTCAAACAACTGGTACAGCAACCCACAAGAGACAGGGCTATCCTAGATCTAGTACTGACTAACAAAGAAGGGATCACAGATCTCCAGGTAGAAGGTCACCTGGGGTCCAGTGACCATCACATGGTATGGTTCAATTTGGCTACTACATCTAAATCATCCCATTCCCAAGGCAAAAATATGGGACTTCAGAGGAGCTGACTTTGATAAGATGGCCAACAGAGTTAAGCTAGCCCTGGCAAAAAGAAACACAGGTGAGGAGGTACAGGCAAAGTGGGCAAGCATTAAGGATACAATACTTGAAGCAACATCCCATTGTGTTAGACAGAAAAGGAAGTGCAAAAGAAAAGAACCACTTTGGTTCTCAAATACAGTAGCAGAAAAGGTCAGAGCCAAAGGCTGGCCTTCAGAAAATATAAGGGAACACAGCGGGATGAAGATAGGGAGGCATACCAAACTGCCCTAAGGGAAGCAGGTAAGGCAGTAAGGCAGGCAAAGTCCCAAACTGAGGAAACACTAGCACCTGAACAGTAAAAGAAGGTGACAAGACTTCTATAGAACATTAGTGAAAGGAGAAAGTCCAGAGGGGGTATTGCTAAGCTTTAATGGAGAAAGGGAGCATGTGAGGAGGAGGACCCTGTAAAGGCATCTATCCTAAATAGATACTTTGCTCAGTATTTACTGAAGAGAAGGTGGGGGAGACCACAGCTCAACATCATGGACACAGGGGAGGGAGGTGAGCACTACTCCTTCACAAAAGAAAGGGTCCTAAGAGCTGCTAAGCTCAGGGTGGATAAGGCAATGGGACCTGATGGCATACATCCCAGGGTACTAAGGAGCTAAAGGAGGAACTAGCAGAGCCATTAGCAGAATTGTTTAGTGAGTCTCTGAGCACAGGAGAGGTCCCAGAAGACTGGAGAAGGGCTCATGTGATCCCGCGTCCACAAGAGTGGTAGCAGGGAGGAGGCGGGAACTACAGACCAGTCAGTCTTACCTCAGTAGTGGGCAAGATTATGGAGGCACTCCTTAAGGAAAGGATAGTGCAACACCTGGAATCCATGGGCACAGGATCCAAGACAGCATGGGTTTACAAAGGAAGGTCCTGTCAAACTAATCTCATGGATTTCTTTGACTGGGTAACCAGAGTGGTGGACCAGGGGAGCAGTTGATGTCGCCTACCTTGACTTCAGCAAAGCTTTGACACTGTTCCACATAGAAGATTGATAAATAAGCTAGGTAGGCTCGGGTGGTCAGAAGTTGGTCAACTGGGTGGCAAACTGGTTGACTGGCAGAAAACAGAGAGTGGTGGTAAATGGTATACAGTCAGAAGAGATGCAAGTCACAAGTGGGTACTCAGGATCAGTCCTGGGGCCAGTCCTATTCAACATCTTCATTAGTGACCCCGCAGATGGACTAGAGGGAGGCTTGTCTGTTTGCAGATGACACCAAGATCTGCAACAGAGTAGATGATCCAGATGGGTGGGCAAAATGAGAAGAGATCTGGATAAACTAGCAAAATGGTCAGAAGAGTGGCAACTGGGATTTAATGCAAAGAAGTGCAAAATCATGCACATAGGGAAGAGAAACCCTGAAGCCACTTAGGCTGGGAGGGAGTTGCTAGCAGTCACAAAGGAAGAAAGAGACTTGGGCATCATCATCACTGATGACCTAAAATCATCCAAGCAGACCTCTAAAGCAGTAGGTAAGGCTAGGGGGTGTTAGAGGTGTATTAGTAGGGGTATCACAAGTCGTAAGAGGGAGGTAATAATCCCTCTGTACAAGACATTGGTTAGAGCCCCATCTGGAGTACCTGCGCAGTATTGGAGGCCACACCTTCACAAGGACATTAACCAAATTGAGGCAGTCCAGAGAAGGGCAACCAAAATGGTGCAGGGACTGCATCAGAAGACATATGAGGACAGATTAACGGAGCTCAATATGTATACCCTTGAGCAAATGAGGGAGAGAGGTGATATGATCGAGACATTTAAACACCTTAAGGGCATAAACAAGGTGAAAGAGTCTAACATGTTTAAATATAAGAAAAATTGCAGGACAAGAGGACACAGCATGAGATTAGAGGAGGCCGATTAAGGGGAATGTGAGGAAATTCTTTTTCACAGAAAGGTGGTAGATGCATGGAATAGCTTACCACAAGAAGTGGTGGCTATGAATACAGTGCAGGGCTTCAAACAGGCATGGGATAGGCATAAGGGAGCAATACAAATGACTATGAATAGATAGGTCACTGACAGAGCAAAGGCCGATGGCACATTTATAAGGTAGAAAAAGAAATGGGCAGACTGGATGGGCCTTGCGGTCCTTATCTGCCGTCAACTTCTATGTTTCTATGTTTCTATGTGCCGTTTTAATTTTTTGTTTCCCCTGACTTATATGGCAGCATTCTTACAACTGGTAGCATGTCAGTTTCTTTTTTTTTTTATTTTCATTAGATAGTGTTCCAGTGGTGGTGCTTTTGGTGTTGTAGGAAAAAGCAGTAAAAATAAAGTAAGTTATAAACAAACCAGAGGCTGGGGAAGGCCAGTTCACATGCCCCCTGAAAACCACTGTCACAAGATCAACAATTGCTTTTGCAAATGAAACAAGGAAGTAAAAGTTACTTTTCCAAATGCAAAAACCAATTTGCAAAAGCAGTTTTTGCCAACTTTTGATATTATACCTGGGATGCAAAAACAAATGACTGGGATTTAAAACCTGTAACTTTCACATCTGTCAGATCCTGTCCAAAGGGTTATAGTTTTGTCATTTTGGAAATTAGTGTTTTAAAAAAGGAAGTTATCAACAAAATCAAAAAAACATAAAATCACTTCTGCAAATGAAGCCAGGAAGTAACAACCACTTTCGTAGATTTGCGAAGGAGATTTTGCTTTATGCTTTCATATGTAAAAGAGTTTCCTACCAGTTGTTAAAATGGACACCTGGGGCTTAGTTTTCAAAGGCTAATGTAGGACTTGCATCGAACCTTGCATCAACCCTGTTTTTAGTCACAGCTAAACCAAACACCTCTGATGCAACTGCACCCTATTTTGATACATCAGGTGCAGTTACGGCATATTCCACACTTTATGGTGGCTTGTGCTAAATATGCGGCACAAGTCCCGTAAAAATGGTCAGAACATGCCAAAAGTTAGATTGGGAAGAACTGGTATAACTTGCAGTAGTTGGTGCACAGGAGTGAAAATCCCAATCGTTGCCGGGAGAATGCCGCAATCCCCGTGCAATGTATGATCGGTGCACCAGGGGCTTGCTGCATTCTCAGGCTTTTGAAAATCGAGTCCCTGGAGTTCGGTCTTAAGCAATAATTTGATTTATTTTATTCATTTAGAAGGTTTTGCCAGGAATTGCACATGCAAGCAATAATACCCAACAGGGTAAGTAAGTAAAACATAGAAACATAGAATTTGACGGCAGATAAGGACCGCTTGGCCCACCCAGTCTGCCCATTTCCCTACCTAATGGATAAGCTGCAGATCTAGTTAACCAGCAGCCTACTTCTTTCTACCCCCAACCCCTAGAATTGCCTTATGACTGTCCCATGCATGCTTGAATTCCACCACTGTTTTTGACTCCACAGTAATACTTTATTTATAAAAAGCACTATTTACAAAAGTACCAAAGCGCTTGTACAATTAATTCAAATTCTACATTAAAACATCAATAAATATTAAAACACTGAAAAACATATTTACATCATCTAATATAATATAATATAATATAATATAATATAATATAATATAATATAATATAGTATAATATAATATAATCTGCACTCAGGAAAGGCAAGACTAAAGAGATGAATCTTCAGAGCAGATTTAAAACTCTCTACAGTCTGGCACTCTCGTATCCGACGAGGTAAAGAGTTCCACAGGGTAGGGGTCGTAAACTCAAATGCCCGGACACCTGAGATTTTCAAACAAACCTTGGTAACCTCTAACAATCCCTCATCGGTGGAGTGGAGTGGAGTGGAGTGGATGGAGGGGGTGGTAGTGGCAGAGAAGATCTTGCAAATAACACGGTCCCTGTCCATGTAGGGCCTTATAGGTCAGTAAACCAACCTTGAAGGTGATCTACCACTGTATAAGCAGCCTGTGCAGGCTGCAGAGCACAGGTGTGACATGGCAGGATCAAGCTAAACCAGTCAGCAGCCTGGCCGCTGCATTCCGCACTAGCTGCAAGTGGCAGATATCCACACCCGGTAGCCCTAGGTACAGGGAGTTGCAGTAGTCAAGGCGGGAGGTCCCAAAGGCATGGACTAGTGTTGGAAGGTCATCAGGTGGAACAAGGTGCTTAATATGGGCAATATGGTAGAATGAGAACTTGACAACTGACGGCACCTGAGATCTCAGTGTCAGCCCCTCATTAAATATAATGCCCAGACCTCGAACCTGATCAGAGGTCACCAGCTGGCTACCACTGAGCCAATGCCTGGATGGCCGCCCAACTGAAGACCCTCCAACCCAGTGATCCGGGTCCACAACCAACACCTCAGTCTTATCCAGCTTCAACTTCAGCCAGTTGGCACTCATCAAGTCCTGGATCTCAGCGAGACAGTTATTAAAAGTCGAGACAGCACCATCCTGTTCAGGCACAAAAGACATGTATAGCTGAGTGTCATCTGCATAGCAGTGAAAACTCAGTCCATACCATCTTACAATGTCTTCCAATGGCAACACATACACTGTGAACAGCATGGGTCATAAGACAGAGCCCTGCAGCACCCCACAAGTCAGGGAGACTGGGTCAGAGCAATAGATCCCTGACACCAATCTCTGTGGCCTACCTGTGAGGAAAGAATGGAACCATCTGAGGACCATACCAGGCAGTCTACAGATCAGCTACAGGTGCTCCAATAACTCCCCATGGTCCATGGTGTCAAACGCTGCAGAGAGATCAAGGAGAACCAAGATGGAGTGGCTCTTCCGATCTCTCGCTATCAGGAGATCACTGAGTACCTGAACCAGGGCCATCTCAGTACTGTGTCTCTTTCGAAATCCTGACTGGAGAGGATTGTAGACATCGTGGATGGTAAGATGATCCTACAGCTGCAGCACAATCACCTTCTGAATAATCTTACCCACAAAGGGAGGTTAGAGACAGGTCTGTAGTGAGTAAGACAGTCCGGGTCGAGAGAGGATTTTCTTAAGGAGGGGTGTCACCACTGCCTCCTTCAGGGTGTTAGGAAACACATCTGTCTCTAATGAACACTAGACTATCTCCGACAGGACTGGGCTGATGACATTGACACATCCCACAAGGAGGCAAGTCAGGCCCAGATCCAAACTACAGCAGGTCGGCCACATACTCTGGATGATCCTCACAATATCCATGATCACCAGCTGGTCAAAACTGAACCAGACAAACTTGAGGGTTTGTGACCAACCACAACCACCACCACACCCACTGGAATGAGCTAAGCAGATCTCAGACCTGATGGTGGCAACCTTATCTGCAAAGAATCAAGCAAACTCGTCACACTTCTCCTGTGACAATGCTCTCTGAGACTACAGACAGGCTGGATTGCACAGTCTGTTGACAGTTCAGAAGAGCTGAGCTGGTCGATTTGGTGCAGCAGAGATCTTTCTGGACAGGAATTCTACCTTCTTACGGGAGACAGCTGATTGATAGTCTGTATAATGGGCCATCAATCTAAGTTTGTTGGTATCAAGGCCTGACGTTCTGCCAGCAACGTTCCAACCTTTGCCCCACTCACCTCAACTCCCTCAAGGTCCCATCAAACCATGGGGACTGAGGATGAAGGGTGAAGAGGCGAACTTGGACAGGAGCTATGGAATCCAGAGCCTTGGTCACAGTCTCATTATAGGCTGATAACAGAATGTATGGGTCCAAGCTTGCACTTGGAAAACCCCATTGGTCCAGCACCACCACTAGGCCATCTGGAGTCAAATCCCTTAAAGGGCCGTACCGGACCATCTCCGTAGGGGCAGGTGTATGAGGGGAGCCTGGAAATTAAACCTTATAGTTTGGTGGTCAGACTATCTGACTAGCTCCACCATCATGTCACAGGTCTCCATACCCAGTAGGAAAGCCAAGTCCAATGAGTGACCATGATTGTGGGTCACAGAGATAATAACCTGTGTGAAGCCCAACAAGTTCATAAGTTGGAGGATGTCCTGACCAAATTGTAAGAATTTGTCATCGACCCAGGCATTGACATCCCTCAGAACCATCCATCGGGTGTAATGAGGCCCAACGCCACAGGTGGAGGGCCTTATAGCCCCTGGAAGGTCCGGTATTGCCCATACCACCCACTCTGGAGAGTATTATTGCACTTAGAAAATGGGCATCTGTGCCAGGTTGAATTATCTTATTAAATAGGACAGGTCATTAGTCTAAAATGAATACAAAGAGTAGAAAAAAACTTTTGTTGGCAAAGTAGTCCCTACCTTTATTTTGTGCTGTTCCATCTTGTGTTGCTTCCCCCAGACAGCCATTCTGTTCCAGTTACCTCCCACACCATAACCTCCAGAGGTTCAGATTGAGTTTACTGTTTGCTGTAAAATTTCATCCCAGCAGTTTGTTGACATCGTTTTTATTTTTTAAACAGTTCTGTGCACTGCCTGCAAGGTGTTTTTGTCTTTTTTTTGTTGTTGTTGGAAGATGCAGCTGTTATGCGCATGACCTTGTGGGGCCCTGCGTTCCTAAACAAGGAAGTGAAGATGAATAAGTTCAGTATGGGATAGCAGAGATACGTCTCCCACTCAGAGTTTGTTTTATCTGTGCAGGACAGACATTGAGTGCAACCCAGCAGTGCAGTTCATCAGCGAGTTGGTATGTGGCTATAGTCAACAGTCATTTTGGTCAACACAGTTCCGGATTAAAAAATAAAAGACAGACTGCGGAGACTGCAAGGAAGTATGAAGTACAAAACTCAAGTATGCTATTTTAGTGGGTGCTAAAAATTAGTTTTGCTTCAGAGAGTGGGTCAGTGAGAGCTAATGAGGAGTATTTGTACGGATTTCTCTCCCAGAGGGCGATACTGTACTGGTTTGAAATATTGAAGTTAGCGCATGGCCAGACTTGGGATGGGAGGGAGCATGTCCTGTCATGGAGAAAAATAGGGGAGATCAGCCTGTCCTTGTCCAGCAGTTTATGATTCGGTTTGCAAGTGGTACAAAATGGTGGCTAGCTTGTTTGAAAATTTGGGATGCCCAAGAATATCTGAAGTAATGGGGCAACCCGAATTGGCACTTGTTTTTCAGGGGCTCTGTCTGTACTTTAATTTACCCCCCTGCTATGGCTATCAGCCAGTCAGAGAGCTCATAGTATCCAGACCATTTTCTAATGAGCTGATAACTCACTTCCAGATGCATCCCGAGGGATGGAGAGAAGGGAGCAATGCAAATACAATAGACAATACTTAATAGTGTAGATAAGACTATAAACAAAAAGCTAATATTATGTAGTACAAAACAATCCATAAGGCATGATTTAGGGCATGGTAAAGGAGGAGTGTACCACTGGATGCCTGGGATTATGATTTGAGGTTCAGAGAAGGAGGGGGGCACTGCATTACTAGGACTGCTTGGTACAGGGTGTGATAAGGGCAGAGAATGGCACCAGGACCAGGTACTGCTTGCCATTCGAAGTGCTGAGCCGGCATTGTCAATACAAACTACTTTATATCTGTTCTTAAATTCATTTTTTTTTTAAAGTAAGGAAGTGTATTGCAAAAAAAGACATCAAATCACTGTTACAGTTGAAAATTAACATTGCAAAACGAAGTAAATGCAAAGTTTGGGTAAAAAAAAAGTCCCCTCAGCCTTGACTTATCTATGGTGTGAAGTTTCTTGGGATTGCTCTTATATTTGAGGTCCTGAAAAGACTGGCAGCCCTAAAGACTGATAAGGCCCCATGACCAGATGGGTTGCATTGGAGGATACTTAGGAATTGGTGGTGGAACTGGCTGAACCTCTGGTAGGTCTATTCAACAGTTGTCTAAGGACGGGATGGTTCTGAAGGATTGGAGGGTAGTGGATGTAGTTCTGTTTCATAAGGGAAGGGACATGGAACAAGCAGGGAACCACAGACCTGTGAGTCCTACCTCTACTGTAGGGAAACTGATGGAGTCACTGGTCAAAGATGATGTCGTGGACCATTTGGAGAGCAACGGTCTCCAGGATCATAAACATCATGGATTCATGGTAGGGAGGTCTTGTCTGACTAGCCTGATAGTTTTCTTTGATGGGTTGACAAAGAAATAGATAGATGCCATGCTGGGGATTTGTTGTACTTCAACTTCAGCATGACTTTCGACTTGGTACCCCACAGATGCTTGCTGAAGAAGATGGAGGATCTGGGTGTGACTAAGGTCAAAGTAAACTGGGTAGATAACTAGCTAAAGGGGAGGCAGCAGAGTCTAATGATCAATGGGGTTAATTCAGAAGAGAGGGAGGTCATGAACAGGGTTTCACAGATATCTGTTCTGGGTCCAGTCCTCTTCAGCATGTTCCTTAGTGACATTGGTGAGAGGATCCAGGGCAGGCTGTGTCTCTTCACAGATGACACTAAGCTCTGTGGGAGGGTGGATAGTGACAAGGGTATAAAAGAAATGCAGAGAGACTTGCAAAAGCTGGAGGGGTTGTCAAGGGTTTGGCAGTTGAAACTCACCACCAAAAAGTTCAGGGTGATGCACCGATGAAACAAGAAATACAAGACAGAGTGCTGGATGGGAGGAATGAGACTCAGTACCACGGCTGAGGAATGAGAACTTGGAGTTATCATCAGTGACTCCCTAAAGCAATCGAGTCAGTGCAATAAGGCTTATAGAAATGCAAATAGGATGCTTGGATGTATCAGGAGTGGTACTGACAGCAGAGAAAGGGAGGTAATACTTCCCTCATGTAGATCCTTTGTAGGGTCACACATGGAGTACTGCACCCAGTTCTGGGATCCTCACCTCAAGAAGGATAGGGATAGTCTTGAGATGCTGCATCTCAGGCTAACAAAATATGATTCAAAGTCAGCAGGCAGCTCCTATGAGTAGCATGTTAAGGCACTGAACATGTACTCACTGGAGACCGGAAAAGGGAGGCTAGATATGATAGAGACCTTTAAATTCCAGCACAGGATCATTACCATGACACTATGCTGCATGGCACAATTCCACTGCTGATACAGTCCGATTCTTGCCATCGGACATATCTTCTTTCTGTAGGGCGACTCTCACACCCCCATTACAGGGGCTGCACTCCAACTCCTCCCAATATAGAGTCTCAACTCTGGGGGAGGGGTTCTGTTTGGGGAGCGCACAAAGAGCGAAAAAATAAAATTCCTGGGACCAGGAATCAAACCCGGTCCCAGAAGCACTGCTTGAGTTCCCTGCTGCTGTGGCTCAGTCTGTTGAGCCACAGCAGCTGGTCAGCAGAACCCACTCCCAGCAGAGGTCTTATCCTCTGCCTGGGAAAGTGGAATGGTGAAATACCGTGCATAGCAGTATATGTGGTATTGCACCATTCAGCTCACTAGTCTGCGCTGTACAAGGTTAGCCATAATGTCGTACGCTATTAAGCGTGCAACATTATGACCCGGGACGTTCAATTCCTAAAAGGAATTAACAGGGTGAACTGCCGGGAACTTTTTAACTTGAATCCCAGATCGTGGTCACATATTCATTAGCGGAAGCTAACAGTAGGGAGGTTCAGGAAGGATGTGAGGAAATATTGTTTTATAGGAAGGGTGGTGGGGCCATGGAGCAGGCTGCCAGATGAGGCAGTAGGTGCAAAACCATTACAGGTTTTAAGAATGACTGGGACAGAATGAAGGATATAGTGGTTGCTCAGGGCATCAGAATCAGTCAGGAGAATGAGGGTGGGGTGGGGAGGGCTAGACCCCAGAGGAACAGTATGCCCCAGGGCTAAATAGGAAACTCAGGCAGACTGGATGGACCTTTGGTCTTTCTCTGCAATCATTGTATATGTTTCTCTGTTTCATTTGGATCAGGATTATATTAGCTTCTAAGGGTGACTTTGGGATTTTTGATTTATGCCCAAGTTAATTTGCCGTTTTGTTAGCCATGGAATGATAAAATCAGAAAAAATAATAACTCAGCTACG
The DNA here is from genome assembly GCA_016271365.2 of Neoceratodus forsteri. Lineage (NCBI taxonomy): Eukaryota > Metazoa > Chordata > Ceratodontiformes > Ceratodontidae > Neoceratodus > Neoceratodus forsteri. The sequence continues at coordinate 631,999,628 of CM057450.1, read as the reverse complement.
AAACCATCCTTCCCTTGTATTTTGTTCTTTTAAATAGATTTAGTAGCATGCATAATCTCCTGCTCAAGACAATCTCCCTGTTCAATTGGCATTTTGGTGCGATAGCAGTGTTCAAGGTAGCTCCTTATTTGCAGTTGTCCCCTGTACACTCCTTTTGGTGCATGATACAACAATAATCTTCAAATAACTCAGCTACAGGGAAAAAAGTGGAAGGAAAACACTTTCTGCCAAACATTGTCTAATATGCTTATTTACTTTAAACATGTTTTCCACTTCTTGTGTAAATCATTGTTTTTTAATGAGGCTATTTCCTATTTTTCTAGGTTGTGATTTCCTTTTGCAATTTTATTTTTCCAGCTCTTTAATGTTTGTCAACACTAAATGATTCTTTTTTCTCTGTTTTATTGCCCTTAATGTAATGGGCTATTATTTATGACCTCTTTTATTACTGCTTTAAAGGCATCCTAGATTTTTGTAACCTCACTGATTTCTATGTGATTTATCTCCAAAAAGTAAATAGCAGTGTTGTTATGCAGTAATTAATAGCATTTTCATCTCTTAATAAAATATTGTTAATTTTCCACTTTGTTGTTCTGTTTGGTTCTCTTGAAAGGATCATATTGACAGTAATATTAACACTATCTGATCTGATATAGGTATACTCTTTAAATTTACCACCAGTATATCCTGGGCTATTATTTAAAAAAAAATAGAACATATTTCAGTCTTAAAAAGGAACAAAAAATGAAAACAAAAATCTTTCTTTTATCCCTTAGTTCTTGTTCATTAATGTATTAATTCAATAAATAAGTGACTATTTTGTTTACTGAAGCACTGTTGTCATCAGCTAATATGATATCATCTGCCTTCGCTTTTAGAAATTCTAGCTCCTGTACACTTTTAATAAAAAAAAAAACTTGCTAGAGTCAATAAAGGGACCATATACAGTACCAAACCAAAAACAATATTATAACCACAGAGGTTACACTTTAATAAGATTATATGGCCTCCTTCATCCTGAACGGTATTCTATCACACAAAATCCCATTTTGATCAGGACAGCACAACCTCTGCTGATGCTAGCAGCAGTACTAAAGTATAGTTGTATCCATAGATACATAGAAAATGATGGCAGAAGGAGACCACGGTCCATCTAGTCTGCCCACGGATTTCCAAGACCTTCTACTGGTCCCAGGACCTAACCCACCCTTGTGGAATTTGTCCATCCCTGTTCAGTTTTCTTCCCTTACTCTGTCCATTGCTTTCAGGCTTATTCATCATTGAAGTTTTCAAATGAATATCTTGCAAGCAGAGAATGTTGATGTCCGTTTGCTTTGTATATATTAAAACATTTTCCTTTTGATGGGTGAATTTACACTATTAATATTTAATGACACAATATGTAGGCCTGGGTGAAACTAATTCAAATGTCAGGCATAGTAATGTGTTTTTATCAAATAAACAAACTTGTCTACAGCAAAACCTTACCTTCAAATGTTTTTTCCCATTTAATTTCACCTCTACAGTTTCTTAAAAATAGTATGCTTTGTCAGCCATCCAATAGGGCTTGTTGGAAAAACTAAATGCTGTTTATTTAACACAACATTAAAATTGTGTCATAACTGGTGCTAGCACAAAATGCTACTCTTACTTTAGCTCATTTTATTTACAATTCCTCTCTTCCTAATGAGGAAATTAGGAGCAACTTCTTGTTTATCATAATTGAATCTAATTCCCTAAAAATAATGTAATACCTGTACCAAAGACATACCATGGAGGTATAGCACCCTATATTGAATGAATATTGTTCATATCTTACACCTCAGAGCAGTGCTAGCGACACCACTGGCAGCCCTATTCAACAAATTGTTGGAAGAGGGAGTGATACCAGAGGACTGGAGAAGGGGGAATGTGATAGCCCTCCACAAAAGTGGGAGCAAGGTGGAAGCCGGAAATTATAGGCCAGTCAGTTTGACTTCAGTGGTGGGGAAAATAATGAAATTGGTGTTAAAGGAAAAGATTGAGGAATACCTTGAGGCCAGCTGGGCACAAGACCCGAGGCAACAAGGATTCACAGCAGGAAGGTCTTGTCAAACAAATATAATAGGTTTCTTTGACTGAGTGACCAGTGTACTTGATCAGGGAAGGGCGGTATACATGGTCTACCTAGATTTTAGCAAAGCATTTGACACTGTCCCGCACAAGAGGTTATTAAACAAGTTGAGAAATACCAAGGTGGTAAACTGGGTCAGAAACTGGCTGAGCAATAGGACACAGAATGTGATGGTAAACAGAGTTCAATCTGAAGAGAGGGGGTAACCAATGGGGTGCCACAGGGTTCAGTGCTGGGGCCTGTCCCCTTTAATGTCTTCATACGCAACATTGCCAAGGGGCTAGAAGGGAAGGTATGCCTCCTTGCAGACAACACTAAGATCTGCAATTGGGCTGACACTCCGGGGAGAAAATAAGAAGGGACCTAGGCGAGTTGGAGGAGTGGTCAAGAGTGTGGCAGCTTAGATTCAATGCAAAGAAGTGCAAAATTATGTACTTAGGGAACAAAAACCCAGAAGAGGAATACACAATCGGGGGGAGGTACTGATGACAACTAAACTGGAAATGGACCTGGGGGTAGTCATAACAGATGACCTAAAGGTAGCCAAGCAATGTGAGATGGCAGTGAGGAAAGCCAGAAGGATGCTGGGGTGCATAGGGAGAGGTATCACCAGCAGAAAACAGGAAGTGGTGATGCCACTGTACAGACAATTGGTGAGACCTCATCTAGAGTACTATGCTCAGTTCTGGAGACCACATCTCTGAAAGGACATAGGTTAGAGGCAGTCCAGAGGAGGACAACAAAAATGGTGCAGTGACTACACCAGAAACCTTATGAAGAGAGGCTGAGAGAACTCAATTTGCATATCCTGGAGAAAAGGAGGGAGAAGGGGGTATCACAAAAACATTCAAGTACCTCAAGGGGACAAACAAAGTTTAGGAGGGCATCATCTTTCAAAAAGAGAGATGTGCAAGAACAAGGGGTCACAATATGAGGCTATGGGGGGAAGACTCAGGGGCAACGTGAGGAAGTATTTTTTCACAGAAAGGGTAGTGGATGCATGGAACAGCCTCCCTGAGGGGGTCATAGGGACACAAATGATAGGTGAGTTCAAAAATGCATGGGATAGACAGAAGACAACCCTAGTGGCAGGAAGGAGAAAGTAAGTTGCAGATCAAAAAGGATCTGGTGTTTATGCAGTAGGTAGGGAAATGAGAAGACTAGGTGGGCCAAGCGGTCCTTATCTGCTGTCAAATTCTATGTTTCTATGTTTCTACACATGTAATTATGGTGCTTTTAAAGACTGCTACATACCTTTCTGGCCCATTGGTACAGCGGTAGTACTATCACCCACGATGCCAGTGACCTGAGTTCAGGAATGAGCCTGGGTCATTGGGGACTGGTCAGGGAATAGAGGTTTGTGCATCCCAGAGGAAGCGCTCCTCCAGGGGAAAGCACTGTCACACTGCCCCATTACCACCACCTGTGGATGCACGGGTGGTGGCACAGGATACACGGTGTGGGGAGGGGAGGACACCGTTAGGAGCTTGGTTGAGACGTGAGTCATCACATCTATAGCCTGGACTCTCATCCTTTGTGTTGGTGTCATCGGGGAGGTGTTTCAGGGACCAGAAAAAGCCACAGGAAAAACTACAAAAATCTGGCCTCAACTACTGTGTAGCATGATCTTGACAAACTGGAGGGGGATGGAGCACAGATGGTCGGAACTACCGCCACTGAGCTCCGACGGCAGTGGGTGATAAAAAAATGTGTTTAAAAAAAATAGATTGCTACATACAGACATACAAAGAAGCCAGCAGAATAAGGCCATTTGGTCTATCTAGTATGCTGGTATTGGAGGGTCCACAGCTTGAGCTACTGACCCTGCCCCCCAATCATCCCATCCTTTCTGTCCACCCCTTTCATGACCCTTACTTTCCCCTTAACTCTTCTAGCCCAGCCTCCCTTGAAGCTGCCCGCCATCTTCAATGAGACAACCTCTTCCTGCAGTGCATTCCAACCAGCCACCACTCTCTCTGTGAAGAAATGCTTCATAGCTTCCCTCCTAAATCTCCTCATTTATCTTCTATAAGTACTTGAATGTCTCAGTTATGTCCCCTCTCTCTTCTTTCCTACAGGGAGTACAAGTTCAGAGATCCTAACCTCTCATTGTATGTTTTACCCTGCTGGCCTGTGATCATCTTTGTAGTCCTCATTTGGATTGATCCCAGCTGGTTAATATCCTTTTTAAGGTGTGGCCACTAGTACTGCGCACCATAGTCCAGATGTGGCCATACTAGTGACCTCTGCAAGGGCAGCATAACCTCATTTTACTTACTGCGGATCCCCCTGGCTATGCAGCCCAACATTTTGTTTGTCCTTGCTGCTGCTATTCTGCACTACCTGAAACACTCCACGTACAGTAGTGCAAAATAGCAGCAGCACTCCATGTAGTGCTGCTGCTATTCTGCACTACGTGGAGTGTTTCAGGTCACTACTAATCATTACACCCAGATCTTTTTTCTCTTCTTGCAGATACCTGAACTCCTCACAGATTGTACTCCCTCCTGGTATTCTTGGATCCAATGTGCATGACTTTGAATTTCTTTGCATTGAAACCAAGTTACCAACCCCCTGATCACCTCTCAAGTTTTTCCATATCTTCCTTTAGGTCCTCTATCCCCTTTGCTGTAACCACCTTCCTGCAGAGCTTGGTGTCATCCATGAACAGGCACAGTTTGGTCTTAATGCCATCCCCAATATCATTAATGAAGACATTGAACAGCACGGGTCCTAGCACCGAGCCCTGCGGGACCCCAATGGTGACTGGAAACCTGTTAATGTGCTGACTGATTATTGTTGCCATTATGTTGCCAATTGAATCATGATGCCTGCTTCTGCTGTGACTTTACTTTTTTGCCATCGGACGATGTTGCTGTTCCACTGTTGCCCCTACTGTCCATTGAGATGTGACCCGGATTTTGTTATAAAATATCTGTGTGGTGTGGAGGGTGTGGGGAGGCATAGCCTTCCACCATGGGGGTTACTCCTACTGTTGCACGGCAGATTGTTGGAGTGCGGTGGCTGGTGTTTGCGAATTGCTGGCACTGTAGTTTAAACCGCCAACTTTGTTGTTGTTGTGGCATGGGTGAACCCTGGTGACCTTCCTGGTGCTAGATAACTCCCCCCATCACCCACTGGGCCCTGTTCCTCAGCCAGTCTTCCACCCATCTGGTCATCTCCTCCCCAACCCCAAGATCTGCCAACTTCCTGATCATCATCTTGTTGGGTACAGTGTCAAAGGCCTTGCTGAAGTCCAGGTACAGGATGTCCACTGCTTGGCCTTTGTCTACTGTTTTAGTGACCCAGAGAAAGGTCGGTCTGTAATTCCCTGGGTCATCTTTGGGCCACTCTTACAGAGAGACACCATATGTGCCATTCTCCAGTCCTGTGGTACCATGTCTGACTCTGGTGAACTATTGAACAGGCCCACCAGTGACTCTGTGAGCTCCTCTGACAGTTCCCTCAGCACATTTGGGTGTATGCCATCCAGGCTTGGTGATTTGCCCACCTTCAATGCTAGCAATCTTTTCCTCACTCTATCTCCATCTACCACTGCATCTGTTTTCTTTTCCCCCCGTTCCTCTTTTCACTTCTGTTGGTAATGGTCTGTCTTTTTCCCTAGTGAAGATAGAATGGAAGTATTAATTCCGTACTTCAGATTTTCCCCCATTCTCTTCCACCCACCCATTCCCTTTCTGAAACCTAACAATCCCATCTTCCTTGTCCCTTTTCTCACTTATGTAGTGAAAAAAAGGCCTTCTCTCCCCTTCTTAATTCCCTCAGCTATCTGTAGTTCCTTTTGGGCCTTAGCCCACTGGACTACTTTACTTGCTTCCCTAGCCATTTTTAGGTACTTCTCCATGTCTTCCTCTCTCCTGGTCTTCCTGAATTTCCTATAGGCTAATCTCTTTCCTTTATTCTCTTGGTGACTTCCTTACTAAACCAGCTGTGTGCTTTGGCCCTTGAATTCTTCCCTCTGAGCCTAACGGACTCTTTATGGCAACCTTTATTCTGTCCTCAATGATGGACCAACTGTGGTCCATCCCCATATTTGCCCTGATGACTGCAAGGTGCTTACTTAGCAACTTTCCAATCTTCCTGAAGTCCACCCTCCTAAAATCCAGGATTTTGGTCTTAGTAGGGATGTTTTCCCTGACCATATCCAACCAGAACCACACTGTGCGATGGTCACTTCCACCTAGAGGCTCCTTAACAGTTATATCCTGGATGTGCTCTCGATTCATAAGCACCAGACCCAGGACTGCCTCTTCCCTGGTGGGTTCTGTGATGCCCTCAGTCAGGAACCCACTCTGCAGAGCTTCCAGGATCACCTGACTCCTGGTGTATGTCACAGTCATCATTCCAGTCTACCTTGGGCAGGTTGAAGTCTCCCACTATTACCACCTCTCCCTTCTTTGCTGCAATGAACATTAGTGAGTTCAAATCCCTCTCGATTTCCTCTTCCTGGTTGGGTGGTCTGTAAACCACCCCTAACCTCACCTTCCTCCCTCTGTTAGTAACTGAACCCACATTGCTTCCACCATCTCCTCTTCCGACTCCTCCCTTGTACCTGTTATGCCCTCCCTGATGTAGACCGCCACTGCCCCTTTCCCTAACACCCTGCCCATCCTATATAATTTATACACAGGCATTGAGATGTCCCAGTCATGGTTTGATGTGACCCAAGTCTCAGTGATTGCTGCAATGTCCACCTGCCCTTCTGCTAATAGTACATGCAGGTCATCCATCCTGTTTCCAAGACTTTGTGTGTTCAGGGACACCACCTTCCACCTAGAATCTGATTCTTCTTTTTTCCCTCCCTCACTGCTTTCTTTCTCAATTACTCCATCCACATGCTCCCCCCATCCCCACTGTTAACTGCTTTGCTCCCCCTCCTCTCCCACCCTCTGGCCCCTTTCTACTGGTTTGGGGGGGGAAATATGTTGACCTCATCCTCTCTGAGTTGTTGGACCAGCAGGCCTGCCTGCCCCACCCCCTCAGTAGTTTAAATGAAGTTAGACAGAATAATGCATGGGGAATTATGGTTTACGAGGATTTTATGCACACCTGAGGTGTATGATGCCCCATAAACCCCGAGGGCGAAGCATCACACACCGAGGATGTGCATAAAATCTGAGTCAAAAAACACACTTCCCCATGTTTTATTTTTTATATTTACTGGTTATAGCTAGAAATGAAGAAAATGAGCCTCACATAGACTGTCACGGGCACCTGCAACAGGGTATTGTTGCCCACGTTCAGCATCTCTACATTGCTGCTGTTGTATGGTGGGACAAGCCCCCTGGCTCCTTTTCCTGCCATGTCAGTGTTGTTGGTGGTGCTGAGAGTGAGTTGGCGCAGGTTGCTGTGGAGCTTGCAGGACCACAGCGCTGTGTTCCGCCACAGGTGGGTGGTCTTCAGGTCATTCACTTTATGTCTTTTGTGCTGATGGTTTTCTGTAAGCAGTGTGGGCGAATGGCCAGTGCGAGGACAGTTTCTCACACAGGTGCACTTGCAGCTTTGGAACCGTGGTTTATGGAACTCTGTAATTCACACGTGTGAATTACAGTTTGTGAGGTTGTGCAAGCAGTAGTTAATTGGCACTAACAGTAAATATTATATGTTATATACCCCCCAGTTTGTCCCTGAGCACCCTCGAGCTCCCACTGTTAAGTTGCAGCTGGTCTGGTGCAAAAATGTTTCATTTGACTAAGTCTCCCTCCAGTACCCAATGCAGTTATACCCTTCCTCCTTGCACCATTCCTTCAGCCAGTCATTGAATTCCTCTATCTTTTTATTTCTGACCAAGCTAGCTCTTGATACTGGTAACTCCTCTGATAATGCTAGTGATCTGGCTAACTCTCTGCAGGTCCTTCCTAACACCCTGAATCTTTCTTGCACTACCCCCACCTCCTCCCCAGCTAGATCATTGGTACCTAGGTGTATAACTAGAACTAGTTTCCCTTCAACCTCCTTCACCAGCTTCCCAGTTCCTAGACACAACCTCTCCACTGTCTTCCTTGGCATACAAACCACTGTCCTACCTGCTTTTGGCCTCCCATTTCTCCCCCAGTGAATACCCTTAATTATACAATGGCAAGAAAAATTCTAGCAACCTAATCGGCTGCTGACCTCTAGACAAAGTGATGTTATTAGACAATAACATCACTGTATCTAGGGCAGGCACAGAGATGACCACAGGACTGAGTGAAGTCCCTCCCTCTCTACTCAAGCCACCGCTAAGCTGACAGGGCTTGACAGTCCCCATAGTCACAACCGTTCATGCCATGTACACAACCCTCCCACTGCCAAACAAGCAGTCCTGCCCCCCCCCCCCAAACTTTCCTATCCTCACTTCTTTATTTTGCTCCGGAATGAAAACTAAGAGGTCACTTCCAGTTTCCCTTAAAACACGCAGTGGCATATCACGCTATTGGGAGCTTGGAACAGCTTCACACACCAACTTCAGCAAGACGCAGATTCGGTGCTTTGTTAGTGTAGGCATCCTGCACTTGCTGCTGTCCCATTTTCCCCTCATCAATCTGACATTCAGAAATGGAGCTCAAAACCTTTTTTCTCCTCTCCCCACCCCAACTTATTAAAAAAAAAGCATAAAGAAACCCAGAACAGTGGCTTCTCGGAGCCCAAAGGTGTGGAACTGTGGGTATTGTAGTGCTTGTCCTCAAGATTGCCGCACTCACTTCAAAAAATCTTAGCCGCGCTCGATTCAAAACATCTTAGCCCCAGATCCCTGCCTTCCCCGAAACCCAACTTATGAAAAGAACAGCATTTCAAAATAAAACCTGAAGTATAGCTTTACCTGTAATCGGCTTTCACACAAGAGTGCCAAAGTAGCTGCTCTCCCCCATCGGCTCGGCACACAGCCACATTCCTCAGCTGATATAAAAAACAGCTCCTTCTAAATAGCTGACTTCAAAATTTTATACAAAAAAACAAGTTCAAATATAGCCTGGTTTAATGGGTGGGCGAACAGCTGTGAGTGTGTGTGTGGGGTGGGGGAGATGATGTAAGACACAACAGTGAAATAATCATAAATCAGTTACTTTAAAGGGACTATTTCATTTCAGATTCAGAAGTTACCAGTTTAAAACAGTAACATCCATTCAAAACAAAACAATCTGTCTCTATTTCTTCATTATAACCATCCAACAAAATACTACACAACAAGCCATTGTATAATGGCTATAAGGCACTCTAGAGTGTGGGTTATTGTGTAATAACGTCACTCCTGGGGCGGTGGAAGCACTCAGCTTCGCCTCATGCTTCAACCCACCCCAGGAGGGACGTTATTACACAATAACCCACTCCCTGTCATGCCTTATTGCTTAATTATGGAGTGCCCTAGCATTATTATCTTTCCTCTCCCTCTATCCTTCCTTTCCTCTTTCCCTATGGTGATTGGTTTATGAACTACTCCCAATGTAACTGCTCCCCTTTAGTTTTGGTTACCTCTCCACCCTTAAACTCCGCAATCTGTGTTTGGCTGACCCCCCCCAGCCTCTTCTTACCCCTTTGTATGCCTTTCCAGCCCCATCCCTGTCATTTCATTTCTGGCCACCCACCCACATTCTTTCATTCTCCCCTCCCCTGTCATCCTAGACCCTCCATCACTCCCACCTTCTACTTTCTTCTCGATATACTCTGCTCCCTGCACACTGATACTACTTTGTACTGTTATACCTCCTTCTCATGTTTTATTTCTCCCAACCCATTTGACCTAACCCAACCTGTTACCTTATTCTCACTTTTAGACATTGGTCGAAATCTATTCCTTAAGGGATCCTCTTTGAATGTTTGCTCTCTTGTTTCATCTCCCAGTCCTACCTTTCCTCCTTAATACTTTCCATTCCCCTTCCCTGGAGTGTCCTGCTATCTGAGATGGTGATACCCTTGGAGCTTGGATAATCCCATTTATCCTCATCCACTACTACCGACATCTGTTTTCTGAGCAACACCCATCTATCTTCCTCTCCATCGCACAGCCTGTTGTGTACTCCTTGCGATCATTCCCAGCTCCCATCTGAGTTTCTTTACCTCTGCCATTAATTTCTAATTAATTGCTCCTGATTCCTGCAAACTGGACATACCCCTTTTACCCAGATTGTCCACAGGAATACTGCAGCCGCACAACCATTATAGCACACCACCCTATTCCCAGTATCTGATGCCTGTAATCACTCCCTTTTCCACACATCTTTCCTACCCATGGTCCACTCATTCTCACACTATGGTGATTCTAGCTGTTTCCCTTTTGTTAATTGTTATGCCTCTTGTACAGCTCCCCTACAATTGGTGTTGTCTCTCTGCTAACTTTTAGCCTACCCTTTTCCTATCAGCCTTCCCTTCTCAACCTACCCTTGTAACAAGTTACTGTCCTTAAATGATTTTAATACGCTCTAACATTATCAAAATATCAACACTTCCAAATCACAGCAAACAGTTCAGCATCAATATATCACATATATCACATTACCAAACAATAATAATGTGATTTATTTTAAATTGTAATATAGATTACCCACCCTTCCCTTCTCTTTTTTACACTACTTTACAATTTTAAACTACAAGCCCACTTATATACTAACTTTATTGGATACGATGATGCTGATTTTTTTGACTCTTCACAGCAAGCTGTATATTATGACAGTATTTACATAGCTAGATCATCTATGGTTATTACACTTGGGGCACAGCCTCTTCTTCCCACTGCCACCCCATACTGTTGCCCAAGTATGTTGCCCTTGACCCTTTAACTTGAGGCCCACAAAAGAGAGGCCCACTAGGCCAAAGCCATTAAATATAACACCCTGTCCCTTCCCACACAATCCCAGCAATCACCCGATTGGAACACACAGTTCACTTCAGGAAACCTGCACTGCTGGACCTATCAGGCCATGACAGTTCTTAGTGACAGCTGGTGTTTTGCTGTCCTTAGGATGCCCAATTGGCTCTTGCACTCCCTGGGCTGCTACATAGTCACTATAATTATAAGTAATTTATATCAACAAAAATAAGCAAACAAACAAACAAACAAGCCGTATAAGATAGGAAGGGCAAATGTTTTATAACATAACCATTACAGGTGTGTACAATTTCACTTCATCTAACCTAACTTCTGTGTTGTAAGAGGTATGCTTGTAAAATAAAAAAGACACTTGCTTTATTTAATCACTTAATTACAGTCATTTGACATTGTTCATTAAAACATGAAGGAGAGTTTAATCACTTAAGTAAGGTCATTTAACATTGGCCATTAAACCATAGTGAACTGTGCTAGTAAAAAAAATGGCGGAATCCTCTAACAAAGGTATTTCCGGAGCAGATTAGTTGTTGGCCATTGACCCACATACTCAGTCTTGCTGGAAGCAGCATGGACATTTTACATTTGTTCTGCCACAACAAGTCATTTTTTCCTTTCTTGTACAGTTTCTTGGGGTAGGTCTTGGTAGATGGTAAGCGTTTCACCCCAAAAGATAAACTTTATCTGTTGGTATATTTTTACATTACATTGTTTTTCTTTTCAGACCTCAAAAACTTCACATACCGTAACTGTTCATAGAGAGGAACCTCCTGTTACTTAGGATCGCAGAGCTTTATACACCCTGTCTATTTATAGTTCCCCTTCTTCAATGTCTGAGTCCAGCAACACAGCAAAAATGTCTCCAACTGTTTTTTGTAGAGTAACTTCCAGAACCCCTTTTTAGGAATGCCTCTCATCCTTGTATTTCCTTCTTGCTCTCATCTCAAAATGTTTGCAATTTCTGTTGAATCATTAAAACCACACAATCGCTTAAAGAGCTACTGATTCCGAAAAGAAAAATTTGAAAAACAATATAATTAGGTACAATTCTGCTTGCATTCCATTTATATTTTATATATTTCTCCTCCCCATAATTTATTAGTAAAGAAATGTGTATGAATATATATTTGTTGTCCCTTAGAGTTCATTTTGAGTTCATCTGCATTTATAGCTTACTCCCTACTTCAAGTCATAATCCTGTGTTGTGACATCACAATCTGTTGCCATGGGAGTAATGGTGAGGTCACAAGCAGCTCTGTGTGACTTCAAGTATGGAGAAAGCAGCAGGAATACACACACTCATCAGGAGCAAAGATCCTGTTTTCATACAAATGACCTCAGTACTAAATAATGGGGAGGAGGGATACAGAACTAAGGGGAACTACAAGCTGGACAGTGCCTAACTATAATGTTTTCTTAAAGATGTCCTGAATCTGTCATCGGCTCTTCAATAAGAATGATTTCATCCTCAAGAGTGGATATGCTTTTCTCTGCTGTCTGAATTCTCTTTTTAGGTCAACATTTTTCTATATCTTTTCTGTCTTTTTTTTTCTTCATTTTTTCTGTTTCAGTGAACATTTTTTCAACATTATTGGTCTTTTTGTAGAACAGTGACCATTTCTCTACATACGTTTTCTGTTCCACTTTATATCTCTTCTTGCATTCCAGTCTCTTGAGGTGTATTATTTCCACTTTTTATGTTGTCTTGCACATGAGCAAGCAACATCTTGTGGTAGTAGGAGAAATGCAGAGGTGTTTCAGTGTTAGGGAATGCAGGGCATGCTTTAGTAGATATGTCCCTCATTCCCCAATTAGCCAGCATGCTAGCACTGACACAAGAATTATGTCAAGTGCCATCAACTTGAAAGAAATGTACTGCTGCAATCGAAGACAAGCTCGTCATGCAGCTGCACAGATGACATGCCTCCCGTATGTGCCTTTCCTGGTGAAACATTTCGATAAACATGGTGGCAGCTTCTTCCACCACCACACAATCCCCAAAGAAAGCTGACATCATGGTGCAATCCCTGTGTCAGCATGCCCCCCCCACATTGTGTGGTACACTGGGAGCCCACCCCAGTGTGTCACCACTCACACAAAGCCCCATGTTCCCCCCCATGCCCAGTGTGGACCAACATCCCCCTGAAGTCATGGGGCACACTGGGAACCCACTCCAGTATGCCCAACATTTGTTTTATTTCACCCGTGAAGAAAAACAGTCCTGCAATGTTTTTTTTTCTGTACCTGAAAAAACGAAAACTGTCCCTTGACTCATCTGTAGTGCCCCCTCACCCAACCCACACCCACCCTCTGCACCCCACCTCCCCACCCCTCACACATACTTATTTCTGGACATCCGGCACTGGGATCTTTGGTGCAGTGGGAACATGTCTTGACTCTTCAAAGCCGGACTGCAAAATGAAGAAATGCCAGTAAGCTATATAATGACATTAATTGGGGGGGGGGGTCAACTAAGTGGGATATCTCAGCCAGTGTTTTGAATTTTGGCTCCAAATTTTCCAACATGGGGTTCTTGGGACCACACCTCACGAACACTTGCACTGTCATCTCGTTATTTGATCCTGAAAGGTCATTTTGCAGTCACTGCATGGAATCACCCTTCAGCACCAAGTAATAAAATGACAGTGCCACTGTTCATGAGGTGGAGTCCCAAAAAGCCTACGTAGCAAATTTGGTGAAAAAATTCCAAAAAATGACTGTGTTATGAGCGTGCATTGTGCAGTTTCCATGCACTCTCGTAACTTCGGCAATTTTTAATATTTTCACTCCAGATTTTCAACATTGCCATTTTTTCACTCCTCCTTATGAACAGTACAGCTGCCATTTTTCACATCCTGCCCAAAATGTGTTTTCGCACATCTGGCACACAATGGCGCACTCTCTGTGGGAAATCAATGTTCTGGACAGAGTAACAAAATCACAGTGCCCCTGTTCATGAGCAGAGGTCCCAAAATGCCTATGTTGAAAATGTGGTTAACAAAATCCCCCAAACAATTGTGTTACGGGCATGCATTGCATAGTTTCCACGCACACTTGTGACTTCACCAATTTTTCATATTTTCACTCCAGATTTTTAACATTGCCATTTGTTTACACCTCCTCATGAACAGTACAGCTGTCATTTTTCACATCCTGCCCAAAATGTCTTTTTGCACCTGTGGCATCAAGTGGCACAGTCGCTGTGCAAAATCACATTTTGGCTAATGAACTGATAGTGCCACTGTTCATGAGGTGGGATCACAAAAAGCCCATGTTGAAAATTTGGAGTGAAATACCAACAAATGCCCCAGGGCATTAGGGTTTCTAACTGTAACGCCGTACCCTGTAGATACTGGCAGGCATCAAGGGTGTGACTTGGGATTGTCGGCTATAATGCTCATGCCATCAGTGACAGGCATTGAGGTGTGCCTTGGACTCTTAAGCCTCAAAGTTCACCCCAGTCTCCTATACTGCACCCATCTCAGTGTTTTTCCTTATTGAGTGAGCATAAGGCCTGAAGACCCCAAGGCACACCACAACACTTGTCAGTGTCTGCAGGGTAGGGTGAGGTGAAATGGCGTGAGCATTATGGCTGACCATCCAAAGGCACACCCCAATGCCTGTCAGTCTCTGCAGGGTGGGGGTGGGGTTGGTGTCAGTTCAATACTTCACTGCCATTCCTATTATGCATCTCTCTAGCTCCTCCACTACCAATGCCAATGCCAGAAAGACAACATATGGCATTGACAAATGCTTGTTTGTTTGGCTGTTTTTTGATTAATTTGTTCCTTGTTCAATTTTTGTGCTTTGATTTTAAGGCTTTTTGTGTATTGTTATACTTCTTTGTTGGCAAGTTTATGTTATTTTGTTCCTGAGCCATATTACTTATTAAATGTAATAGCTAATTCGCTTCTGCAACAAAATTTTTAATTTTTGTATAGCCCTCAAATCTCTTTTTTTGTGCTTTTCAGGCATTTTAGTTTTGTTATTACCTACTTTTGTGTTAAGCAGAGTATTGACTGCATCAGCAGAGATTTGATTTCTTTCACTTCTGGGAGTAGTCTTTCTCAATTCAACATAGCCTGACAATGTTTGGCCTAAAAGCAATGCACAGTAGTAGCAAGATCTGAGGTATTAGTCTGGCAAGTATTAACTTCTTTTGTGCTGGGGTTGCACATGGGGGAATCACTTTGTGCTACTCTCATTTAATGTTGGACCCCAAACTGATAGCACAAGGAGTGAGCATGGCAACTAGTATTCCTAATCACTTAGCAGAAAGCAACAAACCAGTACTAAACAAAACAAGTAAAAAAGGCTTGCTGATTAAAGCAAACAGTAGGAAAGCCACAAATAAGAAGGAGGACATACATCAGAATAAGCCTCTCAAATTATTTAATAGATATGAATCATTAGTTAAACCATCTGAGGAAGCAGATAATAGCAAGCATTTATGTAAGACAACTGAGAACAGGGAAATTGATGGGATAGGGAGTCCTAAAGAATCACATCAGCCAGATAGTACTGTTAAAGAGACATTGCATACTGTACCAGTGGAAGATTTGAGACAGAATAAGTTTAAAAGGAAGGACATTTTGGTAATTGGGGATTCCATAATGAGGGGGACTTATGAGATAGTATGTAGAAATAGGAAAATGCACACAACAGTTAGGACTTTACCTGGGGTAAAAGTGACAGATCTGTATAAACTATTGGATGGATTAATGGAAAATTCACAAGAACCTTTGGTCATATTACATGTGGGGATAAATGATATAGGAAGAAACAAAGTGGAAACTATTAAACAATGTTTTATGAGTATAGTGGATAAAATCCAGGCTAAGGGAGAGGATATTATAATTTCAGGGATTTTACCAGCGCATGGACTAAACCAGTACAAAAACTGGACTATAAATCAAATAAACAGATGGCTGCATTCTTTTTGTGCAGATAAACAAATTGGTTTTATGAACAATACCAAGACATTTCAAAATAGGGCTATTTTTAAATATGATGGGATACATCTGAATAGAGCAGGAATTAGAATCCTGGGTACAAAGCTAAACAAAGTGATACAATTTCATTTAAACTGGAAGGAGGGGGACAGGAATTTATAAACCTGAGGAAAATGAAAAACTGGGGCCTGTCTGGGAACAAGGGTGTGGAATGGAACATAGTATTGTTAAATGCAAGAAGCTTAACAACTAAATTTCATGAATTCCAAAATATGCTAGAATCTAATAATATTGATATAGCCTTAGTAACTGAAACCTGGTGGGATGAATCAGATAATTGGGAGAAACATATTGCAGGTTATAAATTATATTCAAGATCTAGAGAACAAAGGAGAGGTGAAGGTATAGCAATATATATAAATGATTCTGTAAAAAGTGAGCAAGAAATGGTTCACTTAAAAAATGAGGAGATGTTATGGTTGAAAATAATGCATAAGTCTCAAACTAAGATAAGGTTAGGATTGGTTTATAAGCCTCTATCCATAACTAAGCAAAATAATGACCTTCTCTTGGAATATATTGTCAATTTAGACCCAGAAGATAATATCCTGCTCGAAGGGGACTTTAATATGCCTAATATTGACTGGTTGGAATTTAAGGGGAAAACCAGCATGAAAATCACATTTTTGGAAATAATAGACCAGATAGAAGTGGAACAAAAAGTGTAATTTCCAACCAGGGGTTCAAACATCTTGAATTTAGTTCTAACCAATATGGGTAATAAAATAAACAGCATTAAGGATAGAAGCCCCTTAGGAAATAGCAACCACTGCATAGTGTTTTTCAAGATGTCAGGGGAACCTAATACTAACTACGTCACTGGGTTAACAGAAACTAAATTTCAACAAAGCAAACTTTCCAGGATTAAAAGCAGAAATGGTTGCTTGGGAATGGGAAATAGAGTTTGCAAACCAATCAGTGGAAAGTATGTGGGAAAAACTAAACAATAAGATATTAAGGGAAGTGCATAATTACATACCAAGCATGAGAAAAGTAAACAGGAAAGGTAAAAAAGGATGGTTTAATACTAGGATTAAAAAACTGGTTAAAGAGAAGAATAAAATCTTCAAATGGGTAAACAAACTAAATAACCAAGAAGGATGGTTGGTTTATAGACAGAAGATCAAGCAGCTTAAGAAGGAGATAAAAATGGCCAAAGCTAACTATGAGCTTACACTGGCTATAAGGGTGAGGGATAATCACAAATCATTTTTCACATATATAAATGGTAAAAAGAAGGCACAAAATACTATTGGTCCCTATATTAATATGCTGGGGGAAACTGTGACTGATACCAAACAATTGGCAAACATGCAAAACTTATATTTTAGCTCAGTATTCAACAAAATAACTGTTTCAGATAATAGGATTAAGTCAAGTTCACAGAGAGGCCAAATTTTGATAGATCCTGAAGAGGTATTAAGAAGATTAAAGGATATTAATATTAACAAATCCCCAGGGCCAGATGGTATACACCCCAAAGTTCTTACTGAATTGGCAGATAGCATAGCCCCATTACTGACTTATATATTTCAAAAATCTATGGGTCAGGCCATAGTGGTGCAGGGTTGTAGAGATGCATCAGTGGTACCCCTGTTAAAGAAAGGACCTAATACAAAGCCTGAGAATTTCAGACTGGTTAGTTTAACCTCTATAGTGAGTAAAATATTTGATGGAATTATAAAAGAGCATATCTTAGCCCATATAACATTACACAAACTAACGGATGAAACTCAGCATGGCTTTACAAAGACTAAATCATGCCAAACAAATATGTTAACCTTTTATGAAAAAGTAAACAGGGCCTTGGATATGGGGAATGCAGTAGATGTTATGTTTCTGGATTTTTCCAAGGTGTTCGCCAAAATTCCCCAAAAATAATTAATTGAGGTTCTAATTAGTACAAAATTACTTGCTAACATAGTAAATTGGGAGGAGGCATGGTTAAGTAACAGAAGACAGAGAGTTGCTATAAGAGGGATAATGTCAGATTGAAAAAAGGTTACAAGCGGGGTCCCACAGGGGTCAGTGTTGAGCCCGTGTTTATTTAACATACATGTCTCCTCAATCAGGTGTAATTTCCCAAACATTTAGATGAACAAGTTCGCAGATGACTGCAGGATTGGGGGCCTTGTAAACACAATTGGTGAGCAATATAATATTCAAAAAACCTTGGGTATGGTAGTAAAATGGACCGAGCAGTTTAAATTGGATTTAAACTTAAACAAATGTGCTGTGATGGACTTGGGAAAAAGAAATACCAACTTCAATTATAAGTTAGGTGAAATTGTACTTCACAAGACTGAAGAGGAAAGAAATCTGGGGGTGAGAGTAACAAACGACTTGAAATTTAGTGCACACTGTGGTTTGATTGTTAAGAAGGCAAACCAAGCATTGAACTGCATCTTTAGACTCTTTGGTAGCAGAGATAGCAGGGTGATTTTGCCCCTTTACCAGACATTGGTGAGGCCACATCTTGAATACTGTGTGCAGGTATGGTCCCCGTATATAAAGGCTGATATAAGAAGGTTGGAAGGGGTTAAAAGAAGGGCAACAAAGAGAATTAGCAGCATGGAGGAAAAAACATATCATGAGAGATTACAGGAACTGGGATTGTATACATTACAATACTGTAGACTCAGGGGAGACATGTGTATGATTTATAGGGCTTTCCAAGATGAACAATTAAGTAAGGAGTTGGGACTTATAGTAAGGAAAACTTATTTGTATGAACATGGGAGACATGGCTTGCAATTAGAACAGGAAAAATGGAATACCTTAAAAAGGAAAAACTGGTTCAGTCGGGGGGGGGTCCGGCTGTGGAACAGTTTACCTAAGGATATAGTACAAAGTAAAACTATGGACTCATTTAAACTAAACCTGGACAATTCTATAAAAACAAGAGTAATTTATTATAATGAAGGTAAGGCAAGCATTAAGGACGAAAGTCAATGTAGCTTGGAAAACCTATGAAACCTATGAAGTATGGGGTGGCGGGAATATGATATCTACATGCGGATGCACCTGGAAGGATTTACCATCTTTTTTTACCCAAGACTGCAAAGCCATGTCTCCAGCACTGGCCCCTAACAACCAGAACTGGGAGGCCTCCAAATGGATGAAAGCAGCTACTTTAGTCAACGCACTGCAGTTTGTAGCATGCCTGCCGCTAAAACATTTTTACTAAAAATCAGCTCTGGAGAAGTCTGGCTCAGGGCATTCTTCCCCCCTCCCTTCCCGCATTGGAAGCTCTGGAACTTATCTATTGTCCTGAGTTAAAACATCTTCAAACAAACAGTAAGTATTTTCAACTTTTGAACTGATCTTTGCTCTTCTCTCGGTGGACTGTTTGTTTTTACTTTTAGCATCAGAAGTTTGGGGTGAGCTTACTGGGCGGAGAAGTTAAGTGAGCAGTTCTGTATGCAGTGGAGGCTTGCATTTCTTTGCCAATAAAAATAAAATACTATCCTGTCATTTTTTTCTCTTTTATTTTCAGAGATTGTTGTTTCAACCTGCAAGGAGACATCTTCAGCAGCTGACTTGTGTATGCAAATAAACATACTCAAACTGTTTCTAAGAATGTTCGATATGAGATGCTCTTGAAAATGTTAAACATTAAACAAGCACAGGCATTCAGACCAAGTGACTTAAAGGATAACTATAGTCAAAATTTACAAAAACAAAATATGTTGCACACAGTGTTTTTTATGTGTGTGGCTAGTCCTATTGTGTTATTTCCTTTGTTTGCTATTAGGATATTTTTTTAAATTTGCCTACTTGTTTTATGCCCCCTGAGGATCTCCATCTATTTACTTTTCCTTTTCCCACCAGGCCTTCTGTCCTATGTGACAATGATGTGTTGGAGACCATTGATTCAGTGAGTGCTGGATTACTGTACTGCCTGCAGCGGTAAAACTGTGCTTTTAAGTGCCTCTCCATATCCAATGAGCAGTAATAAAGGTTGCATTCACAGTTTGGCAAACAGCTGAGGAATACAATGGGTTATTCTTTAAGGAAACAGCTAGGATCTTCACTAATTATAACATAGATGATCTGAGATATATGCTTTGTATGGCTAAGCATAGTTTGATGAAAAGAAAAGCTTTCAAAAGAAAATATTCACTCTTTCTGGCTAGACCTAGACACACACCTAGAAAACAAATTGGGCACGAAAAAGTTATTTTTTTTGCTGAGGCCAGAACAACAGGATCTTAATAGCACAATGCTGTAGACAGGACAATAAGCCAACTCACACTGAATTAATAGTCCTAGTGCAGCACTGTCACATGTGACAGGAGGCACTGTGGGAAAATGAAAGGCAATAAAAGATATGGAGCATATGCAATAGTCTAACTCAAAATATGCAATTGATTTTCAAGTGTGAGGGGACAGAACCAAAACCCATGAGTGGCAGAGCTATGAATGAGTTCTGAAAGTTCTGCTCCCTCACAAGTGGTGATAAACTGCATATTTTAAGTCAGAAAATTGCATATTCAATTTATACAACATTGGTTTCATAGTTATATCTTTTAAATTGTATGTTTGTATGAAGATGTAACTGTTTCTGTTTCATTTCAACTCATGGCTCAGTAATGCCCATAGCTATTGTGATGTCATCAACATTTTACAAGCTGCTGTCTGATTGGGTCAGTATGTGACATGCCCCAAAATGTAGGATATCATGATATCTTGCAAAGCGTGTCCAAAAATATCAGTTTTATTCTGTTGTATAAACAGGCATGGAGATCCCCAGGGGCTACAAAACAAGTAGGCAAATTAAGAAAATAAATCCCAACAGCACACAAAGGAAAGGAAGCGATAAGATTACACACACAAATCAAAACACTCTGCAGAACATATTTTTTGCAGATTTTTACTGTACATAGTTCTCTTTTAATCAGGCCTACTAAGTACATAAGATAAAAGCACTGAGTTGCTCCGCTTATGGCACAAATACCATTTGAGCTTATGAATAATAGAGAGGAGCTCAGAGAGGACACTAATCTCCTCTGTTTTGGCACCATTTTTCTCAAACCTTACTGTCTGACTGTTTAGGATAACAGTTGAAAGAAGACTGAGGTTGCAATCTGAAATATCCTGGAAGAAGATTCCAAACAAGCTCATGAGATAAGAATTTGGAAATGGAAATCTCTTTCTCTCCATATACTGTATATTGTGGATATGCCATGGACAGTGCGAAAATAAATGATACTTTTTGCTCCAGGGTTTGACCTCTGTTGACTGCATGAGTGGCAGAGCCATGAGTGAGGTCCATAGAGGTCAAACCCTAGAGCAAACAATAAATTGTTTATTTTCACACTGCCCATGGTATATGTCATTTATTCAATGGGTGACCTAGTGCATGCTTGTGGTAACCAGAGGTGAATAACATGCTGTCATTTTTAAAATACACTATTTTTACCTTTCTTGTAGGGAATTTTATTTAACTCCACCAGAAATTCTGTGCTGTTTGTAGCCTTCTTGTGCCTGGATGCATCACTTTATGTCATTATGATGTGCTGCAACTGAAGGCACATGCATTTAGCAATTATCGGCTAGCGAAACTGCTGCCTTAGTGATTTTCTTCAGCCTTCTTCATTAATATGTCTCAGAAGCCCACTGGATGTACTTTTTTCTACATGATTACACTGGATACCTCAATGTATTATCAGGGAAATAAAAATAATGAAAAATAACTGATTTTGGTTTAAAAATAGGCATACTTTTGGACAGCAGCTACAGCTGCAGCATAAACAGGAATGCACAGCAGAAGCAGATGTATTTTCCTGATTAATAACGTACTTTGGAGATTTTACTGAAAACATGACTCAAACAGCAGTTGTGGCACAATTCTCTTTTTAATGTGAACTGAAAGCTTATGAATACAAAGTAGACATTCTAAACTAGGTCCGGCTATGCACGAGGGTCGATGTAGACCACTGCTGCACTTGGTATTCCGTATGACGCACCTGCAGTGTATATAAATGCAAATGGCATACCTCAAGTGTAAATAAATAATTGATTTATACTCCAGGCATGTCATGACTGCAAATAAACATGCTTATTCAGTTTTTTTATTTAATTCCCCATTGTATAAATCTATATATGTTTACTGCAAAAAAATGACAGTAACGCATTTTGCACTGTTAGGGTTGAAGCTCACAAAGGAAGGAAATCAAAAGTTGGGGGAAAATTCCATGGAGCCTCAGATAATCTGTGGTGTAGTATTCCTTAGACTTTGAATGATCACATGACATAACATTGACTTTACCCTAACTATGGCACTGTCTTGTCACACAAAGTAAAATATTGACACAGTAAGGCTTGCATTTTCTCACATATACACTTAATTTTCTCACAAATTTTTCATAACTTGAGTTTTGCAAAAGTGAAATGTGTCACTTTCATGACTTACAATCCCCTTTTGTGAGAAGAGACTCATGGTTTCATGAGCCTTAGTGGCCATGCAATTGGGGTAACCAAGAAAAAAAATGTGTGTATCTAAAACAAGAAAATCTGCTGGAACTTAAGTCTGAAACTTGTGTGGTCAGCAGTGAAGGGCATAGGTTTAGTTGTTAGAAAAGAGCAATAGTTTAAAAATATTAATGAAAACTGAAGTATCGAGTACAGTGTACATCATTGGGCATAACTGTATTCCTCACACTATGTTATTTGTTTCTGATGTTAAAACATATGTTTGAAACCTGGATTGTCCTTCGGCATTCAGTTTGGTGGGGTTCATGGGGGTGGTGCATGGGATCAGCAGAGTTAGGGTTAAATAATCCTTAAATCACATTTTATTACTTTTATGGCTTTAATAATAAACCATAACTTATGTATAAACATAGTTTTTTTTGCAGTATATTCATCGCAAAGAAACTATGTTGCCAAACAAGTTAGGGTTTATAATTAAAGCAAAAATTAAAGAAATGTGTTGTTACAGTGTTTTGTACCTTCATTCTGCTCACCCCATCCACCATACCCATGACTCCCACCAAACAGAATGCCAAAGCACAGCTTAAGCTTTAATAAATATCTTCTTTTAACATCAACATTTTTTATTGAATATTTTCATACACTACATACATACATACAAAAACCACAAACAGTAACTCAGTACACACTGAACAACCTATGGCAAAATGCATGTTGCAAGATAATGACCGTGATGATAATACAATATATATTATGTATATGTTATTGGGGCTACACACAGAGGTCATATTTTCCTTTGATACATTTATCATGAAGCTATCCATTGTTGACTCTGAGGTTGAGAAAGGGGCCCCATATATTGTTGTAACAGTGTATCATGTTGATAGCTAAAAATGAGAGTCACTCCAGTGAAGCCATTTGGCTTAATGTTTGGAGCCATTCACTGAAGGACTGTACCACAGGGGACCTTCATCTCCTACATATGAGTCGTTTGGCTGCAATGGTAGCTGCCAGGGCCCAGTAAGTCATATGGGGGGGGGGTTAGTACTCTGTTGTGATGTAGCATCCAGGAGCACAAAGAGCTCATCAAGTATACAGTTTTTAGGGAGACTTTTTTTGACAAAATGCCAGGACTTTCTACCAGAAGGGTCAAAGCAAAGGGCAGGACCATAGTATATGAGATAATGAGCCAGTGTATTTGTCACATCTCCAAAACTTGTCATTAGGGGAGGATCCCCTTCTGCTGTAGGTGGAGAGGAGTCCTGTACTAATAGTGTAGTATTTTTTTTTTAACTTTCTATGTCTTCTCCTTACCCCCACCCGGAGCTGCACTTCTTCGGGAGATGCCTATGTGCCCCCCCCATGACTGATCTACCTGAATCCCCGGGGGTTCCCCCATGGAGCCATGGCTATACTCCCCCAGGCAGGTATGGGGTGGGGTCTGGACACCCTGATATCTCCTAGTCTCATTGGGTCTCTCGGTGGTCAGACAGACAGTCACAATCCAGGGCTGGCACTGGAGCTCCATGTACCCATGCTCCAGCAGTGCATTTTCCTGTTTCTCTCTGCGTGGTGTGTGCCCCGACATCAAGGTGTTACACTGACATCCACCACACAGCTCCCCATTGGTCTGTCTTACCAGCTTGCTGTACCTCGGGCCTCTGCCCGGGGTCAGACAAGCCATGGATCCTGTCCCTCCCCTCCTTCCCTGCCCGCCGGAGAAGGTGAGCAGTCCCTAGGACACTCAAGTCTTCTCCCCAGCTGGCCCTCCAGTGACCCGAGTCTGCTCCCAAACTTGTTGGGTCACCGGCATTGCAAGAGGAAATCCAACCGCTGTGCTAACAGGCTGGCAATAGTGTAGTATTTTTAATTGCATCAGTTGAGCCCTAGTGTCTCTACAAGCCTGGTGGGTTCTGCAACAATAGCCTTTCCACTCTTGATCAAAAATGTGTGTGTTTAGCTCAATCTCCCATTTCTTTCAGCTACTCTTGGTGGATGAGGGGCCAGAGTCTCTCATACATTTGTATATGTAGAGGACCCTGCCTCTGTGTAGCTTTAACCAGGGTACAGTATAGTATTGTGGCCCTGTGAGGGGTTTGTGTTAAATGATTTAGATCTTAAGTGTTTTACAGTTGACACTCTTATTTGAAGATATGACATATATCTCACTGGGTTATTTTGTAGTGTTCAACAAGGTCTTAGAATGGCATGATAATATTTTGACCTGGGTACAGATGTCATGTATATTGTGAATATCAGTCCATGTCCATGAGGGCAAGTTGAGAAGTTTATGGTCCACGGTGAACATAAGGCTGTCCCAGAGTGGTGCATGAGAGATCATCATTTGTGGAATGCAAAGGGCTCTTCTAACCTTTCACCAATAGCTCAGTGTGATATGGATCATTGGGTATTTGGAGATCCCCTTTGGGAGACTGTACCATGTAGTTTGAGCTCTCAGGTAATATCTCAGGAAGACATTTCGAATATTATGACCAACTTCTACTGAAAAATGTACTCCTCCATCTCTTCCCCCAATATTAAACAAGCCCCACAATTTCTCAAATCCCTTAACTTCCCATGACTTTCCCCTGATCAAGTGCAGGTGTTGGATATCACTCTTACCCAAACAGAAATTAAGGAAGCCATCCTATCCATGAATAAAAACAAGCTCCCCAGAGGGGCTGGATTCCCTATAGACCTCTACCACATCTGTCATGAAAAAATAGCACCCCTGCTTCTATGGGTATATACACACTCTCTTGCTCACACACTCCTGCCACTCAACATGAAAGAGGCCATCCCTATAATCTTACCAAAGAAGGGAAAAGACCCACTCCTTCCTGGCAGCTACAGGCCCATTTCCCTGATTGGTGCTGATGCTAAGACAGTGGCAAAAATTCTAGCAATCTGGCTGTAAGGAGTGCTCCCAAAGATTATTCACCTTTCATAGGCTGGTTTCATAAAAAGGAGACTCAGCTCTGATCAACTGAGAACCTTCTTCAATCTCAGTATTGTGCCAAAACATCTCCCCTCTCCTGCTGCTGCTTTGATGATCAATTTTGAAAAAGCATTCGATTCAGTAGAGAGAATATTTGTTTGCTGTTATGCACCAAATAGGGATGGGCCCTATTTTTATGAATTATGTCCAAACCCTTTATGCCACTCCTACGGCTAAGGTGCTTACTAACAACCACATCTCCAAACCCTTTCCACTACCTTGAGGCTCCTGTCAAGGATGCCCACTGTCTCCTCTTTTATTTCTGTTGGTTATTGAACCACTAACAAAGGCTATATGAACCAGTCCTAATATTGAAGGGATTTGAGTTGGTACCAAGGAATATAAATCCATATCATATATGGGCAACCTCCTGATTATATTAAAGGAAGCCCCAAGACCATAGACCCATTATGCAACATTCTGAACTCTTTCATGGCTTACTCAGGACTCATGGTTAATGGTGATAAGTTAGAGGTACAGTACTTGCCTTCAATCACCATTGTACTACACCACTTTTCCAACATACAAGCTGGAAGTGGGTGAATACAGATTTCCGTATCTGGTATCTGCATCACAACAAATCTGACGGATGCCTGCAAACTCAATTTTTCCCCATTGCTGATGGATCTCAATGCAGATATAGATAGATGGCATGCTTTGCACCTTTCCTTGTCTAGGAAAATTGCAGCATTTAAGATGATGTTGGCACCCAATGTGCTTCATTGTTTCACACACTTACCTATACATATACCAGATAAATGGTACAGCCTCATTGACAAATCGTGGGTCAATTCCTTTGGGAGGGAAAGCTACTAAGACCTAGTAGGAAAAAACTTAGGAAACACTGGGAAGAAGGAAGCAGGGTAGTGCTGTGTGGAATGCGGAATTCCAACGGTGGAATTAATGCAGAATGACCATTCAGCTGGTGGAATTTCTGCCGGAATTTCATTTCTTTGCTTGTGGAATTAAGGCTACTGTGATCCACGGAATAATATTCCACAGAACATAAATCTTTCAGGGGAAAATTATTCTGCAACAATTTCCATGGAAAATATTTAGATCCGCAGAATATGATTTTTCCGCTGAAAATCATTCTGCAAATATTTTATGCTACAGAATTCTGCCATTCCATTTCTGGCAGAATTTGGCAGAATTTCAGTGGAATTTTGAACCCTTTCTGCCAGAATTTGAAAATTCCACATAGCACTAAAGCCTGGGCCTCCTGAATTTTGCACATTACCATATAGCGTTCACAATGGCTCAAGCTACCAAATGGTATATCAGCAAAGATTCACTATCACCCCAATGGGTGGAAATTGAGTGCCATTTTGTAATACATATCTTTTAACATTTTAAATAAATAACCTAGTGCAAAGAATACAGTTATACCCCATAATGAACACTGCACCTGTATATCATGACACATATGAAGCATCTGCACCATTACAGACACAGTCAGAGGCCTATAGCGGGCTTTCTGATTGGTCCCGTGAGTTACTCATGAAGTAGTTACATCATCACACACGTTGACCTTGACCTGTCCCGTGCTTCATGTATGGCTCGGCTGGCCAGCTGTGAAGCAGCTCAATGTTGCACACATTGCTCTGGGTCTGTAATGTGCTTGGCCCTGCAAGCTGCACCATCACATACATTGGCCAGAGATTGTAGCAGATTTTGCAATTGGCTCTGCAGGCCCACAATGTAGCTTCAATTTCACACACATTGTCTTGGACCATATTTTGTCCCTTATTCAAACTTCTAGAACTTTTAAGTCGCTAAACTGATTATTACCAACTTTTAAGAATCCAGAGATCCCTGGGCTTGAGAATGTACAGACCAAATTTCAGGTTATTCTGTCTAATGTAAGCTATGGTTTTAAGCAGCAAAAATTAGGGTTTAACATGGAAGTAGCTTCTCAACCATAACTATAGTGGTGCTATAATGCTATATACAGTACACATATTACAGATACATGCTGTAAACAGGAGAAAAAAGAAAATGTCATTAAAATTAGATGCACTTTATCTTCTCCTTAGTTTTCACAACTGTCACCTGTCAGTCATATTTTGAGATAATGCTGGTTGTCTTGTTTGTAACAGGAACTGATATGTTGAGACCCTCAGTTTTGATATTGTACTGAAAGGCCTTTAATTTTGTTCCTTTTTCCTGGTAGATACTGTTCCTCTGGCAAAAGACAATCACACACAGACACACGCATGCATGCACACACACACACACACACACGCTCTCATTACCTTTCCAAGGCAAGTACCAGGGGCAGGGAATCTTAACCGTTGTGTTGGGCTTACCATCTGGCCAGCAAGCGTACCTGTCAAATGTCCGGTTACAAAACAGTCCTGTAGAGGGTAAAATAAATGACAAATTACCTGCAGTTACAGCTGGAGTACTAGATTACCAAAGACATAAATACATAAATAAATAAATAAATATTCAAAAACCTGAGTATGCTCGATGCAATATCTCTGTCCTGAGTGCAAATTAGTACAGAGCCCTAAATTTGCTCTATTTAAACAAGTTTATTGCACAGTGTTTGAATACAGTCCTTGAGATCGCATACCTAAACAAGTTACCAACAGGTGTGCTCTGCACAAAGCATAGCCCCTTGCTGACTACAGAAAATTATGTGCTACAGTGAACACTGAGGCTGTGAAGGAGCAAAAGCATTTAGAGCATCCCAAACCTCCACAGAAACAGAACACAGCACTCTCCACACAGAATAAAGTTGCCAGAACTCAGTTCTGAGTTGCAGACAGAACCAACAGGAAGCAAACAGGTCCCGCTAGTTACAGCAGACAACACTGTGTAGTAGGATCTACTACACACTGCTGTCTGCTGTAACTAGATGGCCAATTCACCTTTTTATTTCAGGAAGTAAATGGTTGTCCTGCTAACAACTCAGGACTGAAGTCTGTCAACTTTATTCCGTGTGGGCAGTGCTGTGCCATTTCTGTTTCTGTGCATCTGTTTTTTTGCACTATAGTACCACAGCCTCAGAACGACCCTTCTTGTTTCTTGTCTCTAGCATCGCCAACCTGTTAGTACTCTTGAATCAATTCACTATATTTGAATGACTTGATGCAAATGACCTATTTGCCCTTACAAGGCACTAAGAGGCCATTTGCAACCCATTATAGCCTCATTAACAAGTGAGACACAGGCATTTTCTGCTTGCATTGCTTAACCCTGTTTACACTGACCAAGTTGTTACACACATGTGTGGCTCACACTGGTATCAATCTGCACCTGGCTGATTATGAAGCCAGTAGCGTACACCACTTAAGGATGATAGCTTCCACACTGGTGTGTTGCAAACTGCATGGTGGGGCCCATTCTGCAAGGAGTGCCCAGTGTGTTGCGATGCTAAATTAATCTCAGGCAGTGATGTATGAAGTGGACCTCCGATGTGCATATGTGCCTGACAGTCATTTAGCACTGTACTCACTGTGCCTTTGAATATGGCACTGAATGTGTTATGTGCCTGTCCAGTGCACAAGGCACTGTTAATGTGGCACTAACCCTGTTTGTGCTGTGTTTTCTCTTTTAATATGGGACTCCTTGTCTTTGAAAGGTCATTGGTACATGAACATAACTACAGCAGTCCACCTGTGTTTGAAGGGATGGAGGACGTTCTACTACATATGAGAGCAACTGAGAAAACAGGCTGTACTGGTAGTAAGAGGAAGGGCCGCCACAAGAAAAAAAGACTTAATTGCAAGGTGTCATTATTAAATCATAGAATCATAGAATCATAGAATGTGACAGCAGATAAAGATCAAGGGTCCATCCAGTCTGCCCATTGTTTTGTACTGCATATGCTCTGGACCTACCATCCATTAGAATCTGTGTTGATGAGACCTTTCACCCTATCCTATCTGTGCTTGAAACCACTCACTGTCTCTCCCCAACCCACATCTTCTGGCAGACTGTTCCAAGGCTCAGACACCTGTTCTGTAAAGACATATTTCTTCACGTCTATCCTGATCTTCCTCCTACCAGTTTCCATTCACGTCCTTTGGTCAAGGAGTTGAGGTTCTCAGAGAACAGCTCCTCATAATGTATCTTGTTGTTGCCCCTCAGGAATCTGAACATCTCAATCATATTACCTCGCTCACTGGGAGTACATGTGCAGGGTCTTGAGTCACTCCTCATAAGATCTGCCTTGCTGAACCTGAATCATTTTGGTTACTCTCCTCTGGACTGTGTCCAGTTTGTTTTTATCCTTACTCAGGTGTGGGTTGCAGAACTGGACGCAGTACTCCAGGTGTGGCCTTACCAATGACCTATACAGGGACAATATCTCCTCCTTCTTCCAGCTGTTAATGCCTCTTCCTCTGCACCCCAACATAATAACCACCTTACTATAGGCCTTGTCTCACTGACTGGACTTTTTGAGGGAGTCACTAAAGATCACTCCCAGGTCTCTTTCTTCTGATGAGACTGCCAGTCAGAACCCCCACCAAACCAGCAATCTGTTCTGGGATTCCCTTTACCCAGGTGCATAATCTTGCATGTCTTTGCTTTGAATTTAAGCTGTCACACCTTGGACCACCTCTCCAACCTACCCAGATTCTTTTTCAGCTACTTCACCCCATCTTGGCTATCCACGTTCCCACAGAGCTTTGTGTCATCTGTAAAGAGACACAACTTTCCCTGTATTCCTTCATCAATGCCACAAATTAACATGTTGAAAAGGACTATTCTGAGGGCTGATCCTTGCAGCACTCCACTCGTGACATTCCTGTCTCCTGACTTGAGCTGTTGACCACTGCTCTCTGTTTACAGCCTGCTAGGCAGTTTCCCACCTATCTGGTGCTGTCCATCCATCTCCTAGATTCCCTAGTTTCTTCAGAAACTTCCTGGGTAGCACAGAATCAAAAGCTTTGCTGAAATCAATGTAGAGTATGACAACTGCCTGCCCCTTGTTCATAGCTTGAGTAACCCCATCAAAGAATACAATTAGGTTATTCTGACAGAGCCTTCCTGCCATAAATCTGTGCTGTTTGCTATCCTGGAGACCATTGCTTTCCTGGAAGGCTACCAGATCCTCCTTGACTACAGACTCCTTCAGTTTTCCCATAATGGATGTCTGTAGTCTCATAGCTCCTCCCTGTCCCTCTCTTATGGAGAGGGACCTCCTCAGACATTCTCCAATCCACAGGACCTCCTTAGTCCAGAGTGAGCTGTTGAACAGTCCTGCTAGGGGTTCCGCCAGATCTAGTGAAGATTCTTTGAGCACTCTTGGGTGTAAACTATTAGGTCCTGATGCTTTGTCAATAGTTAGTACTACCAATCCCTTCCGGTTTCTGTCAGCACAGGGAACTCATTTTTTTCCAGTTCATGAATGCCACTGCCTGAAGCTTTGATTTCACTCTCTGGCAGGGGTTCATCTGCTTCTTCTGTAAATACTGAGCTAACATAGTCACTTAGAGTTGTTGCCTTCTTCCCATCATCCTCCTCCATCCCCTCCCCATCCTTTGATAGCCTCACAGTCCCACCCTTTGTCTTCCATTTCTTTCTTTGATGTAATGGAAGAAAGTTTTCCCTCCGTCTTTCACCCCTTCTGCAATACACAGTTCAGTGGCAGACTTGCCATCTCTGGTCACCTTCTTTACCTCCTCCAATGAGCTCTAATATATCTCCAAGGATTCTTTCCACTGTTTGCACTTATAGTTGTTGAAGGCCCTTTTCTTCCTCCTTACTGTCTCTCTTACCCACCTAGAGAATCATAGGATCATCTTGTGCTTGTTACCCTTCATCACAGTTTTTGCGCAAGTCTTGGTTGCCTCAGGAACTGACTCCTTAATAATGCTCCATTGTTTCTCTGCATTTTCTACTATAGCTCCCTCCTGCAGCTTGCTCCTAACTATATCTCACATCCTTTCAAAATCTGCCTTCCTGAAGTCCAGTATCACAGTTCTGAAAGGAGGTGTGCTGCTATACAGTGCCATCTTGAACCAGAGGGTGTTGCATTCAGTGGAACTCAGTGGATCCCCACTTGTCACATGGCTAATCTTGTCTATATTACTGAGGACCTGATCCGAGATGGCTGGCTGACTTGTGGGCTCCATTACCAGCTAGACCAACAGGCAGCCTTGCATGCTGTCAAACATGCTTAGTTTCTGACACTGTGAGCAGCTGGGGTCTCGCCGTCCATGTCTAGCATGTTGAGATCCTTCATCACCACCTCATCTCCTTTAGCTACACTGTGAGGCCGTTCTTCCCCTAGTTCCCTCTCAGCATCCTCACCCTGATTTGGAGATATGTAAACCACCCCTATCCTCACACACTTGTCAGGTGGAGTAGTCATGTTTATCCAGAGGGACTCATTCTCAGACTTGCCATTGTAATTTACCCTTCTACCATGAACTTTATGTTTCTTTCATATAAAGGGCCACCCCTATTCCAACCTGTCTCCATGTCCTTTTGAACAGAATGTACCCTGGGATCACCAGGTCCCAGTCATTGTTACTGGATGCCCAGGTTTCTTTAATGGCCACCATATCTTATTCTGCATCTGTTACCAAGGCTTGTAGTTCACTAACCTTATTTAATAGGCTCCTGGCATTTAGGAAAAACCCCATCCAATCACTGTGTATTCCTTTTCTCAATTTTCTTTGGCTGACATGCCCTTCCCTGAGGTCCTGACTGTCAGTCCTCTAGAACCACCACTTGATGCTGGATGAGGTAATGATGGTGTTTACAATTGTGCCCTTTTCCTATCCCCTGCCTGTGGAGGTTTTGAAAGAGACTATGGGGGGATTTGTACCAAATCCCTCTTCCTTTAAAGTTGGTCCTTTAAGGCCTCACTGCACTGCATACTGTACTTGCTGGCTGTCCCTTGGGGGGAGTAAAGAATTTACACTTGAGCCCAGTAAAGGGGGAAAGTGAATGGGGGGAAGGGAGGTTTTATTTTCTGTTATGGGGAGACAACTAGAGACTGAACTGCAAGAACCTTTGTTTGTAAAGCTGAACACAAGCTGTTTGTTTTTTTTGTTTGTTACTAAAAGTAAAGCAGTTTTCATCTAATTTAAACTGGTGTCTGGAGTGTTCACTTTGTGAGCATTCCCCAAGAAGCTGCCAGGTTTGCAACCCTCTCACAGTGCCCCAGTGTTAAAGCAGAGCAGCAGAAGCCAAAGCATGAGGCAGGTTTCAAGAAGGAATTAGTACTTACTCAAGAAAACCTCACAGCTTGCACTGTGATTGGACAAGGACTTCGAAGACAAAAGGAGAAGCAAGAGGGACAGTGAGCAGAATTAGGGAGGAGATTTAGTACTCTGAAGCTGTGATAGGTGGAGGAGGTGCAACTTCACAAATCCTCTTACAATTCAGACCAATAATAAGTGCTCAATCGAACATCAACACTTCTACTGTGAACGTCAGTACAGCGACACAATGACAGGTCGCTGTACTGTCACCATGGGACTCCAGCACTGCTTTCTTGGGGTGTTTCACCCCCTTCCTGAATCAACTCTGACTCAGAGTTGATTACATTAAGTTTGGGGGTTGGGGGGTTCGGGGCGAAGGCCTGTGAAGAAAACATTGTTCCTGGATGGATTTATGCTGACCGCAGTTGTGGTCAACATAAATCCATCGCTCTAACGTTGGTCAACAAAATATTTGTTGAACCAGCATTGTAGAGCCAAAAGGGTATATAAAAGTGTATTTGCATGCTTTGCAAGTGAACAAAAAAGGGCATCTTACAGGATAAAGAAACAAGGGCACTCTAAAATAGAATAAAAGATATAGTGCAAAATGTTCATCGTAACCTGCATTGCTGCTTTAATCGATCTTGGCCCATTCCTGGCACTTACAGTATACACAAATGGCCTCTAGAAGAGGATTAGAATGTCCCTCATATATTAGATACAGAAATATTGCAGTAAGCCTTCTTGATAAAAATAAAATTAAAAATAAAAATGTTTAAGAATAGAATTAGTAAGTTAAACAAAAATGTTTTCAAGCCCAACTAAACTCTATTGGATAGTCTTAACAGGTCTCCTGGATTTGGCTAGGCACCTAAGATAACTATTGACTAATTGCAAGAATATAATTTATTCACATTGAAAGCTTAGTCTTTGTTTCTCTACCTTCTGAGTAGAATCATTTTCCATCTTTTGCTCACATTCCTTCTGATATTGTCTCCACGCCTCGTGGGTGTCCTTGGTGTCTTTTTACGATTGCCTGCAACATACAATAAAAGAACACACAAAATTAATTCTGCTGAGACAGACCCTCCTGACCAATTGGGCACAGAATTTATTTTATTTATTCTTTTTTTTTTTTCAATTGTTGACCAGAAAAGGCACACTGAGCTGAATCTTATTTTCAAGTGGTACATGGGGAAGAGGGATTACTAATGGACAAGGTCAGTACACTGCAGAAAATAGTGCCACTATATGCACAATGTTTAATTTTATTTTATCATCTTTCTGTATTATGAATAATTTCTTTCATGTTTCTATACCCAAGGAATTTTGCTGAGGTAAGAGGAATAGTAAGGGTTCAGCAAAAGAATAAACAGGGCTGACAGTAAATTGTAGGGGCAGAGAGGTGTTGGAGTTTAGGTCAAGATCATCAAGGCTGTTTATCATAGGAGGAACTGTGGGATAGCAGAGTAGATAGGGTAGCAGTAGCGGAGATAAAAGAGAAGGAACCAAAGCAGGAGGGGCAGGGGGATAGTGGTCAGCAGGGAGAAGGGGTAAGAAGACAAAGGAGGGTACAGAGGGAATATTGGAGAGTGGAGGGTGTATTAAGAGTACACATGAGGTAAGTACTAAATGAAAGAGGAAGGTAACCTCAGAAATATCAGAGATAGGAGAGTTTATTGAACTTAGGATCTGAGTGGTATATTGAGGGTAATCAAAAACAGACATGATTATCCTCCAGAACTTGGATGTGTAGTTAAGATTATTCTGGAGGTTAGTGGTGAAATAACTAAATCTGACTTCCCTGATGGTCTTAGTGATGACATTACAGAACTGTTTTCTGGTGAGCCAATGGTCATACGTTGGCACCATGCAGATTCATAAACTTTTATGTAAGTGATTAGGCCTGTGGAGATTCAGGCTTGGTGGGCATCTTGAACATCCCAGCCACCACCAGAGAATATTTGTCCCACATGGACACAAATTTGAAGTGGAAGAAAGTGAGGGCTTCAACTATGTCAGTGGACTTGGCAATGAGGGGGCAGTCAATGTTATGTAAGTCATCTTGCAGGATGGCCAGGTCAAGTGATCTGATTGAGCTGCACCAAATGTACTTGAGGGTAGCTTTCAGGTGGTGGATTTTGCTGGACACAGTAGGTCTCCCTGTGGTCTCTGAGTATATCAAGGAGGATTCCAGATTCCACAATGTGTTGATTGTGGGAGTAAAGGAACCAGTCTATGAGGCAGTGGTTGGAGGAATTGAAGTTGAACCAGATAAGCTCAGAGATTAGTTGCAATAGATTGAGGGTTGGAATTTGATGGGCAAGTTTTTTGTAGTTGAAGAGCCACTTTTTGCTGAGGTTACCAAGAACCAGGAGCTCACTAGAACAGGAGATGGTGAAAAGGGAAGCTAAAAGGTCAAGAGGGTGGAGGCTAGTATTGTGATGACAGTAGACACCACCAGTGAGTACAGGAGGGAATAGGAAAGTCATACTTACACAGGAGTTTTGTGAGGAGGAAATGGTGGACCAATGCATGACATCACAACTGAGGCTGAGATAAACATACAAAGCCACATATTTTCTTGCTTACCATGGTCCAGTGTATGGAGTGCATAACCTGGATGGAGCCATGCATTTCACTGATACTAGCTGACAGTCAGGACTCAGATATAAAAAGAACATCAGGTTGATACTGCAAGATCAACAGCCTAAGTTTGTCTGACTTAGGGACTTAGATACAATCACTGATGTAAATGATACTCGGATCTTTTGGGAGAGCAAAGGAGGCAGAAGGGTGGAGCAGGGTTAAACTCGATATTTAACACAGTCCAAAAATATTGCACTCAGGACCCTGTGCAAAATAAACAGCTACAGTGATAAAAACATTTTATTCAAGCCACATGGCTAAAAATTAAAATATCACTCAGCAGACATAACACAAGGCACAACAGTGTTGTGACCGTGCCTGGCACTTTCTCAAGCTATCTCATGACAGCAGAAGCAAAGCAGCAATGATGAGTCTATGGGTGTGGGATGTTCACCAATGAAGAGGTGGTGGAGAAGTACAAGAGGGTGTGAGAAGGCTGTAGTTGATGAGGCATGGATGAAAGGAAAAAGGATAGAGAGAGTTGGGGCAGGAGGGAGGTGACTAAGGAGGGTAAATTGGTTGTGGGAGAAGAGTAGTAGAAATGAGAGGAGAAGCATAGTAAGGACTAGGACCTAGTAAAGCAAAGGAGGGGTATTGTGAGAATACCTTGGGAGGGGTATTGAGGCAAGCTAGGCAGAGAGAGGGAGAAGCAGTGGGGATGGGAGAGAGGGAGGAGAATGTAACTAGCCATTACAAGAAAGACTGGTAAAGCAGCAAGAGCAAGCCTTAGGTAACAACCACCCGATTAAATATATTTGTAATTGCCAATGTTATTGATAAAACATACGCTATATACCTATATAAACTGCAGCTTGTAACCTTGACCTCATTAAATTACTAGACATTGCTAACAGTACAATTTAGCACCAGTTTATCTTACACACAACCACTGCTACAATAACTTTAGGAATGGGGGGGGGATAGGTTAGAGGGAATAGTGATATAGGCAACTAGTATTTGTATTTGTACTTATTTGTTTTACCAGGAAAAAGATCCATTGAGCAGTGCTCATTTATAAGGAGATCCTGGTGGGGACATGCAAATACTACAGTGATATCAAAACCTAATGAAATATATGAGTTTGAATAGTGACAGTGACAGATTACATTTTATATAGGATCATATAAAAGATATAGGATCATATAAAGATTAATACTAACATGTAGACAATATACAGCAACATTACGGTAGAAGAGTATTGAGCAAACAGTGACAGGTGCCACCATAAGACAATAGAAGTAATGCTAAAGAGAATAAAGGTTATAGCAGGCTAATTGGAAAACACACTGTAGTAGCTGGGCCAAGCAATCTAAATGGTGATGTGGGTGTAGGCAAATATGGCAAACAAATGAGAGGTATGGTATAACTCATGAAGAAGGATAGACAGAAGGGCAGTTTAAAGGCACAACTAAGATAGGGTTGATCATTAGACTCAGCACACTCCTAAAGACTAAAATAACTGCTGGGGGATTTTAGACTAGTGGGCACAGCATGGTTACAGTATACAACTTATATACTAAGAGAGTGCTGGGAAGGGACCAAATACAGGCCCAGGTAGTTACACTGGACAATAGCGAAGGGCTGAGAATGGCACTAAGAACAGTACTTAAATGCATAGAGCTTAACACAAATGATCATAGTGAGCTGCTGCCAGTTCTGACAACATTCTGCTGTGGTGGCCCTGGGTACTACTACAGTAAGCTGGGAACACTTGCCTCAGGGTGTAGATATAGGACCTGGAAATCCTGCCTCCTATGTCCTGGACCTTAACAGGGCCACTAATAGGTGAGCTAGGCTGCTGCAACCACATGAAGACCATGTTGTTCATGCCTTCTAGTAGTGGGGGTGGGCTGGGGGATAGAGTCCAGTGGCTCAAAATTGTTTGTTTTATTTGCAAAAAGTATTTTGTATGAAGTCATGTACAGTATTGCAAGGCAGTGCATTATGATGGTTAGAGTACGTAGATTTGAATGAAGAGATCACAGATTCACATCCCACTATGGCCACTGCCACACTGTGCGCAAGTTATGTGATCTCCTGTGTGTCAGTCCAATCAGCTGTAACACTGAACTAGCAGGATGTCCTTATTGAAAATCTATGATCCTCACATGAAGCTGCTCTTGTTGTTTTAAAACAGGGGTCTACAGTGTGAAGTTTACTGGTTCACTGAGTTGTGCAACTCTGCAGCATTTTATAATTATTTGTTTTTTTTTTCAGTCTGTACTTCAAGGTTCTAATTAACCAAGTCCATTATCACCTTTTTGACATTGGACTACTTGTACTAAACCCAGCCCTCTGATGGGCTTTCTCACTGGGCTTCCTTTCATTTTATTAGTCCAGGGTCATGTTGGGGCATACTGTAAAGCTCATCCGTATGTTTTATATACTATGTATACCATGGGAGGGAACATAATGCAGAATTAAACATGCAGTTTTACCTGTCTGCATGGCTACTAGTAAAATAACACTGAAAAGTCATGTTATTTTACTAGTGAATTTCAATATTATTTTATTTATTTATTTATTGATTGAACATTTCGGAATTACAACCTTTGAGTCAAGGACTTCTTTGCAAAGGCTCCAAGTCATTCAGGACAGGACATAACAACAACAGAGTGTTAAGAATTCCACAAAAACCAGTGACATTACAATACGACAGAGATAAACATCATAGCATATGTTAATGCTATTCGTCAGAATGGAAATCGTAGGGTTACACAGTAGAGGTTGGCGGTTAGAGGCTTCCAACAGGACAATACCATGTTCAACAATACAGGATATGGTTAGCGCCAGGGCTCGGTTAAAAGAAATCTGGCGGTTGAGAAGATCAAGTCGGAGAGGTGGCCCCTGTGTTCAGCCAGTCCAGGGGATAGAGGGGGAATATTTGCAGGTCACAGAGTTGAGGAGAAAAACTTGGTCCCTGATTTGAATTGACTTAGGGTGGGGTGAGTAGGATGGAAGGCGGTATGTTGTTAAGCCAGAGGGGCACGATGGAAGGATCTTTGTCCTAGCGAGGTCCTACAGATGGGGACTTTGAAGGTGGTCCCGCCAGCCGCCTCGGTGTTGCTCTATTGGGGGCCAGTTGGATTAGAGTAAAAATCGGCTGGTGTGAGTTTATAAGGATCTTTTTGGCTTGGACAGGTGTGATATTTAAGCCCCTCTCAAAGCTGTTTTCATCCCACTTGAGAGTAGAGCAAGCAGGTATGTGTCTGGTCTAGAGCTGCTAGTGACCAAGCGGCAGGTTTTATTGAGTGCTGTTCTGATGCTGTTAAGTGCCGCTTGGTCAGCCGCTACCATAAATAGTTATACCATAGTCAATTAATGAAAGGACAGAGCTAGTAACCGCAAGCCTTAGGGGCCTGTGGGGAGGCAATGTCTATGTCTGTAGAGGATGCCAAGACGGGTATTGACAGAGGTGGAGAGAGTCTTAATATGTTGATGGTATGTAAGGATGTGTCAAGGGTGATGCCAAGATATTTAAAGCAGGAGACCTGTTCAATGTGGGTGCCCAGTATGTTTGTTAGGGAGAGCTGTGCGGTATTGAGGGGGTTTTGTCGATGGGCAAACATCATGGATTTTGTTTTATCATAGTTAAGTAAGAGCCGTGTTCAAGTGAACCAGCCTCCAACTCCCTAAAGCAGCCTTGAAGAGTATTTTGGAGGTGGGTGAGGTTGGTA
Source organism: Neoceratodus forsteri (assembly GCA_016271365.2). Lineage (NCBI taxonomy): Eukaryota > Metazoa > Chordata > Ceratodontiformes > Ceratodontidae > Neoceratodus > Neoceratodus forsteri. The sequence continues at coordinate 631,960,754 of CM057450.1, read as the reverse complement.
TGCTTCCAATAAAGCACCGCATCATCGGCATAAAGCAGTAGCTTTCCACTACAGGCTTGAGGGAGTGAGTTTAGAAAGAGAGTGAACAATAGGGGGCCAAGTATCGACCCTTGAGGGACACCAGCAAGGACCGTTTTTTTGGGGGAGAGTGTTTCTCTAATTTTTACCTGTTGCAATCTGTCAGTCAGATAGTTTTTAAACCAGGCGATAGTATCGGGTGCAATATTGAGGGATGCAAGGGCATGCAGAAGTAGCTCATGATTGACAGTGTCAAATGCCTTAGTCAAATCAACGTAGATTGCTCCAACTGCAGCCCCCTGATCGAGTGTTTCATGAATGTAGGACGTGAAATCTAGTAGTGCTGTGGTAGTACTGTGCCCTTTTCTGAAACCATGTTGCTCATGGCAGAGGAGTCCATATCTGTCAAGGTATTCTGTGAGTTGATCGGATACAATTCTTTCTAGTGCTTTTGAGAGGGGAGGGAGGATCGTAATGGGTCTATAGTTGCTAGGGTTTGTTGGATCACCTTTTTTTAGGATAGGTGTGATAATACCCCTCTTCCATAGAGTAGGGATTTGGCCACGGCAAAGAGAGAAGTTGAGGAGTTTGGTGAGATGCGGTAGCGTCTCAGTAAGCGAAGTCTAAGGATTTTAAGATCAAGGAGTCACTACTAAAGCGCACGTTTGCAGGGCTTTAGAGATAGCGTTTAGCCTCATTGCAGGAGATTAGGCGCAGCCTGAAGGAGGGTGTGTGTGAGAACAAGGTGTGTTGGTAGCTGTGGGAAATGGGGTCAAAGAAATTTGGAGGAAGGACATCACTAAGGTCAGTGAGGTGTTGTTCAGGGTATCGGCTATGGTGGTGGGGTCTTGTGAGAGGTGCCCTGAACTAGGAGCTGGGTAGGGTCGGGGTTAGTGTTTTTCCCACACAGTTCCTTAACATTGCTCCAGAAGGATTTCCCAGAGCTCCATGTGGTAGTGAAGGCTTGTTGATAGTATGTGGCCTTGGCTTGCCGTATAGCCTTTGTACATTTATTTTGTGCTTCTCTGTAGAGCTGTCTATCATGTGGCAGCTGTGATGATAGTGCCCTGTGCCAGAGGTTATCCCTATGGTGCATCATATGAAGGAGGGACTGGGTAAACCAAGGTGTGTTCCAGGATTTTGATACCGACTTTGAGAAGGGGCAAATAAGTCTGAGCGATTGAAAATGGTAATAAATGCCGTGGAGCTGTCCAAGGATTGGGCAGTATGAACAGACTCCCAATTACAGGTGGAGAGGTACACCCTAAGGTGGAGAGGGCACCTTTTGAGGTGCCTTTGGGTGGTGATTTTAGGTTTACTGGAGTGGTTTATTGACCACCAACATGCAACCAGGGAGTGGTCACTAAGTACATCAGGAGCACGCTAACTTTGGTAAGGTGGTTAGGGTGGTTAGTAAAGATAAGGTCTATAAGAGGAGGATCCTGACCGAGGGTCCAGCCTAGTGGGTGCTACATTACTTGGGTCAGGTCATATGCACATGTTGTGTCTTTGAAAACAGCCGACGAAGAGGATAGCCAGTTCACATTAAAGTCACCCATTATAATTAGTTCACTTTTAGGGGGAAGATATGTGATTGCAGAAAGAATAGAATCAAATGCTGGTTTCTGGTTGGTTGGTGGAATGTAAACTACCATAATGTAAAGGGGTTTAACAGGGGCACCAAGGACTACTTTGATGGTAATGGCTTGGGCACCGTGGTCAGGCAAGGGAAGTGGGACTAATAGAGGCTTGAGGATGTTTTAGCATATATGGCACAACCCCACCCTTTTGCCTACCCTATCAGTTCTGAAAATGGTATAGTCTCTGAGTGAGACTGCGTCATCTGGGACATTTTTAGAGAGCCAGGTTTCTGATAAGGTAAGAATATCCACTTGATGTTGAGCTAGCCATCCTTGCAGCAGGGTAAATTTTTTTGGCAGGCTGCAGATATTGAGGGAGGCCAGAAATAGGCCACTATGTGTGTCTTTTATTGCCACTGGACCCTGGTGGGCCTGGGTTTGGATGGACATTCCCGGATAAAAGTAGAAGGAGAAGGAGTGTTTGCGAAATTCCTCATTAGATTAGTTGCTTTACAAGAAGGACCTGGGTTAGATGGCTGTTTGGTGGGGCTAGTAGTATGTGGGCGTGGATACAAATTGGGCTAGGATAGCTAGGGAAACTAGGCGGTATGGGGTAGAAAAAGGGGTGCGAGGTGGGAGGCTACCAGGGCAATCCAGCTGCCATTTGTGGTGCTGCTAAAGTTAGGTACACAGATTCTGCTGTTAAGGATTGGATAGGGGTTGTTGGTGATCTGACTCGGCTGCATTATCAGTGGGATGCGTGGTGGGCACCATAGGATCCCAGTTGGTTCTTAGCACCATAGGGGCAGTAAGGGTATATGAAAAAATATAGATAAGTTGTAGGATACAGGAGGTGGAGTTCATTGTGTTGGAAAGACGAGCCTGCTAAATTGAAGTCAGAGGAGAGAGCCCTCTGGTGGTGCAGTAGTATAAGCTGCAAATGGTAAAGTGGGCTGATTGGTTTCGCACTTCACGTGGTCTATCGTTATATAATTAGATGCCGACCAAGGGTGGTGGTGGGGGCGGTGGGGAGCCGGCGCATAGCGCCGGCGGGGTCAAAACTATGCAGCACTCTTTCCCTTCCAGAGGCGAGGCAGGCTGGAATCCGCGGCTGTAATTACCTGGGCGAGGGGAAAACGGCAGCAGTGGTAACCGGACGGGCTACCGGGAGGGAGGGCAGCTGGAGGGTCCCTCGCGACCTCGCAATCCTTCGGCTGTGGACAAGGGAGAGAGAGAGGGTCTAGTTATACAGGTAGGCGGGGGAGTTACAAAAGCTAAAGGTAATCACTCTGCTATTACAATACTGCTCCCGAACAACACAACTGGAGCTACAGTTCAGTCTAAAATCAGTTTTTAGTGCTAGCTGTTTCTGGTATGACTGTGGAAATTAAATGCTTTTTTACAATTTAACCAGAGTTTAACAGGCGTTCTTCAGCAATTAATCAAGTAAGGTATCAAGAGTAAAACGCCTCTGCGTGTGGTTATGGCGCCAAAAAAGCAATTCAAAATGCTCCTTTATAGCACGGTTAGACCAGGGAAACCCGGAAAAGTAGGAGCTACAGTTTTAAAGTCCTCTAATTCGTATAGGGACAATTCCAGTACATTAAGCTAAAAATGCAGAGATTCCAGGACTTGCAGTAAAACTGTGCAGCACTCTTTCCCTTCCAGAGGTGAGGCAGGCTGGAATCTGCGGCTGTAATTACCTGGGCGAGGGGAAAACGGCAGCAGTGGTAACCGGACGGGCTACCGGGAGGGAGGGCAGCTGGAGGGTCCCTCGCGACCTCGCAATCCTTCGGCTGTGGACAAGGGAGAGAGAGAGGGTCTAGTTATACAGGTAGGCAGGGGGGGGAGTTACAAAAGCTAAAGGTAATCACTCTGCTATTACAATACTGCTCCCGAACAACACAACTGGAGCTACAGTTCAGTCTAAAATCAGTTTTTAGTGCTAGCTGTTTCTGGTATGACTGTGGAAATGAAATGCTTTTTCACAATTTAACCAGAGTTTAACAGGCGTTCTTCAGCAATTAATCAAGTAAGGTATCAAGAGTAAAACGCCTCTGCGTGTGGTTATGGAATATTATTTTACTAGTAGCTATGTTATTTTACAGTACCAGTAGTTATGTTATTCAAATGTCATTGTACACATAGAATAGTCTATGAAGTGGTTTAAAATATAGGGTTGTTAATCAGTGTGGACTCTTGATGTAATTGCCCTCTTGCCCTCGTGGCTTTGCGTCATTAAACCACTTGTTGCAAGGGAACAAAGACAGCAATGTTCTACACTGACTAACAATCATATTTTATGCTACCTCATAGAACACTCCATATTCATACAACAGGTGTGAAAATAAATTTGCAAGAGAATCATTTGTTTTGGCAACATGAGCAAAATAAATGAATTTGGTCACTGTGGATGCTCAGAAAAGTATTTCTCTCATTTTGGCCACACTGAACATGCTTTGATATTTAAATATATTAAAAGCATATTGAAGACTATTTCAGCTAAGAGAGGGAGAGACTGTGGTTGAGAGGTGTAGAGTTTACTATCAGTTGCAGGAAGCCAAACAAGCACTCCCCCTTCCAGAGGTCATAAGAGTGGTCTTACACATATGAGAAAGACTATGGATAGTGTGCATGGGAGGCAGAGATAAATATAATAAGTTCTGGTCAGAGACGAAATGACTGCTAATGCATTGATGTGGGGCAGGAGAGCTTGTAAAGCAAAGGTGCTGTAAACCCCCCAAACACATTAAGATGGTTTAAACTTGCCAGCCCAGTGGTGCTGAGGTGCTGGACACCTTACCTCATGCTATGCCGGCAACCTGGGTTCAAGAACGACTTTGGGTCATTGCAGTGCCAGCACGGGGTGGGGAGGGTAGAAGCTGGATTGAGCACTGGCTCTCCTCTCCCAAGAATGGGGTCACCCATCTGCAGTCCTGCTGTCACTGGATGGCGGTCCAGAGGCAGGCACAGGTGGTAACGGAGTGACTAGTAGGGTGGGGCATCCTGTAGTATGTGATGTGCGTGTGCCTCCACATGCGCACGCTATGCAGGGAAACAAGGGGTTGGGGAGAAAACTGAAAACACCTACAAACTACATATGGGGAAAAAAAGATGGTGCAAACTTTTTTTTTATATACGCAAAAGCTTTTCTGATTTTGCTGTATATTAAAAAAAGTTAGCATCATCTTAATGTGCATGGGGGTTTTACAGCACCTTTGTTTTACAAGTGGTCCTGCACCATGTCAATGCATTAACAGCCATTTTGGCTCTGATCAGAGTTTGTTACATTTACCTTTAATCATCTCAGTGTGGGACACTGTACCTCTTAGGAAACTGAGGCGAAATGTGGCACCTCAACAACTCTTTGAACCAGCTACAGAGTCTGACACATTCTTTTTCTTAACACTATTTGTTTCAGCTGAACCAGCCCTCACAGGGCTGGTAGTAAAATTCTGTAAATGGGTCGATATGGAGGTATGTTTTTAATAACCTAAGTTAACTCTCCCTGATGACATACAATACATACACAGAAGATATTGTTGCCTGCCATATCCCAAATATAGATGTTATAGGGCCCCAATTGCTTCAGGAGGAAGGCTTTCCCGACAGTGTCACTGTCTCCTGAAAATTTCTCTTAGTGAACTGGTGCAACAAGATGATTTTCCCCACATTCATATCCCCCAGGATCGCCACCTTCACATCGGGCTTCTTCACCATGGCTAACCACATGATTTGTCAACTGTTGTCCATGCCTCCTCACTTATCAGACACACCAAGAACATCCGTAAAGGCATCAACCCCCTCTGACAACTTTCTTCCGATACAGTGAAGCCCACCAGGATGAAGTCCAACTCTACAGAATTCTTCAGTACAGTTACTGCAGTAAACAATGCAATTTCAACGGGAGATGCTCCCTTTTGTCATGAAGGTAACTTGTGACACTGCACTTCATTCTGGGGGGCTTCACTGTAAATTGAAATAAGCTGCAGTTGGGCTAACAGTAGTCTGTCACTCACAACAGGGCGCCAGCATCACTTTTCCAAACTTTATCTCTCTGCCACCCACATTATCAGATGGCTGTGGCTCAGCTGTCCAAAACATCGTGCTAATATATCCAGCTTCTAAAACCCCACTGCTATCAGATCTGAGAAGCAGCTCATATAAGAACTATTAGCAAATCTGGTTTTAAATTTTAAATGCATTCTATTGCTAAACCTCCTCATCACTGCCACTCCAGCTTAAAGTGGAATATATGAAACAAAACTTTTCCTATTGATGATGAAATGTTCAGTGTCCATCCAAAAACAAGTTTTCAAAACCTCTGGGGTTGCTGTTTTAAATTAATGAAGTGTAAGTTGACTCTCGGTGAATCAATTCCAGTTTCAGCCTTTTCTTGCTGCAGTTACAGCAGTAAGTAGCTACAGTACTCAATTATGCCGAACCCAGGAGTAAATTGGAAGAGAGTATGGGACAGAGAAAATAGTGCGATGGTGGAGGGGATGGGAGAGACAAAGAAATAACACCATGGTCAAAGGAGAGGATTGCATGTGCTTGAATTCCACAAGTGGAATGAAACAGTCTAGGTATCCGGTTACATGCTTCTACAGCCCCTTTTTATGTTTGCTTGTGCGCATTTGCAAGAAACATTCTGCCAGCTTGCTGTAGTAGTGAGTTGTGGAGGTACGGCAGTGTTGTGGCGAATGCCAGCTGTCCATTTTGGGTCTGGTCTCTGTGGTGCCAATAAAGGAGCATGCTGTCATGACAGCAGTATTGTAGCATGCCACCAACTTGAAAGAGACTTGCCACTGCAATCAGGGAGTGCTCCGTCATTAACAATCAGCTGTTTTTGCTGCTGGTGCGGTCCCTGATTCCAGTGGCCAATCATAGTTTGCCTTATGGTGGCGGCTGTTGCTGTCCGCCTCTCACAGTATCAGCAAGCCAACTTCAGGGGTAGCCAATCTCCCTGTTGGCATGCCCCCTTCCCAGTTCATTTGCTGATGGGAAGCCCAATCCCCATTGGCATATGCGCCCCATTCCTGTGTTTGTGTTCTGAGGGGGGTGTTCAGTCCCCCTTGGCATCATCCCCCCAGACACGCTTGCTGACAGGGTGCCCAATCCCCTGTCAGCATGTTTAACACCCCCCATTGCATCAGAATTTTCCTGCTGCCATTGTGTGCCATACTGGGAGCCCACCCCAGAGTGTGTGGAAAGGAAAAACGGTCGGCAGTGCTTTTTTTTTTCAAACCTGAACCATGAAAATGGTCCCTCGCTGTCTGTAGCACCCCCTTCCCAACCCACACCCACCCTATGTAGACCCCACCTCCCCACACTCCTCACCCCATACTTACCACTGGAGCCCAGTACATGGATCTTCATTGGACCAGGAACACGTCTGCACTCTTCAAAGTTGACCGCAAATTGAAGAAATGCCGGTAAGCTATATAATGGCATAAATGGGGGGTTTCCAACTTATGTGGATATTTTGGCCTTTTTTGCAAATATTGGCACCAAATTTTCAACATGGGGGTTTTGGGACCCCATATCCTGAATTCAGTGACTGTCATCTGGTTATTCGGTCCCAGAAGGTGATTTCACAGTCACTGCATGGAATCACCTTTTGGGACTGATTAACAAGACAACAGTGCCACTGTTCATGAGGTGGGCTCCCAAAAAGCCTATGTTGCAAATTTGATGAAAAAATTCCAGAAATTGACTGTGTTATGAGCATGTGTTAAGCAGTTTCTATGCACACTCATAACTTAGCGAATTTGTAATATTTTCACTCCAGATTTTCAACATTGGTATTTTTTTACACCTCCTTATGAATGGTACAACTGTCATTTTTTACATCATGGCTGAAATGTGTTTTCTCAGTTCCAGTGCAGAATAGCGCAGTCACGTGGGAAATCAGTATTCGGACAGATTACGAAAATCACAGTGACACTGTTCATGAGCGGAGGGAACAAAATGCCTATGTTGAAAATTTGGTGACAAACGAATATAAAATGACTATGTTATGAGCGTGCATTGTGCAGTTTCCATGCTCACTCGTAACTTCCAGAATTTGTAATATTTACACTCAAGATTTTCTACATTGTCAATTTTGCATACCTCCTTATGAACAGTACAGCTGTCATTTTTCACATCCTGCCTGAAATGTGTTTTCACACATCTGGCGCACAATGGCACAGTCGCTGTGGGAATCAATGTTTGGTACAGATTAAGAAAACCATAGTGACAGTGTTCATGAGCAAAGGTCACAAAATGCCTATGTTGAAAATTTGGTGAAATAATTCCACTAAATGACTGTGTTATGAACGTGCATTGTGCAGTTTCCATGTACACTCATAAGTTCAAGCATTTTTAGTATTTTCACTCCAGATTTTCAACACTGCCATCTCTTCACACCTCCCTATGAATGGTACAGCTGTCATTTTTCACATCCTGCCCGAACTGTGTTTTTGGGCATCTGGCACAGAATGGCATGGTCGCTGTGAGAAATCAATGTTCGGGACAGATAACAGTGCCACTGTTCATGAGCAGAGGCCCCAAATGCTTTCATAAGGTGGAGGTCACAAAAAGGCCTTGTTGAAAATTTGTTGTGCAAATACCAACAAACGCCCGGGGTGTTAGAGTTTCTAACCATAACATCCCACCTTGTACAGACTGACAGGTGCCAGGGGTGAGCCTTTGGATTGCCAGCTGTAATGCTGATGCCATTCCACCCCCCCACACCCTAAAGTCAGTGACAGGCATTGAGCTGTGCCTTTGACTCTTCAGCCCCAGAGTTCACCTCATTCACCTATGCTGCACCCATTTCAGCATATGTCCTTATGAAATGGGGGTGACTGTAAAGCCAAACACCCCAAGGCACACCTCAACACTTGTCGGTGTCTGCAGGATAGGGTGAGGTGAAATGCCGTGAGCCTTATGCGCGACAACCCAAAGGCACACCCCAATGCCTGTCCATCTCTGCAGGATAGAGGTGGAGTTGGGGTGAGTTCAATACTTCACTGCCATTCCTATTCTGCATCTGTCTGACTCCTGCACGTCCAATGCTAATATCAGCAAGCAAACATTCGACATTGACAAATGATTGGTCTGTTATGTCACAGCAATAACATCAGCATGGCTCCACCCATGCAGCTGTAAAAAGGAGTATAAATATAACAGAAAAAATATAAGCAACAGGGGAACTGTTTTTTTGTGTGGATTAGTGCCAGAAGTTTAGGAAACAAGATAAATGATCTACAAGTATTAGTGACAGAAAGTCAGTTAGATATAGAAGCTGTGATAGAAACATGGGCCACAATGCATCACAATTGGGAGTTATCAGTTTTATGATACTCATTATTCAGGAAGGATAGAAAATATGGAAAAGGGGTGGAAGTTGAATTATACGTGAATTAAAACATCCAAGCAACAGAAATTGTAGACAGCCAAAGTAACACATTAATTGAAATGTTATGGGTGCAATTAATGACAATGAGGGGAAGAGAAAGTAGGGTGCATGTAGTATACAGACCACAATCTCAAAAGGGGGAATTTTATTTTTATTTAAAGAAAATGTACAAAATATAGGAAAAAATCTGATTTTTGATTTAGTAAAAGTACAATAAGGTAACAAAATAGTAGAAAACTTTTGTAATTTCGATAAGGAATCCCAATGTAACTATGATTGTTAAAAAGGTAAACTACAAATAGACCTTAAACTAAAATCCATGTAATACCAAAAGGGTAACTTCCAATCAAGGAATGATATCTTGGTGAATACTGATAAAGGTTACAAGGGCCAGTTTAGTAGTACCTTCAGCACATAGGAGGGACAAAATGTGTGAAATACAGTATAACAAAAAGTAGCCTACTAGCGTTACATGTACTATAATAATAAAGATTAAAAGAGTGAAAATAAGGAACAAGAGTCAAGTTAAAATGTTAATTGTAATACTGATCTTCGAATTTATGAACAAAAATAATTTGTTGCATTTGCAAAATGTTTAAAACAACATGAAAAATGTTAAAGTAGTAGTTAAAGAAAAAGTGTACATAGTTGTAATCATGTTGTAATTATGTTTGTTCATGTACCACTGTACATATTTCTGTGCCAAAAGTACACCTCCAATGATGTCATCTAGTGATGTCACACCCGATGTCATATGTGACGATGTCATGAGCTGATGATGTCATACGTTACCACATGATGATGCAACTTTGTGTTCTATGGTTCATTTTCCCTGCAATGCTTAAACTATATACCCATATAGCAGGATTATAGTCCTGAATTACAAAACTAATTTTTGGGGTGCACTTTTAATTCAAAAGGGGGAATGTAGCAACAAAATTAAGCTGATAAAAGATATTTTATTATTATAATAATATTATCCTATTCTTATTAAGTATTAATCACTATTTTATATTTCTTATAAGGGCTTAATTAAATGATTACGGTTAAGACAGGGAATACTATAATTATCTGGTTATCATCCTCGTTTACATGAACTTCAAGACGAAAAAAAAGTTGCTTAAGTGAGCACTGGAAAAGGGATCATGCATTGATTAGGTTTTGCTTTAAAACAAGTGATATTAAGAAGAACTTTCTGCAGTGTTAGTCCAGAGCCAGAAGCCCTGAATTATCAATCAATCAATCAATCTTTATTTTACCAGGTGGAACACTGCTGAGCAAGCTAATTTCCAAGGTGGACCTGGTCGGTCATACAGAACTGCCAACAGATAAATAATACATATACAGGTACAGCATAGCTACTCCTATTATAGAGCAGCACAAATGTAAGAACAAATAATGTATACAAAGCTACATCATGAAAAGGATAATCAAGCAGGATATATAGTATTCACACATGTAATGTCTGTAATGACCATGACATTTCTATACCATGGCAGAATGAAGAGCAGTAAAGGTAGAGGAAAACTTAGGAAAGGTGGGAAGTAGAAGACAGGAAAGGATAGATATAAAGAGAGCAATGAGGTGGTAAATGTTGATCACAGAATGTCAGAACCAGGCAGGGCACATCAGGAGTAACACTTACAATGCTCGGAGAAAGTTAAAATTCTAGGACATTTATGGGGTTTGCAAATTTTAGAGTTTTTTGACACTTGTTCCATAACTGGGATAGGGCAAAGGTAAAGGACGATCTTCCATAGTGGATTTTTACCTTGGTTATCACTGAGGAGATATAAGAATGACTTCTCAGGCATAGTTACTCCAAACACATAGGGGCAAGCAGTCAGAGATATACTGTGGCAGCATCTTGGCAATTACTCTATATGTCCAAAGGGCAGCATTCCTTTGTCTCCTGAATGTGAGAAATGGCCAGCCCACTGCTGAGCACAGGTCACAGTGGTGAGTAGAATAAGATGCCCCAGAAACAAAGCATAAGGCCCTGTGGTACAGAACATCAAGCTTGGCTAAGGCTGTCCCTTGAACGTGACTGTCAGCATAATCCAATAGTGATAGAAAAGTAGCTTGAACCAACCTCCTGTAGGCCTCGTGGGTAAGGAGATGCTTGAGTCTGTAGAATAAGCTGAGCCTCTGTTTCAGCTTTTTTGCAAGTTCCTCTACATGATCCATGAAGGACAGGTGGCAGTCAATCCACTTCCCAAGTTATTTGAATTTGTCAACATAGTCGAGAGATTCACCAAACAACGTGTTAATAAGTTGCACAACGCCTGCCATGGGTGACATAAAAACAGAGTTATTCGGGGTCAGAAGTATATCCTTAGTTTTTTTGGCATTTAACAGCAATTTTTGTTTGAGTAAGTTATGCTGCAGGATATTAAAATAATTCTGCAAATCTGCGCATGCCTGCTCAAGAGTAGGTCTAGATGTATATAGAACAGTATCATCCGAAAAAAGATGAATGTCTGAAGATGTGATCCCAAAGTTGATGTTGTTGATGTAAAGTGCGAAAAGCACGGGACTCAGGATTGAACCCTGAGGTACACCTCTATTGATAGGTTTCAGATGGGAGAGGTCACCCACAGCTTTTACCTGCTGAGTGCACCCAGAGAGGTAGGAAAAGAACCAGTTCAGAGATGCCTTGTCCATACCAATAGTGCGAAGGGTAGTCAGAAGTAGGTCGTGATCAATGGTGTCGAAGACCTTACTTAGGTCAAGGAAGACTGCACTCACAGATAGTTTATCATCAAGGGCTTTCTGCCAGTCATTCGTTACCTTTGCGAGAGTAGTGATTGTACTATGGCGGGGCCTAAAGCCAGATTGAGCTGGGTTGAGCAGGTTAGCGGAGTCTAAGTAATCTCTAAGTTGAAAGTTTACTACTTTTTCAAACAATTTGGAGAAGATAGGGAGAAACGAGATAGACCTTTAATTATTGGGGTCAGTTGGGTCTCCAGATTTGAACAGGGGTATCACCTGAGCTGTGTTCCAAACCATAGGAAGTACATCCAGTGAAAGAGGTAAGTTGCAAAGGTGTGTGATTGGTGCAGCCAATACATAGTAGCTGATCTTTAAGAAGTACGGCTCAATGAGGTCAACACCAGCACTTTTCCTGATGTCCAGATACACTAGCAGATCCTCTACCTCCTTGAGGGAGATGGGATGAAAGGAGAAAGTGGAGGCGGAAGGGGTATGGTAAGAGTTAGATGCTACTTGTGCTATAGATTAGGTGTGAAGGTGACTGGCCGGTGAAGAGTCAAAGGCCAGTTCTTGAAGAGTCAAAGGTTATGATGCCCTAGCAACCAAGAGTTAAAAAAAGAAATGTTACTATGGAACTTGACAGGTGATATACCACATCTGGACTCCGTGTTGAGCTGAGGTTGGTACTGGACATATACTACTTTTTTAAGAAGTACCATTCATTACAATGGGAATGATGAACTTTCATTAAATGCAAAGGTGTATAAGGTCCCAGTAAGACCAAATTCAGACATTTAATAAAGACTCCAGAGATCTCTTGGGAGACTGAATATCAGACTTGCAAGAGCTTTGTAATGCTTGTTATTTACAAACTTTTTGTAGCCCCCAAACTGTCAGAGATAAATACACAAGTTTGGTGTCAAAAGCAAGTTGACCTTATGACCTTTCTAATGATGTGATTGTTGATTGAATACTTGAGGACAGACTCTAGTCACTTTGTGTTAAAGAATTTTTCAATGAGCCCAAGCTGCATGATGTCGCACTTCATTAGGCACAGATAAAGAAAGCCATGTGTCTATATAGAGATCTAATGCATTAGAGACGGTCTGAAAAGAACTAATCTTATATTGTCTTATATTATTCTGAAGCCAAGAATATTTTGAACAAGACTATTACTTTGTTTTGAGAAATGTTGTTAAAAATATAAAGTTATAATCTTTATTAGCCTGACTTAGGAAATATAATGCTAGAAATATGAAAAACGTATCAAAAGACACCATTTAATGAGAGAAAGCCAACAATGTTGGTATAACAGTTATATTATTTTGCATTAAGAAGTTATGGAAGAAAATTAATTTAATGAATAAAAGTAAGTCTGGAGCCAGTGGGATGTCCTTAGACTGGTAATAAATGTCAACCATACATCATCTGCAAGGACCAATTAGAGCTTGTTGTTTTTGTCACTCAGCGTGGAAACATATAGGCAAATTTGGCAGAGCCCACTACAGAACTGCTTGATTCTTCAGTGTGTGTGGGGGGCTATTTTGGCTGTCTTAGCAATTTTATTGGTTTTAGAACTTTTACTTGACTGAAAGCCTAAAGTCATGCCTGCTCTGGACCAACACTTCAGTTAAGCCATTGTATCCACTAGGGGGTGCTAATGACAAGTTTGAAAGTCTGCACAACATTGCAACAAAGTCCAGCTGTTGAAAGTACATGTTACAGGAAGGACTTTTTCCAACATTGAGTGAAGCAAGGCCTATGCTTTACATACTGAGTATTGACTGAAGTAATGTTTTGGAATTTCTACTAAAAGCCTGGACAAGAGTCTGACTTTGAAATTCACCAGCCAAGGCAAGCCTGCAGTGCTGTTGGATAGCAGTGAATCTGGAGTTGCAGGTTCGAGAGGAGTAAGAAACCAAAACAAGAAGTCATCGAATCCAGTCACCAAAACAACTTTGCTGTTCACAGGGAAATTCTTTGCTACAAGCTGTTGTGCTGCTGAACTATTAAAATCTTGTTGTATGATTTTTTTCCCGCCATAATCCTGATAAGTGACTTTTTGATGATTTGTGATGTCAAGCAAGAAGGATCCAACCTGCACTGCTTTATTGCTGTCAGAAGATTCTATAGTCCCAGGTTTGAGGGGGGAAAAGACAGAGGACTACTGCCAAGCCAAGCCACTGAAGGACTTTCATTATCCAAAATCAAAAATTCTCACCAAGATTTTGAAAGTTAAAAAGGAGAAGAAGATAAAGCCTACAGATAACTAAATATTTAAGTATTATTTTAATTATTCCAACTTTAATACTTTAATTTGCTATTTGGGGTGGTAACAAAGTGAATTTTTAACTACAAAACCTTGGGTATATAATTAAGCTAACATTTAGACAAAAACATATATTTTGCATGCTATGAAGTTTTGAAATAAGTTTTATACAGAAATATAATCTGAGATACTAGTGTGATGAGTTGCAAGTTCTCAAAGTAAAAAAGGTCATGATATTTACAAATATGCTGAAAGCATAGTACATAGTCAATGCCATTTATTCATTTGCATTGTTTATTTGCTGAAATTTTTTGTTTTTATGTTTTATTTCTTTGTGGTTTGATTGTCTGAAACCTTTGTTGTTTATGTTTACAGTTTATTATGTTTACAAAGTATATGTATGCTAATTTAGAATATTTAGAGTCATTATACAGGTATATATATATATATATATATATATATATATGTATATGTACTGTATATATTCATATCCTTGTGTGTGGCAGAAGCGTTTTCATCATTATCTAGAATCTGGAGAACAGGGGTAATATATTTAAATTTCATAACTATTTTTGGTTATTTTTTAAATATTTTCAGGTAAAGGCCAAGGTAAATCCAAGTGCTGTGTTATAAAAGTGATATTATAACCCATTGTTCTGACAAGAGGCTAACAAGAAAGTGAGAAAAGCAAAATCAGATACAGAACTTAGAATAGCTGAAAGAGTATCCAATGCGAACAATACTTTTTTAATCTATATTTTTATTTATTTATTTTAAAGATTGGAAATACATCTTTAAGCAGAAATGCTCATTTACAAAGGTTCCTCATCAGAATAACAATTTGTTTACACCATATCAAAGACAGTATTAAAAACTAATTAACAAAGGCTGGACAATATTGATTCAGTGACATAAAACAGAATGAATAACATAAGTAACATGTTGACAGTACAGAGTGAACAAAAGTTAACAGTCAACAGGTCAAATAATACAAAGAATAACACAGGCACTAGGAGCTATACAAAGGAAGCAGCCCATCAGGGCATTGTTAGAGGTTAAGTCTATATACTTTTATGGCTCATTGAAATGGAGGAGAGGCACATGTGTGAGAAGACCGTGTGGTGGGTAAGGTGCTGGCATCATGTGCATGTGTAAGAGGGGACCTAAGGGGGCAGAAGCTATACTGGAGAAAAAAGAAAAACAAAAAATGGTAATGTTATGCTGAAAAAAGGGGGCGAGATGGGAAGAGAGGGAAAAGGAAAAAGCAAGTGTCCCAAATCAGTGTTTTTGTGCAGTATTTACTGCAGAGAAGAAAGTTCCATTACCAAATTGCAGATTAAAAGGAGAGAGATGTGGGTGTACAGCATGGGAAAATTACAGAAGAAGAGTATTATAGGATATTAACAATTGAAAGATTGCTAAAACAATGGGACCTGACAACATAAATTCAAGAATACTAAAAGAAATGAGAGAACTTATCACTGCAACACTGATTGACTTCTTCAGTTGTTCATTAGAAGCAAGTGGAGTACCAGTGGTCTGGCGAACAGTAAATGTGGTACCACTACATAAACATGGGAGTAAGGATGAACTGGGAGACTACAGACTGGGAAGCCTGATGTCTATAACATGTAAGACGCTGGAGTGAACCCTAAAAGAAAGATCTGTGGACTTTCTGGAGTGAAATAGACTACAGGGGTTTCACAAGAGGAAGCTGATATCAAACAAATCTAACAGACTTTTTAAAGCTGGTCACAAAGTGAGTTGACAGAGGCCCATCAGTAATGTACAGCACCTGAATTTTAGCAAGGCCTTTGACTCAGCACCATATGAGAGATTAATTAAAAAGTAAATGATCTAGAGGTTGTTGAAAGAAAAATTATTCAATAGATTAGAAATTTGTTATGCAAAAGAACTCAGAGAGTAATTCTTAAACAGAGAAGTTCCAGATGTGAGTGTGTCACTGGTGAGGTTCATAAGGGATTTGTTTTGGGCCCCATTCATTTTAATATTTCTATACGTAATATAAGTGAGGGAATTAATTCAAAGATAAGTCTCTGCAGATAACACTAAAATATATGGCAGAGCCACCCGTGATGAGGGTATTAGATTGCTTATGGCAGATGTGAAAAAACATAAGAAATGGTCTAGGGTTTGGCAACTGAAATTTAAAAGGTTAGCAGACCATTTGAACTGGTAGTATGTTTACTTTATATCCAATATCTTGTCTGGTGATAATCTATCAGATTTGCAATATAGACAAGTATTAATTTTGACTCATTTTTGTGTTTTGCAAGTTTTTGAAATTGAAAAAGTTCCAAAAAACGTGCTGTGCCATTTGTTGTTCTCCAACTGAAAGTGACACATATGGTTGGGGAAAATCTGGGGGATAGCAACCACAGAATGATCAAGTTTAGTCTTCGGACGGGGTTGGAAAAGAACAAGACCACCACTAGGGTAATGGACTTCTAGAAAGCAGATTTTAAGAAAATGAAAGAAATTTTCAAAGGGGAACTAGAAGGGAAAGAGAACATAGAGGGAGTTGAGGAGATATGGGGGGGCAATAAAGAGGGGAATCCTGCTGGCAATAGAACAGTACATCAGGAGGGTGAGCAAACACAAATGAGGGAAGAAGCCAGTTTGGTTTGCAAAAGAGGTGGCAAGAGCAGTCAGGGAAAAAAGAAAGCACTCAGGATCTACAAATCTTCACAGGGGATAGAGGAAAGGTAAACTTACAAGAAGAAGCTGCAGGATGTGGGGAAAATAGTCAGGGAGGTTAAGATGGCTATGGAGGAAAAAACAGCGAGGGAGGTCAAAAGGGGGGACAAATAATATTTCCGTTATATAAATGAGAGAAAGAAAAGCAGGCAGGTGATCATGAGACTCAGAGGGGAGAGGGGAGCTCTGACAGAAGGGGATGAGGAAATGGCAAATCTGCTGAACGAATACTTTACCTCAGTCTTCATGGCTGAGGAGGAAGGGAATGGGCCAGAGCTAAGAAGCAGACGAAGGGTGGGCAGGGAGATGGACACAAGCCCCTTTACAGAGGTTAGGGTATTACAAGAATTAAGAAAATTGCAGATGGACAAGGCAATGGGTTCTGATGCAATCCACCCCAGGGCGCTCAAGGAGTTGAGGGAGGAACGTGTGGCACCACTCACAAAGTTATTTAATCTGTTCCTAGATAAGGAGAAGGTCCTGGGGGATTGGAAAAGGGCTAATGTGGTACCATTGCACAAAGGAGTAGGGAAGAAAGAGCCTGGCAACTGTTGTCCAGTCAGTCTTATCTCTGTGCTGGGTAAGCTGATGGATTCACTTATAAAGGAAAGGCTGGTACAATATCTGGAGGAGGGAGGCTCCTTGATGAAACCAGCATGGGTTCACAGGTGGAAGGTCATGTCAGACTAACCTGATTGAATTCTTTGATGGAGTAATGGAGATATGTGATCAGGGAGGGGAAGTGGTAGTGGCCTATCTGGACTACAGGAAGGCATTCAACATCATCCCTCACAGGAGACTGGTAAGCAAGTTAGGCAGCTTAGGGGTAGGGTGCAAACTATCAAACTGGATGGAGAATTGGCTGGTAGATAGAACTCAGAGGGGGTGGTGGTAAATGGGGTGCACTCCAGGGAAGGTGGGGTGATGAGTAGGGTTCCCCAGAGATTTGTGTTTGGTCTCATACTGGTTTAACATATACATTGGGGACATTTCAGATTGCCTGCATGGGAAGGTGTGTCTATTTGCAGTCAATATGAAGATCTATAACAGGATGGACACACCAGGAAAGGTGAGAAGAATGAGAGAGGATCTGTTCAGGATGAAGGAGTGATCAGGGAAGTGGCAACTACACTTTAACACAAAAAAAGCAAAATTATGCACATAGGGTGTAAGAATCCAAGGACAAAATACTGGCTGGGAGGGGAAGGAATTTGAGGCAACAGAGCAGGAAAGGGACCTGGGGATCATCATTTTGGATAGCTTGAAGGTTGGGAACCAATGGAGCAGGGTAGTGGGGAGGGCAAATGGAATGTTGGCATGCATAGGGAGAAGCATTACAAGTAGGGGGAAAGAGGTTATCATGCCACTATACAAAACTATGGTCAGACTACATTTGGAATATGGGCTTCAGTTCTGGAGGTCACACTTATAGGGTGACAAAGACAGGGTGGAGAGGGTCCAGAGAAGGGCAACCAAAATGGTTCAGGGACTATACAGGAGGTCATATGAGGAAAGACTGCAGGAACTAAGCTTATACACACTGGAGATGAGGCGGGGGGATATGGTAGAAACCTTCAAATATGTGAAGGGAATAAACAAGGTGAGGTAAGGAAGCATATTCAGGATGAGTGAAAAGAAATCATCTAGGGGACACACATTCAAGTTGGAGGGAGGCAGATTTAGAGGAAATATGGGGGTACAGTTCTTCACTGAGAGAATGGTGCATCCTTGGAATAGGCTGTCAAAATGGATAGTAGGGGTGGATTTGGTGAGCAAATTCAAGAGGGCATGGGACAACTACATGGGGTTAAATAAAAGTAACAATGGCATGGACTAAGGGGAGTAAGATGAACCAGACAGAGAGGGTGTAATGGGCAGACTAAATGGTCAAGAGGTCCTTTACTGTAGGCAAAATTCTATGTCTCTATGATTCTATAAGTGGGAAGCCATACCAGTGTCTATCTCTATGAGCATTGGGCTATTAGTGCTGTGTAGACTAGTATTTTCTTACACCTCACTAGTTTTTCCAAATAAAGTTGTACATTGGTTTCCAAATCTTTTCCATCTTACTTGAGTAATCCTTTAACATATAAGTTACATAATTGATTGCAAATAGCTTATTTTTAAATTCTATTCTCTATTATTTTCACACTGTCTGAGTAGTGGGTATTCTGGTAATGTTATTTATGCAGCAAGGCTGAGCTTACTGTGGACAGACATGAATGTCAGTAAAACATGGTTTAAATGTTTTGTTTATTCATGTACTAATTTCTGCTTAATATCTGATGCAATTGTATATTTTTGAATCTGTGTTAAGTACAAGGAAGTGACTGTTAGATTATAGCTCTGACAAAGAACCTACTAGGAAAGCGAGTTGACATGCTGGGTCAGCTGATATAGTAAACAAGTCTGCTGTAGCGTGATCATTAGAGTTTTGTGCTGGGGAAAGATAAACCCATGTGTATAGAGTACTGATAGTAAACGTTCAATTATATTACAATTACAGATTTCCATTGGTAATTGTCATTACAGATTGAGGTTGTAACAATGAATAGCTGGCTCTCTACTCAGAAAGATACTAGTGCTAAGCAGTATGTGGCTATTTTTCTTAAAATTGAAAGTTTGGATAAGAAGGTTATGAATGAAAATGTTAATATTTGTTGGGTTGCCAGAAGTGTTGGAAACTCATTTTGAACCCCAAGCAAACTAATAAGATGCATTAAGCAGAATGCCCACTCTTTTTCTTGATGGAGAACCTGTCATTTATTGTTACAAACCTGGTCTGAAATGGGAATGACTAATAAATCTACAAAAAAACAAAAACAAAATTGTGACAAATTCTACTAAAAAATGAGCAAGTTAATTTAATACTAGATCATCGTCTTTTGAATTTAAGTCATAAAAAGATATGCTTTTGCAAATTGTAAGAATGATAAGAGACTGTACTGGCAGTAATATATGTTTATTTGATTCGCAGTGCCCGAATACACAGCCGGATGTCATACTGGGTCCACTGGAAGAGCTGGCAAGTTATTGCAAACTGATATACTATGTTTACAATTGCAGGACTTCAACCTGCAGCAGCTGCTACAAAGTGAGACGCCTTATATATTTATTTATTGAATTTTGATGACCGGGTAGGCCCACTGAGCCCTGAAGGTCCTGTTTTCAGGGGCGACCCGGGAGACAGAAACAGTACAATACAGTCAGGTAGTACAGGGTGCAGAGAAAGTAGACATGAAATTCAAGGTTAAAATAAAGGCAATATTTCAATATATTGAACATAAGTGCAACAATTGAGGGAGTTGAGGCATGCTTTGGAGTCATTTTGGGTGAGAAAAGAAGAGAGATTGGTGTAGGATGTGGGACCGGGGGTGACTATCCAATACCCTGACAATGGCACAAGCTTGCCCCAAGTAGGTGGGACTTGAGCCTTGAGCAAAAGTTTAACAGTGATTGGGCTTCCTGTACTAAAGGTGGGAGAGCATTCCACAGCTTAGGGGCAGTGTGAGTGAAGGATTTGCCTCCCATGTTAGTCTTGACTCTGGGGATTGCTAGTAGGGACCGACTGGTGGTCCTGAATATACGAGGGTTAGACTTAGGAATGATTATTCTTGTAAGGCTAGGTGGTATGTTTCTATCATCTGAACCTGCTGCAGCAGTTTTCCCAGGCCACAGAGTAGGGTGGGCTGTCCAAAACAGAGATATCCTCTAAACTACAAGCTTAGTTCATGTTTCAGCTATTGTATTTGTGAAATCAGAATCAGCTAATTTGGTGGTAGCCTGTGATGATGGCAACCACGACTGAATGCTTTCAAAAAGGGCAACTCAATCATGACACCTGTGCACAAGGCTACCATGCAGGGAGGGTGACCGGATAGGGGGTTTGATGTATATAGTGACAGGGTGTCACTGTATATGCACATGCGTGGAGGGTAGGGAGGGACCATGCTGTGCAATGGGCAGATGGAAGGGAGGGTTTGTGGGGTGTAGTTCAGTGGTGGGCTGCTGAGCTGACCATGTGGCATTATGGGTTGGTGGCAGTCTAGGATTGGGAGGGTGCCAGGTTTGGTTCTGGGTGTGCTTGTTTTTTGTGCTGGTCGGGGATTTTATTATTTTTCTTTTTCACCCCCAACATGCACCCGCTGGAGTTGAGAATCTCAATCTAAGTCTCCAGTGCCCTTTTGCTGTGCACCACAAGTGTACATCACCAAAATTGATTTTTGGTGATGTACACTCGCCCAAACAGCGATCGCCTTTCCGCAATCTCCATTATCACATGGAACCGATTTGGTCACTGTGATTGTGTTTTACTCTTCCACCCCATTTGTCTGCAGTCCCACTCAATTTACCAATATTTGTTCAAATATTGTAGTTTACTGATATATCTCACTCATCCACTACCATCAATCAGTTATCTATTTCACGCAGGAAGGAGAGTTACTTTTGCTATTGATTTTGTGATATATAGTCTAATTTCTGAATAAAAAATATTCAAGTCTTATTCTACAGTTTGAAACATCACAGTACTGCAGATGCTGTCAACTTGGTAGTCTTGCTTAGCTTGAACTGGGGATTGCGTTGTGGCCAAAAAGTGTATGAGTGGCTGTGGGGGAACAATAAGTGTGAGTAATTGGTCATAGTTGTTGGAAGGCAATGGAGCAATATGTGATGTCAGAAGTTGGCCATGGGGGGGGTGAGTAGCAGTGGGAAACAGAGAGAGAGAGAGAGAGAGAGAGAGAGAGAGAGAGAAGAAAGAGAGGATGGCCATATGAGGTTTCAAGCAGTGAGAACACATTGGGAGAGAGTGGCGGTATGGCAATGCAAGGGGCAAGTGGTTGCAAAGAAAACTGTGGGGAGCCATTTGCTTTACTTGTAAAATGCTGACTGGTTATGAGCTGCATCTGAATGTAGGAATGTTCTATCAGGCTAAGTACAACTGGCAGCAAGTCAGGAAGAGGGGTGCACAATTGGAATTAACAAATTAACCATATACTGGTAGATTTTTTTTTGTGACAGTAAAACAATTTTCCTAAATACAATAATTTAACAAGAGAAGAAAGAGAAACATTAGAAAATCTAGAAGAGGACAAAACAATAGTTATAAAACTCGTGGACAAGAGGAGAGGCATAGTTCTATGGAAGAAAGATGACTATAGGACAGAGTGTTATACACAGTTAATGAATGAAGAAAGTATTCTGTATTGGACAGGGGCCCCACAACAGAAATAAGACAGGAAATTGATGAATTATTGTCACAAGGTGTGGGAATGGGATGATGTTCAATGGATGAAAAAGAAATGCTAACTAATCAAAATCCAAGGATACCCATTTTTCATGTTTTACCGAAACTTCATAAAATCCAAGAGAAACTACCTAATTGCCCAGTCATCTCAGGTATTGATTCAATATTAGAACCCTTGTCTAAATATGTGAATTTTTGTTTTACAATGGAAGGTTTAAAAAATGGAAACTTATGTTAAAGATTCTGGACATATGATGGAAATAATTAAAAAACAGAAATTCAATCTACAGCATTTAAGGGACATGGTACTAGTTATATATGACATGAAAGATGTATACACTAGTATAGACCTTCAAGAAGGACTGTATTCACTTTTAAAACCTCTAAGGGGTAGGGATGACCAACATCCCCAGTGAATTCATACTATAGTTAGCAGAGTTAGTTCTGACAAAAAACTATTTCTGATTCAAGGACAAAATCTTTTTATAACAAAAGGAGACAGTTATGGGCAGCACCATATCACCTTCTTATGCTAATTTGCATATGTGAGACTTTGAACAGACTTTCATACTAGACCCACAGGTAAACCATTACTTACAGAACATCCTTGTGTGGAAATGTTACACTGATGATGTACTAATGCTATGGGTTGGTAACAGTACAGAACTGGACACATTTATTGAGTATGTTAATAGATGCAATTCTAACATACAATTTAGTAGGAACAGTGGTAGGGAACAAATTCCATTCTTGGACTTTTTGATCTATAAAGAGCATAGGGTTTAGAAACAAAACTGTATAGAAAAGATATGGACAAGAACACCACGTTACACTACACTAGTTACCACGACCACAACCTAAAGAAAAGTATCTCTAAGGTGCAGTTGATTAGGGCCATGAGGAACTGTAGTGAATTTACTGAATATCAGAAAACTACAGAAGAACTGAGAGGCAGATTTGTGGCAAGAGGGTACAACAGTCCATTAGTTGAGGGAACAGCTAGTGAAGTAATTAATACCCCTAAGTAGCAATACCTTACACAACAGAAAAAGGATGAAATGGAAGAACGGATTGTATTCTCAATGGGGTACAGTCATCTCACAGGTGACATTAAAAAAAGATTGTTTGAAAACTGGCATATAGTTGAAGCAGGGAATTATCAAAGTAAACAGTTGAAAAATCTACCACTGATCACTTCCCCAAAAATCCTACTGAAGGGACATGCTCTTTCACACAGACCACTTTGAACAGAAACCAAGGACAAAACAACTATTATTGTGCCCACTGGCAAATGGCAGCTTCCCATGAGGATATTGTTTTCAATGCAATAACACAAGTAGAAAACAAGACATTTGAACACCTATACACAAATGTTAAATATGATATCAAACAACACATCAACTGCACAAGTGAACATGTAGTATACCTTTTACAATGTCCTTGTGACAAACTGTACATTGGAAAAATGAAAAGGGACTTGAAAGCAAGGATCAGCGAACATAAGAGAAATATAAGACTCAAAGATCAGAAATCATCAGTGGCAAGACATTTCAATGCAATAGGTCACTCAGTCTCTTCTTTGTGCTTTTGGGGTCTAAAAAAGGTAGAGGATCCTTCTAGGTCAGAAGTGGACTGGGACATGGTGTTAAGAAAGTTAAAAGTGTATTGGATATTCACTTTGGACACTACAAATCCCCATATAGGAGTTAATGAGTACTGTGATTGGAGTTTATATTGATAAAACACTCAGAATGTGCGTGTGTCACAGGTTGAAAAGGATTATTGTATGGATGTATAGATATAGGAAAGATGTTGCGAGGTTACATGAATTTGGTTCTGTACAAAAAAATCTTCCCCCCTTTTCTCTCTACCACACTTCATCACTGTGTTTAACAAAAAATGATAACAAGCAATAGAGAATGCACAGTAGATAAGCCTGAAATCAAATTGTAATGTATGGGAGGTCAAGTTCTGACACTGCTAACTTTAATTAAACATAAATAAAACTTTTCGGCAACAGCCGAGGTGGGGGAGGTGAACCATCACTGGTAGGATCCCTTCAGGTGTGTGAGGTTCCACTTCCTTTCAGCCCTCCACATCACAGGAAGACCAGCTGTGCTCAGTTATGTGCTAAAGGGGGCCAGGATGAGCAGTGGGGTCAGCTTTGATATCAGTTATGATGCCTACTCCCCCACCATCTTAGACATTTAAAGAAAGCATGTTCAGGTGTAAGCCACTCCTTCAGAAGACATGGAGACGGCTGTACACCAGAGCGTCCTATGCAGTAAGTGACTCTAATGATTTATTGCAGAAAAATAACTTGAAAACATTTTTTTACTTAAAACTGCTTGTTTTCTGTGCAGCTGTGAGGAGTGCTTAAGAAATTTAGAAAAAACAAGCATATTTAGAGAATGAATGAAAGGTGAGCAAACAGGAAACTTTCTAAAAAGAAATAAAGGTTATGAAGAGCATGGGAATCATTAAGGGTTAACAATTGAAGTATGTCACTTATAGACAGAGTAATTGTGAAAACAACATGCAAAAAGCAAGACTGGGAGCACAATATAGAAAAAAGACGAGGTACATTGTATCTTTATGATGTTCTATGGTGTGAAAAATAGTAAAACATATGAACGGGCAGGCTGCTTTGGTTTAAGAAAACAAATGATGCATACCAATTGCAAACAAAGGGACTGAAAGAACTTACATAAGATGAGTATAAGGAGCAAATACAGCGTGTGGAGTTGATTTGCTAAGATATAAGAAGACACATAATGATTGATATTGAAACTAATTGCATTATATGATATATCACTGAGGGCCTGACGAAGTGACGTGGCCTCAAACCTGTCACCCATCTTAGTGAAAAATGAAATAAAAGAACACCACTAAGGCATTTTTTCTATAATAAAATGTTTTGACATAATACCGATATTACATCCTCTACCACTTGTCTTCTGGTATTGATTCACATCCCCAAATGAACTATATACAGTATGAGGTGTACATTTCTCCTGTACCACAAGCTGTTAAAATACAGTCCCTCTAGCAGAGTGTGAGAATGTCCAGACACAGAATGTGGTACTTACCTGCATGCAACATACATTAAGCTTAGCCTTCATTGTACTCGAGACTAGAGTAACATGCATTTTCAATAGCGTTATATTTCCACGTGCTTTATAGTGAAATGTCTGTCATTAGAAAATGGGTCTAAGATTTTCTGGTCTCTGATTGTCTAATATCCATACTGGGGTTACATTAGCTTCCAACAGAGACCAGAAAATTAAAAAGTGCCAGTCCCATGCTGAGGGGGGTGGGGTACATTAACTGCCAACAGAGACCAGGACATTTAAAGTGCCAGTCTTCCCTGCCTCATTACCAAATTGGTATTGCTGTACCAGTTTGCATTTAAAAATACAGTAGCTGCCATTTTTTCCCTTGCTAAGTGGGAGGCATGAATTGACCCCCCCCCGTAAGTAAACTGCACCATAAGTAAAAGAAACTCACTTGTAACACGTACAAAACATTTTCTTTTTTTAAATATGATGCTGAAGCACTACCACAGTGCGTTGTTTGCTTGTCACTCAACTTGTGGCCCCATCTCTGACTGATGGCCTGCTTTACTGCCACAAGTGGGCAGTGCATCTCCATCTACAGGAGCCAAATTGCTGTCAGTGTTGTACTGGAGCCAGGGCTGCAGTATCATGCTCAGTCTTTCCATGTTAATCCAACAAGAAGGATTGCGCTCCCTATTACCAGCCTGACAACCAACATCATGACATTATGAAAACAGCTAACCAGGAGTGGATCAGTCATTTTAGGGGAAAAAAAGAAAAGAAAAAATACACATGTCATAAACACAATGCTGACTATATGTATAAAATGCAGAGGCACAGTACAAAACACAGAAATGCCTTCAATGCCAGCAGTTGAGGGATTACTTTGCAGAAAATATTTTATTGATTTAAAGTAACTAATTTAAATACTGTTTTTTAAATATTACATTTTTGTCCTTAAAATACAACCCAGATCCAATTTTCTAAGTGCAATAATACCCTCCAGGGTGGGCAGCATGGACTGGTTCCACCGAGCCACATCTACAGGAAATTTGTCGATCGGTAGTACAGCAATGGCACAGTGCTGACAGTGGGCATTATGCCATACAGTGTTCTTTGCATGGGGCTTTGCCCTGCACCCCACATGGGGACTCTGCCCCCCCCCCCGCATCCTGTGCATTTTTAGATTATAAACTCCGAGTCAGAGTTGTTTCGGGGAGGGGCAAAATCACTGGAGAAAGCAGTGTTGGAAATACCGTGGACCATTACAGTGAACTGTCGATTTTGTCACTGTAATGGTCTTCGTGGTATTTCTGTCACTGTTTCTATGGTATAGGGTATGGGCTATACTGGACCTTCCAGGGGTTACAAGACCCTCAGCCTTATTACACCCCTTGGGAGTCTGGTATAGCCCAATAAAGCCCATCCCATTGGGTATTATTGCTAGTATAACATGCCAGTGGATAGCCTGAGGGCATGGTGGATTTTTGCAGTCTTTGACCTCTATGGATACTAAAAATACTTTTGTAACCTGCTTAGAGAGGAATCGTATACCGACTTGCATTATTTTTATTGCCTTTATTTGTAGGACATTTGTTAACAGAGTTGGGTTAGCATCACACGACTATAAAAGTGAAAGTTCTTTTAGACACATTCCAATTAGTAATCTGTTGTTACCAGCTTTCTGTAGCAAATCCCTATGAAAAGCCAGGGCTAATAAAACAAGTCTCTGGCTTTATTCTTGCCCGCCCCAGCTCTACCTGTTTAGTTAGAGGATCTGCTTGGAACTAGCACTATATGGTATATGAAATATGCAGATCTTAGTATTTCAGTAAACAATAAGTTGATTTTTATTCAATGATGTGGACTAGATTTGTATGAGTGTATTTTAATTATACAACCCATGCACCAATGAAACTATTCACAGCTTGTATCACAAAGAAGAGAAGGAAAATTCCTAAATACAATCTATTTAATGACAACAGTTGCACAATGGTGCTCTATTCACAAAAGGTGTGGAGTGGCTATGCGCTGCATAACCCCAGTGCATAGCCCACCCCACACCTTCCAGAACTTGCCTGTGCCCACTGCACCCCCTGAATGGCATGCATGATGAAGATATACACCCTATGCACCTGAGTCCCCAGCTGAATGTGCAACTCTGTGTGGGGGCGGGCCGGGAGATGGCGCGGGGACATGGCCACACGCCACGCCATTCACGAAGGTGCAAAGTGTGGTGCATGGGGGATAATAGCTACACTTTCTGGAGGCAGCTATAAATGTTATGTGCTCCCCTGGTTGCTGCTGCATGTCACTGAGGCTGCACTAGCCATGTGGAAGACATCTGGGGGACACCCCCCCCACCAAGCTGTCAGAGCGATATGTGCTTGCCACCAACATGGTGGCCCACAGGAGCAAGGGATCCACTGAGGGTCCCAGGGTAGGGCATCTGATTGGCTGCCTGTCTGGGTCCACAGCTTTGCACCTGCCTGCCCCCTGTGAACCTGCACACCGGTGGGGGGATGGGGCCATGGATGGGAGCCCATGCATTGGCCAGTGTTCGGGAATATGATCGATATGTGGATCTCCTGAAGGTGTGGAGCTGTGCGGGGCGGGGGGGTTATGTACCTTTCCTGCATACCCCCACCCACCTTAGTGAATAGGCACCAATGTGCATATTTTTCCACAGACTGCTATATACTCTGCTTTGCTATAATGCTTGTAGCTAACATGTTATAGTATGTCAAATATGCTGCCTTTTTTAATTTTTTCCCTGTTATTGCTCATCTTATTATGTTGAGCAGATCCGCCCATGAACATGTAAACTAATACAATAATTTCTTTTTCTATGGGGTGGAAGTCAGTGTAACGCCATGACAGAAATGGAGGAGAGTTAGACTAATATTAAACTCTGCTACTAGTTTATGCTTTGAATCCCTGTTTTTCAACAAAACAAAGACACACTTGCAGTAACTTGATAAGTATGGCCAAATCAGAGTGCTCCATGAAAAATCTGGCATGGGACAAGAGTTATGGAGCTTCAATAATTTTGAATGGGGTATGCTGTCATTACAGGAGAAGCATTAATAAATATTCCAGCATAAGACCGCGATATGCTGCCTGTCACAATTGTAGATTTTCATCTACTCAGCTTAGGATATATTTTGCGTTACAGACATAACACATGTGAAATAAATAAGTCTCTTCCTGATAACTGCCGCCATTTGTGTATATATGTGAGGTGGAGAGAAGACAAGTGAATTTTTATCAGTTATGATCAGTCTTCGTGCTGTCTCTCTTGTCAGCCAACCCCACCCCACCCTCCCTCCCCTTTCACCAGCACAGCAATTAGTAAGCTCAATTCACAATCAAGCTTTAATTACACATCCATCATGTGTGATGGTTTAATTTTTTTTTTTATGACCAATGCACTATGTCCCAGTTAAATAAAATATACTATCATTTAATGTGGGATCGGCTTTCAACAATGTGGCATCCTGCAGTGCTAGACTGTCAGCGATTTTCATTTCAGCAGTGTACTTTCTCAAAATGTCTTCCTTCTATAAAGAAATCACATAAAAATAGTATGAATACATAAGATAACAATAAGTGACATACTTCTAGTGTATGATAATGGCTTGGTAAAAAAGTGAGAAAGGAAAGTACCATGTTAGCTTGATTCTTCACAGAGCACAGCAGTCTTACCACTGTGCAGTCCCCCCTTGTCACAACTGCTTGGTGCTGTCACGTTCACATGCTCTCTGCTCAACAACCAGAATGGTGAGTGAACTACTGTAAGACACGAAATCCTGCTCTGAGATGAAACATTGATTCATATTGTTTTTTAAAAAGCATATTCTTTACAGTACAAACGTTACTTCATTTCTAAACAGGCAAAAGAAAAACACAGCTCACTAGCTCTTTCATGCAAAAAACTATAAGGTTATGCATATTGAAAGGAAAAAAAATAAGAGTAACCTACACAATGGATCAAGTGAAAATAGATGAGATGGCTGAAGAGTGGAACTTAGGAATGTTAACAAATGATAACTTAAAGCAAACATCATAAGGCAGTGGGGAAGGCAAGTAGAATTCTGGGTTGTACAGTATAGGCAGTGGATCCAGTAGTAGAAGAAGGGAGGTATTGTACAAATCTTTGGTGAAACCACACTTGGAAACATTGTGTACAGTTCTGGAGTGAACACTTGGAAAAAAAAGATAGGGATATAGTTGAGGCAGAGCAGATGAGGGCAACAGTAATGATACACAAGCAACAAGGTAATTCTTATGAGGATAGATTAATAGACCCGAATCTGTACGCATTGGTTGTTTAATGATGATTGATTATTGTTCCCAATTTTGGGCACCATATAAAAGCAAACGCATATCCAATATTGAACATTAAAGAGGCATGTAACTAAATCAATTAAAGGGATTGTAAATTTGGACTATATGAACCATTTAGGTAAAATAAAATTAGCTTCTTTGGAATCTCAATGGGTTAGAGGGGATTTAATGTTCTTATTTGATATACTGCATGACAAAGAACTAATGGTGTTTCTGAATATGGACTTTAAACTGGATCTTAAGGAAACTAGCGGACATCCATTGTGACTAAAAAGAAATAGAGTGAGAACCGAAAAAAGGTAGTACTTTTTCACACAAAAGGTGATAGGCATGTGGAACAACCTTTAGCTGGAAATTTTGGCTAGTGAGAACGAGACCAAGTTCAAAACAGGTTGGATGTCTATATGGCCTCAAATCCAACAAGCATTTGTCAATGCCAAATGTTTACTTGGAAATGCAGTAGTTAGACAGATGCAGAGTAGGAACGGCAGTGAAGTATTGAACTTCACGCCAACCCCACCTTCACCTTGAAGAGACAGACAGGCATTGGGGTATGCGTTTGGGTTGTCGCCCATAACGTTCATGCCATTTCACCTCACCCTATCCTGCAGACACTGACAAGTGTTGAGGTGTGCCTTGGGGTGTTCAGCTTTACAGTCACCCCACTCCATAAGGACATATGCTGAAATGGGTGCAATATAGAATGGGATGAACTCTAGGGCCAAAGAGTCCAAGGCACAGCTCGATGCCTGTCAGGGGCTGCAGGGTGGGGGGGGGTGGAGTTGGAATGGCATGAGCATTACAGTCAGCAATCCAAAAGCACACCCCTGATGCCTGTCAGTCTGTACAGGGTCAGACGTTATGGTTAGAAACCGTAACACCCTGGGTATTTGTTGGTATTTGTAATACAAATGTTCAGCATGGCCATTTTGTGGCCCTCACATTATGAAAGCATTTGGAACCTCTTCTCATGAACAGTGGCAGTGTGATTTTGTCAATGTGCCCCAAAATTTGAGTTTCCACAGCGACCATGCCATTGTGCGCCAGATGTACGAAAACACAGATCGGGCAGGATGTGAAGAATGACAGCTGTACCATTCATAAGGAGGTGTGAAGAGATGGAAATGTTGAAAATCTGTAGTGAAAATATTAAAAATGCTCAAACTTCCAAGCGTATGTGGAACACGTAACACAGTCATTTAGTGGAATTCTTTCACCAGATTTTCAACATAGGCATTTTGTGACCTCTGCTCATGAACACTGTCACTACGATTTTCTGAATCTGTCCCGATCATTGATTTCCCACGACAACTGTGGTATTCTGAGCCAGATGTGTAAATGCATATTTCAGGCAGGATGTGAAAAATGACAGCTCTACTGTTCATAAGGAGGTCTGAAAAAATGGCAATGTTGAAAATATGGAGTCAAAATACTACAAATTTGCAAAGTTATGAGGGTGAGTGGAAACTGCACAATACACGCTTATAACAGTCATTTTATGGACATTTGTCACCAAATTTTCAACATAGGCATTTTAGGACCTCTGCTCATAAACAGAGTCACTGTGATTTTACATACGAACATACATACAAACATATGAACATACAAATCTGCCAGCAGAACACACCAATCGATCTATGAAAGTCTGCCTGTGTGTGCAGCTAGCACCCTAGATTGCAGCTGCCCCAGCCTGCTCCCCCTCATTTCCTCCACTGATTGTCCCAGCCCCTGCCCCCCAACTCTTCCTCTTGCTTTATCCCTCTACTCCTTAAAGCTATTGACTGTCCTACATGTTACCACCCCCTCTGGCAGTGCATTCCAAGTAGACACCACCCTCTCAGAGAAGTAGTGCCTCCTCATTTCCCTCTTGAAATGTCCCCCTTCCAACCTTAGCCCGTTCCCCCTCATCTCTCTCCCACTCCTCAGTTTAAACACTCCCTCAGTGCTAGGTTTATTTATCCTATCAGGTATTTAAATGTTTCAATCATATCCCCCCATCCCTCCTCTCCTCCAGTGTGTACATGTTCAGGTCCTTCAGCCTAACTTCATATTTCTTTCCTTCCATCCCCTTTAACATTTTTGTTGCCCTCCTTTGCACCCCCTCCAGTAATTTTATATCTCTCCTCAGGTATGGCCTCCAGTATTGCACACAGTACTGTAGGTGTGGTCTGACCAATGATCTGTAGAGAGGTAGGATCACATCCCTGTGTCTGGATGAGAACCCCCCTTGCGATGCACCCCAGCATCCTGTTTGCCTTCACTGCTGCTTTCCTGCACTGGACCGAGTTGTTCATGCTCCTAGTTACCAACAACCCTAGGTCCTTCTCCTCCTCCTCCTCCTCCTCTGTGATCCTCAATCAATAGTGCCTCTTCTGGTTCTTGGACCTGAAGAGCATCATCTTACACTTCTTTGCACTGAATCTTAGCTGCACTCCACTGACCATGTCTCTAGTTTGGTTAGGTCCCACTGCAGTTTTTCCCATCCATCCTCTTTGTCCACCACTACCCCCAATTTGGTATAATGTGCAAGCAGACTAATCCTGCTCCCCACTCCATATGCTGTATCAGAGATAAAGTGCCCAAATAGCACCAGGCCCAGCACTGACCCCTGCGGCACCCCGCTTGTCACTGCTCTGGGTGCCGAGAGTTACTCCACCACCACCACCCTCTGCACCCTTCCCTCTAACCAGTTCTCTATCCATTTAGTCAGACCACCTTCCATCCGTACCCCTCCTTCTCCTCACTCTTCTCCTCCTTGGCCTGTGTCCCTCCTCCCAGTAGTCTGCACCCTTTCTCCTCCTTATTCTTACCGGGTGGTGGTGCCTTCTGTATTACATTCAGACCACTCTGCCCACCCCCTCCCAGTGTTACTACACCTCCAACTTTACCTATGTCTAGGGGGTGAGCTCATTAGTCTCCCCTTTCCGGACCTTTCTACCAACCTCAGTCTTTTGGCCACCCCACCCCCCACTAGTTTAAACCACCTTAGTAGAGATATACCCCACACTGCCTTTAATACCCCTCCCCTTCCTGCTCAAGTGTACCCTGTCCCCTGTGTACAAGTCACTATTCCCCCAAGACCCTACCCCAGTTAGTCACTAACCTATAATTTTTGGTGTGGCTCCAATCCCTCAGCCACTCATTGAACTCTTCAATCCTACCCTTCCTCCCCATGCTTGCACATGGTACCGGCAGTACCTCCGAGAATGCCACCGACTCCCCCACCCCCTCACACTGCTTGCCCAACTACTCGAACCTCTTCTTCACTACTTCCACAGTCTACCCTGCCAAGTTGTTTGTACCCACATGCAACACTAAATGAGGATTCTTCCTCCCCCTCGCTGCACACTTGAGCAGTGCCTGTTCTGCCCCTCCTACAGTCAACCTGGTGATAGCTTCAACTCAAATACAGCTATGCATTTCCCCCTTCTGTCCCATCTCACCCCTTTCAGTATAGAATCCTCGAGAATGAGTACTCCCCCATCCCTTACTCCCTTTCCCTTCTAATGCCCCTTCCACCACCCCAGTATTCGTTCTTCCCTGCCCCTTACCCCCAGCAGCTGCACCCTGTGTGACTTCTGTATCTGTGCCACCAACTTCCACCTCACCACTTTTCTCTGCCTTATTCCTCCCATCCCCCTTGAACCACTTCCCAGCCTGACTATTTCCTACTGGGCTTACCATGTCGACTTCTCCTCCTCCTCCTCCTCCTCCCTTGCTGATTTCCAACCCCTCTTCTATCCCCGTTGTTGTCAATTTAGAGCCCCCATTCCCTTCTACCCCGATAGTGATGCCCCTCCCATCCTTCCCTCTTCCCGTAGCCTTCTCTCCTCCAGTCACCACTCCCCTTTCCTTACCAGCCCCCTTCTACCTTTTGTCCTTGCTATCTCTTCCCCTAC
The DNA here is from genome assembly GCA_016271365.2 of Neoceratodus forsteri. Taxonomy (NCBI): domain Eukaryota; kingdom Metazoa; phylum Chordata; order Ceratodontiformes; family Ceratodontidae; genus Neoceratodus; species Neoceratodus forsteri. Next base: position 631,927,505 of record CM057450.1, on the reverse strand, counting down.
TTGTTGCCATTCTCTCATGCCCCACTTATCCTCCTCCCTTCAGTATGTTCCTGCTCTCCCCCTCTCTCCCACAGCAGAGGTTCAAATCTATTCCTAGTCGATACCCCTCCTATATCTCTTCCCCCATTGGTTCCCCCCTCCTACTTGTTCCCCTCCGTGCCACCCCTGGTCCCACCCCTGGTCCCTCTCTACCTGCAGCCATCTGCTCTCTCCCCTTGAACTCCTCGTGGTCTCTTCCTCCCCCATCAGGAGGCCTCCCCCTCACCTTGGGCACCACCTTCCTTTTCCTCTCTCTTCTGTTAGTGCCTCTGATACTTGGGTTAGTTTCACTCTTTAGTTGTTCTTCCTCCGTCCCCCGATTCCCCCCCCCAGCCAGGATGCCTACCATACTCATCTGCCCTGCCGCTTAGACTCCTCCCTAACCTCCACAGTTCCTCCCTCAAACTAGCCAGTCATCTACAGACCATACACCCCCCCATCCTCCAAGCCCAGTCCAGGATCATAGTGGACCCACACCCTTTACAACCCACCACCCTTCCAAAGATGCCCACCCTACTGACATGTGGCACCTGCCTCATTTTGGCCCTGTCTTATATTAAGAGCTCTTACTCCCAGGTCCTGTACCCTACTACAATGGTTAGGCCCCTATTTACTCAAATCCCTGTTCCCCCCCACACTAGCTCCCCTACCGACCCCTTGCTGACCGGGTTAATTCAGTCTCAAATCTCATCCATTAGATACTGTATTACTGTAGCAATCCTAAAGCCTTCTTGTCCATTTTTCACCCCTTAGCTACCATACTTTTTGTTCCCAGCCCTCATCGTTTCACTTAGCCCAGTTAGAAATCCTATTGCACTCCAAGTATTACTCAGCTCAGAGAAATAAACAGAATAAATAAATATGTATTATTACAGCAATCATAATAGCATAGCTCAGTACTTAGCTCAGTTAGAGAAATAAACAGAACAACTAAATCTGTATTATTACAGCAATCCTAAAAGTATCCAATCATTGCTTTGTCTTCACTCCAGAGACCCTGCTGTAATATGGACCACAGAGGACACTGGGTGGGAGGGTGGGCAACTCTAAAGTCCTGGCAAAGCTCCATTGAGCTTGCTCACCCCTCTCTCACTCACTCATTCTGTTTCTCCTGGCGCTGCAGGCTGCCCTTTTGTACTGGGCCTCTGCCTGCACTGATGCCTTTTTCTGCCCACAAAGAAATCTGCAGCAGTCCCGACAGAGCTCCATTGAGTTTGCTCACTCCCCCTCCCCCAATCCCTCGTTCTGTTTCTCCCGGTGTTGCTGCAGGCTGCTCTTTTGTACTGGACCTCCTGCCAGCATCGGCACCTTTTTCTGCCCACAAAGAAGTTCACCGCTGTCCCGACAGAGCTCCGTTGAGGTCACTCACTCCTCCTCTCTCACTCGCTCATTCTGTTTCTCCCAGTGCTGCAGGCTGCCCTTTTGTACTGGGTTCCTCCCTGCATTGGCGCCTTTTTCTGCCCACAAAGAAATCCTCAGCAGTCCCAATAGAGCTCCGTTGAGCTCGCTCACTCCTCCCCCCCACTCACTTGTTCTGTTTCCCCTGGCACTGCAGGCTGCCCTCTTGTACTGGACTCCTGCCTGCATTGGTGCCTTTTTCTACCCACAAAGAAATCCACAGCAGTCCCCACAGAGCTCCATTGAGCTCGCTCACTCATCCTCTCTCACACGCTCATTCTGTTTCTCCTGGTGCAGTAGACTGCCCTTTTGTACTGGGCTCCTGCCTGTATTGGAGTCATTTTCTGCCCACAAAGAAATCTGCAGCAGTTCCAACAGAGCTCAGTTGAGCTTGTTCACCCCCCTCACTCGCTCGATCTTAATCTGTCCCAAACACTGATTTTCCACAGCAACAGCACTATTCTGCCCCAGAAGTGCAAAAACACATTTCAGCCAGGATGTGAAAAATTACAGCTGTACTGTTCATAAGGAGGTGTGAAAAATTGCCAGTGTTGAAAATCTGGCGTCAAAATATTACAAATCTGCAAAGGTACAAAGGTGCCTGGAAACTGATCAATGAACACTTGTAACACAGTCATTTTATGGACTTTTGTCATCAAATTTTCAACATAGGTATTTTAGGACCTCTGCTCATGAACAATGTCACTGTCATTTTCTCAGTCTATCCCAAAAACTGATTTCCCACAGCGACCGCGCTATTCTACGCTGGAAGTGTGAAAACATATTTTGGCTAGGATATGTAAAATGACAGCTGTGCTGTTCATAAGGAAATGTAGGAAATGCCAATGTTGAAAATCTGAGTGAAAGACATAAATTCAAGTACATGAATGTGGAAACTGCGCAATGCATGCTCGTAAAACAGTTATTTTTTTGATTTTTTTTATCAAATTTTGCAACATAAGCTTTTTGAGAGCCCACCTCATGAACAGTGGCACTGTCATTTTGTTACTCAGTCCTGAAAGGTGATTCCACGCAGTGATCAAGAAATCATCTTTTGGGACCGAATAATGCCATGACAGTGACTGAATTCATGAGGATGGGTCCCAATAACCCCATGTTGAAACTGTGGTGCCAAAATTCCCCAAAATGCCTGAGATATACACCAAAGTTCAAAAAACCCTATTTATGCCATTATACAGCTTACATGGCATTTCTTCAGTTTGCGGTTGGCTTCGAAGAGTGCAGACGTGTTCCCGGTCCACTGAAGATCGTCGAGCTGGGCTCTGGAGGTAAGTATGGGGTGAGAGGGGGAAGGTGGGATGCACAGAGGGTGGGCGCTGGTTGGGGGAGGGGCCACCAAACTCAATGAGGGACTGTTTTCTGGTTTACAGGTGTTAACAAAAGGAAAAAGAAATGGAAAACATTGTGGGACATTTTTTTTTTCCACAGAGACATGTAGCACACTGGGATGGGCTCCCAGCATGTCACCTGAGTGGATTGCAGCGGCTGTAGCTGATGGGGGGTTGGGCACCCCTGTTGGCTCATACTAGTGGGGGGAGGTAGAGCCGAGGGGGATTAGGCATAACTCTTGGCACACAACAAATTGGGGGTGGGGGGGACATTATGCCAATGGGAAGTGGGCTCCCCCATTGGTAAACTGAAGTGGGAAAGGGGACTGAAGCCAATGGGGATTAGGCCCCCATCAGCAAATAAAGACTGTTTGGGGGGTGCATGATGCTGAAGGGGATTGGGCACCCCCTCGGCACACAACAAATGGGGGAGGGGTCACAGTATGCTGATGGGGAGTAGGCTCCCCCATCAGCAAATGTACTGGGTTGGGGCATGGGATGGCAAGGTACCACCCAGCAATGAGGGGTCACTCCCTCATTGCAGCGAAATGGTTGACGCTGCAATGATGAGGCGGCCCCTGATTGCAGCGGTGAAAACATTTCAAGATGGTTGCATGTTGGCTGAACTAGTGTCAGCAGCAGCATGCCACTGCATTGGAGAAAGTGGGCCAAGCCTCAAAAGGCATTGGCGGCATTGGCCACACCACTGCCACACCTCCTCAACCTGCTTCTGCAGTAAGCTATCACAACATGTTTCTTGCGCATGTGCACAAGCAAATATAAAAATTAAGTACTACCACTGATATAGTGGGAGAGCAGTTCACATGGGCTCACAGCCTTTATCTGCTGTAACAACTCTAGTAAAGGCAAAGGGGTGGCATGCTAGAGAAATATACATTTTTAAACTGAACAAACAGAGTGGACTGCAAGAGCTTATTTATAATGAAAGGAGAAACTAGAACAAGGAGAAACTCTATGAAATTGGTGGGAGGAATATTCAAAAGGGATGTCAGAAAGTATTATTTTACAGAGAGGGTGGTGGAAAATTGGAACAAGCTTCTGAAAAAAGCAATGTGTTCTTATACTGTGAAAGAATTTTAGTAACGATGAGACAGACGTACAGTATGACGACTGTGAAAATGAGTGGGGTGTTAAACACAGGAATAGAGGAAATGACCAAAATGGTGTACAGTACTTAACAAATTAGGTAGAAGCTGGCAGATATGATGGATCATGAGGCCTTTACCTGTTGTAAGTCACCATGTAACTGTTTGAAATGCCATTTATTTTTTGGACCATATTGTGGTGAACAGTTTACATTTTCTGCTTTTGTCTGTTTTGTAAATGTTTACCATTTCTGTTTTTAAACCACCTATACAACTGTTGTATAAAGTGAATATGACTTAGGATACTATTTTTATCTTCATTTGAAGGTACTGGTCTATTGCTATCTCACTCGTGGCTTTGCCATTCATGAGATAGCAACAGACCAAAACACTCTCATAACGCTAACAATTATATCTTAGGTCATGTCATGTCCCCTATAACTTGTAATATATTTATATTGGTTCAGTATATTTATTTGCTCATCTTTGGTAAAAGACATTACAAATTCATAAATAGTCAGAATAAAAAGAGATATCACCGTACAAAATTCCATAAGTTGCAAGTATGACAGTTAACACATCTGATGTTGCACATAACCTCACAAACATTTCTCACTTTCTAGCTGCCCTTAGTTTTGTAACTTCTTTTAGAAATAGGGCCACTCTCAAGTGCAAATCTAAATGATTAAACAGAAGAACATTCCTTAAAAATAAGTCAGGTAGGACAAAGATGTTTTTTAACATTGGGCCTAACCACTTATTTCTTATTTTTGCATACAAAGGACAGATACAGATGCTATGATAAATATTCTCATCAGGACCCCTTTGATACTGAACCTCTAGCACTTAAGGAATAATGCATGGTTAACCATACGCAACAAGTCTGTGTTTCCATCAGGGAGTTGAGATAATAGTGTATGGACCTTGAGAGTGACTCTCAAGAGGTCCATGCTGCTCTCTTGACACCTAGATGAAAACACAAAGTGAGTTGTTTATGGTCACTCATGTTTTATTTTTAGCCAAGCACCAGTACAGAGAGAGTGTGAGAGAGAGAGAGAAAGAGACCGAGAGAGAGAGAGAGAGAAAGAGAGAGATACAGAGAGATTTTTTTTATTTTTTTTTATTTAGTTTTTGTTGACCGGGTAAGTGCACTAGACAAATCCTGCCTATTTTCAGGCACAACACAGAGGAGGGGGATACAGATGAATGACAACTGACCTTGAACCAGATTAAGCTGTTGGTGGTATTTTTTTTTTTTTGTGAATGAGGGAAATTTGGCCAGGACACCGGGGAAAATCCCCTACCCTGCCTGCAGAAGGACTGCTGCTGTCCTGGAGTGGTGATCAGTTGTGGGATGGAGGGCGAGGAGGTTGGACGTCTGGTGCAGTCCGAGGTTCTATCCCAGACCTCGGCTGTTGCAAGCTCAAGGGATACGAGTTTCCAAACTGAGGTTTTTGTCAAGGGTTCTACTGAGGTGCAGTCTGCTAGGAGGCAGACAGAAGTTGTGATTCTCCCAAATACCACGGAGGGCTTACCAGATCAGGAACCGATTATTTAAGGTGTTTCTGTAATGCAAGCGAGATCCACCGCACTGGTTTCCGTCTGGTGCCTGAGTTGGGTACTGCTGATGATGTAACTGTGCTAACCCTGCCATTCCCTGTGGAGACTGCTTTGACAGCAGCTGTCAAGCCTGGTGTAGCAGCTCAGCTGGATGGGATGGACTCGCTGACGACGTCAGAGAGAATGCGGAAGTCATTCTCAGTCATGGAGCCGGTCGAGGTGCCGGGTTCCGAGGAATGGTCAAAGGAGGATTCTCTCACACAAGCTGGCTGGATTCAAACCCCTCAAGGGGCCTGGGTGCAGGATTCCAATTGGGTCTCCTTTTCTTCAGGCTATTTCGCTACAAGGTACTGTACAAACATGCAAGGGGCAAGGGGAGCAGCCTGTGTTTGTTCCAAGCGAGGGGATGGGTGCTGCAGTGGATGAACTGATTGAATTACATACCCTACTACTGCTACTGCACGAATTGCCGATTTTGAGCATCAGAACCAATCCTCTACCTCCCTCTTCCCCACATCGACAGGGTCATAGATCTGGACCCAGATATTCAGATTTCTTTAAAAACAGTAAAGTAGAACAAGCTCCTTGGCGTAATGCTGTTCAGCTGAGGTATAGAGGGGGTCTCCCGGAACATCCTGATAGACTTTATGTGGCTCAACATTTCTTAAAACAATTTATGGGTTTTCAAGCTGCTGATATTTTTGCCCTTATCAATGTCAGGGGAGAGGATATCTTTGATATTAGCTTTAGGTCCTTTTCTGGGCTTGATTCTTTTAGGAAAAAATATGACATGTTTAAAGCAATGCCTTTATGGTCTCCTTTTTGGGCTATCCCCTTTACTAAACCCCTGTATAAATTGGTGGTTGTTATGTTTCGGAATGAGGGGATAAATGCGGGTGATATCTACTATTGGATGGAGCAAAAATGTCAGGTTATGGGGCCTCCTGAGGCTATCATTGATAGTGAAGGGATTTGGAATGGTAGCTGGAGGTTTAAAGTTAAATTACACTTGGTGGGCAATGATGTGCAACATATTCCCAATAGTTTTTTCTTAGGAAAAGATAGAGGGGTAGTTTTTTACCCAGGGCAACCAAAGGCCTGCTGTAAATATGGCAGTCCCAGACATCTTAGCAGCACTTGTGATAGGGTGATTTGTGCCCTATGTGGTGAATATGATCATCCCAGTTCAGTATGTAGAAATGTGTTTAAATGCAACCTTTGTAGTGAGATGGGCCATGCCTATCATTAGTGTCCTTGGGCAGGCCAGAATTGTACGGGACAGCTTAATCAGGAGAATTTGGTCTCTGAGGCCCCAAAAAAGTATAGGCCACCCAGATTGGAACCTGGTCCTGAGAAGGCCTTGGGATCCTCTTCTTTGGATCCCACTCAGGCATCTACTACCTTGGCTGGGCCTGCTGCTTCTGCACCCTTCCTGGTTTCCCTCATGGCTCACTGTTCCTCTGTTGCAGTTTCTGTTTCAGAGGGTGATTCAGGGCAGATGCCCCCTCCACAGATGGAATCTGATTTTCTCCCTCAAAACCAGGTGACTAGATCCTCCCTGAAACCTAAGGTCTTAGCGAGCCCTATTTTAACACAAAATTCCTTTCAGGTACTCCAGGAACAAGAAGCGGGTTTTGAATCTGATGTTTCATCCTTAACAGGTATGGTTTCTGAAATGGAATGTGACGAGGATACTCCTCGGAGAGTTCCAACTTCAAAAAAGAAGGTAGGGAGAAAGAGAATCAAGGATAAAGAGAAGGATTGAACAGGGCAAATAGGAACGTTTTCCTCTCTTTTTGGGGTTAAGTTTTTCTTCTATATCTATACATGGCTTCTTTTTGTCTAATTTCCCTTAATGTTTGTAGCATTAAGTCCTTTCGTAAACAAATGGCCTTATTGGAATTTTTCCGACACTGCCCTTTTGATGTTTTACTTACCCAGGAAACTAGATTTTCTTCCTTACAGGACATTGTCCAGGTTAAAAAACATTGGCCTTGGGGGCCTTCATTTTGGTCATTTGGGGAAGATACAGCTGATGGTTTTAGGATTCTTTTCCAGTCACCCCGAGTTCAGGTTCAGAAGGTGTTTGATATTTTGCCAGGAAGAGCTTTATTATTGGATTGTGTGTATAACGTTTTTTCTTTACGTATTATTAGTACTAATGCTCCTCAAAGTAAAAAAGCTAGAATTGAACTGTTTTCCCTTATTAAACCTTTTTTATTTTCTTCTAGGCTATTATTTTGGGGAGGTGACATGAACTGAAGTTTGGATATAAAACTACGTGATAAGGTTCAGCAAAAAATATATTGTGATTCTCATGCATTACGTAATATTATTCATACTGCAAATTTGATGGACACGTATAGAACCTTGTATACAGATGGGGGATTTACTTACCGATGCAGTGCATATCGTACACGTATTGACTATATTTTTCCTTCTCGACAGTTAACAGTTCATGATTTTGGGTTACAGTTTTGTGAATTTTCTGACCATTATATTCCATGGTGCAATTTTCAATTTTCCAAAGTTTCCCCTCTTTTCCAGGGATGCCTCGTGTTGGAAATTGAATTTGGTTATGTTGGATGATCCAGTTATTAAAACTAAAGTTGAATTATTATTTGAGTTTCGGGGTTCGGTAGTGGTTTTTTTATGACTCCTGGTATTCTTGGTGGCGGGATACAAAAATGATGTCAAAACTTTGTTTCTTGATTTGGGGAAATCTAAGGGAAATAAGGATTATCTGGGGTATTTAGTTTTAAGGGACCAATTTTACCATCTTCTGCCTCTCCCTACTGTAGCAGCTTCTGTCTCTCCCTACTGTAGCAGATGGTAGAATTAAAGCACAGTTGGATATTGTTAAGCAGAAAATGAGGGATTATCATTATAAGTGTGCTGCATTTGTGCATGCTACTTTTAAATTTGGTACTACCAAAACACCTTTTTTAGATCCATTTGAGGTATGTAAAACAAAATTGGCAAATAAAAACATGACTGGTCTTTTGGACCATTTTGGTCAATTGCAGACGTCACATGTGGAGATGTTAGAAATTATGGTAGAATACCTTCATAATTCTTTGGGACAGGAGTTTGTGCCTACTGTAGCTTGGGATTCTTTAATAAATTGTCCTTTGCCGGTATTGTCTCCTGAAATTATGGCTGATATTGATGGTCCAGTTACTTTGCCAGAGGTATTGGAGGTTATTTCTCACTTACGTTCAGGTGTGTCCCCAGGAGAAGATGGACTAACAAATGAGTTCTTTAAAACTTTTAGAGCTAGTAGCTCCATTGTTAGTGGAAGTCTTTAATGAATTTTTGACGGCCATGGAGGTTCCACAGGGGTTCTCCTCAGCAATGGTGGTTTACATACATAAAACTAGTGATAGACTAGATTTAGGTAATTGGAGGCCTATTAGCCTTTTGAACACTGACTATAAAATTCTTTCACAAATTTTGTGTCATTGCTTGCAAAAGGTGGCAGTTGAGTTGATTCACCCTGTTCAAACATGTTCTATCCCTGGTAGGAACATCCAACAGAACCTTCAGTTACTAAGGGATGTTTGTGAGTTTGGAAGGCAAAAGAAGTTGCAGGGGTTCTTGATTACTCTGGACTAGAAAAAACCTTTTGACAATGTGTCTCACTCCTTTTTATTTAAAGTTTTACAGGTTTATGGTATTCCTCCCTCTATGATTAAGTGGATTCATTTTTTATACCAGCAAGCAGTTGCCATTCTGGGGGTGGGTGGTCTGGTGGGGTCTCCCGTTTTGATTCAAAGGGGGGGTTAGGCAGGGTTGTCCCCTTAGTCCCCTTCTTTATACATATTGTTTAGATCCTATGCTCTGAGTGATTCTGAATGACCCTCTGATTATAGGATTATCCCCTAGTCTAAGAGTTTTTTCTCAAAAAATTATGGCATATGCAGATGACATCTGTCTTTTGCTTGCTTCTGTCCAGACTGGAATATATACCCTACAAGTGTTGGATTCTTTTTCAGGGATTACTGGGGCAGGTTTTAACCATCATAAAAGCAAGGCTTTGCAACTTGGGGATGGGGACCCAGTACTTTCAGTAAGTACTATTCAGGTCTCTCCTCAGTTCATTTCAGTTTTGGGGCTTAAGTTTGGTGAGCAGGATATGGCTAGGTTAAATTGGGAAGATAGGTTACAAATTGGTGATGCAAAGGTTTCTCACTGGAAGTCATGGGGAATGGGGAAGAAGAAAAGGGTTAGGATTGTTAAACAATTTATTATCCCAGTTTTTTATATGCTGCTTATATTTTTCCTTTACCTACTAACCTTGAGACAAGACTGTTTAGCTGTTTCTTTCAGATGGTATGGGGTAGTAGGTTGAATCCAGTAAAACAGGATTTCACTTATCTTAAAGTTTCACTGGGGGTTTGGGTATGTTAAATCCAGTGGTGTTTTTTCAATCCTTTTGAATTTTTTCTTCCTTTTATAGGTCTATGGGATCTCCCACTCAGTGGGCAGAATGGAATGTGTGTTTATTTCAAAATATTTTTAATAAATGGGATGTTATTTTTCCAAGGTTTACTGAATCCTTACAGGTTTCTATTTTTGCTCTTCCCATGTTGAAGAGAATCAAACAGTGGAACCTTAGTAAAGCTGAGATTACTTCCATGCAGCGAAAATCTATTTATGGTCTTGTAATGGATAAACATCATGTTGTGAGGGTTGATTTTCCACGATGCCTCCCTACTAAACTTTAGTCTGCTTTAAACATTCTTAAAGATGGTAGGATCCCTGATTACATTTGGGATATTCAGTGGCTGTGCTGTCATGGGAAATTAGGCATTAAAGGTAATTGGAAGCATAAACCTGTGACTGATAGGTTGTGTTTAAGATTTTCATGTGTTAGCATGGAAGAATCACAGGAACATTTTTTTATTCTGTGCCCTTATATTAAATAGTTTTGGCTTGATTTGGCCTTAAGTTGGCATTTTTCTCCCCTAATGCACATTCAGTATGAAGTTTTGATATTGGGGGATTATTCTGGTATTTATTCTAGATATCACCCTAGTACACTAAATGTTCTCTTTGCATTTATTAAATATTATCTTTGGCAGGCACATTGTCAATTCTATTTACAACATGTGAATATTCCTAATGTGGTCTTGATTAAACAGATTACAGAAGCCTCGAAGCAACTTAAGATGAGGAAGTCCAGGGTATTTGACAGAGGGAAATTTCAGTTTTTTAGGCAACATGTTTTTTGGTTGTAGTGCTTTCTTGCTTTTTTGTTCATTTGTATTTCTTTCTTTTGAAATATTTTGGATTCTGTATGTGATATTGTATGTATTTCTTTGGTTGTAAATATGATGTTATGTTTTTTTGCAATAAAAAATTCCCCTATTCTTTTCGATAAGTGCCATGGGATCTTTAATATCCACCTGAACTACCACCAATCCAGGCAGATGGGACCTTGGTTTAACATCTCATCTGAAAGACGGCATCTCAGAAGTGCAGCACCCCCCTCATGCTGCACTACAGTGTCAGTATTGGGATATTAACCCAAGTGTCAGATGTGGGAACTGAACCCACAGCCGTCTGATCTCCTGGCCTCAGAGACGAGTGTGCTACCTACTGAGCCACTGACACTGGATAGAAAGGCAGAGAGACAGAGACAGAGAAAGTATGAGCCGAAGAGCAGCTGTGTTAAGTAAGCGCTTCCTATATATCAGTAAAAATGAAAACTCTACTTCAGAGAGAGTGAGTGAGCACTGGTACAGAGACAGTGAGCAAGTTAAGGAGTGGCTATGCCTAGTAAGCACTACCCAGGTCTGAGGGGAATCTTGTCACACACCCTGAGGGTGGGCATCGGGAACTGCTAGTGCAGTTGCAAATGCAGGCTGTGGCCTACACAAGTCATGCTAAGTGAAAACTAAAGCAGGTGGCAGGTGTGAGTCAGGGTCAACAGGTACACAGGTGCACTGATGATAGAATGTGCACAACTTTTAGAACATGTAGAACAACTCTTAGAATGTGCACAACAACTTTTGAGTAGCCACTGATATTCATAAACAATAAGTCCTAACTAAATACTATATTGATTTTATGTGTGTTAAATCTCAGCGCTGTTACGATTTTCCTGAAATTTTGGATCTGTTGTTTGTTCTAAATAAAATTCAAAGGTGTGAGTCATCTTAGTATCCAGTAGAATCGGACTGAATTTAGTTTTTTGTAGATTTTCCATGTCAAGTTGCTTAGCTATATCCAAAAGTCTAGTTTTCAGCAATGGAGCATAACTTTCACATTTAATTTCCCTTTAAGGGAATAATCCCATAAATATTTGAAACCAGCTGAATAAAGAAGATGCTCTATATTAATTATCCATGGTGTGTTGATATTCTGCTCCAATAATTTTTTTTATTACAACAATTGTATAACAAACTACTCTGAGGTGCACATTGAACTTTTAGCCAATAGCTAAGTGCTTCATCCTGTGATGTAATAGGTAATGGGGATGTCGGTAATGTCAGAATATTCTGACATGCCATTCTGAGCACAAATGTTTATTGATCCTTTAGAATCAATTAAATATGTTTAAGAAGAAAATGTGACTGTCCAGTGAGAATAATTTAGAAACAAAAGGGAGGGGAGTAAAATGTAAGGATGTCTGAATGCCAGTACTGACTTTTTGTAGACTCCATAGAAAATCAGTGATTATTACAAATCAGAACTGCCACAGCAGTATCCAGTCACTGTGTAAGCTCTAACTAAGGGACTTGTCTCATGACAAAGCCCTCATAATTTAAATTATCATTGTACTTTGATTGTACATTTTTGTAAAGTGCACATTGGTGCAAGCAAATGGTAAACTAATCAGTGCATTCAAGTTCTGTGCTAATTTGCACTAACTGGAACCCTTGTTGGCAGTCTCACATGAGAGGCTAAAGATTGAATGGCCATGGAGTCTGAACTACCTTCTCACCTATATGGTGGTCCCTCTACAGCAGGGTTGAGGTACATTGGGGGGAGGGGTGTAGAAAGCTTACACTGTGATCACCCATGTTGTTCCTGTCATGCAGATAAGCAGAGTACTTTACATCCCGGTGCTACCAAACCAGCACCTTTCATGAGCACTAGAATTCGCACAACCAAAAATAAGAAAATAAAATAAGTCCTGTGCTAATGATGCATCCTGTAAATATCATTGAGATGTACTTTTCTCTCCAACTACCAGCAGGCTGAAAAAATACACCTTTGCTGCCACCAGTCTATTGCAAGCTCACACTATGATGTTCTCTTGTCTGATTTATGTGCCTTTGTGAACACAGTATGCCAGGACATAGAAACCCCTATTTGTTCAGACACTCCTGGTCTTGCTTCTATACTTGAAGTGGCCTCACTTTAATTTGCTAATGTGCTCATGGAAACAGAACACAGAGGGGAAAGTAAAATACTGTATAAGACATTGAATTCATGACTGCTAGAATTCACGGTCGAAATTCCACCGGCATGTTTGTGTCAGAATGAATTAGCGTGGTGCCAAAATGTCACCTGCTGACACATTTCATGCAATAAAAATCAGCCTTCTTCACCATAATCGTCTGGCCTTTGTTTGGTGCTGTACGGTATTTTTGTCTGTACGCACAACAATACATAATTTCTTTACTGTTCTGGCTCAAACCTAAAGCTGTCAAGTATGAGTACCTAGTAGAAGTGTATGATGTTAATCCCGAATGATTTGCACATACCTCAGGGATTGAACCACAAGTTGCTGCTGCGATTGTGAAGGAGCTTTCCAATCCTCCTCCAGCTAAACAGAAGAGACCAAACAGCTATGCTCACTATACCCCCGAGCTGAGGTTTGAGCTTGGTCAGTATGCCACTCAGCATGGGGTAATGTCCGCCATCAGGTATTATCGGCAGAAAACAATAAATGAAATCAATGAAAGCACTGTTCACAATTTTAAGAAGGATTACTTGAAGCAGCTGAAAAAAAAAGCCAGATCCCTCTAAGCTTTCACCCACACTGCCATGCAAAGCTAGAGGCAGACCTACGTTACTGATGTCTTATGTTATTGATAAGTTGCAGAAGATTGTTGTAACCCTTCGAAGTGAGGGTACGGTTGTAAATGCTAGAGTGCTTTTTGCTGTAGCCCAAAGAATTGTCAAATCTGCGACCCCACACCTTTTAAAGGAAAATGGAGGAACTGTAGAACTTACCATGAAGTGGACATGGCAGTTCCTTAACAGAATGGGCTTTAGCAGGAGGAAAGGGACTAAAACCGCCTGAAAGACACCCTCTGATTTTGCTTATCTGAAGGCCTCCTTCCTCTCCCGCATTGCCAGTTATGTTGCCCAAGAACTCATACTAGCTGAACTCGTCATAAACTTGGATGAGACTGGTGTCAGTATGGTCCCTGTTTCAGAATGGACCATGGCTGCCAGTGGTTCAAAACAGGTGTCCATTGCTGGCCTGGGAGACAAGCGACAAGTCTCCATGGTGTTGGCATGCACATTATCGGGTAATTTTCTGTCTCCACAGGTAATCTACAAGGGTAAAATCCATGCCTGTAATCCTGCCTACAAATTTTCACCTGATTGGGATATCACTCAGTCCCCCAATCACTGGGCCAACGAGGTAACAACCCTGCTCTATATCACACATATCATTGTCCCATACTTTGCTTCTGTTAGAGAAAAAAACTTGAACTACCCATTGAACAGAAAGCTCTTCTACTCTTAGATCTTTTTAGAGCACACACAACATCCGCAGTACTGAATGCACTAGAACTAAACAATATTGTGCCAGCATTCATCCTCCCCATCTGTACAGATTTACTGCAGCCACTGGACATTGCAATAAATAAACTTTTTAAGGACAGCCTCAGAAAACAGTTCACAGCTTGGTATGCCTGGACTACAGCAGACACACTGGCAAAGGGAAGTCAGGAGTTCAACATTGATTTCAAGCAGCATCACGTTAAAAAGCATCATGCTGTTTAGCTGGAGGTGAGCTTTGCTGAGCTTGCCATTAGCAAAGATGACTACATCCGTGGATTTTCTGAGGTAGGAATTTTATAAGCCCACAGTGATTGCCTTCATTGGGTATGTTTATTTTGTACTTACACTGTAAATTGTTGTATCAGGATACATGTTTTGTAATCCATATTTGTTTCCTCATAGGTGCCCAATGCATCCATTGACTGTGTGCTGACAACGGCAACCATGGATACTAGTGACGATAATGACCATGTGGGCGATGAATGAGAATGCCGAGAGTGGAGCGCGGCATGCAGAACCAACAGGATGCAGAGTGAAAATCTTTCTTTTTCTTTGTTTTTATTTCATTTAAGTACTTAAATAAAGTGTTGCCAGCAAATACAGTACAGCTGTTTGTCTATGTGGCTTTGTGATGAGTAGGGGAAGGGACTGGGGTAACGGGCGAGGGTAACTGGGGAGGGGGTCCAGAGGAGCATTGAAACAGGAAAAAAAATGTGGTGATGGAGTCAACTTGGAGATATGGTGCTGGTAGAAGAGAATCATCCATTTACTATCAAATAGAGAAGTGAAAACTTACATAATGCAACATATGATACAGTACAAACAAAAGGTATTAAGTGTCACAAAATTTTCACCGTCATTTAATTTTCACTGTATTTTCAAAATAGTGAATATAGCGAAAATTAACTGCCACCAAAATAAATGTCTCATACAGTAGGTTACCTGTACCTTTTAACAACACACACAATCACAGACAGATTGCATATACAATATTTAACCGCATCTACAAAATGCACAGTACATATAAAAACATATGGGGACAAACCCTGCACACTAGAAAAATCAAAAATACATGGTAGTAAACAACAGAATTACAAAGAACAGAAAAACCTACATTAAACTGGAGCTTTAGTTAGCTTGCCAAACCGTTTTTATTGAAAAGAGCTTTACACTCAGGTACACTTTCCTAGAGAACACATATCACTGTGAATGATCCTCCTCCCATTCTCTCTCCCCAAAAGAACACACAGAAACTGGGGAGACAGTTCTTTGGATGCAGGACACACAGAATCCTCACAGAGCTGTTTTCCTTTTGAAGGGGTCAGAAGGAAAGACAGAATTCTAAGCTCTGCATCTAAAGTTACGCTAGATCAGAATATATGAAGTTTCTCAGCATTCCATTCCCTTTTGTAATGCCCCTGCTCCACAAGAGGTATGTTGTACAATCCAGGGATGAGTGCTTCCCCATTCTCAAGGAAAACCTGCCCCACAGTCCAAGATGCATATATTATGATTGCTGTTATGACTGTGTAACACCCACCTAAATGTGGGAGTGCTAGTTGCATCTGTTTCTTTCACTGGCAGAGCCTGGCCCCGCCATGGTGCATTCTGGGCTACAAAGGCCACCGGTGGGAGTGGTATGGGAATTTTTCATGGAGACTAGAGCAGAACCACTGAGTAAGGGGCTACCCTCTGATGCTCTGAGGGGTTCGATCCAGCCCACAGCACTGACTGCAACTGACCTGGGAAACTTGCCAGACTCATGGGGTGGCAATATGGGTACTGAGTCTTGGTGTGGCACAGATCTCCTGTTAGATCTCACCCTCATTGTGCTCACTTGCAAGAAAGAGAGAGAGAGAAAGAGAGAGAAAATGCCCAAGGCAGGGTGAAGGGCCTGTGTTAAGGTTTCCCCTAAATGGGTTCATCTGGATGGCTCTCCTTTTGGTCTTGA
This sequence comes from Neoceratodus forsteri, assembly GCA_016271365.2. NCBI lineage: Eukaryota > Metazoa > Chordata > Ceratodontiformes > Ceratodontidae > Neoceratodus > Neoceratodus forsteri. Next base: position 631,911,354 of record CM057450.1, on the reverse strand, counting down.
TTCTGATCTCATGACACTAAAGGCCAGAGGATCCAGTTGGATCTTGGGACCTGGTGGTGATTATGATACAGTGCCCTCCCTTAGCACAGAAATCTAGATTCCAAACATAACTGAGCCATGCCAGAGTTATTGCTTGGAACTGTGAGCTATTGCAGCATGTAAGCACCTGAGTTTTACTGGTTGGCCTGCCTGGTAAGCATAGGGGCAAAACAGTGATCAGGGACTAGACACCCAGGAGGTGAGAGAGTTATGAACTGAGAATATATTAAGCTATTGTCTGCTACAGTATTAGGGCCAAAGTAATACTAATCCAAGCCAGAGAAGGGTTCACACTACTACCTGCTTGTGGATGTGTATAAGGAATATAAAAAGTGTTCCACATACATAACAACAAATGTACCCTGAATCTCAAAACAGACTATCGCTAACTATTTTCCAGGCCTCCCCTTGGAGCAGGAAATGCTATTACCCCACACTTGAAATCTGAGGTAGAGTCACTCATTGAGTATCTTTCCCTGAGTCTCATCACAAATGCCTTGTACTCGCCATTGAAACTGCAATCATTGCCCCTAGCAGGGCTGGTGATCTCTGCATTCAGTCTCTTTTCTATTATGGAAAAAAAGTAACCCTAAATGTCATCCATAAGACAACTGCAAAACCACCTGATGGGTGATTACATCTTGAGGCCTGTGTACACAAATGTTAATCAGCTTGTTCTTGTTTTATGGAGAATTGCAAGTATTTGTGTCCCGTTTATAATTGCTTGATGTGATGAATAGTACAGCAGTGGTGTTGAGGGAGGCATTGAAGATTAAGGAAGAATTGGGACCTGTCATTAAAGTGAGAGTTGAGCAAGTTACCATAAGCAAACAAAGTGCTCTACCATATCTGCAGTCATAGAGTTCATACCTGGAGATAGGAAGAGCCAAATGTCATTGTACCATCAATATAAATACTTGGGCAGCTCATTTAGGTATGCCAAGAAAGAAGTCACCTTGGATGAAGGCACAGCAACACTGGAAACAAGTTTTACATCTACAAGCCAAGAGCAATCTGCCCAAAGGAACAACTCTCTAAGCCCCTTGTGACGCATTATGTTCCAGGGTGCCAGGGCTTAGTTAATCCTTGTAGGTAGGGGTTACATTTGCATTCAGATTGAAACAGGTGACGTGTTCCTGTGGCTGGAGCTCATTACAGACACTTGGCCCAGAGTCTTCATGTCTGCCTTCCCACTGTCAATGAGTATATTTTTAATGACTTATTCATTTAGTATTCAAAAAATCATTAAACACTCCACCACTATAGAGACATGTGACACTCTGCAGTCTGATAAACAGAAGTATCACTTCTTTAATATTGGTATGTGGGGTTTAACACACAGACAGAAAAACTAATATCAAATACAAAGCAAAAGAACCTAAAAAGTTAGGAAAGTGTTTCATTCTTCTAAAAACACTGGTTTGCACCTTTTGATGGTGCATTGGCTGGGACGTTGCTTGCCCTGCTGGTGTCCCAGAATTGTGCTCCGATTCTGTACTACACTGTGAGCTGACCCAAGCAAGAGCAGTATACCATAGAAACATAGAATTTGATGGCCCACCTAGTCTGCCCATTTCTCTACCTAACGGATAAGCTGCAGATCCTAGTTAACCAACAGCCTACTTCCTCCTACCCCCCACTAGAATTGCCTTATGTCTGTCCCATGCATTCTTGAATTCCCCCACTGTTTTTGACTCTAAGACCTCCTCAGGAAGGATGTTCCATGCATCTACAACCCTCTCTGTGAAGAAATACTTCTTCACATTAACTCTGAGCTGTCCCCCCATCTTCAAATTGTGCCCCCCTGTTCTTGCACATCTCTTTTTTTGAAAGATGCTACCCTCTTGGACTTTGTTGATTCCCCTGAGGTATTTGAAAGGTTACTAGAAGAGGTTTTCCATCTCTGGTGCCAGAGAGATATGATAACTTGCTGCATTAGCAGCTTCTGATCCATAGATGTCAGTTATAGCTACAGAGAGGAGGTGAGCATTGGGAGTGGGGCATCACAGAGCTGTACTCACCCACTGGGGTGGGTTTCAGCCTGGTGCTGTGGCCCCTCCCGGGAGCAAACTGGAAAAAATAGCCACGCTGATGTCAGGTGACAACTGCCTTTTTCCACTAATGCCACAAGAAGCATCTCCATTGGAACCTCTTTCCTCAATGCTCTTCCTCCTCCTCATAGACAGGAAACCATCCCTTGCTACCGTGGTTATGGTTTTAACATTGCTCACTCATCATAATGAGACAGATTGGAACTCTGCTGGGGTTTGACAGATCAGGGAGAAAAATAAGATAGGACATTCCCAGTTACAAGCTGTTCAGGAAAGATAGGCAGGGCAAAAAAAGAGGGGGGTAGCCCTTTACATTCAGGAGTAAATAAAAGCCACAGAATTAAAAGGGCAACCTGGGGACTTCGAGTCACTGTGGCTAATGGTAGACATGGGCAAGGGAAAACCCTTTAGAATTGGTGTCATGTACAGGCCCCCAAATCAAGGAGATAAAGGAGACAATGCCCTAACAGAGAAATCCACAAAATGTCTGATAAAGGTGAAGTAATACTGGTGGGGAACTTCAACCTACCAGATATTAACTGGAGTACACTAACGGCACCAACAAAAACAAGTAGAGATTTCTTATTGTCACTACAAAGCACAGGACTGTGCCAGCTTGTTAAAACCCCAACAAGGGGAGATGCCATTCTTGATCTTGCCCTCACAAGCTCAGAAAAGAGCAAGGACATCGAGGTTGGATGCCATATGTGCAACAGTGGCCATCGCATGGTAAGCTTTAAGGTAAACATAATGCAGGTCACCAGCCACTCAATGATAAAGGTACTAGATTTCAGAAAGGCTGACTTCCAAAAAATGAGGAACAACATAAATAGCCAGTTAATGGAAACAGAGGTTGATGAAGTGGAAGTCATGTTGGGGAGACTCAAGACAGCAATAAAGACTGCCACAGATCAATGTGCCAGATGGGTCAGCAAAGAAAAATGAAAAAGAAATCTTCTATGGTTTTCCAAGGAAGTGGCTACCACAGTTAAAGAAAAAAAAGAAGGCGTACAGCATATACCAGGAAACCAAAACTGAGAAAGACTGGGAGTCGTACAAGGAAAAAAATGAGAGTGTCTAACAAACAAATTAGAAAGGCAAAATCCCAGAGAGAGGAAAAGTTAGCAGAATGGGCAAAGAGAGGAGACAGATTTTTTTTAGATACATTAGGGAACGTAGGAAGGCAAAAGGGGGGATAGTAAAGATTGCTACTCATGAATGGAAATGCACCAAACATGACCCAGAGAAAGCTGAAATCCTCAACAAATACTTCTGCTTGGTGTTTACCAAAAAGGACCTAGGGGATGGCCCCAGGACTAGGGGTAGACATGAGTTCCTTTACAGAAGCCGAAGTACAGGAGGTGCTAAATAAACTAACAGCAGACAAAGCCATGGGGCCAGATAAGATGCACCCCAAAATCCTTAAGGAACTGGGGGCAGAATTAGCAGCCCCTCTGGCACTTCTACTCATGAAATCCTTGAAGAGCGGTGTGGTAACCAAAGTCTGGAAAAAGGCAATAGTGGTTCCATTTCACAAATCAGGCAGTTGTGAAGAGCTTAGTATTTACAGACCAGTGGGCCTCATGACTATATTAGGAAAACTAATGGAAACACTACTCAAAGACAGGATCATAACATACTTCAAAACTAGTGGCCAACAAGATCCTAAACAGCATGGTTTCACAGCAGGTAGGTCTTGCAGACAAATCTGCTCGAGTTTTTTGAATGCGCTACAAAAGTAGTGGATGGTGATGGGGCAATAGATGTGGTCTACCTGGACTTTAGTAAGGCCTTCAACTTGGTTCCACACTGAAGGCTGGTAAAGAAGCTTAACTACACTGGGGTTGGTCCAAAAGTAGTTAGATGGGTGCAAAACTGGTTACAACACAGAACCCGGAGGGTACAGGTTAATGGAAAGCAATTGATGGAAGGCAGGGTGACCAGCGAGGTGCCCCAGGGCTCTGTGCTGGGGCCTCTGCTCTTCAGTGTTTTTATAGCAGACATCACTGATGGAATGGAAGGGAAGGTGTGTCTGTTCGCAGACAACACCAAGATATGTAACAGGGTGAACACCTCAGAAGGAGTGAGCAAGATGGAAGCTGACCTCAAGAAACTAGAAGAATGGTCTGGAGTGTGGCAGCTGAGATTTAACACCATAAAGTGCAAGGTGATGCACATAGGAAAGAAAAATCAAGAAACGAGTATTACCTAGGAGGCAAAAGACTGGTGGCCTCAAACCAGGAACGAGATCTGGGAATCATACTCTCAGATGACTTGAAGGTTAGTAAGCAGTGTGATGAGGCAACATTGAAGGCCAACAATGCTGGGCTGCACTGGGAGAGAAATCACAAGTAGGAGGAGAGAGGTGGTACTACCACTGTATAGATTGCTGGTCAGGCCTCACCTGGAATATGGAGTCCAATTCTGGAGGCCTCACCTCAGGAAGGACATTGACTGGGTGAAAACAGTACAGAGAAAGGCAACAAAAATGATTCAGGGTGTGCAGTACATGCCCTATGAGGAAAGACTTAGGGAACTGAATATGTACTTCCTGGAGCAGAGAAAAGACAGAGAGAGAGAGAGAGAGAGAGAGAGAGAGAGAGAGAAAGAGAGAAGAGAGAACATGATTAAAACATTGAAGTACATAAAAAGCTTTAACAAGGTACTGGCACAGGAACTTTTTCACTTCAAGAAGGGCTCCAGGATCGGGGGACATGACCTCAGGCTGCAAGGAGGGAGGTTCTCTACCAACACCAGGAAGTTTTTACGAACATACAAAATTTGCCAGCAGATAAAGGCCTAGAGGTCTATTAAGCCTGCTTGAATGTGCAGCTAGCACCCCCTTATTCTGCAGCTGTCCCTCCCTTCCACCCTTCCCCATCATTAACCCTCCCCCTTGTCCTGTCCCATCCCCTTTTGAAGCAGTCCACTGTTCTACTGGATACCACTTCTGCAGGTAACGCATTCCACCCAGCCACCACCACCCTATCTGTAAAAAAGTGTCTCCTCATCTCCCTCCTGAACCTTCCTCCCTCCAGTCTCATATCATGGCCCCTGGTGTCCCTCCCCTCCCTTACTTTGAACAGCCCCTCTGTACTTGTCTTGTTTATTCCTTTCATGTATTTAAAGGTTTCAATCATGTCTCCCCGTCCCTCCTCTCCTCCAGTGAGTACATGCTTAACTCCCTCAACCTCCTCTCGTATGATAAGTTCCCCAGCCCCTTGATCATCTTTGCTGCCCTGCGCTGCACCCCCTCCAGTAACTTAATGTCCCTCTTCAGATACAAGTGCTAGTACTGCATGTAGTACTCCAGGTGCGGTCTAATTAATGACCTATACAGTGGCAGAATCACCTCCTCCCTCCCTGAGGATATACCCCTTGCAATACAACCCAGCATTTTGTTGGCCTTTGCAGCTGCCTTCCTACATTGTGCCAAGTTGTTCATTGACCCTGTAATGAGCACCTCCCGATCTTTCTCCTCCTCTGTCTGGGCTAGCTGCACTCCCCCCAGCTGGTAACTCCTCCTTGGGTTCTTCATCCCAAAATGCAGCACCTTGCACTTTTTGGCATTAAACCCCAGTTGCCAGGTGTCTAACCAGGTTTCAAGCTTTGCCAGATCATCCTGCAGTCCCCTAGGTCATCCACCTCTGTTCCTACCTTGGTATCATCAGCACACAGACTGATCTTGCTCTTGATGTCCCATGCAAATGCAAAGAAGTGCAAAGTAATGCACCTGGGAAACAAAACCCAGGGGAAGATTACACAATGGGGGGTAGTAACAACAACAAAAATGGAAAGGGACCTAGGGTAATCATATCAGATGACCTTAAGGTTGGCAAGCAATGTGAGAAGGCGGTAGGGAGGGTTGGGGGATACTGGGATGTATAGGGAGAGGCATCACCAGCAGAAAACAGGAAGTTGTTATCCTCCTGTACAGACAGTTGGTGAGACCCCATCTGGAGTACTGTGTCCAGTTCTGGAGACCCCATCTCTGCAAGGACATAGACAGGATGGAGGCAGTTCAGAGAAGGGTAACTAAAATGGTGCAGGGTCTGCAAGAGAAGCCATATGAGAGAGGCTAAAGGAGCTTAATATGTATATCCTTTAGGAAAGGGGGGGGGGATATGATAGAAATGTTTAAGTACCTCAGTGGAATCAACAAAGTCCAAGAGGGTAGCATCTTTCAGAAAAAGAGATGTGCAGGAACAAGGGGACATCATTTGAAGATAGAGGGGGGACGGCTCAGGGGCAATGTGAGGAAGTATTTTTTCACAGAGAGGGTAGTGAATGCATGGAGCAGCCTTCCTGAGGAGGTTGTGGGGTCTAAAACTGTGAGAGAATTCAAGAATGCATGGGACAGATATAAGGCAATTTTTGTGGGTGGGAGGTAGGAAGAAACAGGCTTTTGGTTAAATAGGATCTGCAGCTTATCCTCTAGGTAGGGAAATGAGCAGACTAGGTGGGCCAAGCGGTCCTTATCTGCCGTCAAAGTCTATGTTTCTATGTTTCTAACAGCTTGCCGCAGTGCTTATGCAGGTGCAGTCACTCTTGACAGATATGGCGAATGGCACTATATTCATGGAGAAACACAGACAAATGCTTCAGCTCATCTTTTCCAGATCGAGACTGTCCCCATGGCTGACATAGTGACCAAGCCCCCCACCCTGTGACCATGGCTCTCCTATCATCCAAAAAGAAATGGGAAAAAGCTATGTAAATCATTTAATAATACATGTTGAACTTTGTATGCCTTTTGAAATGAATGCTACTGTAAGAGTAACACATTTAAAACAGGGTCCTAGAGCTGTGAGCGACATACACATCGCTTTGAGTCACTATCATTTTTGTCTTTTGTTATTTTAAACCTGTTCAATAAATAAAAGAAAATGAAAAAAAAATGACATGATCTTCACAGCGGTCAATTACATGCATGCTCAAGGTGTCGGCTAGAGTGAACCTTTTTAAAAAAAAATTACGATAAATTTATGGTATAGATGAGACAAAGGACAATAATCATAATAAAATCATCACTGTCATAATATAGGTCATTGACCTCCTTGGTTTTAAATCATCCCAAGCCCAGAACTAAGTAGAAGTAGGGACCCTACTGAAAATAAAGTCACATATCAAATAAGCTTTGTTAGACTGCATGGGGGTTAACAGTAAACCAAAGTAAATAACACCAATAATAGGACCTGACTGTTTAAAAGATGACATTCGTTAATGTCTGTTGGGAACACAGTAAAACTATCAGACATGTATACATTGTGTAAGTTAGTAATTTAAGGCTGGAAGGGATGCTACATCTATCATGTCCTCCCACCAAAAAAAAAAGCAGGATCATGGTGAAATGAGAATGCTGTGCAAACATAGACCATTTTAGATTCAATACCCACTGTACTATCCATTGATTTTACTAAGTTTATTGCCCATTATCTTGTCCATAAATGTAATGTAAATGTGCCCTGTGCATGCATGTAACTGGTTCTGTGAAATGGTTAACAAAGGATATCTTCTTTGGAATCTGTGCATATCATTTCAGTTTACTCCCTACAGCCCTAATGTATCATTCTTGGATGGGAGATGGACAGAATGAGCCAGGAGCCAAAGAATACAATTTAGGGACACAAATAATCGTAAATTCGGAATGTCACTTTTACACAGCAGCATCTTTATTATTGTTAGTGGAGCTGCTGAGTAGGTTTAATGTTTTATTCTCTTGAGGTTGAAATGTTCCAGAGTACCGGAGCCCTGTCTTTATCAGGCTCACAAGGAGGGAGGATTGCCAAACTTGGTTCTCATACTTCTTGATGATCACTAGCAGATGCCATGCTTTAAAATAAACCTATCCATTAGCAATACTCACTCAGTGTTTTTACTCAACACCTTTACAACTGACTCAGTCAAAAAACACATTCACTTGAGGAGCTCGTTTGGACCCGTAACAGTTGCACAGGTGCCAATCTTTCATTAACCCCATATATGGTGAGACAGAGAGAGACACCTTGTCAGTGGCAACATGGGGAGGGGGAGGCAGCAGCAGAGCTGTAAGGCTCCAATCAAGTGCTTTTGGAAGGGCAGGCAGGTATGGCATAAACAGGCATAATTTTCAAATACTGTGCAATATTTCTGTGAGTGGCCAGGTTGGCACACTTTTGCACATTCGTTCACTTGAATTGTACTCTTTTACAGCGTATGAAAACGTTTCACAATATAGGTTATCCCCACCACCCAAAAAGGATTAACATGAAATTCCCTATTAAAAATATACACATGTGAAGTGCGCAATAGAAACAGAAGACACAGGAGGGGGTGCCACTAGACAGCAGTAAAACCGCAGCTCACTGCTCTCATTACAGTCGGCAGCACAAGTTCAGCTGTAGCTGCTTAAGTCAAGAAATTCCCTCTGTTCTCATACAGTGAATGTGGGGGAAGCCCTCCTCTCACTGAACTGAGCACCCAGAATTTTGGGTGCCCAGAAAAGGTATTTGTGGCCATTTGAGTGAAAAAAGAAGCCAGTATCTAGCTAAATGGGTCCTGTTTAGCTAGTTCCTGTTTTGTTTTTTAAATCCCAGCATTTATATGTATTTTCCACGTGTATTAGTTCGTGTAAAAAATCAACAAGATGGCGGTCGGCACGGCACAAAAAATGTTTGGTGCTCTGCCAATTCCAGATTATTATACCCTGTATATATTAGTATGTTTCCATCAGGTGCTTTATTTCCCTCCTACCCTCAAGAGAGTATATGTTTAGACCATCTAATCTTTCCTTATAGGTCTTACCCTACTGCTTTTGGATTATTTTCATAGCCCTCACTGAATAGTTTCTAACCTCTCAATGGAGTGTTTGCACTATGCCTACATACCATGGATCCATGGTGCATAGGCATACCAAAGAGCATCCACTATGCACTGGGGTCCTGCGTACCCCTCTGATGTGCATCCCTTCTGTACAGAATCCCCTCAGATGGTCACACAGCTATGTGGGTGGGTGGTCCAGGGGGAGTGTCAGAGGCATGCTCACCCACCAGCACCATTCACAAAGGTGCAGAGTGCTGGGTGTGTGTGTGTGGGGGGGGTGCAAATTATGATAGGGGAGACCTTGCCACAATTGTACTGGGCAGTGCGAGCTTCCCGCCTTTTTTCTTAAATCTCTGCTGCTGTTATTGCTCTTCTCCAAAACCCCCTCTACCTATCTCTAGCACTAGCCTACCTTCTCCTTAATCGCTCTCCTCCTCTTTCTCACCTCCACCTCCTCTATTGTTCAAAACTGTACTTAATCTGCCTTCTTTTCCCTAACTCCCTAGGACTCTCCTGGGCCCGCCGGGGCTGTGGATCCCCCTCCACCCAGGACCTACAGCATCAGGACGTCGTTCCATCCCGACCCAGGGGGTGCCTGCCTGAAAGCGGCACCTTAGAAGCTACCGACCGCGCTCCTCCGGATCCACCGTTGAAGGGGCCGCTGATTTACTGCAAACGACCGAGGGAAGGGGAACCAGGAACACGGCCGCTCCCTGGTACCTTATTACAGCAAAGCGCGCAGCCATAGATGCGTCGCTTTTCACGTCCTGCCGCTCGGCTCGCTTCTGTTGGGCGGGCACTAACTCTGTACCTTCCACACAGAAAGCAGCTGTAATCGCTCCTTTTCATAAGGATAGCTTGAATTTTACCCGCTTGAGATCAGAACAAGCGCTGTCACGCTGCTTTGTGAAACAGCTCTTCCTTACAAAATTTTCTGTTTTCTCCAGTGTCCTTTATTGTTCACTTTATTTCTGTAAGTTCATACCTGTTTGCTTCCTTTTCCAACCCTATACCTCCTGATCCTGTTTCTGTACTGGGCAGCGTGAGCTTCCGCCTTTTTCTTAAATCTCTGCTGCTGTTACTGCTCTTCTCCAAACCCTCTACCTATCTCTAGCACTAGCCTACCTTCTCCTAATCGCTCCTCCTCCTCTTCTCACCTCCACCTCCTCTATTGTTCAAAACCGTACTTAATCTGCCTTCTTTTCCCTAACTCCCTAGGACTCTCCCGGGCCTGCTGGGGCTGTGGATCCCCCTCCACCCAGGACCTACACCATCAGGATGTCGTTCCATCCCAACCCAGGGGTGTCTGCCTGAAAGCGGCGCCTTAGAAGCTACCGACCGCGCTCCTCCGGATCCACAGTTGAAGGGGCCACTGATTTACTGCAAACGACCGAGGAAGGGAACCAGGAGCACGGCCGCTCCCTGGTACCTTGTGCCGCCAAGGGCGCAAGCCCTTAAGGTACGTCACTTTTCACTTCCCTGCCGCCGGCTGCTTCTGTTGGGACGGGCACTAACTCTGTACCTTCCACAGAAAGCAGCTGTAATCGCCCTTTTCATAAGGATAGCTCAGATTTTACCCGCTTGGAGACTGTAGGAACTGCGCGCTCGCCTTGTGCCTTGTGAAACAGCTCTTCCTTTGCACATTTTCCCGGCGCTCGCTGCCCCCACCCTCCCACCTCACCCACCCTGGTCGACCCTTAGCCTTATAGCCGCTAGTCTGTCATATGACTAAGTGTCTATTTTTCCATTGGCTCATTATATTACTCTCCCACTAGGGGTGTTATCCCATCTCTCGACTGTCTTGTGTATAACTATCCTTAAAATTGAGCCACTCCTCTAGAAGCCTGCTTCCTTCTCATTAGTAGCATTGTTGCTGCTGTGTAAGTAGCTGCGATAGTCATGATGCAGCACCCCAGTCTCCCACTAATGTGCCATCCTCTCACCCCTAAAGCTTCTTTACTTGTAATTATGTCTTTCCTGCTTTTGTCTAAACTGGCTAACAATTTCCACACCTCTTGCTACTCTTCCCTGCACTAATAATGATAGGGACTTTACGTTTTAATATCCTGCTGAGCTGTTACTTGACGCCTACTCCTGCTCACTCTATCTTGCTAAAAAGAGGCTCTATCTATCTGTCTGTCCACTTATATCTCTTGCACTACCACAGACCCAAGCGCTGGCCATGCACTATCTCTGCCAACATTATCCCTCTCTTCCACCTTGCACGATGGCTCCTTATGCTTTCTGGTGATGTGGCACCCAACCCGGGCCCTAAGGCTTGCTCCTCACCCTCTGCAACTGCAATCACAAAAAAGGGTCTAGTTATAGCCCACATGAACATCCGTAGTCTCACAAGTAATTTGGCTGAGCTTGAAGCCTGGGCTAAACTGATCAACCCTGACATACTTTGTCTATCCGAGACTTGGCTGAAGCCTGCGGTACCTGATACAACCTGTCTCATGCCTGGCTATAATATTCTTAGAAAAGACTGCATTGTGTCAAGGGGGGGGTTGCGATCATGTACAAAACACATCTGGTCCTAAACATCCAACCCTGCACTGATTCCCTGACACCCTGTGAAACTCTTCATGCTACTCTGGCACTGGGTTCAAAACTGCTGCACGTCATCTGTGTCTACAATCCACCTACAAGCGGGATGAGTGGTCTACAGAACTTGCTACATTATGTCTCCCAAAACGTGAAATCGAATGAGGCTCTTCTCCTTGGTGACCTGAACATCAACTGGCTGGGACCACAACACAATATCCTTGAATCCCTACTACAAAAACACAACCTATATCAAACTATAACAGACTTCACCAGAACTACCACTCTGCACTCTGGGTCACTGCTTGACTGGATTCTCACCTCCAGGCCTGACCATGTTCAGGAGGCCGCAGTGCTTTCTGATTCTATCACCGACCACTCCCCTACACTTTGCCGCTGGAGGTCCTGTCCACCTCCTCCTCCACCCCCACGACTGATAAGATTCTCAAACTATGCAGCCCTTGACGAGCAGGCCTTTCTACTTGACCTCTCCTGTGTCGACTGGTCAAACATTTACTCCGCCACCAGTGTGGATGATGCCCTCCATACATTTTTGACAATATTTAGCACCTTACAAAAGAAACACCTCCCCGTAGTCAGAAGGAGAGTAAGGGGTCAGCATTCGAGATGGCTTACGAAAGATCTGCTCCAAAGATTGAAAATTAGAGACAATCAATGGAAAAGGTACAAAAAAACTGGGCTACAGTCGGACGTCGTTCTGTACAAGCAACATAGAAACAACTGTAAGAAATGCATCAGGCAGGCCAAAAGCAAATACTGCCAAAATTTGCTGATAAATTCCTCTAATGACCCCCGCAAGTTTTGGGGTCATATTAAGTCCTTTCTGGGTACTGCCAAAGATGTGACTCCATCGGATATGGTCCTCCATGGCGTGCAATGTACTGACTCACTACGATTGCTAATGCGTTTAATCAACAATTCTCTGACTTATCTGCTTACACGCCTCCTCCCATCACAACCCTCTCATGCACATCTTAACCCTACAGCATCTGGTGGACTCCCAAACTTAACCAACCCTTTACTTCAGGAAGTACCTAGACATCTGGTCCTAAAACTGCTCAGGTCACTCTCGACAACACCAGCACTGGCTCTGATGGCCTGGAACCCAGACTACTTAAGATGGCCTCCCACCTCATCTCTGGTCCACTGGCACACATTTTCACCCTATCCCTCTCCAATGGGGTCGTCCCTGAAATCTGGAAGGCAGCCAGAGTTACTCCTGTATTTAAGAAAGGAAGCAAAAATGACATTTCTAATTACCGACCCATTGCAATTCTATCTGTTCTGAACAAAGTACTGGAAAAAATCATTTCCCTACAGATAAACGAACACCTCGAGAAATTCAACTTACTAAGCTCAGCACAACATGGCTTTAGGAAGAATCATAGCACTATGACTGCACCTTGCGAAATTTACTACTGATATTGCTTACAATATGGATCTAGGAAAGCCCACAGGCGGGTTTCATTGACTTAACTAAGGCTTTCGATCTGGTCAACCATTCTCTGCTTCTATCAGCTCTAAATACCTGGGTTTCTCCTCCAGTTACTAGCTGGTCCAAAAGTTACCTCTCCAACAGAACGCAAGCAGTTAAATTCAATTCATCTGTGTTGGACAGTGTTGTTATTAACATCGGGGTCCCTCAAGGGTCTATACTTGGCCCTCTTCTATTTTCTCTATTTGTAAACAATCTTCCTGAGCTGGTCACCTCAGGACACTCACTTCTATATGCGGATGACCTAGTAATATATTATCATTCCAACAATGTCCTGGAATTAAATACTGCGCTCACCACTGATTTTCATGCTGTACAACACTGGTTGAGCTCTCAACGTCTGGTCCTAAACACAAGTAAGACAAAAGTAATGATGTTTGGCTCCAACCATAGACTTAGATCCTGTCCCCTATCCATCTCAGTCTCAGACACAGAAGGGAACCCTATTGAAGCTGTCTCTGCCTTTCGCTACCTTGGCATCCATCTGGATCAAACCCTGGACCTAAAAACCTATATTCAAGAAACTTGCAAAACAGTAAACTGTAAACTGGGGGCTGCTTATAGAGCCAAACACCTTATCACCCCTGCTGCTAAACTGGTGATAGCCCGGGGCATTCTATTGCCAACCCTCACATATGGGTGTCCCAACTTGTCGTTAGCCTCAAAATCCTCGCTTCATCTTTGGGATACTACCTACAATAATGTGTGCAGATTTGCAGCCAAGGCACCTCAGTTACACCATCACTGCCTTCTATATCAGGACCTTGGCTGGCTCTCTCCCTCCTCGATCAGACAGTACTATTTGCACAACCTTGGACTCCATCCCACGGACATCCAAACCTGCTGTCCTGTCTGATCTACTAACACCGGCCATTGCCACAAGAAATCTCAGATCTGCGGATCAGTTATTACTCTCCATCCCCTTCTGCAGGACTAAAAGGGTATGAACTCCTTCCACTATGCTGCTCCCCACCTTTGGAACCGCTACCGAGAACCTGAGAGATATCTCCACCATGAGTCTTTCAAAAGGAAACTGAGAACTTTCTCATTACAATGGACAAATGTGTCTGCTTTGACCCCACCTGATGCATTGCATTTTTCACTGACATTTCTATTAATAGCACTGTTGTTTATATGAGTAGTGTAGTTTATACTATTTTTATATTATTCATCATAATTGATGTCTTACTTTAGCCTAGTTATTAATACTGTCTCAATCTGCTTGTCTCTTAAGTTTAATGTTACCTGTTGATATTGTTTCATACTCCTGGTTTTCTCTAACTGCACTATCTCTCCTTTCTGTTTCCTCCCCACCCCTTCTCTGTTCTATCTTCTTCCCGGCTCCTCTCCCACTATACTTACCTCTACCTGCTCCCACCTTATGCATGCCCCCTCAAGTCCCTTCTTTCTGCCACACTGTGTCACCTTTCTCCTTACACCACCACTTTACTTCCACCTTCTACCGACCCTCCTTGCCCCCGCCAGCCGCCTCTCGGTTCCACACGCTCGGCTTCACTTTTACACTTCTGCCGCTTTGCCATAACTCTTCTGCTTTTCCCCTCTTACTGACCTTCCTCACCCATGGCCAGTCAGCTGGGTCCACCGCCCGCTGCCTTTCCCACCTCTTGCCGCTGTTGCCGCCCACTGACCCCTCCTTCCAAGCCTTGCTGCCTCCTCGTTCCACTGGCTCTGGCCTGACCTTGGCACTTTGCTGCCATTGCCTTCTCCGCTGCTTCTGATCCTCCTCCACCGACTTACTCACCCTCGCCCTGCCGTCTCCCAGTTCCATCGCCTCGGCTTCACTCTTCCCTCCTTCCGCTAATGCTGTTCTTCTGTTCCCCCCACCACCACACCTCTCTCTGCGCCGCCATCTTGTGGCTCCATAAGCTTCCAGCTGCAGGTTGGTACCTTCTCCTCGCTGTTGCATCTGGATGGGGCCCCTCTTTTTCTTTCTCCCTCATCCCTATTACCTATCTGGTGTTTTCATGTTGCCTCTACTCCCCTGCCTTACCATCCTCCACCTTTCACATTTAAGTATGTTGCTTTGATACAGGGTTAATATGTGTTGTTGATTCTCTGCATTATTATGTTTCCTGTATGCTGCAGCGCATTTGTATTCTCTCTCTGTTTTGATGGTTCTGATGTCTCAAATAATTCCTGGCTGTACTATGTCTGTATTGTAATTGTACCTCCCGGGTCGTGCCTGAAAACAGTCACTTGCTGGCTAGTGCACTTACCCGGTAAACAAAAAACTAAATAAATAAAAAAAAAAAAAACCTGTATATGCATCCATTCCCCAACAGACACCCAAGGAAGGAACAACCTCCACCCTGCTGCCTCAGCCCACCAGACTAACAGGGAGGGCTGGGGCAGCCATTTGGGCACTTGCCGATAGTTTTCAGAATACAGGGTCCAGCACCTTCCCAGAATCACCTGTTGAAGCCTAGTAGGGGGTCCACTTTGGGACCTAGGATGGGCATCCAATTGGATGCCCACCTGTGTCCCACAATCTGTCTCCATGCAGCTGTATGCCAGGAAGCAGGGCTGTCAACAGGCAGCCAGCGATAGTGAATGCTAGCTGGTGTGCACCTGTCTGTGGGTGCAGAACTGCGTGTACCCAGTGCACATTAGTGCATAGTACTCCAAGTCCTTCTGATATGAGTTCCAAAGCTGCATGCAATACTCCAGGTATGGAGGTGTAATTCTTGCTTGAAACCTTTCCTCTGCTTTTCATTCCTCATATGTGCTACTGCTTGCAACTTTTATATATGCTACCGTTTAGTACATTATTTCTCAGGGAATAGCACAGTTGTTGCAGAACCCATATTATTTGCATACCTATGATGAGGTGCTTGCAGCTCATGGAATTAATATATTCTCATACTATGGTTACAACAAGTAAAACAGATGTTCTAACATATTCCTACACTCATTAAATAGTTTAGCTAAGGTGCTGTCTTGCCTTGCTTATCTGTATTTTGGGCATTGAAAAAAGCATTTTGGTCCTCACCACATAAATAAACAAGCTGTAGTTCATATACAGCAGTATATCCAATTTCTTTTAGGAATGAACAGTTCTCGCTTAGGACTCAAGCTGATTATATTCACCAGCAAAGCATGTAGTCATCTTGGTATCAGTCACAGCTGTGAGGTATTTTGGGGGGGTGCACTCCTACACCCATCACAGCTTCAGAATACTGAATCTCCTCTCGCTAATTCTGCCAACTCTGTGGCTTGCTCTTTTGTTTCTCTTTCAAGTTTTGCTAATAAGGCTAGAAAATGCAAGACAGAAGTGGGTTTTCTTGTGCAGTTCCTAATTCCTGCTTGAAACATTCCCTGTGCTTTTCTTTGTACATATGGACTACTATTTACAACTTTCATATGTGCTACTGTTTGGTATTTTGTTTCTCAAGGAATGGCAGACGTATTGCACACCATCTACAGTTTTTTTCTGTCTGTTACTATTTTGTCAAAATCTGTCAACCCTTCAATAAAACCAGTGATGGGTTCTCAAGTCCACCGTTGTCATCCCCTACTATCTGATACAGTCAGTACAGAAAACTGGAGGTAGGTACTCAGTCCTGCCACAGGTATCCCCCTGCCCAACCCAGCAGTATAGAAAACCAGAGGCAGGTGCTCAACCTTGCCAAAAGTATCACCGTTTCCCACCCAATCCAGCTGTTAATTAAAACCAGTGGCAGGTGCTCAACCCACCACTGGTGTCACTTTCTCCAACCTAACCACCTTTTCAATAAAACAAGTGGTGGGTGTTCAGTCCTGCAGTTGGTATCCCCTCATCTCCCCCCTTATTTGACCCATCACTTGAATCTGACACTGGAATGCTCAATCTCTTGTGCTAGCTAACACCCGCCAACCATATGCAACACTGCGTTGCCCACCCCTGATGCCACCAAACATCCCCCCGACACTGGGGTACCCAATCTCCAATATCATAACTTGTAAAAAAAACTCCCTTGTTCTCCTTTTTAAATTTAACACAAAGAAAAATATCCATCAATGTCTGCTTGCCCCCCAACAACCACACCCTCCACCCCAATAACCCCACTCAGCATCCCCACCCCATACTTACCAAAGAGGGGCCCTACAAAGTAATCCTCTCATGACCTTCAAAACTCCTCTCCCTATGGTACCTAGCTGTGAAGTGACTGAAAACAGGGTAAGCTGTTTAATGGCTGTTTAATGAGTTTTGAATTTTTACTCATAGCTTTGTCATTTTTTTACCATTTTGCCTTCAAAAATTCCCTCCAAAACATATTTTCACAGTCACTCATTGAAATCACTCTTCCGACAGGATTTTAAAAATTTCACCAGTTTTGCTCATAAGGTGGAGTCATAAAGTATCTAGAAAGTTAGAAACATAGATGATGATGGCAGAAAAAGACTGACAGTCCTTCTAGTCTAGTCATGTTATCCTATCATGCTCCTGAAGCTGTTATTCCTGTGGAGTATCACTTTCCCTAATTTCCCTAGTGTTCTCCGTCATTATTCTAAGTAACTACTACACTGTTTGCTCTATCCCAGCCATGTCTGAAGTTGTTTATGGTTTTTGCACCCACTACTCTGCCTGCAGACCATTCTGTGGCTCAACTACTCTTTCTGTAAAATAATAATTCTTCATAGCCTTTTTAAACCTTTCTTAACCTTAAATCTATGTTGAAAATTTGGGATCAAAATGTCAAAAAACAATGACGATATGAAAAATATTAACACTCTTCAGCATTTACTCATAGCTATGTTAATTTTGCAGATTTTGACCTCACATTTTTAACATAGCCCTTTTGTTACCCCCACCTCATTAACATGATAGGTGTCAGTTTTCAAATCCTGCCTAAAATGTCTTTATTTTATTTGATTTACCAGGAAAGTGGACTGGGTCAAAAATCTACGTTCAGCCATGGCTGGAGAAGGGGAAAGACAGCAGGAATACAAACTTTATTAAATATAAATTAAATAAAAGTGCAATAAAACAAACAATGTACAATTTTTTTAATTGTGTTTCATTTAAATTTGTCATGTAGTACTACTGCTGTTTCTAATCTCAATATTTTATGCAAAAACATCAGTGTTACATTTAGTATCCTCTGGCTTGCTGGTGTAACCCAAAGTTTTTATACATTTTGCAGTGATGTTCCTGATTTCTGCAACCAGTTTCAACTCTTGTAATATCATTAAACATAACTACGTATCTTTGTAACACTATTTCTGGTACATGTAGTAGTAATATTGAGTTATACTCTAATGCTGGTAATAGCACTTGATGCGCTATTATTTTTTGGCTTGTGCAGACAAACTGTTTTTATTTCTATACAAATGTCCCAGTTTGCTATTTACTTTTTTTGTCACATTGCTAATATGACCATTTAATGAGAATGTGTTATCTAGTAGCACTTCAAGATAGTTAAACGTTAACACCTCTTCCAAACTTATGTCATTTTTCCCAACTATCTTCATTGTATTATACTTCAGTCTTTGTTTTGTTCCAAAGACCATAGTCTTAGTTTTCTTCTCATTTAACAAAATCTTATTTTTTACAAACCAGTCTTGTAAGGCCCAGTATACTGGCTGTATTTTTTCAACTAGGTCCACTCCTGTTTTCCCTGTGCAATATAGCACTGTATCATCCTCATACATTATGACAGACAATTCATTGCAGATGTTAGGCAAATCATTTATAAATATTGAAAACAGGATCAGACCCAAAACTGAGCCTTTTGGAACTTCAGCATGAATTTCTCTTATAGTAGATCACGCAGATCAAATTTTAACCAGCTGTTTTCTATTTAAGTACTGTCTGAACCATTCTAATGTACAATTGCCCACTCCCCTCAACCTAGGTTTATGGATCAGAATGGGGTGGTCTAACAAGCTGAAGGCCCTGGTCAGGTTGGCAAAGACTTCTCCAGTAAGCTACCCTTGGTCCATGCAACTGTATATATCACTTGTCAACCTGACCAAGGCTGTTGATGTGCTGCACCCCACTTTGAATCCATACTGGTCCTGAGTTAGAAGTTTGCTTTTTTATAGATATGCCAACTGTTGTCTAAATACCACTCTTTCCAATAGTTTAGCAAATCCAGGCAGTACTGATACTGGTCTATAATCAGTGACCCATTGTTTATCATCTGATTTGCATATCAGTGTAATGATAGCTGTCTTCCATCATCTTTTCATGCTTATTCCATAAAATTATGTTTTGGCAAGGATTTCATACATGACACCTGTCATGTTCATAAGGTGGTATCAGAAAAAAACTATGTTGAAAATGTGGGGTCAGACTCTAAAATAACAACAAAGTTACAAACAAATATTTACATTTTTGAATGTTTACTACTCATAACTTTGCAATTTGTTTTACTTTTTGAACTCACATTTTCAACATACTCATTTTTTCTCCCATCTAATGAACATGGAAGGTGTCATTTTGAAATCCCCATCGCAGACCTATTTTTTCATGGTCATTCCACAAAATCATATTTTAGGTGGCATTGGATAAATGGTACCTGTCAGGGGTAATAAGAATATTATCCTGAAAAATCAGGATCACAATTTATGAAAACAACAATGTTATGTGTGAACCTGTTCATTTGCCAATCATGACAATTTCACTATTATACTGTAACTTGTGCTATTAAATTGTTGATTTTAACTGCTGTACTCACTATGCCCAACAACTACAAAGCAAATACAAGCAAGGAAACGTCTGGCAATGGCCACTGCTTGTTAGTTCTGGTTCTGTTTTTGTTTGACCCGATTGAGTCCAATGTGTATGAATTGGAGAAGATGGTGCACAACTTCAGTCAGCTAAGGGACAAGTCATGATTAACTCAGCTCATGGACAGATCATGGTCAGCTCAATTTATAGATGAGCCATGGTCATCTCATTGATAAATCATGATCATCTCATCTCATGGATAAATCATGATAAACTGAACTCATTGATAAACCATAATTTACTTGAGGTTTGCTCATGGTTTTCCCACTGCCACAATAATAAGGTACTACTACTTACTGCCCCATTGCTGAGAATGACCAAGTTGTGAGTCTCCTACTATGATGTGGCTAACAGAGCTCCTTCCTATGGCTGCATAGTGAAAGCTATACTGATGTCTTGCTGATAGATGAACATATGAATATGCCAGCAAATAAAGGCCTTATGGTCTATTGAGCCTGCTTGAGTATGCAGCTAGCAACCCTTATACTGTAGCTGTCCCTCCCTCCCTCCCATCCCCTGACCCTCCCTCTTACCCTATCCCATCCTCTTTGAAGCAGTCCACTGTTCTACAGGATATCACTTCTACAGGCAACATGTTCTGGCCAGACACCACTCTCTCTGTAAAAAAGCATCTTCTCCTTTCCCCTCCTGAACCTCCCCCTCCAATCTGAGATTATGACCTCGAGTGTCCCTACCCTTCCTTAACTTGAATAGTCCTTCCATGCCTGTCTTGTTTATTCCCTTCATGTACCTGAAGGTTTCAATTGTATCCCCCCATCTCTCCTCTCCTCCAGTGAGTACATGTTCAACTCCCTCAGTCTTCTCATGTAGGATATGTCCCCTAGTCCCTGGATCATCTTTGTTGCCCTGCACTACACCCCCTCCAGTAACTTAATATCTGTCTTCAGGTATGGGCACCAGTACTGCATGCAATACTCCAGGTGTGGCCTAATCAGTGACCTATACAATGGCAGGATCACCTCCCCTCTCCTAGATGATATACCCCTGGCAATACAACCTAGAATTTTGTTGGCCTTTGCAGTTGCCTTTCTGCACTGTGCTGAGTTGTTCATTGAGGCAGTTATAATCACCCCCAGATCCTTCTCCTCCTCTGTCACGGCTAGCTGACCCCTCCTCCTCCTCAGCTGGCAGCTCCTTCTTGGGTTTTTTGGCCCGAAATGTAGCACCTTACACTTTTTGACATTGAACCCCAACTGCCAGGTGTCCAACCAGGTCTCCAATTTTGACAGATCATCCTGCAACCCATGCCATCCTCCTAGGTCCTCCACTAATGCTCCCATCTAGGTGTCATCTGCAAACAAACTGATCTTGCTCTTGAGGCCCATTGAGATGACTGATATGAACAACCCAAACCACACCAGTCCCAGCACTGAACCCTGTGGTACTCTGCTTGTTACTGCCCTCGAAGATGAGAACGCCCCTCCCACCACCACCCTCTGCTGCCTTCCCTGTAACCAGTTTATTACCCATCCCACCATTTTCACCCCGCACCTGTACCTGCCAGCTTACTACCCAGTCTCCCATGTGGCACTGAGTTGAATGCCTTACTGAAGTCCAGAAACAGGACATCCACTGCATGGCCCTTGTCCAACTGTCTAGTTTCCCAGTCATAGTAATACACCAGCTTGGTCTGACAGGATCTGCCCATGACAATCCCATGCTGTCTAATGTCCTGTATTGGTCTCCAGAAGGGACACCAGCCTCTCTTTCAGGATTGTCTCCATCAGCTTTCCCATGATGGATGTAAGGCTTACCAGTCTGTAGTATCCCAGTTCATCTTTGGAACCTCTCTTATGTAGGAGTACCACAAGAGCTATCCTCCAGTCCTGAGGTACACTTCCTGAGACCAGGGAGGCATTGAACAGGTCTGTCAAGGGCCCCACTAGGATTTCTGCCAGCTCTCTCAGTACCCTGGGGTAAATTCCATCTGGCCCTGATGCCCTCAGGCCCTCCAGTACCCTGCCCTCTGTGATGCCCCATCTGTCACCTCCCACCCCCCCTTGGCAGCACCCCTCCTTTCTTCTTACTAAACACAGAGAAGAAGTATTTATTAAGTGCTTCTGCCCACCCTGCCCCTGTTTCCACCCACCCCATCCCTCTTAATCCTTACCATTTTGTCCCTACAACTCCTTTTCTCCATGATGTACCTGAAGAATTCCTTCTCCCCCTTCTTGATATCTTGTGCCAGCCTGAGCTCCTTAGATGCTTTGGCAAAAAAAAAAAAAAAAGAAAAGTGGGCTCTAGGGATGTGGCATATACCAAACTCACCACAGCGGGATCCTTACACTGAGTAGAGTTGAAGCACATTGTTCTGTGAATCTCCACACATCCTCTCTATTCATTACAGTGTGCTTCCTTCCTCTCTCACCCTACTGCACTTTTCTCTTGCACAGAAAAACACCCACTATGTATTTTGTGCAACCCTTACTTATGGAACAGCGTACCATTCTGTTGACCGATTGTGTAGCCAGTATGCCTTCTCAGCACCTCTGTTGAATTCTTTGTGGAATGATATCATCTGGAGATGGTAGGCATTTATGAATGACCATTAGTGGTGGTTTGAAATTAGTCCTTGTCAAGCCAGTGACTCGTTGACTGGGGATAATGCTCTGAGTGTTATAATATCCTTGATACAATAGCAAATGGGCTTCTATCACTCTTCTTAATGGAAATGAAAGTAATGACTTCAGTGATACACAAATCAGAAACTGACCCTGATCTGGAAGCGATAAGAATAAAATGAGGACCATGAGTTGGAAACAATAAGAGCAAAATGTGCTCTCATTCTCAATGAATAGTGTTAAAGATGAACTGGGTGCACTATAATGTGAGGAAATTATGTCTGCAGACTAGGAAAGTAAACATTTTTTATGTTGTGGTCTTAGTTCTTTTAATCAGAGTTATATGGGAGGAGATTAAATGGGTGGTTGGTAATCTTACATTATTACTAATGTGTGAAGGATTAGCTAATGAAGGAGCACTGGCAGGTGGCAGAAAAATGATGCTGGAATACATGGAGCAAGCTGTAGTTTAGGAGTACAAGAAGTGTGGTGGGGGTTGGTCAGCTTCTGCCTTGTTGCAAGACATTGTTCATTCTAAATTGTTGTTTGTAGCAGGGGTTGTCTGTATCTAGAAAATAAAACTGAAAGCCTTTAGTAGAAACCACATCTAGTTAGGTGTGGCTTTAGCATTGACTAAGTCTAGTCTACATACAATGATCATGCTTTGCGTTGGTCAAAATGTAACTGGAAGGAACCTGTTATTTGTGGGAGGAAGAAGGATAGCAGGGCAGGGGATAGTGTGGCTGAAGGGGGAGGGAGGGATACAACTGGAGAGAGGCTTTGAGAAGGCTGAATTGCTGAATAGCTACTTATGCTCCATCTTCACGGGGGGGGGGTCTAAGCTGAGAGGTAGGGGGAAGGGGGACATAAAGGTGGATCCTAGGTAATTCAGTGTACACAGGGTTAAGGAGGAACTAGCCAGGTTAAAATGGACAAGGCAATAGGGCTGGACGGCTTGCACCTGAGAGTACTTTGGGAACTGAGAGAAGAGCTGGCTGCCCCACTGATGAGACTTTTTTAAATTATCACTGGATATGGGGTGGGTACAGGGGGACTGGAGGAGGGTGAATGGGGTGCTGCTGCACAAGGGGGGGCAGTAAAGAAGTTACAGAAAACTATCACCTGGTCAGCCTCACCTCAGTGGTGGGGAAGGTGCTGGAGTCACTAATAAAGGAAAGGGCTGTGGACTACCTGGTGGATAGCGGCCTACATAATAATAACCAGCATGGATTCATGAATGGGAGGTCATGACAGACCAACATGATTGAATTCTTCGATTGGGTGATGCAGGTGATTGACCAGGGAGGGGTGGTGGGCGTGGCATATCTGGACATTAGTAAGGCATTCGACACTGCCCCTCACAGAAGGCTGATAAATAGGCTGGATAGCTCAGGGGTGGGAAGGAAAATAACTAGGTGGGTGGAAAACTGGTTGGTGGGTAGAATCCAGAGAGTGGTGATAAATGGGCTGCACTTCAGAGTGAGGGAGGTGATGAGTGGGGTGCCCCAATGGTCAGTACTCAGGCCCCTCCTTTTTTATATTTACATCAGTGATATAGCAGAAGTGCTGGCAGGAGGGGTGTGACTATTTGCTGATGATACAAAGATCTGCAATAGGGTGGACACCACGGGGGGGGGGGTGTAGGCCATGATGCATAACCTGCAGATTCTGGAGGGGTGGTTGGAGACTTGGCAGCTAAAGTTCAATGCTAAAAAATGCACCGTGATGCACTTGGGATGTAAAAACCCATGAGCAGTATACATTCTAGGTGGAGAGGAAATCAAGAAAACAGAGCAAGAGAGGGATCTGGGGATCATAATATCTAGCAACCTTAAGGTAGGAAGCTAATGCAGCAACACAGTGGGGATGGCAAATGGAATGTTGGCATGCATTGGGAGAGGTATCACTAGTAGAAAGAGGGAGATGCTGATGCTGCTCCACAAAATCATGGTGAGGCCACACTTAGATTACAGGGTTCGGTTCTAGAGACCACACCTACACAAGGACATAGATGGCATGAAGAAAGTTCAGAGAAGGGCAACCAAAATGGTGCATGGTATGCAGGGGGAATACTTATGACCAGAGGTGTAAAGAATTGGACCTGTACATATTTCAGACCAGAAGGGAGAGGGGGGACATGACTGAAACTTTCAAGTATGTAAAAGGCATTAATAGAGTGAAGGAGGGGAGCTTACTTAAAAGGAAGGAGGGGGCTATAACTAGAGGGCATAGCCTAAGATTGGAGTGTGGTAGATATAGAGGCAATGTAAGGGGACATTTTTTCAAGGAAAGGGTGGTGGAGGCTTGAAACAGATTGCCAGAAGAGGTGGTAGAGGCTAAAATGGTGGAGGGATTCAAGAGAGCATGGGACAGACATAGGGGGTTGGGAAGTGGGGGAAGGGAAGGGGAGGGTCAGTGACAAGGCTAAAGAGTAAAGGGGGGTAGGGGCACACTTGATGGCTCACAGGGTCCTTTTCTGCCATCATGATTCTATGACAGTAATGCATGGATCACTCCTGTAAGAGCTAATGAACCTTGTGAAAGGTAGAATCTAGCCCTACAGGGGAGAGTAGATTTACTGTGTTTCTAAATATGATTAGTGTTTCCATGGGAGCTTGGGAAGAAATGCACTGAAAGTATATCAAACTACAATAAGAATGAAGCTGTATTTATGGAACTGGACTGGCTTGCTAAGTCTACAGTCATTAACATGCAAATGTTGTAGATGTGTTTGAAGTAATGAGTTGCAATTGAATTATAATAGTTTTTAGGTAATGAATGTTTGAGTATATGCACTGTAGTAGAGTGGAAAGTAACAGAAATGGACTGTTGTCATGTCATCTTGTACATTTGTGGCACATTTTTGCCCTTTTGTCCCTAAACAAGTCTCCTTCTTGTGTGTTGACCCCTCATGCTACAACTATAACCAGGCGTCCAGATAATTCTTGAGACTAGAAGTAGTTACTGCTAGCTGTTTCCAGCTGGTGGTAGATTTATCCAAGTGATAGTATTGTAATACCATCATTTGACATGTCTCATTATCATATCCCCCACCTCTAAACCAAGTCCCAATCCAACTGGGCACATGCGGCCACTTACTCTGTCTGATACTGCTGTACTCTAATTAGGACACTTGTGTTGTAGTGGACTTTTGACAGTAAGGCGAGATAAGTGGGATGGGAAGCTGTGTGGCTTTCTAATAGTGATTGTGCCTGAGGATGGGGGGATGACATGGGCAGATGGCGATGAGTGCATTGCCACACATATTTTATGTTAGTTCTGTGTTCAACTGGTGCCTGCAATCACCCACACATTGCCTCACTGGCTATATGCCATTAAGTTGACCCCATAATATTGTCAGGGCACTGGTCCCAGGGGAGCGATTGATTTTGGTCAGCCTGGGACCACCATCTATATGCAACTCCATAGGTTTTTGGCAGTGCAGTTGGCTGATACAACTCAGTAACTCTGAGGTCTGAGTATTCTACATTAGGAGAGGCAGTAGGTAATCAGTAGCCTACAGTGCTATGTTGTTGTCCTCTCAGGATACTGAAATTACTAGGGCTAAACTGATGTGCTCTTCAGTGGTTTGGACTGAGTTCTTGTTTTATTTTATAGATAGTATTACTCGTGTTCATTGTAATTGCTGTGTTCTGTTTACTGGTGAGTGAGTGGTGCCATGAGGCTAATATCAGAAAACCTTGAATGGGCCATTCTGCACCATTTTAGTTATATTTTTGGCAAGTGGGGGGGATCTAAACTGATACTTTATGCACTTTTATAGTAACAAGTGAACAGGGACAGGATTTTAGTTCCTCATAATTCCATGTGACAGTTTGGTGGAACAGCTGGTCCATGGTTTTGACTGAAATAGATTAGTAAAGGTATGAGTTTGGGATGTGGGATATTGACTCTCTCACACAGAGCGGGAGTTCATTTTCCTTTTCTTCTCTAACTTCTTGTTTTTATGGCTGCATAGTGAGAGCTATGCTGATGTATTGCAAATGAGAAGGAGAAGAGAAGCTAGGGATCTGACTGGATATTGAACATACGACCTTACACTGAGTGTAGTTGAAGCACATCTGTAGTAGTAATGATTTTTATTCATTTCACGAATGAACATGGTTAAATTCCCATTGAACATGAAGCTCATTTACAAGGGACACCATACAATCATCCTGGTTACAAGAAGGAAGGCATCAATTTACTTTACAAATACAAATTTACAAAACAATCCAATTAAAACATTTGAGGAATGCACTAAGTTTTTACATAACACAAATACATTACACTTCACAATTAATTTAAGACATTTAAAAAGTGCAAAACACAAAGCATAGAGAGTACAATACAACCAATTTATAAGGCCACACAACACAAGTACAAATACAGTTCAAGGACATAACCCTACTATATCTTGAAATCATAATACACCAAGGGTTGGATATTCAAAAGGGTTGCATCATGCGCAATAGGGTTGCGCCTACGCAAGTCCAAAAGTGCGCCATTCTGCGATATTCAGCAGGAGGCAGTTGCGCCACTGAAAACATGCTGAGCAACAGCGCAATGCAAATGATGGCATGCGCAACCGAAGGGGGTGGATCCATGCATAAAGAGCGCAATGTGATATCCAAAGACTTGCGCAATGCGCAACAGCGGACCAGCCGGAAGTTGCGCCCCAGCGGAAATGAGCCAAAATAAAAAGGCTTAAGGAAGCGGCGCAAGAACGCCACAGGGATGCCAAGTGCAGAAGAGAGAGAGAGAGAGAAAGACAGACAGTGACAGGCCAGGGCAGGCAAGGGAAGCAGGGGGCCATAGGCTGCAGAGGCCAGCGGGGGGTGCCCGTGCAGTGGAAGAGCAGTCAGGACAGCGGGGTAACAGAGCAACATCAGCCGGGGGGCACAAGCCAGGAGATGGACAGTGGCAGCTTCACATGGAAGCTGTAATGAGGGGGTGAGAATGCAAGGTGCAGGAGGGCGTGGCCGTGGATAGGCCCGTGGCGGAGTTGCCTCAACAGGCAGTACCACGTCCGGCATCAGCTTTGAGTTGTACACAGATGTAGAGATCGTGGGCCGTGTACCACCTGAACAGGGCAATACTGAGACGGCTCTGTGAGCTGTGCAGTGATGTGATGCAGGCACCCTCACGCGAGTCATGCTCTGTCAGTGGAGACCAAGGTGACAGCCTGCATGTGCCTGCTCACCACGGGCACCTTCCAGAGGCCAACAGGGGACACCACAGGCATCACACAGTTGGCCACATCATGCATCCTCACCCAATTCCTCAGCGCACTGCTGCCACATGCTGCGGAGCACATCCATTTCCCCAGCACCGCGGCAGAGCGTACAGCAAACATGCAGGAGTTCCACAGGGTAGCACGTATGCCTGGCGTGCTAGGGGCCATAGACTGCACCCATGTGGCCATTCGCATGCCACCTGGCCCTGATGGGGCCGCATACAGGAATAGAAAGGGCTTCCCCAGTGTGAACTGCCAGGTGGTGTGTGATGCCACTGGGCGTATAATCAATGTCTGTGCCACACACCCTGACAGAGCACATGATGCCTTTATATGGCATCAGTCCGCACTGTGCCATCAATTCGAGAGTGGGGACATCCCTACAGGCCATCTAGTGGGTGAGTACGCATGTAGGAAATGCAAACTCGGGGCAAGGGTGGGAATGCCACAGGTGCCATGGTAGTGACACACAGGGATATGGGCAATATGGACCTGAACATGAGACTGATCTCCACTATCTCCACACAGGTGACAGTGGATACCACTCACGTTCCTGGCTGCTCACACCGTAGCGGCGCCCCATGACCCCATCACAGCAATGCTATAATGAGGCACATGCCGCCACACGCAACATCATTGAGCGGGTGTTTGGGATGCTCAAGGCACGCTTCCGATGCCTAGACACCTCCGGCGGTGCCCTACAGTACAGCCCCTCAAAGGCTTGTGGGATATTCCTGGCCTGTTGTATCCTGCACAACATGGCCAATGACTGTGGGATAGCCGTACAGGTTGTAGAGGGGGACAGCAATGGGGATGCCAGCGGCGCTGGTGTTGATGGTGATGAGCAGCCTCCCCTTGGACGGCAGGACCCCCGACTGATCTGGCAGGCCAAGCTGCACCGAGACACCATCACGGAGGAACATTATGCACAACACAGGTAAGTCAAGGGGCCATGTGCAAACAACAGTGTCCTGGTGCAACCCACAGGCACACAGAGTAACACACCAGGGGTGCATGATGGCAAGGGGGGGTGGAAGGGACCAGGCACACAAACACACCATCAGGGAGGGGCCAACAGTCATATGGACACACACACACACACACAAACACACCAGGCACAAAGCGTACATGGGCAGGTGCACAGCAGAGCAGGAACAGACATGGCAAACACACAGATCCACAGACCACACCCACCACCTGTACTGTCCAAGCACGTGTGTCAGATGCTGGGCAGCCTTGCACCGTGGTGTACAGTACAATGCAGGCATCATCATGCACACGCACCTGTGGACAGCAGTCGGGATGGTGTGCAGGTGGTCCGTATGTCGGCGTGATGGGCAGGGCACCCACCAGTGCACTGCCCACCATGATGCACAGTGCACACAGGGCAGCAGCAGACAGGGCCCACACTGGGAGACAGGTCAGTCATGTTGCACCGTTCCACGGCCACTGCAGATGCGTGGGCGGCCCCACCTTGACCCAACAGCACTGGCAGGCTGAGCAGGGGCCACATGGGGTGGCACCGATGGACCACAAGGGGTACCACTGCGCGATCACGACCTTGTCCACACTGGGGTCTGTAGGATGCCAAACATACCTGCACCAGGGGTGCTTGGGATGCCCACAGCAGAACCTGGCATCGACAGGCCTGGTGTCGCATGACACCAGGAATGGGGAGTGGAGAGCGTACTGTGTGGGGTGAGCGGTACATTAGCACCTGCGTGTGTGCCCAATGCAGCCAAGACAGCGACCAATGCCTGGGTCTGCCTGTCAATGGTGGCAGTCACATCCATCCGCATATGGACCATCTCTGCATGGTCCAGAGCACACTCCCTGCTGTGCCGCTCCACAGCCGCACACAGTGCCTTCACAGACGTTGCAACCCGCCTTTGCTGCTATACTGATTCCCACAGCAGGTGGGTGTGCTCGTCCAATGGGTACCCTGCCACAACGGCATCCTGTCCCCCAGGGTGTGGAAGGTCCTGATGCACAACACCCCTTGAGGGTGGGTGCTGTTCGCCAGGACCAGGAATGGGCATATCAAAGGGCGGCGGGCATGTGCCATCGCTGGACACTGTACCCCCAGACCTGGTGGGTGACTGCTGCTGCTGCCCCTCCAACCGCTGTGCCCCAGGGACCACTCGTTCCACCGCTGTGGCCACAACAGTGCCAGACACCTGCACAGCCACCGGTGCTAACCCACCGGTGCTGACAGGCACAGCCTGGGACTGTGCCGACATGCTGGCACACAAGTTGGAACCAGCAAGGCCCAAGGGCACATGCTGGCCTGCTGTGTGTCCGTCATGGGACACACACATGTCACTGCCCATTGCAGTCCTTGCATCATCAATGGTGCAGGTACATGCTACAGCCACAGTCACAGCGTGCTGGCATGCTTGCATGCCAGACTGCTGAGACACAGGCTGTGCACCCCCCACACCCGACTCATCGACACCAGAGTTGGCAGCCCAGCATGCATGCTGGTGCAGTGCATGCTGGCTGGTGACAGAGGTGGATGGACCCTCCTCCATGTCCAGCAGGTCATCCTCACTGCCTGGACCCACCACCACCATCCCCTGAAGACGAACAGGATCTGTAACAGAAAGAGAGGACATGTGAGTGCATGCGAACAACCTTCCCCCCCCAACACCACCACCATGTCATACCGTGCAGTGATGGGCTTCCACCTGTCTGGAATCCACCTCCTGGTACGCCCTCAATAGCACTGCGCTTTATTGATGCAGCCAGTCGGTCCTCAGCCGGGGTCAGCTCCACCACCGCCGCTGGCTGGTCCCCGCCAGTGCCAGCACATGCCGCCCTGAGGGCTGCCACCTTCTCCTTCACCCTCCTGCGGTCAGTCCCAATCTTCTTTTTGCATCCCTGCAAGGAGCGCTGGTGGCTTCCATGCAGGTTCACTGCCCGGGCTACCCCCTTCCATGCAGCCGCACGGGCCTGAAGGGTGCCCCGCCATCCACTCAGTAGTGCCTCCTCCTCCAGGTAGGCCTGGAAGAGGGCCTCAGTCTCTGCTGTGGAAAAGTTGGGCCTCCTCCTCCTTCGCCCACCATCCTCACCCTCACCTTGGCTCTGCTTGGTCATGGCGATCTGTATGGGTGGAAGTGGACACCTGTCACTGTGCAGTCTACAGCGTTATCCCATGCCCATTGTCCAGAACATCCCACAGCATGCAACTCACCTCTCACCTGCAGTAACCGAATCTGGCCAGCGCAGCCCACTGTCGCAGTTTTATAGCACAATGCATGAAATTAGGAGTGGAGCAACTGTAATGAGATGCAAATCGCGCCACTGCGCCTTTGAATGGCTGATCGGATGATTTGCATGTCGGCTGAAATCTCGCGCCATTGCGCTTTTCGCAATACGGTTGAGCCGGCTGAGCCAATAGCGCAGATCTGTGACTGTGCGGTACACTGCATTGCACATGCCCAGGTAGCTTACGCAGGCGTCTGCCGCGCTGTGCGCGATCGGCAATTCAGGCCATGGTCACCAAGGTGCCAGTGGCGCTACAGCACTGGGCACTATATGGCACTGTGGCACTACTGCGCAATAGTCCACTGTGGCACTGGCACGCAGGTGGTCGGTTGCGCAGGATGCGTAGACGTCAGATGGCGCTGTGCGTGGCCTTGCGTCATAGACCCCTGACCTGGTGTCCGACCTTTGCCCCCTGGTGCTGTTCGGCTGCCATGTGTACGGCCCTATTGCGCTGTCTGGTGACAGTGCTATGTGGACCGACGGCGCTGTATAAACAGCGCAATTGGAACCTATGGTGGTCTGTTGCGCAACATTTCCACGTGGTGTTGCCGCGCTGCAGGGCGCCATATTGCCTGCTGTAAAGTTGGAAGAATGGCACGCAGGAGGGCACTCCAATGGAGCCCGGTGGAGGTGGCCAACCTGGTGGCCCTGGTAGAGCCCCACTATGGGGCACTGTATGGGGAGGAGCCCCTCACCATGGCTCGAACCCAGGTCTGGCTGCAAGTGGCCAATGACCTGGTGGGGGTCACTGGGCAGTGCCGGTCTGCCGAGCAGTGCTGGCACAGGTACAGTGACCTCCGCAGGAGGGAGCCGGACTTGCATGAGATGCTACGGTCACGTGCCAGGAGGGGCGTTGTGACTAGGCCAGGTGGGTGTACCATCTATGCACCTGTATTCTCCGTAGGGGTGTGATTGTGTTTTGGTGGCTGTGCATGGGTGATGGCTCTGACATGGTTGGCTGTGTCAGTGTGTGCAGGTGTGAGATGCATGGGTCTGGCTGTGTGGGCAGGCACTCTCACTGGGGCAGGGGGCAGTCTGCTTTGGCGTCACACTGATGTTTTTCTCAACATTTGTCTCCCACAGGCTGGGCAGAGAGGATGCAGGCACGGGATGAGGAGGGCCGTGGCAGGGCCCCGCTGGCGGTCGGTGGTGCTGCGAGGGATGGGCCGCAGCAGCAGCCACAGCTGCTTGCGAGTGTGAGTATCATTACATCATGGATGCTATTGCATGCTGGAGGGGGTGGGCATGACCACCAGCCATGCACAACACAACCATGCACGACACAGGCGACATTCATCACTGTCCAGTGTCACTGCACGTCTGTGTGTGCGTCACTGGTGGTCCATGCATGCACTGGGCACATGGCTGTGGAACTGGCATCGCACCACATTGCCACGCCACTTGACAGCCTTGTTTGTGCTGTGATGGACATGGGCAGTGTGTGTGTGCGTGCAGTGGTGCACATAGCTGGTGCCGCCTGGTTGGGCTGGCCATGTGCATGTTCACTGTGGGTGGGTGCATACCATCACAGGTGCGGGACATTGGGCTATATGGCTTGCAGGTTGGGTGGTGTTCAGGGTTGTGGTCAGTCACAGCCATTGACTGTGTTCCCATTTTCCTAGGCCTCATTGTGCTCCGAAGAATTGAGCGGGCACTGCAACAGCTGACCTGGGTATCCATGGAAAACAGGACCATCCTCCAGGATATACAGCACCATGGGCTACGGAGGAGGCACAGCCAGGCACGACGGCACCAGGCAGCGGAGGACCAGCCTGCTAGGCCTTAGGCCGGCTTCCCCTTCCCACTTCACCCATCCCTCCCACCCTGCCTTCCCTCTCCAAGTTGTTCATCCCTACCCCTTGCCCACCCCTACCTTGTACCCCTACCCCCCTCTTGTAAATAGTTTTTTGTTGTTCATTTTGTACTTTACATTTTTCTAATATATATATATTTTGATATGAATGCTGTGTTGGTCTCTGATTTGCAGCTGGCTATGGTTGCTCAGTTGCAGTGGTGTGCATGCCATCTGGGGTGGTATGGTCCTGGGTGTGTGTGTGTGTGTGTGTGTGTGTGTGTGCACGCGTGTGTGTGCATGGGGAGGTGTCTCCAGTGTGGCAGTGACTTTCTGTTGGTCTTGCCATCTGCTGCCACCCACTGCTGGGTGCACAGGGTGGGTCTGGCTTGTATGGTTCTCTGCTACATGAGGTTGACGTGTGCCGGGGGGGATGCATGGTGTTTCCTGCAGTACCAGTCACTGCACATGGGTGGTGTCTTGGGGTCACGGTGCAGGGTGTGCTGTGCATACGAGGGGCTTATGTGCACTGTGGTTGTCAACCCCCTGTGTGTGGCAGTCTCAGCCTGCCAGTGGTTGTGCTGGGGCATCATGGCCCTGCTGTGCTTTGTTGGCTTGTCCCCATGGGCCAGTAGATCATCCGTCCCACCCCCAGTGGTGCTGTGCTTGGGGCGTGCAAGTGTCTTGTTGGTTCTGCAGTGTGTTCCTGTGCCCATGTGTGGCATGGCTGGCGGTGGGCCCCAGCCTGCCTCCCTGGTTGTGCAGTTCCATTGCTCTGCTGGGGGGGGGGCTCTGCTTGCACTATGGAAACTCTGGACTGCTCAGCTGGGCTGGCCTTTTTGCGCTATGGCGCAACCTTTCTGCTCAGCTTCCCCTTCCTGGTTGCGCCATGGCGCAGTTTGTGCGATATTCAGACGTTGGCTGCTTGCGCAATTTGTTCTGCTCCATGTTTGAATATCGCATCTGTTGTGCATATGCGCAATTGAATCGTGCTTGCTCCTGCTGTTGCACACATTTTGGGAGCAGTTTGAATATCTGGGCCCAAGTGTCTGCAAATCTCTCTGCATCACTCCATTCACTACTATGCATGTATCATAAGAAGGCTATGTTGAAAATTTGGGGTCAAAATATTAATAACAAGGAAGTTATGAACATGCATTGACTTTTTTCAACACTCACTCATAACTTTGGTAATTTTCAATATTTTGACCCCAAATTTTTCAACACAGCCATTTCTTCACACTACCTCATGAACCTGACAGATGTTGTTTCTCAAATTCTGGCCAAAATCTCATTTGGTACTTGTGGTGTGAAATGACGCTTTGGGCAGAATTTATAAATTTTCACCTACTGAGTTCATGAGGTGTGGCCATAAAAAGGCTACAGTATGCTGAAAATATGGGGTCACAATCTTAAAAAAACACAAAGTAATGAAGTAACACTGACATTTTTTGATGTTTACTGATACCTTTAGTACTTGTCCATGTTTAGATCCCATATTTTCAACATAGCCTTTTTTTAAACTCACCTCATGAACAAGGCAGGTTTAATTCTTCAAATCACCTCCAAAACGTGCTTTTGCAGTCCCTCCATGAAATCACTTTCAGATGGGATTCAAAACATTTCACTTGTCTTCATCATAAGGTGGGCTAATAAAAATACTATTGTGTATGTGTGTGTGTGTGTGACTATTCACTGCAATCTAATCCACACATTAATGTTATATCTCTTTTCAGATTAATGCATTAGCAGCTGTTTTGGCTCTGACCAGACCTGTTTATTTTAACTGTTAGAGCAGAAAGATGCTGCAGTTGGTACTCATACATTTGGGAGATTTTTTTCAAGTTGTTTAGCGCTTGCATGGATTTCCTTATGCATGGTATAATTTAGTACTTTATTTCTACTGTAAATAGTTACAGTATATACTGTATGCCCTAGTCAGCCTCAGATTCATCCTCTCTGGGGTTTGACAACTGGCTAACCCATTGTCCACCAACCCACCGATGCTACCCACCCTCCATGGCTTGCTTTATGTTGCAGGGCTCTGGGCGATGGCCAGTTTCCCAAGGATCTGGTGGCAGACTGGCAGCAGGCTTCACTGTGTGGGGTTGTACCAGCCCCATCATTCTGATGGCGGCTGGTTATTCCCCATTTTTAGTCCCTCCCACCACCATAAAGCCAGCCGTCAGCCTTTTTTTGGCCTTGTCACATGCAATACAATGTGTGCATGTGCAATGAGGGATCACTGTGCCAGCAGTTCTCAGCCGCACCCTCCCTAGGCTGACTTGCACTGTCCTTGGCAGCACTCTCCAGCTGCTGCCACACCTGACCCTAGTTCCCAAGTCTGCTTATGACCAAATACATCAACCACTTATGTTGTTCCTTTTCTGTTTTATTTTAAATAAACTGTCCAGTACTTTCATCAGCTATAGATTTAATTCATAAAAAATGTGGATCTTTTAAGATGTTTACATTTTTAAAAGCTATGTGTGCTCTGGTTATCATCTTGGTGCCCTGAGTATTTTCACATTTGCGTTGATTTTGACCATTGTGACACTAAAACTAGAGCTACTTTGGCAGCAATTAATCCTGTAATTTTTCTGTTAGTAAACTGAATCAGGAAGGCCTGAAAATTATACTGCTGGTTGATCCTGGACTCTGTGGAATTTTGAGGCATTTACTGCCCATTCTAGGACCTTGGCAAAGCTGGCCCCTCTTCATGCCATGCTTTTTCTTAAAGGGGACAATAGTTCGTATCTCCTTTCTGTTCCTGTATTCAAAACAGCCACAGTACCCAAGGAATGTCTGCCATCAGTGAGATCTGTTTTTTTTTTTTTTTATTATTACAATCTTGGAAATACTTTTGAGCCAGAGACTCATTTACAGAGGTTCCATGTCATAACACAGAATAACAAGTGAGGTACAAAGAATCAAATATTTAGACAGCTTAGGGCACAAATATTACAGGTTGAACATAAACAATGAAAGGCAGTCTCATACAGTCTACATGCAGTAATTTAAGCAGCCAGAGCTGAATCCTAAGAAATAGTTTTTTATTCAAGGTGTTGCAAGTGAGTTATGACTCTGGGAAGTACCTAGGTCACAGGAAGTGCTGGTTGGGGTGGCCAAGGTAAAGGGGAGAAGAGGGCCAACTAAGGAGCTGTTAGGGGGAGTTTAGGGGAAGAACAACCCGGGGAAGAACAGGGGGGAGGGAAATAGAGAGATTGGGGGCGGAACTCAAAAGGGGACTGGAGAGAAGAGGGGGAAGAGGGGGAGAGTAAAGGAAGGGGAACATAGAATGGAAGGTGGGAGCAGAGGGGACAGGTAGGAATTAAGCAAAACCAGGGAGGTGAGCAGAGTGGGGAAGAAGGGATGAATACGAGACAGCCATTGATGCCAGAGGGGTGGGCATAAAAGTTCACAGAGGTGCAGTCAGGCTCCAGTTAAAGTGCAGGATATAGGGGCCTGGGGCAAAGGGAGGAGGTGGTGAAAGGATCAGGGGGTATAGAGATGGCAAGCAAGTGCTGGAGATAGGGTGGAGGGGTCAGGAAGGGCTAGGAGCCACAATCACACACACTGGCCTGGGTTAGAGAAGCATGAAGTAGTGTTTTAAAAAAAAACAGTTTGGTTTCTTTGTGTAAGTCTTCACAGAGAGAGTTTAGCAATCCTGGGACCCAATATTCAAAAGTTTGTTGGCCCTAAGTGGTTCAATCATGATTAGGTCATTCTGACCTCTGGTGTATCTAGCAGAGTCAGGTTGTTTGAGTAGGTCCTGTACCCTGGGGGGTTAGGCCCAGGGTATATTTTTTGGTGAGCAGACACATATGGTAATGGATCTGGCAGTCTAGGTTGAGCCACCCTGTTTCAGCATAAAGCTTGAATGTGTGGGTTAACTGATTCACTCCCAGTACCAGCCTGCAGGCTTTGTTAAGAGTAGTTTTGAGTCTTTTGAGAGCTGTGGGAGTTGCGGCACCATACACCACCAGGCCATAGTCAATGACGGATAGCATGGAGGTAGTCACAGCAATTTTTAAGGCTTCATTAGTAAAGCAGTGTTTGTTACAATAGAGTAATCCCAGCTTTGCATTAGCAGATTTAACCATTAGATCTACGTGCCGGGAGTAGGATAGTGTAGTATCTAACGTTACTCCCAGGTATTTGAAGTGGTTTACCATTTCAAGGGGGAAGTTGAGGTTGTTTACAATTTGGACCTGGTAGTTCCTGTCTTTGTTGTGGGCAGAGACAAATACCATTGTTTTGTCTTTTTACAATTTAAAAGTAGTTTTGGGTCAAGGAACCATTTTTCAACTGATGAGAAATTGGACTGCATCTGGCATTCAAGCTCGGTGGGGTCAGCGTAGGACAAGTAGAGCACCACGTCATCTGCACACAGTAGTATTTGGTCATTTACTGGTTAGGGGAGATGGTTAAGAAAAAGACTGAAAAGCAGTGGTCCTAGGATGGATCCTTGGGGTACCCCAGTGGTCCCAGGCAGATTATTAGAGCACACATCATTTATTTTAACTTTCTGAACTCTCCCTTGTTGATAGCTCCTGAACCAGGCAACAGATTCCTGGGAGAGACCAGTGTTGAATAGTTGGTAAAGGTGTAGCTCATGATTAACTGTATCAAAGGCTTTGGTGAGGTCAATATAAGTAGCTCCCACCAAGATCCCTCGATCAGGAACGCTGTGGATGTACCCAGTGAATTCCAGAAGTGCGGTTGTGGAGCTATGCTGTTTCCAGAAACTGTGTTGTTGTCTGCATTGAAGTTGGTACTTGTCTAGATATTCGGTTTGTTGATCTGAAACAATATGTTCCAGCACTTTTGAGAGGGGGGAAGTATGGAGATGGGGCGGTAGTTTGTGTGATTGGTTCTATCTCTGTTTTTGAGCACCGACGTGACAACAGCTGCTTTCCAAATCTGTGGGAACTTACGTGTTTTAAGGGATAAATTTAAGATTTTTGTAAGGGGATTAAGAATGTTATCCAGAGTAAGTTCAAGGAGCTTTAGATCTAGTGTATCACTGCTACTTTTAGATTTCCACAAGGACTTTCGAGATATATTTTTTGGCCTCCTCAGGGGTAACTATTTTAAGGTAGAAACGAGGTGGTGTGCCTGTTTGGGTCATAGTGGTGTTTTGATTGATGCTTTTATTCAGCAGAAAAGGGGAGTCAGGAGGCAGTATACCACTAAGGTCTGTGAAAGCTTTATTAAAAGTTTCAGCAATAGCAAAATGGATCCTGGGCAGGGGTTTCCTTGACATTTATGAGAGATGGAGGCGATTCATTAGGTTTATCAGATAGGGACTTGATATTATCCCAGAAATGTCTGCTGTCCCATCAGGAGTTTTCAAGCTCCTTTTTAAAGTGTTGCCTCTTTGCTAACCTAATTGCAGATATATGCCTGTTTTGGGCAGCTCTGTACAACTGGGTATCAGTAGCGGAGCCCAAACGTTTAGCTTTGTATCAAAGCCAATCATGGTGTTTCATCAAATCAATGAGCTGTGCGGTGTTCTATGACTTAAGGGAGCCCCCAATCTTCCTTTTGGTGTAGGAGGCATAAATATCACAGGACTGGTTAAATGTGTGGAGAAAGTATTCCAGGGCAGTGTCGACATCGTCTATGGTGTTTAGTCAGCTCCAGTCATGACTACTTAGATGCCTGTTTTGTGCAGCAAGCTTACTATTTTTTAGCAGCCTTGATGTGATTATTTTGGCAGGTACTTTAG
The DNA here is from genome assembly GCA_016271365.2 of Neoceratodus forsteri. Classification (NCBI taxonomy): domain Eukaryota; kingdom Metazoa; phylum Chordata; order Ceratodontiformes; family Ceratodontidae; genus Neoceratodus; species Neoceratodus forsteri. The sequence goes on along the minus strand of CM057450.1, from coordinate 631,873,059 downwards.
GTAACCTATTTGACCAGGAAAGAGGCTAGGGAAGTGGTCACTGAGGGAGTCAGGGAGTACTGTTAAGTTATTAATTCTGTCTGGATGGTTAGTGACCAACCAATCAATGAGGGTGCTAGTGCCTGTACGGTAGTTTATCCGAGTAGAAATGCTCATTAACTGCGAGGCATTAATTGAGGATAGAGCATCTGTATAAGGGCCTGCTCCAGGAGAGGTCCAGTTTATGCTGAAATCCCCTAACAGTATAATTTCAGTTTTGGCAGCGATCAGATAGATAATTAGTGGCTACTTTGAAACCACTGTCTCTTGCCTTAGGGGGATGTATACTGATACCACAGTGAGTGTATTATGGTTAGAGCTAGGAGTATCTTTATTGGTAGCAGCTGGGTGTTGCAGTTGATAGTAATGTGCGACAGTAAGTGCCCCCGGAGGTGATCTTTGAGGTATATAACACAGCCACCACCTCACTTGCCAAGTCTGTCGAGTCTGAAGGTTACGTAACCTGGTAGTTGAATGGCTAAGTAAAGGATGCGAGGGTTGAGCCAGGTCTCCACAACAGAGAGGATATCTGGACGGTGTTGTGCAAAGAGCATCAAGTTTAGCCAGTAAGCTGCAGATATTAATGACAGTGATAGTTCGGCCACAGTGATGGTTTAGGGAGCCTGAGGACAGCCTTCAAGATCCAGCGTTCGGGTGGACGTTACCTGATAGAAGTAAGAGGAGATAGGCCAGCCTTAGGGCCTGCCATTTTAAGTGAGACATATAACACTTATGAGATCTAGGGGTGGATATATGTATATTTGCTGTAGTACAAACAAAGATCATATTAGTAGTAGGCGGGGGGGGAGTGGGTATGTGTTTTGGCGCTTACTCCCTAACAAACTGCAAGATACTAGTATTTAAGGGATAGTTAAAGCTATTATGGAGCAGGTGGCTTTAGGGGAAACCTGGGGATACATCAGTACACTTGGGTGGGTTGGTGGACACTTGTGGATGGCAGGAGTATGCAGGTATCCCAGGGATAGGAGACATAGTACCTTTAAGAGGAACATCACTGACATTGCAAAAAAGGGGACATGTTCTCTGGTTTTGAGAGGATAGCAGTCAGACTGATGGTGAGGCTAGCTGAGTCAGTCTAGTAAAACATAGCCAATCGGAAGCAGGAGTGAAAAAGTCAGGGTGGAGTTACAGCAGATTTAATAGAGGATGGGGTCTTGGCAGGCAGGGCAAAATAGATGTATGCAGGCAGATCCAGGATAGCAAGAGAGCCAGGACAGAGAGGGTTGCAGCTCAGATGCCATCCCTGACAGCGGAGTAGCAAGCGCCGGGCATCAGAGTGAGAGAGACTGGGGAGACCAAGCTGACCTATGGGAGGCTTACCTAGGCAGCAGCCAATCAATCAGCGATACGGACTCCCAGTACTAGCCCAATCAGCTCCAAAGCTGGTGCCAGGAGTTCCAAGTGGTCCCACTACTTTTCTTTGCCATACCTGGAGATGTTTAATGGTGGTCGGGGGGGGGAGGCACAGCAGCTTGGAAGCTGTGCCCGGGGAAAGAAAAGGAGCCTCTGGTGCTGGAGTCGCATGATCAGGGCTTCCGGCTGAAAAGGAAAGGAAGTCTAGGTGAGAAGGCAATCTTAAGGAGAAGAGAGGTGAAGCCGGGGGGGTTGACAGAGAGGCTACGGTGGCACAAAAGAAGCACTTAACTTAAATTGGGGGAAGTGCCTCAGCTAGACAGTGAAGCGGGGGGTTGGGGCTATTGGAGACAATGGGTGAGGATGAGGGAAACAGAAAAAAAATGGCAGGTTGGGCAAGCTTAGGGAGCTGAAATCTTTAGCAAATCAACTACAATTCACTGAAATAACATAAACACTCTGGCCAGGATATTCAAAGATGTTCTGCCTGGTGCAACAGGGTTGCGCCATGTGCAACCCCCGAATGTGCCCTGGAGTGATATTCAAAGGGGCAGGTTGCGCAGAGCAACCCCCGATGCACCGGGGTGCATTGGTAATGTATGCAGCGCAGATGTAGGGGGTGTGCCCATGCATGTGTGGCACATCACGATATTCAGCCCGGGATGTGCGGCGCATATGCTGGTGCAACCCCTACATGTGCCACACACTGGTGCTCAAAGTTGAGCTGAATAAAACATGCTCAAATGCCAGCCACACTTAGGTGGGGGCTGTATTGCAAGGATCAACAAGACAGCAGCCAGCCATGGGTGGTCACCCGGCCAGCAGGTACACCGTCCATAAGCACTCTGCCTCTGGGAGACAACTGCCCCCCCGCACGCCCGATCGTGGGCATCTGTGTAACTGACACCACTCCCTGGTGGGCTAGCTGTCCCCCGTATGCTCGATCGTGGGCAACTGTGTAACTGACACCACCCCCTGGTGGTTTAGCAGTAGCCCCCTTGCTGCGGGCCACTGTGTAAAGAGGGGACCTGGTGGTCCAGTGGTACCCCCCTCCCCACCTACCCACAGAGGTCCCCATGCCCAGCACCCTGTCATTGGCGGTGGCAGCACTTACCCGCATGCCACCTGGCCTCTGCCGAATGACAGCGTACTGTATGATCTGTATGCTATTGGTCTGATGTGAGACCAATGAGCTTGCAGACCATACTGCACCTATGGACCAGATCTATGAATGAACAGCTCATTCACAGATTCTGGTCCCGTGTAGTACAGTATGGTTCGGTAAACCCATTGGTCCACACTATGGACTCAACAGGCGCACAGGACCGCACTCGTACGCTGTCATTCAGTGGGCGGTCGGGCGGCATGCGGGCAGGGTGCTGCTGCCCGCCGATGATGGGGGTGCTGGGTGGGCAGGGACCTCTGTGATTGGGTGAGGGGGGTACGACTGGACCACCAGGTACCTCTTTCTTTACACAGCGGCCCACAATTGGGTGAGGGGGGTTACCGCTTGACCACCAGTGAGTGGTGTCAGTTACACAGATGCCCTCGATTGGGCATACAGGGGACCACTAGACCACCAGGCAATCTCTATTTGTACAACGGACCACGAATGGATGTACAGGAGCGGGGGAGGGGGGGTCTGCATTTGCACCACAGGGTGTCGATCCCCAATGGTTGCAGCTTGGCAGGGCGCCAGGCACAAGTCGCCAGAGATCAGCACATCGCATGCAAATGGGGTTACAATGACATGCATATGGCCCTATTTGTGCCCTGCATGTATTATGGCCTCATTTGCATGCCCCTCATTGAATATCATGGGTGATGTGCCTAGCACAACTGTGCTGGCGCATCTCCCTGCTCCTTTTCCATGTTTTGCGCTGGTGCAGTGCCACTGCGCCATGTGCAGTGTGTGTGCCCTCCCTGTCATATTCAACAGTGCTGGACCATGGCGCAGCACCGTTGAATATTGCCTGGTCCATGCCCTGGCGCAGCCCTGTTGTGCTGCACCAAGGCTTGTCCCACTGCCCGGCGCAGTCTGAATATCTGGCCCTTGGTCTATGAAGGGCTGTAAATCACCTTAGTAGCAGAAATTCAGTAACAGAAATGAAATTTCTTAGGCACAGTTGTAAGGATTAACAGTAAAATAACCACTGTTAGTTTGACCACTAACTTTTGTTTTATGATGAACAAAACTGAATAAAAAAAAAAAAAATAATTGAATTTGTGGAGCAAGACCCTGCATAGAAACTTCGCAGGAGCAGGCAGAGCTGTTGGAAGCTGAGAAGCTGGACTGTGTTCCACTGCTGACTTTTGCTAACAAGTAGGGCCTAAAGACGACAGTATCAGACACATACACTGCAATGGAGTTAAACCTACATACCTAACAGGATTGGGTGTGGCTGATCCAGGTGTGCTCTCTGTCATTCAGGATAGATTCCATTGGATTTCCAGTAGCATCACAGTGAAAGAGTAACTAAAACAGCCCCCAATGGACTTCTGCCCCTCACCTCGCAAGTGGCTCCTTCCTTTTATTATCTTTAACTGTCATTTATTTACAATTAATGTATGTTTATTTCTATCAGTATATTATGTAAATCATTTGTATTACGCTAAGTCTCACAGTTTGAGATAACACTGAAAATTAACAATTTCTTCAATTTTTACTTCCAAATAAACATGGATTACTAAAAACATATTTTCCAGTTTATTATGACTACAGAATGAACAATACATGAAATTGACTAACTGAAGTTTACTTACAGGTACTGTATAAACCACGTCAAGTGTTTTCAATGGGAAGACTAAATATGGATTTTTGATATCTATACATCTTTTTTGGATCCAGTTATATCCGTAGATGCATGGTTTGGAGTTAAGTTTCTGCATAGGCCAAGTAGAGAAAACTGACTACAATATATATTCAACTTCCTAGGCCAGTGGCACAAGGCTGACCTGAAAATGTCTCACCTTTTACTCTCAAGTGTAATGCAGTACAAACAGCTGACTTTTATCAGGCAGGGCAGTTGAATGTAACAACAGGCCTGGCAGATCCTGATGTACATTTAAAGAAAAACATCAAACCACTGAAAGCTGCAGGGACTTGATTAAGCCAGCCTTTCTTAGTGCCTATATCTGGAACAAACTCCTTCAATCAATTCAGCTTTTATAGGAACATTAGCTTCTTGATGGACTAAGCACACCACTAGCTTGACACACTCAGGTAAACCAAACAATTCCAACGAATGGAGTTATGCATCTGCATCTCCAGGGGATGCAAGTAAAGAGCAGAGATCTTCCTCCCATGCAGGGTTTTTAAGTCCATACAGTACCTTCAAAGTTGTTTTTTTCTGTGCATTCTGCTGGAACAGTCTCAAGCCTCCCCCAGATGCATCATGGGGAACATATCAAATGCAAATCTCCATGAAGGAATTTATACAGGCTGGATTTTAAACAAGCTTGTAAAGTACTTGCTGGTCTAAATTCCTTCATGATAATTGGCAGATATTGTCGATGATGCATTGTATGGGGGGGTGGAGGAAACTGTATGTGGAATTCTGTGCTTTTTAAATAATGATTGCTAGTGCCTGTTTTGAGTATTATTAAGCCCAATGATGCTGCCCTGAAGTCATCATACTATTTGCCAGCAGATTAGGCCTTACGGTCTATCGAGTCTGCTGGAACCTCAGATCCCTAGTTGGGTGCCGAGGCCCTCCCCCCCGTGTTCCAGAAACCCCTATCATCCATCCCCACCCCCCTGGGACAGGCCATCATCTGATACATCCAGTTTCTGTGTCTGTCCCACCCTCTCTTGAAGCCCTCCACTGTGGATCTCTGTACCAGCTCGCCAAGCAGTGTATTCCAAGAGTCCACCACCCTCTCAGTGAAAAACCTCCTCCTCTTTTCCCCCCCTCACCCTTCCACCTTCCAACTTCAAACCATGCCCTCTGGTGATACCTCCCTGCTTAAGTCTAAAGATCCCCTCCATGTTTACCCTATTTGTTCCCTTGAGGTACTTGAAGACCTCAATCATGTCCCCCCTGTCTCTCCTCTCCTCCAATGAAAACAGGCAGAGCTCCTCAAGTCTGTCCTCATATGTCAACTCCCCTAGCCCTCGTATCATCTTAGTTGCCCTCCTCTGTACCATCTCCAGGAGCTGTATGTCCCTCTTCAAGTGTGGTCTCCAGTACTGTATACAGTACTCAAGGTGTGGTATAACCAGTCCATTGTACAGCGGCAGAATCACTTCCTTGCTCCTAGAAGTGATCCCCCTTATGATGCATCCCAACATCCTGTTTGCCTTGCTAGCCGCTGTCCTGCACTGCTCAGAGTTATTCATACATGCATCCACCATGACCCCTAGGTCTTTTTCCCCTATTGAGGCCTCCAGCGCCTCCCCTTCCTGGGTGTACCTGCATTTAGGGTTTCCCCGCCCAAGATGTAACACCTTGCACTTGGTGATATTGAAATTAAATTTCTATGCTTGAGCCCAGCTTTCCAGGGTGTCCAGGTCCCCTTGCAGGGCCAACCTCCCCTCTTCTCCCTCAACTACTGCTCCCATCTTGCAGTCATCAGTGAAGAGACTCATTTCACACCCTATACCCTCCCTGATGTCTGATATGTATGCATTAAACAGGATCGGACCCAGGACCGAGCCCTGCGGTACCCCACTACCAACCTCTCTAGGGTTCGAGAGCTCCTACAGACCACTACTCTCTGGGTGCATCCAGCTAGCCAGTTTTCAATCCATCTGACCATCAAAGGGCCTACTCCCAACCCCATCAGTTTCTCCACCAGACCATTGTGGGGGACAGAGTCAAACGCCTTGCTTAAGTCCAAGAATAATACATCCACAGGCTTTTCCCTGTCCAGTTCTGATGTTACCCATTCGTAGAACTCCACAAGATTGGTTTGACATGATCAAGCTGGCACAAACCAATGTTGCTGACTATCCAGACCTCCCACCTCCTCCAAGTACACCCCCAATTGTTCCTTTAATATACTCTCCATTAATTTTCCCACCACCGAGGTCAAACTGATGGGTCTATAGTTACCTGGTACTTCCCGCGACACCCCTTTATGGATTGGCACCACATGTGCCTCTTGCCAATCCCTAGGTACCCTCCCTGTCTCAAGTGACCTGTTGAAGAGCTCTGCCAGGGGTGCAGCGAATATGTCCGCCAATTCCCATAGTACTCTCAGGTGAATGCCATCCGGCCCAGGAGATTTGTCTTTCTTTAGGGCCTTGAGGGCTAACCACACCCTTTTGGTGGAGATAGCATTATCCATCCCCTCCACCTTACTGGCCTTTTTATCCTTATCCTGATGTGACACCTCTGGGGTACCTCTCCCTCCCTCTTGCTTCATTTCTGTTGCTCCCCTGACCCCACTCACTGCCGCTTCTATCCCCATTGTACCTTGCTTTGTAGATATCCCATCCTCCTCCCTAGTGAACACAGAGGCAAAGTACTCGTTAAATACCTCTGCCTGGTCCCTCGCCTCTTCCACCCACCCTCCTCCTGATCTCAATCTGCTGAGATGGCCCTTAGTTTTTCTCCACTCCCCAATGTACCGGAAGAACCCCTTTTCCCCTCCATGTATCCCCTGTGCCAGCTGCTGCTGTTTACTGGACTTTGCCCCCCTCACCATCCGGGTGACTTTTCTAGATGCAAGATGGTACATTTCCTTATCCCCATCCCCTCTTGTTGTTTTATACTTTTTGTAGGCTGCCTTCTTTTCTCTGACCACTACCTAAACCTCACTGGACCACCAGCATGGTTTATGTGACCTTGCTCCCTTACATTTCACCTTAGCGCAGGTCCTGACTGCCTCATGAAGTCCCCGTTTTATGACCTCCCATCTCCTTTCCACATTTGTCATTGATGTAATCCCCTTCAAGTGATCCTTGAGAATATTTCCCATGCCCACAAAGTCTGCCCCCTTGAAGTCCACTGCCAGTGTCCTAGATCTCATCTCTCCTCCCCCTATGCTTATTTGAAACCAGACAGTATTGTGGTCACTCCCTGTCAGGAGATCCTCTACAACCAGGTCCCTTACCAGATCTCTATCTGCCGGAACCACGTACAGGACATGCCCCTCCCTTGTGGGCTCCATCACATGCTGTGCTAAGAACACATCCTGGAAGCCATCCAGCAGCCTCTGCTCCTTGGCCACCTTAGAGGACATGGTTCCCCAGTTTGTACCTGGCATATTAAGTTCTCCCATCAACACCACTCCTTCCCCTTTTGGTCCACACTGGGCAATGATGTTGTCCAGCAAACCATCCTCCAGAACATCACCCATCCCGAGGGGACTGTATACTACACCCAGCTTGACCTTATCTCCTGCTGGGGATCGTAAAGTGACCCTTAAGGCCTCCACATTTCCCTCTGCCTCTTCTACCCTAGCAATTTCTGTCATCTCTAAAGAACATAGCCACTCCACCCCCTCTGCCCTCCTTTCTATCCTTCCTAAGTATAGTGTACCCTCGCACGTTTAGGTCCCAGTCATGGTTTTTGTTGGCCCACATCTCCGTGACCACCGCCACATCCACCCCCCCCGAACAGCATGGCCTGGAACTCTGGCAACTTGTTTCCCTAGCTTCTGGCATTTACTAACACCAACCCCCACCCCTTGTCCCTGATCCCCTTTGTCGAACCCCACCCAGGTTCCTTATACTTCCATCCTCCCTTTGCTCCTCCAGAAACCTCCACCCCCAGTCTGTTTCCCCTCCCCTTGGGTTTGAAGGCTACTCCCCTCATCTGGAGGAGAGGGCTTCTGGTCAGCCCCTCCCTTATCCCTTCCCCCCTCACAAGTTTAAACCCCACCTTTCTTGAATGTAGTCAGCCATCCCCTGTTTAAGGACTTCCTTCCCTAATGGAGCAAGATGAAGCCTGTCCTTGGCATACAGTCCCTTATCCTCCCAAACTCCTTTCCAGTTCCCTAACACCCCCAACCCACTCCCTTCACCCCACTTCCTGAGCCAGTCATTAACCTCTGTGATCTTCATTTTTTTCTCCACTGAGGCCTTTGGTACTGGCAATATCTCCAAAAGGAAATGTTGCATCCATTATCCCAACAGACTCTGGCAAGTTCTTGGAACCTTGCTTGGATTTCCAAAATGCTATTTCCCTCTAGATCGTTAGTTCCCAAATGCACTAGGAAATCCGTTTTTCCCCCCACAATTCCTAACCAGTTCATACACCATGAACTTTGCTCTGTGCACTGTGAGCCCAGAGATTTATTTATTTAACCAGGTATAGCACACTAAGCTGAAAGTTTTTTTACAGGAGCAACCTGGGAGCACAAGGAGGTTAAGTGACTTGCTCAGGGTCACACAGTATGCAGGTGGAAGCTGTGGGATTCAAACCCAGGTATGGTCTGCTGGATGTCACCAGATTTGCAGCTCAGAGCCTTAGACCACTGCGCTATACTGCCTCATACTGCCAGATACTCACTATCTTCACCTGGCTATGGCATCCACCCCCTGTCCCTCCCACTGGATACCCCTAATCATCGAGTATCCCAATAACAGAACCTTAACACCGCCATCATCCTTATGGTTACCTCCACTATGCACTCTCAGCCCCCCATCCCCCCCTTTATTCGTGATCTCAATTCCATGGGAGTCTTTCTGCCTTATTAGAGACCCCCTTGTCACCCTCCCCTTTCTGCCTCCCTCATTATTTTGCCCACTTAACTCAGACACCCTCTGAATAGGCGTCCCCTTTAACCCTCTTTTATCCGAACCATTTATCCTGGCCCTGATGGTTTCCTCTTCCCCCACACCGCCATTCTCTCCCCTTGTAATAGTACCCCTACCTCCAGAGGCTCTCTGTGGGTCCCCTTTAGCTAGGGCCCCATCCTTAGTACTGAACCCCCTGCTGAAGGGGGGCTCCTCCCTCACCTCCTTGTCTCCCAGTTTCTCACCAGTCATGCTATCCTCCCACATGTCTGCAATATGTTGCATCTCCCCCATCTGCTTAACATTTATGTTTCCCCTTCTCCCTCTGCAGGGATTTATTTAACTCTAAAAATTGATTAGCATTTTGTTCATAAAAATGCTAAATCTCTGTGAAAATGCATAGGTCTTGCCTCACTGTGTTTAACAAACACAGCACTTCTAGAAAATATATATAAATACTTTCTGTACAGTTAGTATAGTCCCAAGAAAAAAACTGCTAATCAGTTATTTAAAACCCTGCTCTGGGACTATTTCTATCCTTTCCATTGCCGGTCTGTGATGCCCTATGGGTATCCGACTCCTTCCCCCGGCCTCTGTATCAGTTTCCTCATTTCCACCAACCCCTTCCTCCCCCTCTAGGTTGCTTAATAGCTCAAATTTATTGTGACACTCTATGTCAGCCTCCATCAAGTAACCCGAGCTTCCCCTGACTGCACCGCTAAACTGCCCCTCTTCCTCCCCTCTTGCTCTGTTCTCCTTAGGAGCTCCCTTCCTGCTGTTTTAGGCTTCCCCAAAACAGACCCTCCCTTCTCAATGTCTGCTCTACTAGCCCCTCCTGACTCTTCCCCCTCCACTCTCTTTGTATTCGGAATGTTCACCCTGTATGCTTTCCCCTTAGGGTCAACATCCCTATCTAAGGGTCCTCTGTCCCTAATATCCCCCCTCCTGCTTGCTGTAACATAACGTCCTGTAATTTCAGAGTGTTGCCCCAGCCTCTCCTCAGCCCCACCCTTCTGCTGCCCATATCCACACCCCTTATCCTTGGACACCCCCCCCAACTCCCCCAGCTTACTCCTTAACCAATATATTTCACTTCTGATACAAGATAGCTGTCTACAGAGTGGGCATTATTGCCATCCCACAGCCTTTTCAGGCTACAACCCTTCCGAAGATGCCTGCCATGGTGGAATATGGCCACCCTGTTTGTCCCCCTCTGTTTATAATGGCACACACCCCTTTTCTCAGTCCCTTCCCCCTGGAATACAGTTTCTTTCTATACTGACTGCAGTTATTTACAAACCCATTCCCAAGTCTCACAAACACATACAGTCCAGTGTGTGTCCAGTCCCACTAACAGTGTGTGTATGCAGACATCAGGTACCATATGATGTCACAGGCTCACCAGTTCCTATTGCTTCAAATTTCAGTCTCAAACAGAAATACACAGCCCATCAATCCCAACCCCCAGTGGCTTTTCAGTATTTAAGAAAGCCTACAAAACAGGGTGGGTGGGAGGACTCTTGCCAACACCAGGCAAACATCACATTTAAATTTCACTCTAATTATCACTGCCAAACAAGTGTTCCCAAGCCCCAAAAGTTACAATATCACAGCCCAAGTAACAGTTCTAACTCAAAGTAGTAATTTTTAACACACAGAACTATTTTCATGTACAAAACTATTCAAATATTTCAGTTAAAACAGAATATAAACCTAGACCTCTGTCCTTACCAGCCTCCTGCTTATGTTCCCAAGTGAACAATGAAAGACAAGGTGATTCTTGTTAATTTCCCCTCCCACTAACACCAGGCAAACATCACATTTAAATTTCACTCTAATTATCACTGCCAAACAAGTGTTCCCAAGCCCCAAAAGTTACAATATCACAGCCCAAGTAACAGTTCTAACTCAAAGTAGTAATTTTTAACACACAGAACTAATTTCACATACAAAACTATTCAAATATTTCAGTTAAAACAGAATATAAACCCAGACCTCTATCCTTACCAGCCTCCTGCTTATGGCTGTGGGGTTCAGGTATAAGTGTTTGAGAAAGAAAATATATACTTGACTGTGCTCCTCCTAACCCAACAAATCATCAACCTTAGTTGGACAATTTCCAGTGGTTGGAAGAAGCAAGAGCTATACCACATAGAAACATAAAACATAGACCCTGTCAGCAGAAAAAGAGCATTGATCAATCCAGTCTGCCCAGTTTTACCCTATTCTACCCTATGACCTATTGTCCAGACAGGGTTTTGCTTCCCTCTCCCCCTCTCACTCCCTGCCTTACTGCTACCTCCATGAGTAACTATTAACCTTTTACTCTGTCCCAGCCGTGCTTGAACCCATTGTTTTTTGTGTCCACCACCCCTGCTGGTAGGCTTTTCTATGGATCAACCACACTCTCAGTAAAGTAAAACTTTCTTGCATCCCTTCTGAATCTCCCACCCATCAGCTTACATTTATGTTGCCTTGTTTTTGACCCATCATTCTTGCTAAATTGTTCCTTGCAGTTTACCTTGTTTATTCCATTCGGGAACTTGAAGGTCTCTATCATGTCCCTCCTCTAGGAAATACATGTTAAGTGCCCTGAACTGATCCTCATATGATCTGCCCTGTTGGCCCTGAATCATTTTGGTTACTCTACATACAGATGAGTCCTAAACTGGATGAAACATGAAACTGTGACCAACACGTACAACTTTTGATTGTGAGGCCTTCTACCACATTGTAGGCCTGAGGAAAGCCCAACCAGCCTAGATCCCACTTCACTGGGAGATATGTGTACTTATGTATTGCTTTGAAAACATGACTAAAAGGGGAAGGAAACACTGCCAAGTTCCCTCAAATTGTGAAACCTTATAAGAAGATATTGCAAGTGAAGTATAGGGCTTACCTACAGTGGCAGCAATTGATGTGGTCAGATTATTTCCCAAAATTTCTGTGATATCTCTAGATAAATTCCTTGCCTGCTTGCAGTGCCACTGTAGGGCCACCAGAGAGAATCTCTTTAGAAATGTTCTGAAATATTTAAAAATATCTGACCATGCCTACTGCTGCAATGGTACAGGAGTCAGGAGTCCTGAGATATAAATATCTAAATCATCTATAAATTAATATAGTCAGCAAGAGTCCTGAAACAGAAAGTGATGTCACTAACAGACAGGATGTAATTAACAGCATACAGCATGCTGCTCAGTAACATCACTTTCTGGTTCAAGATTTCATGAAATGGCTGCTACCATGATTTTTGATAATTTAGATATCTTTCAGGCCACCTGATACCTACAAGTAAGTTCCATACCTCATTTAAAAGATCTTTTCATGGGTTTTCAAAACGTAGGTGACCCCAGCAATGTTTCCTTCCCCTTTAACTGGTAAGTGTGTTTTTAGGGCTACACCATGCCTCAAAAAAAATGTCTTCAATGACTGACTAATTTCCTGTGCTGGGCTATAACACTTGTTCAGTCACAATGATGAGCTGTTAGCAGGTTGAAACACTTGGTTTATGGTTTCAGGGATATAATGATATTCAGGGTTATATTGATTCAGGGTTTCTGTATATAATGATATTCTGTTTTCTTCCCTACTTATAGTAATACCTTTGAGGTCAGGATGGGATCAAGAGTGACTAGCAGTGTGACAGTGTGCATCCTTGCTTTGTGTCTCGGCTGCTCAAGAGGGGTACTGAGGTGGTTCTGTTGATCTTGACTCTGGCTGTGGGATTCAGGTATAAGCCCTGAATCCAATGGCAGAACTGATTCATAAAACCATATTTTGTCAGCATGTCAAAAAGGAAGTCCCAGCTCAGCTGAACAAAGGCTTTTTTGGCATCGATCGTAATGGTAATTTGTTGTTCCTGCACTCCTTACTCCGTATGGAAGATATTCAGACACTATCAAATGTTAACTGCAAGTACCGGTCAGGTATGAACCCTGATTTGTCTGGGTGAACTAGTTTTTGTAAGAATTAATTCACTCTAAGGGCCTGGACCTTTGCAAGGATTTTATAGCCTATGTTTAATAAAGAGATGGGGCTATATGATTCACAGCATTCTGGTGGTTTGCCCGGTTTGAGAATCACCTCTATGAAGGTTGATTGCCATGAATGGGACATATCACCTGGTTCCTCACCTGCATTAAAGAACTTCCCTAGCTGGGGCACTAACTGTGGCTTAAAGGTTTGGTAAAATGTCACATTGAACCTGTCTGGGTCTGGGGATTTCCATGACTGCATGTCAGTGATTACCCTTCCTATTTCTTCTGGTGTTATAGGAGCATCTATCATACTCAGATCTATTTTATTTAGTAGACATTTTGTCTACTTGATCCTGAACTCTGATCCTTGATTTTTGTGGGAGGGGTTGGTAAAACAGAAACTGGTTAGCTCAGTCACCCCCACAACAGCATGCCTGTTCCTCCTGAAAGCTCTTCCTGATTGAAGAGAGTTGGAGCACGATTAGGAGGGAAGAGGAGAAGTAACTACACCAAAAGTGAAGCTAGGTATACTGAGCCAATCAGCCTGCATAGCGCCACTTCTATAGCAGTTGCTCTGCCCCTTCCCTCCTGATCCCACACCAGCTTGTTTAATTCACGATACAGCTTTCAGAATGAGTGGACATGTTATGGTGGGGTGTGTGATGGAGTAAGCCAGTTTCTGTTTTACTAGCCCTGCCAAATCAAGGGTATAGGTTCAGGAGGGTGGCCCCATTAAAACTGCACATCAAACCATACTTTGTTGAACAATCCCATAGGGGTGTTAGTGGCTATCGTTTAGCTTTGTCTTACTTTATCTAAGTCAGAAATGCTTATTAGTGGTGAGCAAGTGTTTTGTCCTTTGCTGTTTTTTTGAGTTGTTTCGGGACTGATACAAACACATTGTTTGAAGATGTGAAGGCTGGGTTTGAAATTATATTTAGGTATCTTGAGTGTGGTGGCCCTATTAAGTGTTAGTTTATGCCAAATCTTATGGATACAAAGCTTTGGATGGAGTACAATTCCGTGCATGCTCCGAACTGTTGTATAGAATTCTCATAACTAGTTGTTAAGGGTTGGTCCTGGAAGCATTTCAAAAGCAGGGTCTTTGTCATTTTCAATAAACCAGTTCTTAAATAGTCTTAGGATCTATTTTGTGTGGGTTTGGGTTGTTACTTCATTTCATTCTGTTTCTATTTGGTCAAGGTCTACATTGCTTAAGGAGAGGTGTCTTTTTTTACTGCTCTTAGGTGACTTAGGGTTGTTTTTAGAAGTTGATGCTATGCATCTGTCAGGTGCCTCTGTCTGACCTTGTTTCACTCTCCATAACTATTTCTGAAGTACCGTGTCTCTGCATTTCATTTCTGCCATTGGTGTCATACTTTACTTCTGGTTCTGTTTGTCATTTTCATATGGGTCTCATAGGATTTTTGTTTCAGGTAAATTAGCAACAGTCACAGCACCGCCAGTACCCTGACCTGCTCTTTCTATGTTTTATCATTACTGACTTCCATAACAGAGTCTGACTGAATTTCTGTTAATAATATGTCATTTGCTTAATTATGTGCTAAGGCTGGTACTGGAGACTGAGGTACATTTGTGCTCTGTTCTGACTGTTGTTCATGCTCTGTGTGGATTGGGGTACTCACATCTTGTGACAATAGGCCCTCTCTTTCTATACTTAGAGGCATGTCATTGTTTGAAAATACCATAATTTCTAGGTTTTGTACAGTGCCTCCTGTTACGATGTGGGCATCAGCTGAATTTGTTATGTCAGTCACTGTTTCTGGCAGGATCTGGTCATCAGACTCATCACAGTCATTTTTGCACTTATGGTTTGTAGGTATGCCTGTGGTGTTACTGCAGTCACCTGGGCAACGCATGTCTCATTCTGTGATATTGTTTTTTATATACTTTTTTTTAGTGGGGTTACTATTCCACTTCAAAGTTACCGTGGTGTTTGTTTGAATTTTTTTTACTGTGCGTAGCTGTCACTGTGAACTCTTCTTAGCTGCGCAGTTTAATATTGGCACCTTCTGTGAGACAGTGGCTTGTGACACTCATACATCTGTATTGGTCATTAACTGGCCATTAATGATCAATATAGTAGCAAATCACAGAGCAGAAACACCTAATTAATAATTAATTAGCTTTATAATAGTGTGTTATCGAATTCTCTAAATGAATGGCTTCTTATTCGTTTGGCATTGGATGAGCATAAGCAAGTTATTTTGGGTTGTTTACACAATCCTCTTCAAATTGGTTTGCCAGGTTTGGACCCGTTTTTGTTGGCTGCTGATCCTTATATTAGTTTACATGATTTTGTGGGATTTGGTGATGCTAATTTAAACTGGCTTAGTGATTGAGCTTCTCAGTATGAGTCCTTATTATAGTCTTATCAGTTAGCTGAATTACTTAGCTGTCCTGCTAGATTAAATTCTGGTAGTTTGCACCACTCATACAGGACTGGGTTTTTACTAATAGAGAAAATAAAGTGCTATTGGTTGGTGTCTTGGAAGATGCAGTTATTTATCATTTAGCTACTTTTTATGTTTTGTTATTTAAAATGCCTCACATTCCTCCACGCTTAGTTCATGTTCGTAATTTCAAATGACTTAATGCTGGTACATTATTTTTTGAACTGTCTAGGATTGATTAATCTTATCTTGATTTGATCTCTAATGTTGATTTGGTGCAGGACTTTTTTTTTATAATTAATTACTTCCAATTCAGGAGAAATATTTTCCTAGGAAAACAGTTAAAATTTGTGGTGCACCAAATTTGTGGATTTCTAAAGATTTAAAATACTGGATTAAACAAAATAAATTGGCATAGTCTGATTATAAGCCCCTTCCCCCATTAGCTTGTCTTACTATCATTGCCTTAGAAATAAGGTTTCCAATATGATTAGAGCTGCTAAATCTAAATTCTTATGTACGCAACTTGATTCAACTTGCTCTGATTCTTGGTGCTTTTGGAAAAATGTGACTTCTTTAATTAAAGGTCAGGATGAGAGTCCTATTGCTCCATTGTTTGATAATGACAGTGAGCTCTGTGACCCATTAGATATAGCCAATGCTTTAAATTCTAAATTTCCTGATTTATCTAGATTTGATTCGATTCTGATTTCTGTTGATTCTCCTAAATTGTCTGAAAATTCAGTTTATTTTTAGTTTCCTAGATTTTAATTTAAAAGTGTGACTGTGAAGGAAGTTGCTCATCTTCTTTCTTTATTTCTGAACAAACAGAGTGACTGTAATGCAAGGACTGGATGGGCATTTTTTTAAATTAATTTCTCCTTTCTTAGTATCCCCCTTGTGTGTTATTTTTAATTTGTCTTTAATCTCACAAAAGTTTTTTTTGAGTTGGAAGTGTGCTCGGGTTGTACCTGTGCCTAAAAAGCCACATGCTGCCATATCTGAAGATTTCTGGCCTATTTCAGTTCTAAACCCAATCAGTAAAATACCTGAAAAACTTGTAGCTGATAAGATTAATAGCCATTTAGAAAAATATAGGATATTATGTCCCCAGCAGCATGGATTTCGCAAGGGCTATGGTAATGGTACTGCCATGGTTAGGTTCACAGACATGGTCCTCTAGGCCATGGATGCTGGTTATGTGATTGGGGCTGCTTTTGTGGTCCTGACCAAGACATTTAATCTAATTGATCATGCCAAGCTTTGTGATAAATTATTGGGCCTGGATTTTTCTTCCAATATTGCCTCCTGGTGTTTGAATTATTTAACTAATAGAGCTCATTTTGTTGGCATTAGCTCTGTCTCCTCTGATCATTTAGCAATAATTAAAGGGGTTCCACAAGGATCAACTCTTGTCCCTTTAGCTAATTCACTACCCTTTTATTTTAAAAATTTAGTGAATTTTTATTGCATGCTGATGATTTGATTATTTTTCTGGTGAAAATATGGGAATTGTTTCTAAGTGTTTGGAATGTGATTTGCTTTCTGCTTGTAATAAGTTTTTGAATAATTCTTTGATCCTCAACTCTAAGAAAACAAAGTCTATGCTGCTTGGTTCTCATAGGATGATCAATGCTTCCCCCCTTACATTTAAGGGATAATTCTGGTAATTCAATTGAGCAAGTGTCTCAATTTAAGTACTTGGGTATACTATTGGATTCTGGGTTGTCCTTTTCAGAACATGTTAAAATGATTTGTAGGATAATAAACAAAAAAAAAACTGGAATACAATATAAATTGAAAACTTTTTCTTCCTGGAAACACGGAAAATTATTGTCAATGGATGTTTTTTGCCCACTTTGACTGTGCTGCAAGTCTTTTTTTTTTTTGATTGGGGTCAAAGAATTTCAAAGCTTTTGCATTGTATGTAACAATATTTGTCATTTTGTTTTATTAGCACCTACTCATACTCACCAATGTATTTTGTATTCTTGTCTTGGTTGACTTTCTCCTTTTTTATGTATTCAGTATTTTTATGGTTGTTTGGCATTTACAAGTGAGTTTTTTTCAGCTTTCTGGCCCTTTCACATTTATTAAAGCAAAGGTCAATGTTTCCTTGCTTGAGATATGATAAACGGGTTGCATTAGTTGAAAGGTAATGTAAATCTAAAAGTGCTTGTGCTTTTTCTATTGTTGCTCGTCAATTTTAGAACAATCTTTCTGATACATTGTGGTTTGTTTCCTCTTTTTATATTTAAAAACAATTTTTTTACAGTTTTTGTATAGTTATTGTAATGTGATTGTGCTTTTGGTTGATGTTTTTTATTTTTATTGTATCAGTTTTATGTCTTATGTATTGTTACTGTAATCTTGCCCAGGCATATCCTGAAAAAGGACCCTTGGGCCAGTGTTCTTTCCTGGTTAGCAAAATAAATAAATAAATCAGTAAATAAAGGGACACCTTCCTGGGCAAGTACCTTGATGGTCACCCTCAGCCCTTACTGCACATCCATTGGGCTGGGGTAGCATGGCTTACCCTTCTCTGGCTGGCCACAGTGGGACTGAGTGGGTGCATAGCAGCTACAGCAGGGCCCCTGCCTGTGTGGCCTGCATTCCCTCTACTAGTGCTCTGCTTCATAGTTCATGGTGCAGAGTGTAGTATTCCCCCGCCACTCTCCCAGTCTATTTACATGCACAGAGCCATGAACAGACAGGGGATCAGATGCGGAGGCCTGCTCCATTTTCATGAATGTTGGGGAGGGTCAGACTAGACCTCCAATGCATGATAGTTAGTCACAGGGTAGCCAACCATGTACATGCAATGCTTTGGTTTAATCTGAAGGCCCCATTATTAGGAGGTCTTTAACATGATGCTGGTTGGTGATTTGGTTGTGTTTTATCTCAGTTCCTTGTTATGCTGATCACATATTGCATGAGGATTACCTGCAAAGAAAGAGGTTCAATAAGAAAGCAAAAGAAGTTATTAAAAACAGATGAGTACTTTAAACTTAGTCATTCAGTTTTGTATGATTTATCAGGTTTTTGTGAATTTAAAATGAGCACAACACCTCAAATCATAGAAACATAGAATTTATTGGCAGAAAAGGACTGGCAAGCCTATCATGTCCGCCCTATTTTTCCTGCCTGTTCTACACCCTAGACCCTATTTGGTCACAGGTGTCACTAGAGATGTGAGAAGTGAGGAAATTTCACTCTGCAAAAAAAATTTCTGATTTTCCCCAGTTCACAGAGTGGATCTGGTGTGTGAAGCCCAGCTTCACCCCCTCCCCCCAAAACTCCACAAAATGTGCAGTTTGGCAACTCCAATGGAGTGTAAACTTCGCATTTTGTGGGGTTTGGCTACTAAGAGTAGTAGTGCCCCCCCACCACAGATTGCCCCTCCCTGGTGTCTAGTGGTGCCCCCCCTGCTGATTGCTACCTGACCCCGATATGAAAAAATAAATCCCCTTCAATCTCAGAACATGAAGTCTATCCCTGGTGACTAGTGGTCCCACCCCCTGGCCAATCACTGGCCCAATATGAAAACTTACATCCCCCAACTGCCATCCCTGGTGTCTAGTAGTGTCCCTCCCCCGCTGATCACCGGCTGTTCTGCAAAATGAAGAAAATCCAAGATCCCTCTGACCACTGGGTACCAAGTCTGAGCAAGTTTACAAAAACCTGATGGGGGGTACTAGACACCAGCAACATTTTTTTTTGTAAAGTTCATCAGACTCAGAGCCCAGTGATCAGGGGGGAGAGGACCTTGGATTTTTCTTTGTTTTGCAATGGGGCTGGCAATCATAGGAGGGCACTACTAGACACCAGAGATGACAACCGGGGGGTAATTTTTTATATTGGGCCAGTGATTGGCTGGGTGGGACCACTAGACCCCAGGTATAGACTTTACAGGAAGGGCTGGTGCCCTGCGATTGGGAGGGGATTTATTTTTTCATACTGGGGCCAGGCAGTGATCAGTGGTGGGGGGGAGCAGTTGGTTTCAAATGTCTCCTTGCTTTGGGTTTTTTTGTGCAATTTGCACTTTAAAAAACCCAAAGCAATGCAAAGTTACCCCGCACCAATTTTGGTGATGTTTTCACCACAGGTGGCAACTTTGCAAAATGGCATGCAGAGGTGGAGTTAGTGGATTCACAGGGATTTTGCCCATAAAGTAAAACTTCTTTGCATCTCTAGGTGTCACTCCCTTCTCTCTTACCCCTTTTATACCCCTGTGCCTATCTCATGCATGTTTGAAGCTTCCCACTGTCTTCACCACCACCACCACCTCTACTGGCAGGCTGTTCCAAGCATCCGCCACCATTTCTGTGAAGAAGTATTTCCTTCCATCCTTCTTAAATGCCCCCTCCATCTTTGTAGCATGATTGTGTGTTCTGGTGCTACTCCTCCTGTGAAAGAGAGACTCTCCTCCTGCACCTTGTTCACCCCTGTGATGTACTTATAGGTCTCATTCATGTCTCCTCTCTCTTTCCTTCCCTCCAGGGAGTACAGGTTGAGTTCCTGTAGCCTCTCCTTATATGATTTCTCATGAAACCCCCACACCATTTTGGTAGCCCTTCTCTGGACTGCTTCTACCCAGTCAATGTCCTTGTGGAGTTGCAATCTCCAGAAATAGACACAATACTGCAAGTGGGGTCTCACTAGTGAGCAATAAGGTGGCACTACCACCTCCCTTCTGCTGTTAGAAAGCCCTCTCCCTATTAATTTGTAGCGTGTGTCATGGAAATTGTTTTTTTCAAATTTTCAAATAGTTTTTGATATTTTTAAACCTTTGGTCACCACTGCCAAAAATGTACAGTAGCCAGGGGGCCACAAAGTGTTAGAGACTGTAACATTTGTTGGCCTTTCAATTAAATGCACTAAACTATAATTTAGAAACTGATGTTGGTGAGTGGAATTCTTGTGTTTCTTATGTATGTATTGAGGTCAAGACAAGAACCAGCTACCAATTTTATTTTCATATTTCCTCCTATTCCATGCACATGGATATACTGAATTTTCCTGGATTTTTCAATGAATTTTTTTGTATATCCCTTCACCTTACTCCCTCAGCCTTCTCACGGTCAGTTGTTAGCTCCTTAATTAAGTTTCATTACTTTTATATTGCCTCATTTTATTGCAGTACATTATTCAGTGCCCAGTGTTTTACTGCTACATTTATGCATTGATTAATGCACTACAGTACCTTGTTGTATTGCAAATTTGCATTGCCCATCCTGTGTATTTGTATTTTTTTAATCCCTGGTAACCACCTCCCACAGATCAAATCTGAAAGTTGTTCTCACTCCCTGTACCTTTCCTGGACAACAATATTATAGAAATAAAAATGGCAAAAGAGGATTTTTTTACATGCAGTGGGGAGAGTTGTCCCTGACTAGACTGTCTTATGGGTTTCAAAGTATCCAGTTCAATAAAGATTTCCTGATGTGTAGTGCCTAAAAGTTAGTGATGTGGATTTTTCTGTTTTTGCATTTATATTCTGTTGATTTTAAGTCCCTGTTCTATGGACACTGTGTCTTTGGCCATTGAGATTTGGCATTCATTTATATACATGTACTGCAGGCTTTCCCGGCTGTTCTCATTAAGCTGAATACACCATGTTGTTTTTACCCTGAACTATAAATAACATTACAGTGAATTACGTGCATGGAGTTTTCCCACAGTTCAGATAACTCAACACAGTAAATTATGTACGTGACATTGTTTCTGCACGTCAGATACATTTTAATAATGTTTGCTAAGGTCATTTATTTAAAGTGCATCACATCTTACCTTCACAACATAGTACTGTGGTGATGGAAGGGACTTTAGGTCCATATTGCATGTTGCTCATGCCATGTGGCAGTGACTATGCCAAGTCTGAGTATGAATGCACCATTAAATGTATTAGCTGGAAAGATACCTCTACTCATGCTGTGTGACTCTCGATGCTATTTTCCCTCTGAAATCTGTCTTTTTCAGTAGTGAAAGCCAAATGGTGCTTCCACAACTTCACTGGGTAGTCTGTTATGCATGTTAACCACATTATGTGTGAAGTAATACTTTCCAGTCTCTTCCTCTCTCACACACATCACAGGGCCTCTAACAGCCCTCACAGGGCCTCTAACAGCCCTGGATCTCCTGGCTGCTCCACTCCAAGAAACTGTTATGCAACACAGGTAGCTTCACCCTGGTGGAAATAGAGGGCTCCCCATGCTGAGCTAAATAGAAGGCATCTGATGCTGGAAATACTGGAGCACCATGCAAAAAGAAAATACGGATAAGCTTCACTCCTATATAATTAGACTGCTGTTGTGAATTTATTGTATCCACCATCAGCATATATTCAATGTTTCAGTAGCTCCAGTGTGGCATGCAGCAGTCTGCAACCTCAAGTCACTATATTTTTTCTTAATGCCATATGTGTATGGCATAATTGAAAATTTTCCTTAAAGAGACTGGTATGGGGAAGCCATCATTCCAGAGATGATATTCTCTGTAAGAGAAAGCAAATCTTCTAACAGTAAGTCCTGTACCACCCCTTTCCTGAAGAAGTGGCAATGCCACAATATGTTGAATAAATGCTGATGGTGGATCCAATAAATTCACAAGAACTGTCTATATGGTTGGAGTGGAGCTTATCCTTATTTTCTTTTTGCTTGGTTCTTCTAGAGACCTTATAATCCTCTTCTGAACTACTGCTGTGAAGACCACAGCAAGGCAAAGGGCATCCTGGAACTTGTCTTGCAGGAAATACTGGGAGTATCAGACAGAGGCTGTAGGGATCTGCTGAGTATCTAGACAGGCAAAGAGAAATTGAAGAACTCAAAGTATGAGGTATCAGGGGCCACATTGGGAGCAAATGGAGGACTAGCAACAGGTTTTAGCCAAAGTCACACTTAAAAGAATGAAATAGAGTCCTTTTTTAAATTTGTATGTGCAAAACAATATTTTTAAATCTTGTCTTTCTTAAATATTTAGGTTGATATTTAGAGACTGGAAACCTAAGGTGAGATAAAGAGAAATAATCCATCATTGTTATAATCTATCGTAGAACATTGTTGACCTTAGAAAATCATGATGTAGCTTTGTTGTTAACCCATCAATGTTATGTCACATAAATGGCATAACAACATGGTATTCAGTTGGGCGGCCATGTATTTCAAACTGCATTTTGCAGTGGTTCAATGAATTGTCAGTAACCATCAAAAAACACAACAAATGTGCCAGTAAATAAATAAATAAAACTGCAGCTCAACAGTACAAAGAACTGAGCAGGAACTTACCAGTGTTTCACAGCACTACAGACATGACAACCAACTTAAGGCAATTACTATTGGACAGGGAAAGTCACATGATTCTTGACCCCATCATAGTTACCAAGCCTGTTGCATTTTTGCACTCGGTGTAGTCTTTACCGCAATTGTTTTTTTTGAATCAAAATCAGTTTCTTTTACTTGACGCCTTAATGTAAGTCACTGGATGTATTTAAAATCAATAGTTGTTTTTCTAACTGAATCAGCATTGCAGTGTTATCTGAGTAAGGTGGGGGCAGTACTTGTTTTATGTATTGAAGCAGACTGCTGATTTTTTGAACAACCACACTAAGCTAGCATCTCGTGGTTCCCTTGGCAACCTTGGTAAACCTCTCGAGCTTCGCTCTTGAGGTTTACCTGGGTTGCTGAGGGAACCACTCAATGCTAGCATAGTGTGGTTGTTCATCGATGCCCATACATTATCCTTTATGTTAGATGCAATTAACTGTGGTAATAACATAATCACAAGGTATATGGTTATGGAAGGGACTTTGGGGTCATCCGTGACCCTCAGATTTAAGGAAAGCACCATACTTTTATTACTATAAAAAGCATTTCAGAAATGCTACATTCTTATTGGCTGTCAGCATTCTGACAGCCTTACATCAATCCCTGTTACAGTGACATGTACAGCCTCTTATAAAATGTGAAGATCAAATCCAGCAATCTGATTGGACACTAGCCATGCATTAGAAGTGTCTAAGGCATGGCTAAAAATAAGTGCTGTCAACCTGTATGCAGCACAGAAATTAAATTAATGTTCTTAATTTAGAGTGTTCAATTTCTTTTGGAATTTAAACAGACACCATTTTTTTCAAAACTTGCCATATCAACATACAGATACTATTCTGCACTGTCCTACTACTCCCTTACTGCATTTTATAACATAGTTTAACTGTGCTTGTGTTATTTTGCTGTTATATCCTATATAACACACTTTTAAATGTTTTGCCACTACAATCTGTGCCCACACACAGCCCACCTCCTGTGCTTGCTTTGCCACTGGGTCACTCTATTTCTTTTTTAGCAAAGCAAAGTGAATGTTTCTTTTTTCTTTTTTAAAAAAAAGTTCAACTTTGTTTATAATAATCCTGGACAGCTGTTGTTGGCATGTCAATGCCTAACTGCCAAGTTTCCACTCGAACTGCAGCTCCACAGTGTTTCTTCCACTAGCAGCTACCGTTACCAGTCCAGCTCTGTGACTTTCCTTCCACCCACCCACTTGATCACTCAATCTCTTCACAGAATGCACCTCCCACTAAATGAATTACAAGCTGTGACAAGAGGAATCACAGTCAGATGAATGCTTGCCAGCACAATATGAATTGGTCACATTATAACTGTATTTGTGTGTGTGTGTGTGTGTGTGGGGGGCATAGCAACAAGCTGTGATGGCCATAAGTGTTTAAAATTCCACAGCTCAAAAAAAAAAGAAAAAGGAAACACGGAAAGCTAATGCACGTGGAGAAACTATTTTACATTTACAGACAGTAAAGCTTTTTTAAATTTTTTAAGCTATACATGTACATTTTTAAGCCATGTACAATACACATCCCTAGTTTATAAGTGCAATAAGACACTCTTGGGGTCTGCATTAAACATTTCTAACACACAGTAAGGGACATAGTAAGGCACTTGGCCTTTAGCCTCGTGCCTTACTACATGACACATGAATTCTGCCTGTCAGTATTCCATCCTCTAGCATTGCTGAATGACCTGAATGATGCATTCTGATTCTGAACCAGTATTCTTAAACAGTTGGTGGAAGTACTATTTCATTAAAAATATCCTTCTCAGTGAGGAAAATAGTCAAAAGGTACACTTCTAACACCTTTCTTTTGGAATCATTTATAAACATAAGAATAATAATAATAATTTTTATAATAGCAATAAGATGTGGCCAAAGAATAGAATAATTCATTTTGTATCCTAATAATCTCCCTTCCTTGTGCAATATTCCTCAAGAATTTGTTTAGATTGAAACTGTATAAGAAGGGGATCAACTGGCTGCCCTGTACTGTATTCCCCTATATTAAGATATATCCTTCACCCTAGTCAACCATGAATAAGTGGCACAACAGCTGTTGATCTGCACAATAAATGGAACCACTATAGAAATATAAGAGGAAGACTAAACTCCAATAAAACCTTAAATAATCTTGATGTATACACTGAATCACCTTTATCAGATAAGGAGTTATTAAATAACCCTGTACTAGAGTCCCTTTTTACTCCCTTTGACAATTTCCCTAATGTACTGCAATGAGTCTTGAACATGGCTGTTTTTGATGCAACAGGTCTGGGTTGGAGCTACATGACTCAGCAGTGTCCACCAGTCTGACCACTAGTATTTTGTAAAAGAAGTTAAAAAGATATATTTGCTGCCATTTCTTCAAATGACTGTCATCACCTCTTTTATGTAGGATGATCAATACATAGAAAAACAGAAACTGTTAACAGAAAAAGGGACATTGGCCCATTGTGTTTGCCCATCCCTACCTAACTAATATGGAATGAGAGAGCCCTAGTGTCTCTTGACCCCCCCATGTGGATTTTACCAATCCCTTGTATCTGTTCCACCCTCATATTGAATTTACCCCCACTGATTTTGCATATAGCAACTGACACTGTCTATGTATGTATCTATGTATCCTATTACACCTGTCCATCACCATCTCTTTGAAAAAGTAATTCATGGAGTCACTTTTAAATTTGCCCCCACCAGCTTCATGGAGTTGCCCATATTGTTTGTGTGTTGTGTTCCCACTCAATCTGAACAATTCCCCACTATCCACTTTATTCCGTGGAGGTAGTTTTATGTTTCAGTCCTGTCCTTTCTCTCTCTCGCTCTCTCTCTCTTCTCACCTCAAATATGTACATGCTCAGATCTATCAACCATCCCTTGTACATCATTTTCTGTTGTCCCTGGAGCATTTTGCTTGCCCTCCTCTGCACTGTCTCCATTCTATCCCTATCCTTTTGTAGGAGCAGACTCCAAAGCAGCACACAGCACTCCAAGTGAGAACGAACCAGTGACCTATGCAGTGGTTGCAGCAACTCCTTACTCTTGCTTGTGATCACCCCATGCACCCCAACATTCTGTTTTCCCTACCAACCACCCTATTACATCGTGCTAATGCCATCATCCTGTCAGAAATTATTACTCCTAAGTCCTTCTCCTCTGTAGTGCTTTCTACTACCACAGTACCTCTGCCCATTGTATATTCAGTGTTTGATTTTTTTTGACCCTACGGGCATTAACTTGGACATCTTGGCATTACATTTTATCTACCATTCTTTTAAACACTTTTCAAATCTACCCAGTTTCATTTTCTTAATTTTGACACCCTCTTCACTAGCCTCAGATCTTAGTGTCACCTGCTAAAAGGCATACAGTATCTTGCCCTGAATCCCTACCCCTATGTCACAGATAAAGATATTGATGAGGACTGATCTCAAGATTGATCCCTGTGGTACCCTGTTAGTGAGCTCCCTGACTCTTGACCATTTACTACCCACGTAGTAATTGAAATGAAACAATAAAGCATTGTACTGTACATGGTTCCCACTAACCCTAATGTAGAGAGGACAGAATTATACACAGCTGCTAAGTCTGGCCCCAATATATAAGAACATCATTTGTACAGTTCCACCATTAGGCCACCTTTTCTAGGGACTGTGTTAGTGTGCAAAAAATTAAGGGAGGTGTCACGTCCTCATTTTGGAACAGGATGACCAAGACCTGTGCAACCTCTGTTGTCAAAGTCAGAATCTCTAAATCCTGAAACAAATGATGTCACCATTCCATACCAATGGACTCCCCCTCAAATATACAAGAGAAATAGGTTGGAACTTCAGTTATTTGCTGTGAATCAATTAACTTGTCTCCATGCTCATTAGTTAGACCACCAAATTACTTTCTTAGCCACCTTCTCCTTACAGTTGCCATAAGGATTCTAGGAAGAGGCTTTACTGTGTGTGCCATATCAGTGCTCTTCTGCTAGTGACATGGCCCAATTTTACACCATCTGTTGCTTTTCCCATTTTATTTGTCAGAATCTAGCATAGTCTCCTATACCCTCCTCAGACATATGGTGATACAATTGTGATCTAAATATTTATGGCAAGAAATGCAAGCTGTATCACAAGTCACCATTTGAAAAAAACGTCATCAAACCTGTTTTTTTTTTTTGTCCGCCTACCTTAAGTTTATCACATTTAGAAAATGGGTTGGAAATTTTCCGGTCTGTGATTTGCTGTGGGTATACATTATTTACCAATAGAGACCAGGAAATAACAAGTTCCTAGCCAACCAGCCTTGGCACAAAGGAAATCAGAGTGCCACACAGAATTTTACAAATTCTAATGACAGCCATTTTTATATAGTCTATCATAGTCCTCTGGCCCTAAAGACCAAAATGGAGATCCCTACAACCAACTTTTACGGGCTTGAGAAACTTTGTTAATGAAATTTAATCTGGTTTCTCAAAAGAGAAAAAAGTCACATGCTTGATCCCATAAATGTTCAAATGCTGCCAAACACATTTTTGGTGCATGGATACTGTCAGCATTAACAGTTGCTACCTGCAGACCTGACTCTGTATGACTTTGTATGAGGGTAAAGATCAGTATGAATAAGGATCCCCCTGGCCAACAGAACTGACCCCTTCTTATGGAATCAAGTTGCTGTTTTCACATTCTGCCATTTTTTACTGTTTATAAAATGGTTGTAAATCTTTTGTTTCCTGATTGGCTAAACAAGTTAACAAGTTCTGAGACAATATCTTAATTATTCACAGCTGCACAGATCTGAACAAGTTCAAGAAGTAGGATTTGGACTTTGGCCAGCTCACATACAGAATTCATGAACCACTTCACTCATTCCTGATTGCCATCACAAGCATGGGCATGGCTGTTACCGTCACTCATATACAAAGACCTTCAGCTAGGCCCTAAATATAAAACTGCCTTAAAATAAACAAAATAGGTGCACAATTGAATGTTCTTTCCAATTATGAGCCCTCCTGATGCACATAAACAAATAAAAAAAATCAAGTACTATTCAGAGTTTCCATTTCTGGTGTTCCTTTGGTGACCATGAAAAATCCCCCTCTGTTCTTACAAGTTACCAGAGACCTTCTTGCTCTTTACACTGAAATAGAAACTGATGTTCTGGCTCCACTTGAAGCCAGTGGCCAGTGTAATGTGCCTGTGTGTGTATGCTAGTGGAATTCAGCAGAATTTTGAATTCATATATTCCATGTTACCATTCTATGTGTGTTTGTGTGCGGGGGAGGGGGGGTGAGGCATTCTACTAGTGGAATGCTGAAAATTTTTGAATTCTCATATTCCATGGTAAACAGACACCATTGTATCAAATGTATCAACTGACCACCCTCGTGGTCCTCAGACATGGATCAAAGCCCCAGGGATCAGTGCCAGAAGCAACGCTTCCAGGTTGTGAGGCGGGCCACTTGCCACTTCTGGCCACCACTGCCCTGACTCCCCGGACCAAGCATGACCACCCTCGCGGTCCTCAGACATGGTCAAAGGCCCACGGATCAGCACCAGAAGTGATGCTTCCAGATTGTGAGGTGGGCCACTTGCTGCCTCTGGCCACTGCTGCCCCAGCTCCCTGGACCAAGACTGACCACCCTCGTGGTCCTCAGACACAGGTCGGAGCCCCAGGGATCAGCGCCAGAAGCAGCACTTCCAGATTATGAGGCGGGCCACTTGCCACCTCCGGCTGCCATTGCCCCGGCTCCCTGGACCAAGACTGATAACCCTCTCAGTCCTCAGACATGGATTGAAGCCCCAGGTATGGCCGCTAGCTGAATTCTGGCACTGAAGCCTCTGGTGCGGCTTTTTACAGGTGAGTCCTCATTGGTCCGGTCTCTGCCTTCCAGCCCTTTGGATTGGTGTGCCTTTTCTATGGGCTTTTGCACTGTTCCTTAGGTCTGAGGTTGGCCACTGCTGAATCTCTTTCTCTCTGTAAAAACCCTGCTGTAATTGTTTCAAATCATTGCCTTGCTCTGTTTAAATACCTTGCCTGTTTTTTACTCATTACAGCTGCTTAGATTTCTCTAAATTTTCTCATGTGCCCTACCTGACTGCTTGGAGTTTTTAAGATACCATAGACTGTTGTACTGTTTAAAACCCTCAACAATTGTGCTTTTTCCTGTTTTTTGAACCTCATCCCCCCATCTCCACTCTTAAACTCTTCTGCACTCTCTAATTATATCGCTCATTGCTTCATTTTTTCCTGCCCTGCTGCTCACTGTGACTGTTTTTTCTAACTACTGTGCTGTTTAAAACCCTCAACAACTGTGCTTTTTCCTGTTTCCAACCTAATCCCCCCATCTCCACTCTTAAACCCGTCTACTATCATATTGCTTAACACTCCCCCACTTGACTATCTCATTCCCTCTGCTCGTGGCTTCTCCACACTCCTGCTAACTTTTTGTCTCCTGTTAATTGCTGTGCTATTGTTCTTCAACTGCTCCCCACCCCCCGGTGTCGGTCTGATGCCAGCCACCCACCCACTCCTCTCTCCAGACCCCTACTTATTGCTGTTTCTCCCTCTTCCTCTCCAGGGATCAGCGCCAGAAGTGGGGCTTCCAGATTAATGAGGCGGGTGCCCTTACCTCTGGCCGCCATTGCCCCGACTCCCGGACCAAGACTGACTGTCCTTGTGATCCACAGACACAGATCAAGCCCCAGGTATGGTCAGCTTAGCTGAATTCTCATCAAGCCTCTGATTGGTGCGGCTTTACAGGCGGGGTCCTCATTGGTCCACTCTCTGTCTCCTAGCCCTTCAGATTGGTGCACCTTTTCTATGGGCTTTTGCACTGTTCCTTAGGTTTGAGGTTGGCGCTGCTGAATCTCTTTCTCTCAGTGAAAACCCTGCTGTAATTTTTCTCCCACCCCCACCCTCCCAGGCCTCCATTAAATACTCAGTTGCTCCACCCACCCTGTCTATCTCTCCTCTCCTCTCCTCTCCCATTGCTCATGGCATCTTAAGCTCCTCCTTCCTTTCACTGTCAGTCTTATATTGCTCTCTCATATCACTCTCACCCAAAGCTCAATCTTAGCACCCTTTTCTACACCGCTATCTTTTTCTGATCTCACACTTCTTTTTCCCTGATTTAGTCCTGACCTGGCATTTGTTTTAGCCTGTACCTACAACTCTCTAAAACCATGAAACTAATCATATTACTGTCTCTTCTAATACCCTGTCTTGCTCTGCTCCACCTATCCTTTCCCACTGTTTCTACTGACCCCACAGCGATCCCACTTTTTCAGCCCCAGGACTACATATTCTCTAACCTTCTCCTGCTGCCCTCTCTCTGTTATGACCCAACTCTGCCTCTATCAAATAGGCCCTGGCTTCTGTTGGTAGCCCATGTACTTAAACACTGTCCCCTAAACACAAGGACCCTATGTCCTTTCCTGCAACATAAACTTTGGTATCTCCTCATACAAGATCTGCTGCTCTCTGGAGATATACATTCTAACCCTGGTCCAAGCACCAACATACCGAATCCCCTCTCCTGTGCCAAGGGCCTAACTGTTGTGCACCTTAACATCAGGAGCTTACAGCATAATTTTGCTGAACTACAAGCCTGGGTCACCCTATACAAACCAGATATCATCTGCCTTATGGAAACCTGGCTTAAACCTTTACGTCCAGAACTCTCAGTGCTCACTTCCCTCCTACAATCTCCTGAGATTTGAAAGACCTGCTCCTAAAAGAGGGGGTGGCGCATCCATTTATTTTAAAGATCACCTACAGCTCTCCACTATCCCCTCATCTCCCCTAATCCATTGTGAAGCACTTAATGTCCTCCTTACACTTGGTTCCAAAAAGCTACATATTGTCTGTGTCTATAATCCCCCATCCAGTGGTATAAAAGGACTTGATGAACTGCTTGATCAGGCCTCTCTTCTATCTGGGAGAATTGAGGTTCTTTGACTTAGTGATCTCAATCTAAACTGGTTCGGTAACCCTCTACATGTACTACAGTCCGAGATCCAAAGTTTCAACCTTCACCAGGTGATCAGTGACTCCATTAAATCTGCCCTGCATTCCAACTCTAGTACTCCATTGGACTAGATAATGACCAGCCTCCCAGAAAATATTATCTCCTCTGGCATACTAGCAGATGCCATCACAGACCACTCCCTCCACTTTTTGTATATGGGGCAAAACTAGACACTCTCCTTCTAAGCCCCGTTTCATCACTTTTCGTAATTATGCAAATCTTGACCCACAATCCTTCCTGCTGGACATTGCCGCTATTGACTGGACCCCCCCTTTTTAACTCAAATGACCCTCAGACTGATCTAAATATATTCCTGACTCACTTCCTGGAGGTCCAGGACAAACACTGCCCTCTTGTTACCCGTCAGGTAAAAAATAAGCATACTCGGTGGCTAAAGTCCGACCGTCTCTCTAAACTGTGACAGTGGGACAAATCCCGGCTCCGCTACAAAAGCACAGGGCTCCCAGCCGACTTTAATTCCTACAGAGCACTCAAGAACTCATGCAAGAAGGAAATCAAGAGGGCCAAAAGTAAATATTGCAAAGATCTTTTAACTAAATCATATGGTGACCCCCAAAAATTCTTGTCCCATATAAAATGCTTCCTAGGATCTAATCCTGCCCCAACTCCCACCGATATGTCTCTCAATGGAGTCCACTGTAATAATCCCTCCACCATTGCTAACTTTCTCAGTACCCAGTTCTCTAACCTCACTAACTATACCTCAACATTCCCAGCCAGACCATACTCGTATGACCAACCTGATGCTGCTGGGCCCAAATTTCTTTTCAAATCTGTCACTCGCATTGAAATTCTAAGACTGCTCAATAGTATCTCCGATTTCACTGCTGCTGGTGAACCTTGAACCCAAACTCCTAAAGCTAGCAGCCCCTCATATAGCAGCACCTCTTGTTAAAAATGTTTCCCTCTCCCTCTCCCTCTGTCATAGCTATGTCCCTGTTATCTGGAAGACTGCCAGGACTACCCCTGTTTTCAAAAAAGGAGACCATGAAAATCCCTCAGACTATAGACCATTGCCATATTACCTGTTCTTAGCAAAATCCTTGAGAAGCTCATAGCCAGTCAAACCATTGACTTTCTGCAGAAACTAAACCTTCTCACGTCGGTGCAGCATGTTTTCTGCAAGGGTCATAGCACCACCACTGCTTTACTCAGATTTACCTCTGATATCCTAGCAGCCATGGACTCAGGTCTCCTAACAGGGGCAATGTTTATAGACATGATTAAAGTATTTGACCTTGTGGATCATCCTATTCTTCTCCAGTACTCTAAGGTCACTAGGTTTCTCACAGGGTGTGACTGCATGGTTTGACAGCTACCTGACAGAACACAAGCAACTTATTAAATTTAACTCCATCTTGTCAGATTATGCTACCATAAATATTGGTGTGCCACAAGGATCTATTCTCGGGAGGTCACGTGATGCGGAGCACCTAGTTGCTGCCTTTTCTGGAGCTCCTACCTACCAGCCAACAAATCTCGAATCTGTGCCTGTTTTAATATCGGAAATAGTAAGGTGACGACTTCTATGTGTTGCCTCTTCAGCCTGGATCGTGCTGGGTTCTGCTTTTGGTTCTGTGGAGGTTATATAAGGAAATATTGCCAGTATGGAAGTGGAAATGAAGCAGGCCGGAGTGAAGCACACTCCACCTTCTACGCCTGAGAAAGCCACCAAAAAGTCCAAAAATCAAGGCGTGGGGCAATCTGCTAAGCAACTTCTCCCTAGCTCCTCTGCCAATTTACTCACTGAGGATCACTTTTTGCAAGAACTGATCCCCTTTCGAGAAACCCTTCAAGATATCTCATCGGAGGTGAAAAGCATTAGAAGTGACCTAGGTGCACTTAAGCAAAGAGTGGGTGACATGGAGGCAAAAGCTTCTTCTCTGGAGAGCTGGAAGGGGAAAATTGACCCGGAGATCGTGTACTTCACAACAAATTAACAAGTTGCAACTTAAGATGGAGGATTTAGAGGTAGGCGCATACGCAACAACATATTGATCCTCGGTCTACCCGAATCTGAGGAGGGATCTGATACTATTTCGTTTATCCAGAAGCTGCTGAACAAAGTTGTTGGTCCCTCACCCCTTAACCAGCAGTATCACATCGAAAGAGCTCATCGCTCCCTGAAGCCTAAGCCTCCACCCGGTGCACCCCCTAGACCTATTATAATTAAATTTCTCAGCTTTATAGAGAAACAGCATGTTTTATCCAAGGCAAAGGAATTAGAAGCAATTCATTGGGATAACGCCAAACTGCGGCTGACCCAGGACCTGCCTATGAAATCCGCCAGAAAAGAGCAGCATTTCACCCGATTGTGAACAAGCTTATTGCAGCGGGAATCCAGTTTCGGATGAACTATCCGGCTAAGTTACTGGTGTCCCTGGATGGTGTCTGGCACCCTTACGATAATCTGGATCAAGCCTTATCAGATCTCACCCTCAAGCTCCCCAGCCTCTTTAAAGTGAACTGAAAGATGAACTGGGAAATTTGTACATTTAGTTCTCCCTAATAGTGAAGGGGCATTGAGGTTTTACTTGTTGGGTGTTGCTCTCCTTGTCTCCTTCGGTTATGTGCACTGGGGCCAAGGTTGCTCTCTGAATTGGGGCCTATTAGGCCTGTGTAAGCGCCAATGGCCTAGCAGGTTGAACTTGGGGGGGGGAGGTGAAGGAACTAAGTTATGGTTAGCAGTTCCCACTGGTTCTGGTTAGGAACGGACCGTCTGGTCCGCCAACTTTTCTTTCCCCCCTCTTACTTCTTGCACTTTGGGGCCGACTTAAAATGGTACAATCCAGTCAGGCAAGTCTCTGCCTTTTCTGGTTTTATTGTCTTGATTTCTTTTGATGATGACAGATGGCTATGAGGGTCGGTCTGGTTTTCCCCGTAAGTCTTGTTTTTAAAAGAGATTCATAGCTTGAAATGATTTAATGGGGCAAACATTATCTTGTTTTTTTTTTTTACTGTCTCGGTTGGGACCCTGCATTATCGCAATTTTGGTCTGGTAATTTGGGTTTTGTCTTTGGAGGAACAGAATTTAGTTTTCTTGCTCCAGGGTGGTTGGTGGTGGGAGGCTCAAAGAGGAACAAACGCTGGGAGATCTGCTTCATGGTCTAGCTGGAGGGGTGGGTCGCTACCCCAGGGGAACCTCGTGTTCTTTATTTGATTTGGGGCATGATACTGGTTGTCTATGCAATTGTTTATCAGGGTATGCCTCATCTCAGTTTAGGATTGGTTATTCCTGGGCATGTAGCCTTTTGGGGTTGCCCCAGGTCAGGATCATTCCAGTTTTCAGCACTGTGGTTCCTTATCTTAGTGGGGCCTGTTGTAAATAGTTTAAAGGGATTTTGGAGTGGTGGGATTGGTTGGGGGAAAAGGGGGGTAGATTATGGACTATCTCTCAATATCTACTATACTTATATTTGGTATTGCCACCTAATATTTTTATTATTATATGTTTTGGGACAGATTCTCTGGATGCTTGGGGGTTATGGAATTTTCTTAATTTGTTGGGGTGGTGGGTTGGGCATTGGAAACCTGGAGGGTGCCACTGGCATTTAAGTTTGGTGGATGTACCGTTTGACTTTGCTCTTTCTAAACTTTTTTCTACATCATATGGCGCTGAGGGCTATTAAATTTGCTACCTGGAACGTCAGAGGTATCAGAGATGCTACTAAAAGGCATCAAGTTCTCCTTAACTGCTCCCTGTTAAATACTGATATTTTATTCTTGCAGGAAACACACTTATTAGCTACTGAAACCAGCGAGTTAAGACAGCAGGGGTTTTCTCAGGTTTTTGTATCAGGGGGTGCATCGACTTGTAGGGGTGTCGCTATTTTAATCAGGCGGGGTATCTCATTTGTGGCTGAGGATAGTTCTACAGATCAGGAGGGCAGATTCATTTTGGTTAAGGGCCAGCTTAATAGTATTAGCGTGGTATTAGGGGCCATATATGGTCCAGTGGGGGAGGGGTCCCAAATTTCTTATGCACTTAGCTGTTAAACTGAGTGGGTTCTTGCCATCCTCATTTATTCTGGGTGGTGACTGGAATGTCGCCCCCACTCAGGAGTTTGACAAGACTTATAGACCTATAAAACCCCTTTCCCCATCTCAAATTGCCCTTAGGGATTTCATGAACTTACTAGGGTTATGTGACCCCTGGCACCTGCTTAACCCTTCTGGTCGTACATTTTCCTTTTTTTCTCAGGTTCATCAAACATGGTCCAGAATTGACTATATTCTAATTAGTTCTACCCTCCTAGTAAACGCATCTCATTCAGGTATTGAGCCAATTGTAATATCGGATCACTCTCTTGCATGGATTAAGGTTTCTCCCGGACCCGGGTGTTCAAAGAGACACTGCATGGAAGTTAAACACGCAACTCCTAAAAGATGAGCACACTATTTCCCACCTCAAATCTTTGATTTCATCCTTTCTCGAGTTTAATCAGGGTTCTGTTGCTAGAGAGGACTTACTCTGGTGTTCTCTAAAATGTTTTCTCAGGGGCGAGTTCATAAAACTGGCTTCTAGAAGGAAAATGTTAAGGGAATCCAAGATTATCTCTTTGGCTAGTCAAATCAGGTTGGCTGAGAATGACTTCTCTCTTTCTAACTCTCAGCAAGATCTGGAGAAAGTTTGTAAGTTAAGGAATGAATATGAGGACCTGATTAAAGAAAAAACGGAATATGCCATCCTTAAAACTAAATCCCGCTATTTAGATCAAGGGGGAAAAACCGGGTAGGCTGTTAGCTCTCAGGTTGAGGGAGACGGAGAGCTCAAGGTTAATTCCCACTCTAAAATCATCAGATGGCACCATGAAAACCTCACCAAGAGATATTGCATATATCTTTGAATCCTTTTACAGGGAATTGTACAGTAGGGGTTCCTCTCTAATTTCTCTCTCAGATATTGAACACTTTTTGGATGGAATCTGTCTTCCCCATTTACAAGCACTTCACTGTGAAATTTATCCTCTCCCATCACTCTAGAGGAGATTGAGGTCGCAATTAAGGGGTTACCTCTGGACAAATTCCCAGGCCCTCACAGCTTTTCTCCTAACTTTTACAAGACCTTTTGTAAGGAGGTCTCTCCTCTCCTCCTTAAGCTATTCAATTACATGCTTATATCAGACTCCTTTGACCCCTCGTTGCTGGAAGCGACTATAATTTTAATCCCAAAGCCAGATAAATCTCAGCTAGACCCGGCTAGCTACCAGCCAATTTCATTATTAAATTATGATATTAAAATCCTAACTAAAATTCTCTCTCTCTCAGAATCAAACAGGTCTGGCAGCATCTGCTGAGTCCCGAGCAAGTGGGGTTTGTCCTGGGTAGATCTGTGGCAGACCATTTGCGTACCCTCTCCCACATCTTCCAAGCTGCACAAGATTCCCAGGTTCCTATGGCTTTGATTGCCTTAGATGCAGAAAAAGCCTTTGATCAGGTTAACTGGGTTTTTCTGTGGTCCACACTTAAAAGAATGGGTTTCCCTGATATCTTTATTCAATGGGTTAGAGCAATTTACAACTCTCCTTCTGCCAGGATTTATTGCAACGGTGTCTTTTCATTTCATTTTCCCTTGCACTCTGGCACCCGACAAGGATGTCCTCTGTCTCCTTATTTATTCAACCTGTACTTAGAACCTCTGATACTTAGTATCAAATCCTCATCTCAGATTACAGGCTGTGTTATTTCACAGATTCCTGTGACTCTCTCGCTGTTTGCAGACAATATCCTCTTGCATCTTACTAACCCAGAATCTTCTCTACCACAGGCACTACATATTATTAATCAGTTCGGGCTCGTATCTAACTATAGGTTAAATCTGACTAAATCGGTTATTTTTCCACTTAATTCCTTTACACATCAAGCTAACTTTACTCAATTTGGCATGAGGTGGTCCTCGGCCTCCCTTAAATATTTAGATATTCATCTAGCTCGAGATCCGGTGGTCACTAAAAAACTTAACTTAGATGACCTGCTGGTGAGAGTCCAGAAGGATCTCAGCAGATGGGATAGCTTACCTTTGTCACTATGGGGTCGCATCAACATCATTAAAATGAATATCTTACCCCGTATTTTTTACCCCCTCAATCTTCTTAGCATCTGGCTTCCCAGATCCTACTTTCAGCAAATTCATACTGCCCTGTCTAAGTTTATTTGGAGGGGCAAACATCCTAGAAGGGCTTTTTTAAAGCTCAACTTACCTAAAGATAAGGGGGAACTTTGCCTTCCCAATTTCTTGTTTTATTACTGGGCTAGTCATTTAGCTAAAATGGGGCATTGGTTCAATGCCCAACCCAATACTTATCAACCCTCCTGGCAGTTAATTGAACTTAGTCTGCTGGATAAATTCAATCTTCATCCTCCTCGTATTTTTTATTATACTTACTCTACTCTACCAGAGGTTATTCAAAGATCGGCTATAGGGCTTTCTATTAAGATTCTATCTCAATGCTGGGGCTTTCTTAGTATACCATTTACAAAGGATATGGCACAACCCCTTACCCTAAACCCTAATATCAAAATCGGGGGCTCCCCACTGACTCCAGACTGGCTTCCACAAATACATGATTGGCCAGTAGACATTCTCTATCCTCAGGGTTCACTTCTCTCCTCCACTGGATTGTTATCCCATTTGAATCTCTCACAGAAACATATTTTCAAGGTCTTTCAGTTGAGACACCTCGTTGAGCAGCTGTTTGGGACAGTAGCGATACCATCCCAAACAAAGCCTTTCCTAGATCATATTCAAGAATGTACAACCAAGCCCCATGGTATTGCCAGAATCTATTCTTACCTATTAGATACTAAATTCCCCAATTCTTTATCCGGTTCCAAGATTTGGGCGTCCCTCTTACCCGACTCCCCCTTGCCTTGGAACCAGATATGGCGTGACACATTCAGAAATCTTACCCAAGACAGAAACAGGTTATTACAGTTCCACATTATGAATAATCTATACTACATGCCAATCAAGCTGGTCAAATTTGGTAGGCTGACTTCAACTAGCTGTACGAGATGTGGAGCAGGTGAGGGGAACTTAATTCACATATTTTGGGATTGTGATAAGGTGGTCCCCATATGGAACTCAATACAATCCAATCTTGACCCTATCCTGGGTTTGGGGGAGTTATTCACGGCTGAAATATGTATACTAGGGATGTACTCGGATATTAGAGTTAAAGAACGCAGGTTTCATATGGCCTTAATTTCCATAGCAGTTAAATGCCTGGTCCTCAAACATTGGTTGGACCAAATTGTTATTTCTTATTTGGAATGGCTTGATGAAATTTCCCTTTGTTTCAAAATAGAAAGGTTGATCGCTAGTTCCCGGAAGAGTATGTCCTCCTTTAACCAGAAATGGGGCAAGCTATATGCCTTATATTTGCATTAAATCCCATGTAGGGATTTACCTCTGACAACCTTTTGTACCTCTGCCTCCCTGTACTGTTTCTAATGTCGAGTACCTCTTGCCATTACTTTTTCCTACTTGGGGTTGAGGTGGCACCCTCCAGGGGTGGGTGGGGGTGGGCAATGAGGGGTTCTAGGGCTGGTCTGATTAAATGGTGCCTCTCTTTGTGGCTGTTTATACTCGGGCATGCACCATTCCCAGCTCTTTGTTGTTACACTGGTTATTAGCCCTTTGTCTCGCTGCAGATTGTGATACTGTCTGTATAATATGCTTTGTTATCTTTAAAACTCAATAAAGTTGTGGAATTTCAAAAAAAAAAAGGATCTATTCTCAGGTCCCTGCTTTTCTCCCTCTTTATAAATAATACTATCTCAATCATCCCCAATACTGCTTCCCTGCTACATGCTGATGACATTGTTTTGTATACCAGTGCAAAGAATATCTCTGAAATCAATTAATGACTCTCCAAAGACTTTAAACAAATTGAAGAGTGGTTGGTAAGAAAAAGGCTTGCCCTAAATGTCTCTAAGACTCAAGCCATGCTGTTTGGTTCTAATGCTAAATGTAAACTCGCCCAACCCACCTTTAATGTCTCCACTATAAATGGCTCAGTAGTCATGGTTGTACCCTCCTTTAAGTATCTGGGTATCACACTTGATCCAGCTGTCACTTTTGATCTTCATATCCAGCAGATGAGCAAGCTGACTAACATGAAACTTGGTATGGCCTACCACTCCAGCTACATTCTCACTCCATCAGCTAGGCTTACCATAGCTCATGGCCCACTACTTCCATCACTCATGTATGGGGTGGCAGCATATGCCTCATCATGTAAGACTAGCTTTCAGAAGTGGGATGTCACATACAACAATATCTGTAGATTTGCGTCCTCCTCAATTCGACTAAAACACCACTGTCTCCTCTACACTGAGCTAGGATGGTTTTCTCCAGCAGCCTCCCGTGATTATGCACTCTGCTCCAGCATAGATAATATCATCTGAAATCAAATGCCAAAGCCTCTGGTGGAACTATTCCTAAACCAGACATCCAGCTATGAACTACGTTCAGCTGCCAAAGCCCATGTTGTCATCCCTAGACATCACTCCTCCAAAGGTGCTAGTGCCTTCTCCTGCCATGCCCAGAAAAAATGGAACTTCCTCCAACTAACTGTTCATTGGGCAGCATCCCATGTCTCTTTCAAATTATTGCTGTGTGATCATCTTGCTGTCTCATGCTCTTGCTCCCACTTCAAACCCCCTTAGCCCAGCACTTCATCACAATATCCTCTACCCCATCAGCCTTTCAGTGCTCTTTTCCTCAACAAACTAGTTCTGTACTGTCCTGTCTCTTAGCTTGTTACAATGTAATTTTGATTACCGCTAATCTTCATTCCCTTACCTCACCTAATTTCTTCCCTTTCATATCCTAGCCCATCCCCATACACTTCCTCCCTACCTCAATTACTCCTCTTTTCTTTTGCATTCCATCTACCTCAACTACTAGTTGACACTTTCACTTGTTTTAGCTTATGGACGGCTACCAAAATGTTGCTTGATGATTTTTACTGTTAACCTCCCATATTTCTATTGTTATATTGTCTTGCAGAATCAGTTGTATCTACTTGTATCTAGTTGTTCCCACTATTTGCACTGTATTGCTATTTTTTATGCACCTACTCTTTATATGATTGCTTTGTCATTTGTTCAAAATGTTTGTTTCTGTATTCTCCCGGATCGTGCCTGAAAATAGTCATTGCTATGGCTAGCACACCGTGCCCAGTCAACAAAAAATAAATAAATAAATGTGTAGAAAGATAGATGACTGACAGCTGAAAACCATCTGTGGAAGGACTATTTTACATTTTTAGCAACATTTTATTATATTTTTTGAGTCTGTTAAAATGTTGAGTGTTTGTTTTTAAAAGTTGCCTATGGACCCATTCTTAAGCACAATAAGACACTTTGGTGTGTTGGTGTACTGGTTTTACCCCACTTCCTAGGGCTGAAGACACTCGTCCTGCAGTTGTGTGCCTTACTACACCCCTTGGCACATGGTAAAACCAGTACAAACAATGCCCTGTTGCTTCTTATTGCTTGCATCTTTGGTCTTGACCCTCTTAGAATCTTTAGATTCCTCTTTCCAATCACAAGACTGCATATTCTGAGAAGAAGCAATCAAATATTATGACTCTTCTCCAACTTCTGAGTCATCTTATTCAATTGACCCTGAAAGTGAAATAAACTTATTCTCTGTATGAAGATCCTCTTCCGCCTCCTATTTTGGAATTTTCTTCTTCAGTCCTTGACCCCTTGCTTTTTTTTAATCCTTGTTACAAGCTGCATCCCCTCAGCTGCAGGTGGCATTTCCCTTGTCATCTGAGAAATTCCCTGCTTCTGCTCCTCCTTCTCCACCAGCATGACATCTCCAGGTATTGGAATCAGATTTCAAAGGCCAATAGTGGCTGGTGTTCCAACTGGGGTTGTGCAGAATCTATTGAATGGAACTGGATCCTTTGGATTTCAAGCTTTTTTTCAGAATTTGGAATTGCAGTATTCAAGGCCAAAAATCTAAATTCCCACCTCAGTTCCCCCAGTCTCTCACCAGGCACTAGTCCAACTCCCCCCCCCGAATCCAGACAGGCAAAAGATGAAAAAAAACTCTGTGTTCTAAAAAGCACTTAGTGAAAAAGTGCACCACTGCCATGGTCCATGTTCTCTGCCTTACATTGTACCATCGGTCCAAGAAATGTCCAGGCAACCCTAGTAGCCACCAGAGCCAATGCAGCCAATAGCTATGCTGGCAGTTGGGGATCGCACCTGTCCCCTGGCATCTAGTGGTACCCCATCCACCAATCACTGTCCCCGGTAAAGTACAAAATGTCACTGGTGTCCAGTGGTCCCCTTACCCTCAAATTACCATCCCTGGTAATGTAGAATCCTGTCCTTGGTACCTAGTGGCCCTGCCAACATCTGATTGCTGTCTCCATAAAGCAAACTTCTTTCTCTGGTGGCTAGTGTTCCCCCCACCCTTCAATCGCCATCCCTGAAGTAACTGAAATTATCCCTGGTGCCTAGCATTCGCATCCACCCTCCAATTACCATCCCTGGTGTAACTGCAATTATCCCTGGTGTCAAGTGCTCCCTCCACATTCCAACTGTTATCACCAATGTAATTTAAATTATCTCTGGTGCTTAGTGGTCCCCATCCCCTCTCATGGCTGTCCCTGGTAAAGTAAGCTCCTTTCCCTGGTACTTAGTATTCCCCAAAGGCCTCTGATCTCCATCCCTGGTGTAATTGAAATTATCCCTGGTGCCTAGTGTTCCCACCCCACCTTCCGATTGTCATCCCCAGTACAATCTGAATTATCCCTGGTGCCTAGTGGTCCCCCAGTAGGAACAGAACTAATTTGATTAAACTATTTTATTATTATAATGTTATTATATTCGTAATTGCTATTCTATATCCTTATATTGGCATAATTATTAAGTACTGTAAATGTTTCTGATCAAATTAATGTCAAAATGAACACTAAAACAAGGACAATGCTGCTTAAGGCTTGAATACAAAAATGGAGGAATGATGCCATGAAACAAAAGGGTATACAGCTTACACAATCAGCGTCAGAAAAAAAAAATGTTTCAGGGATAGTCTGTTTAAATTGAATGGTCTTTTCCAATTATTAGCAGAAGATCTTGAAGCTGAGACTAAGAGATTATTGTCATAGAAACTTGACATAATTTATAACCTTGTGTCTCCGTACCAGCCAGACCGAATCTCAGATGTTAACATAGACTGAAATAGACTGGCTTTAAGAAATTAAGACTTTTATTTATAGAAAATATACAAAAACTCTGAAACATTTCAGAATTATACAGGTTATTGAGAATGCATGAACCTGTCCAGTGATTAAGTTTTAAACCTATTAGCAAAGTGTAGTGTGAGCTATTTACAAAACTCTGTAACCCCAAAACTGTTTAAAATATATTGACAAGTTTGGTGTCTACAGTAAGCTGACCTTGCCACCTTTTCAATGGAATGAATCCCAAGTGTTTATTTAATAACAACATCTAGTTGCGTGGTTTGTAAACCTTCTGGATAAACTCCAAAGCAACATGAAATCACAGATCATTTACCTCAAACAAAGATCCCTGTCTTAAAGATGTTTGCTATGATTATAAAGTTTCTAATGACAGCAGGTATGCCAAACTAACATCATTCTGAACAGGAAAAAATGTACTTCTGAAATCTGTAAATACTTTTTAGATATCTATAAAGGAAAACATTTTATAATGTTTTTATAAATGATAGATTTCATATTAGAATTGACACCATCATGTTTGGTCTCAAATGAATCCTCTCTTTTAGCTGCATCTAAAAATGTAGTTTTTACATCGGTAACAAGGTGCACATAGATGCAAGAAAGACAAATTGTTTTATATCAAAAATAATTTTTGAAGATGAGATCATATTGATAAGAAAATGGCTTAGGAGGGGCTAACAGTAACACCCTCAAAGAGTACTCAGACCAATCATAATTTGATGTTGATGTCGCCCAGCAAGAGGGACATAAATGGGATGCTGGCAAAGCTGGCCCAGAACTGCCTGATCCCTTGGTGTGTGAGGACCTGTGTTGGCTGCCCTGACAATTTCAGATGAGCTTGGGACTTGTACTAGGCCAAAAGCCCAAAGCCATGCCTGCTTAGAACCAGCATTTAGGTTGAGCCATTGCCACCACCAAGGGGTGTCAGATGCAGCTTGAAAGCCTGTACAACCCTGCAATAAAGTCCAGCTGCTAAAACTGACTGTTACAGGAAGGACTCTCTTCCCAATATTGGATGAAGCAAAGCCTACATTTTGCATACTGAGAATTTGGACTAAAGTAACATTTTGGAATTTCTGTTAAAAGCCTGGACAAGAGATTGACTTATAATTTACCAGTCAGCAAGCCAGCAGTGCTGTTAAATAGCAATGAGTCCAGAGTTGCAGGTTCAAGAGCAGAAATGAACTGAAACAGAAAAGAGTCACAGATTCCAGTTACTAAAACAACATTGCTGTCCACAGGGAAATATATTTCTACAGACTGTGCTGCCAGATTGCCAAAACCGTGCCGTCTGATTTTTCCTACTTTTGATGATTTGTGACATCAAGTAAGATGGATACAGCCTGCATTGCTTCACTGATGTCAGAAGACTCTATAGTTCCATGTTCAAGGGGAAAAGACAGAAGACTAAAGCCAAGTCCTTCATCAAGAACTTTTGTCATCCAAAATCAGAAATTCTCACCAAGGCTTTGAAAGTTAAAAAGTAGAGGACCGCACCTGCAGATAACTAAAACACAAGTATTCCTTAATTCTACTTTTAGTACTCATTTGGCTATCTGGGGTGGTAACTTAGTACATTTTAGCTCCAAAACCTTGGGTATATAGTTAAGCTAGAATTTAGATGTAAAGAAGTACCTACTTGCATGCTATGAAGTTTTAAAACAATTCTTATGCAAAGATATAACCTGAGACACTAATGTAATGAGTTGCAAATTCTCATAGTAAAAAG
This sequence comes from Neoceratodus forsteri, assembly GCA_016271365.2. Taxonomy (NCBI): domain Eukaryota; kingdom Metazoa; phylum Chordata; order Ceratodontiformes; family Ceratodontidae; genus Neoceratodus; species Neoceratodus forsteri. The sequence goes on along the minus strand of CM057450.1, from coordinate 631,829,235 downwards.
AAAGGGTCATGATATTTGTAAGTATGCTGAAGAAATAGAATAAACTGTCATTTATTATGTTGAATATTGCTTATTCATTTGCATTGCTTATTTGGTGAAATTTGTTTTTTTATTTGATTTACCTGATTTAATAAACCTGTTGTTTTGTTTACATTGCAGTTTATGTTTATATTATTTTTATCATGCTTGATATGTATGCTAATTATGAATATTTAGCATTTGTACATATGTACCCGGGGGGGGGGGATACTACAAGTCTCAATGGCTGAAAGGGACCTGGGGGTGGTAATGGATGTCAAGATGAACAACCCGGAGACTTGTAGGAGGGCAGCAGCCAAGGCCAACAGGATTCAGGGATGCATCGCTAGGGGGTTCACCTCCAGAAGGAGAGAAGTGATACTCCCTCTGTATAACTGCTTGGTGAGGCCACATCTCGAGTACTGCATACAGTTTTGGAGGCCACACTTAAACAGGGCATTAAACTCCTGGAGAGTGTCCAGTGGAGGGTAACCAAAATGATGTGGGGCTTGGGGACAGGACCTATGGGGAGAGGATTGAAAAGCTAAATATGTACACATTGGAAGAGAAGGGACCGGGGGGACATGATAGAGGTCTTCAGGTACATGAAGGGGTAAATAGGGGAGGAGCAGTCAGGGTGCTTTGAAGGAAGGAGGAGGGGGCAACTAGAGGGCATGGGTGGAAGCTGGAGGGGGGAAGATTCAGGGGAGAAAGGAGGAGGTGCTACTTCACTGAGAGGGTGGTGGAGCCATGGAATGCACTGCCCAGGGGCTGGTGGAGGCAGAGATGGTGGAGGGGTTCAAGAGGGGGCAGGACAAGTACAGGGGAAGGGTTCTGGAAGCAAAATCCAGTGCCGCGAGACTATCTGGAACTGGGAAGGGAGAAGCCAGAGAAGGCAAGGGGGGCAGCAAGGTCAGCTCCCAGGATGGGGACTGACCAAATAAGCAGACATGAAAGACCATTAGGCCTATTCTGCTGGCATTTTAGTATGTTAGTATGTGAATAAAATATATATATATATATATATATATATATATATATATATATATATTTATACAATGTATGTTTTGGGATAAATAGCAGGATAAAAAGTAATATCTCTGCCAGGTCATGGAGATATCAATGATATCTTCACATGTGAAGATATCACTGATATCTTCACACTCCTATACGTCATCGTAATGAAAGTGAAAGTGTTTCACTTTCCATCATCCAGCTATCTTTGCTGTGTCCCTTTATGAGCTTGCCCCACCCCACAACACAAACATCTCTGTGATCCTGTTTGCATCTTCTAACAAATGAATTATTGAAAAACAAACTTTATCTGGTTGATCCTGCAACTTTCTTTTATCCACCTGTAACTGTAATGTAGCATGGCCGAGCGCTATGCCCTGAAATGTAGCGTGACCGGGCGCTAGGCAGATTCAAAAGTGAAGCACTGTAAGATATTTTTCATTAGGGAGCCTGTGCTGTAAAACTTACAAAATGCTTCCTTTTGTGAATGGTGCCTGTATTTTGCGAAAAGAAGCTGCCGACAGTATTGAGGGAAGAGCGAGTGAGACGGCAGCTTCACAACACCAGACAGAAGCGCGAGCATGCGTTGCTATGCAACAGACACGCACGCTTCTGTCTGGTGTTGTGGAAGCTGCTGTCTCACCGCTCTTCAGCCAACGCTTCTTCATAAAACTCTGAGCAGCATTCACAAAAGGCGCACAAGTTTTGCTGAGCTAATGAAATAACTCTTGATGCTTCACTGTCTGCCGGTCATGCTGGCGGCTTCGTACGGTTACAGTGAACAAAAGGATTGCGGACCAGATCGCTTTGTTTGCAATAGTCATTGTTTAAAAATCAAGGCAGGATCAACCGAATATGTATTATGAAAATAATTTTAAAGTGGCAACAGCAGATTTGTTTTCATAATATATGTAATCTGCTGTTTTGGAGCAGTGGGGTATGGAGAGTTGTTGAGCGTACGACTACATAAACTTAATACCAAACAATTTTTTAATAATAATTTTAAAGTAGCAGGATCAACCACATATATAGTTTTCAACAACATATGGCATCTGTTGTGTTGGTAGAGATACTGCAGTTTTGTATTGAAATAGCCATCACCTCTATGTAGGGGATTGTATTAAGTGGACATCTGGAGCTTTTGTTGAGTGCAGCCCAAAACATACATTATATAAACAGAACATGACATGGCCTGACTGAAGATATCATATTTATCTTCACTCGAGGCCAATGACATCATGATATCTCACTCGTGGCTTCGCCACTCGTGAGATATCATGGGCCTCTCATGAAGATAAATATGATATCTTCAGTCAGGCCATGTCATATCCTATTTATATATATATATATATATAGATCTATCTTATAATCCAAAGTGTGCAACAGTGTTTTTCACCATCATTTTTGAATCTGGAGAGCATTGGATAATATCATACTTAAATTGTTATTATTTTGGTAATTAATGAAATAATCTATGGGTAAGGCCCAAGGCGAATCTAAGTGCATTATTATAAAAAGTGATATTATTAGCCTTTGTTCCAACATCCCCACCCTCCAATTGATGTTCCTGGTAAAGTAAACTCCCTTTCTGGTGCCTAGTGGCTCCCCCATCCTCTGATTGCCTTCATTGGTGTAAATAAAATTATCCCAGGTGCCTAGTGGTCCCCCTACCCACCTATCATCATCTCCATAGTCAATCTCAGATTCCCTGGTGTCTAGTGGCATCCCCCCACCCACCACTTCCCTTCCCCATACCAAAATATACTTCCTAGGCATCTAGCTATACCCCCATACCATGGGAAATGACAAACCCACCCTGTCAATCCCCACTTACCTTCAGCACCACTGCCGCAGATCCCATACAGAGACTGGCACAGCCCCCCTCTCACCTCCTTGGCTGGGCACTGTACGGAAAGACAGGGAGCATGCATCCAATGTACTGCACAGGGCACCTGTCTTCTGTTTTGTACAGGGAGCATGCAGCCTGTGTATTGTACAGGGAGCATGCTCCCTGTACAGCACACAGGCTGCATGCTCCATGTACAGTACACAGACTGCATGCTCCCTGTACAGTGCACAGGCTGCATGCTCCCTTTACAGTGCACAGGCTGTATGCTCCCTGTACAGTGCACAGGCTGCATGCTCCCTGTACAGTGCACAGGCTGCATGCTCCCTGTACAGCGCACAGGCTGCATGCTCCCTGTACAGTGCACGGGTTACATGCTCCCTGTACAGCGCACAGGCTGCATGCTCCCTGTACAGTGCACGGGCTGCATGCTCCCTGTACAGCGCACGGGCTGCATGTTTCTCCTGCAGTGCACGGGCTGCATGCTCCCTGTACAGCGCACAGGCTGCATGCTTCCTGTACAGTGCACGGGTTGCATGCTCCCTGTACAGCGCACGGGCTGCATGCTTCCTGTACAGTGCACGGGTTGCATGCTCCCTGTACAGCGCACGGGCTGCATGCTTCCTGTACAGTGCAGGTTGCATGCTCCCTGTACAGCGCACGGGCTGCATGCTCCCTGTACAGTGCATGGGTTGCATGCTCCCTGTACAGTGCACAGGCTGCATGCTCCCTGTACAGTGCACGGGCTGCATGCTCCCTGTACAGTGCACAGGCTGCATGCTCCCTGTACAGTGCACGGGCTGCATGCTTCCTGTACAGTGCACAGGCTGTATGCTCCCTGTACAGTGCACAGGCTGTATACTCCCTGTATACTGCACAGGCCACAAGTTCCCTGTACAGTGCACAGGCTGCACTCCCTGTACAGTACACAGGCTGTATGCTCCCTGTACGGTGCACAGGCCACAAGCTCCCTGTAGAGTGCACAGGCTGCACTCCCTGTACAATGCGGCAGATATGCACCCTGTACAGTACATGGGATACACACTCCCTGTCTTTCCATATGGCAGCCAGCAAAGGAGGTGAGAGGAGGGCTGTGGCCTAGTGGCACTGTTCCCTGCACTGCTGGGTTCCATGTTAGGGCAGTGTTAGTTGGCTTGGGGCTGTGCCAACTTGTCTCTACATTCAGATAGTTTCAGTGTGGTCTCCAACTGAATATAGCATTATCAGGGTCATGGCAATAGGCAAGCACAGAGCAGAACTTTGGTTTCCACTGTGGGGATTTCAGCCCTCTGTCTCCCACCTTTTGATGGACCCATGATGATCAGTAGATAAATTCATTCTTGACTGATGTTACAGCGACACCTTTATGTTGACTGCAATTGCAATCAACACAAAGTGGCTCACTGGAGATTTTGTTTTCTGCAGGGCAAAGCCCCCCAAACCCATCATGTGGGGGGGCATTCCCCCCATAACTATAATAATCAACTCTGAGTCAAAGTTGATTCAGGGAGGGGGTGCAAGACCCTCAGAAAGCAGTGCCAGTGTCCCACACTGACATTATAGTGACCTGTTGCTGTTGATGCTGTAATGTCAGTTGGGGTAAAATTGTCGACCTAGCGATGGCATACCCCTTCTGATTTGGGCAGTGGGGTGGTGCACATCAGGATTATTGGAGCTGCTATGAGCTAAAGCTTGGTCTCAAGTCTACTTGCATCAGTCTCTGGATCCTAAGATTGAGATTGAGCAACTGTTTTCTCCAGTTTGCCCACCATATCTGCTGTCAGATAGGAACCCCACCCTGCAGCCACATCTGCCAGTGCAGCTTGCCCCCAGGTTCAAATTCAGTGCTGTCCTAGGCTGCATGCAACATTGCCTCTCTCAGGGAAAGTGTGGAGTGAGACAGTTTTTTTTTTCATACAGTTGCTTTTTGTTAAACACCATAATGGGACTGCCTCAGACACAGCTGCCAGTCTTGAACTCTCAGCGCATCTGCAGAGCCACGCTGCTGTTTCACCACTACAGTGCCTAAAATTAAAGGGCTTAGACCCACTGGAGTGTGTAGCCAATACCTGCTTCCTCTGCTGCTGAATCTACTGCTGTTCTTGGCTCATCCTGGTTTCCTCCTCTGGAATAGCCATCAGTTGCTGTTGCTGTTCCTTCATCTTCTGAGTCAGTGCATACTCCTTTTGCTGCAGCTTGGTAAATTACACTGCTACTTTGGAGGCCATGGTACCAGCTCCCAATTGTCAAATACAGAATTCTCAAGTACTTTATGTACTGTATATTCTGAATTTATTTTCTGCCAATCCTGTTGCCTTGTTACCTGATTGCTGACTATGCAGTCATTTTGTATGGTATGGATGTCCTACTTGTTAACTACTGTATGCTTACAATTTACACTGTATGTGCTGCATTCCTACTGCACCATTTTGTGTGCCACCTTCATGGCTCAGGTCATCTTTGGAAACAGTCCCGGGGACCAGCACACTCACCTGGTGAACCCAAATGAATAAATACTTATGATAAAATCATGTAGTACAGTCGCATAAGGTGGTTCCACTTTACTACTCAATTCTGTCTTTGCTGTACTCCCTAACTCCTCCTCCACCTCTATAGCACTGCCAAAAGACTTTTTACTGACAAAGCACCACACCACACCATACGCCAGCTTCTTTCTCCTCTACCTCTTTATTTTCATCTGGAAATTGGACATACCCACTATCCTGGAAGGTTAGGGGTGTTTATTAAGAAAAAAATAAACAACTGTACAAAACAAAAGAAACCAAACAGTCATCTCATGTAGACAAGGTAATCGTCAGAATGGTACAAAGAAAAGAAAAGAAAGGAATCAAAATCAAAGATACTACATGAACGTCTAATGAAAATAAAAGTTACAAAATGAATGTACTGGTAAGCAATAAAGAAACTTATATATACAGTACAAGTTAGGTAACAGGTTGATACAAATCTGTAATCCAAGGTAAATTTCTCCATTGTTTACCTAGTGGAGTAGAAAGGGTTGCTTGTGCTTCTTCATAACAAATCCTATGAAGTGCATAGGTAATTTTTGCCAAAAGTTCAATGTGAGTGATGTGTTTTTGCTGCAATGTGATGAGACATCTGGTATTCCAAATACACCACTTGAAAACTGCAAACATGAGTCTTAAGGTGCTCTTCTCCCATTTATTCCAAGGCCCAATAAAATGTCCAAATACTAAAATACCATAACTTACCAAAGAAAAATGTTGTTCTGACCATTTATTAGGCGCAAAGTTTCAAAAGTGTGAAATAAAAGGACAAGCAAAAAAAAAAAAGTGCTCCATTGTTTCCAGTTGCTGAGAACATGAAACTCTAGTACAAAAACCGTCAGCTAATTGTTAATGCTTTTGGTTAGCCTTGACATTTAACTTTCCATGACAACTGAGCCAATGAATAGAGCTCTGTGAAATTCTTATTTTTTATCATTTTTCTTTTTCTGGAATTTCTTGTTATTTCTTTTTATTCATTGAAAATGCAGTTGCCTTCTTGTTAGCTGATTTACATTCTTACAACACCTCAAAATGACCTTATACACACCAGAAATCACATTCCTAGTATACTACATTGTATTAAGCAGCATTATGCTATGGTCTTCAAAGGTTTTGCGAATCAAATAATTCTGCTGCCACTTTTTTTATTTGTTATTTTTATTTTATTTTATTTAGTTTTTGTTGACCGGGCAAGTGCACTAGACAAATTCTGCCTATTTTCAGGCATGACCCAGGGGAAGGGGATACAGATGAATGCCAACTGACCTTGAACCTGATTAAGCTGTTGGTGGTATTTTTAGTGGACTGTCTCTGTGGTAACAACTGAGCCTAAACAACAACTGCTACAAGCATTTATTTAGTTTTTGCCAAAAAACAAGTAATTTTTTTTTACTTTTTTCATGTACTTGTTTTTATTTTATTTCTTTTTATACCTTGAATTTCTTGTCATTTCTTCTTATTTAAGAAAAACATGAGTCTCTACCAATGAACATCGCACACATGTGGCGGTATCCTAGGCTCAGTAATATACTACTGAAGAGAATGGGCCTGGATGGAAATATCCACATACATCTTGTGCTGGGAAATTTGTGTCCACAATCCAGGTATCTATGACTTTTCTAGTCAATGTCAAAACCTGATGACTAGAGATGTGCTAAATTCTCAGTTTTGAAAAGAGTTCCCTTATATATAGAGGTGCCACAGCCAATGATTTAACACATTTTAAGTGACCTGTATCCAATAGTTTTAGCCAGATCTGACAAGTAACAGAAAACCAAGGTTCCTGGCCTTTCAACTTATTAAATAATAGAAGTCTCAAATTAGTAAGAAAAACGGTACTATATAAAAACTCAGTTGGGCTAACCATATTTAATCCTCTTCGGTAGAGGGGAAGGTACATATCATTTCATTTTATTTGTTCAATCTACTGACCCACGGGGCCTGGAAAAATATACTCAAAATAGTCATTTCCAACATTTCAGGTGGGGGGGAGATATAACTTATGTACAAAAACAAAGGGATTAGATATGATTTAATACGATAAATTATATTTTTCTTTCCCATCCATGACATGTTTCATTGTGGCACTTTCAGTTTACCTGGTAAAAGTTTAGATTCCCAGTTTAACAGATCTAGGTCCTCTGTGCCAAATTTAATTCCAGGGATTTGTATTGGCTCCCTTTGTATTTTAATATCTGCAATCCTTTGAAGTGGAGCTTCTGTTTTACCCAAATATCTGCCTATACAGTTAATGATATTTAAAGTAGACCCTAAAAAATGACCAGATGTGGAACAGATGTTTCTGGCTTGCATTGCGGAATGCTCATTGAGTACTAATAGACTAATGTCATCAACATAAGCAATTGCTTTGTAGGAGATAATCCCTTCTTCATTACATAGAGAAACCAGTATGGGGAAGAGTTCATAATAAACAATCCAAACAGAATGCATATAAAATAGGGCTTCAGGGGCAGCCCTGACTCACTCCCTTCTTCACACTAATAAGAGGTCCACATCAATCATTAACCATAGGTAAAACAGTAGCAGTTCTATACAACCATTGCAACCAGTGATTAAAAACATAAGGTATCTTATAGTGTCTTAACACATGCCATAAATATTCATGAGTAACTCAGTCAAAGGACCTTCACTAGTCTAAGGATACTAAAAGGCCTTGTAATCTCTGTTTCCTTATTCTATTATTTACCATAATAAAATCAAGTGGCCTGAGATACGCCTATCTGGTGTAGAGCTTGACTGGACTGATGTGATTAGGTGTGTAACTGCTTGCAGTAATCTGCTATTAAGAAGCTTAGCCACAATCTTGAAATCTGTATTCAGGAGGCTAATAGTTCTCTAATTATGAATAAGCTTTCTATCCATGCAAATACTGTATACCGGCATACCAGTATCATTTCTAAAAGTAATACCTGCTATGTGAGGATATGACTAAAGACTATTCCAAGTTCCTCCTACAGTTCAGGGCATATTAATTTATACAGCTCACGTGTTAAACCATCCTTTCCTGGGCCAGTGCAGGTTTCAGGGAAGAAACAGCATTTCTCAACCCTGAACCCTGTATAGTTTGTGTCAACAAAGTTCTAACCTCTTCAGGAAGACTAGAAGTAGAAATATTATTTAAAAACATTCTATATCAGTTAAAGAGAAATTTGAAAAAGTTCTATAGTATATTGAGTGATTATATTTAAAATGCCCATGTTGTCAGTCTGATAAGTATTGCAGGGGTGGAGGAGATCTTCCATCTTTTTCTGTTTTATCCTATCACAACAGTTTTCATATACTGTAGGCACATGATTCCTCCCTTCCCTTGAGTTCTAAAGGCTTGTTACCTTTTAAATCTGCCAGCTTACTGCATATAGAAACAAACCATTTCCTGTTTAGTAGTACTAATTTGTTTGGTATAATCCTGCCCTGTTTCATGTGATAAGGTCAATAATTGTTTGTAACTGTTGTCTTTTACTGAGATAGTTAAAATAGTTACATGTACAATTGGTTTTACAGAGTGACTTACGTAATATTTTTAACTCTGATTTACTATCCTCCCACCAAATGGAGGGATCATCATAAAGGATAAAGTCTGATTTCTGGGCAGCTACAACTTGCAGTATGGTTCGGGTGGCCCAGGCCTGCTGTAATAAAAGTGGAATTGAATTTCCACATCCCTGGACCTAGTGAAGAAACTATGTTATTACCTACATGTGACAATTTTTGTTCTGCTCCATCTGCTAGATCTGACTGGTTGTGAGCCGCCCATGGACAACTCTGAAAGGAATGTCCAATTTCTTCACACAGGTGTGTTCTAATTCATTACTGACAATGCATCTCACTTTGTTGCAGATACTGCTCAAATGAGCCATTGACCCACAGTTGTAACATGCCTTAGGTTGCCCTGCATAAACAGAACCCCCTATCCCACTGTAGAAAGAAGCTGCTTGGTAAACGAGAAGTTCCAGAGTCTGAAGACTTAAATATCACCCTAATTTTCTACCCCCTTGTTCAGATATTTTCTGAGTCAATGATGGCTTCAGATTCTCCCAAAACTGTGAACCTCTGTTTTAGCCAGTAGACCAAATCATCCACACTGACTCCTTCATTATGAAACATCACAATGATTGTATTATGCACTGGCTTGGACAAAGGAATTACAGCAAATGGTGTTCATAGATATATTCTTTAGAGAATGATTTTTTTTAATCCAAAAGCAATCAAGCACATTAGCTATTTTGAAACTCACATCAAAGGTGGTTTCAGCAGAGACATGAATCAGCGCACAGATTTTATTAGCAAAAAATCCCATGGAGTCTTTCAGAAGAGTTTGAGCCACAAATATTTTGTCGAGGGTCTCCTCCAAACTGCCCTTGTATCACAAATGTATCACATTATGGTGTTTTGCTGGATAAACAGGGCCATGAGAAAGAGAGGCGTAGAGTCTAGGTTAGTTTTATTCAAAAGTAATAAAGGAGCCTCAGGTGAGATGCATAAAGTCTTACTCTTTGATGGTGTTGGGTTTATGTCTGAATCAGGAGTGTGTTCTGAGATTGAAAGTTCAGCTGTGAGAGGCATGGCAACCCCCAGAATTGTCACTGAGGCAGGTAGAGTTCGGGGGCTGAATGCAGTCTTCATAGTGTCAAGACAAAAAAACAGGATTTGGGGTGAGCCATGACTCAGCAGATAAATCCAAAGAGTGCTTTGTATCAGAATCAACCTATTGTATGCTAACTGGTTGAGAATTCTGGTCATGTCATACAAAAGTAGGAGGAGTTACAATGCCTGTTGATACACTGTCATCTAGCTGCGATGTCTGAATTGGGGATGTCTCTGAGACCCATATACCTGTCTCAGTCAAATGTTCCCAGCCCACAGCAGCCAGCGCTCCTTTGAAAGTCCATTTCTGGTGGTCCTTGATTGACTTGTTGGCAAATGGAAGTCGTCTAAGGCTAAGCCTGCGTTGGTGTGTATGTGCCATTCCAGACAAAATTCCACTAATTGATGGTGCCATGGTTTGATTTGGGGAACAAAGGATGTACATGAGGAAACATTCTGACATATTGGTGTACCCTCGGTTGCAGAAACTGTAGACTGTCATGGAATTGAGAGTTAAACAGAGTCAGAGTGCTTTCTGGCTCACTGGCTGTCAGCTCCTTTGATGATACTGTTTCATTGACAGTCAGCTGAGTCCGTTTGTCATGGTGAAGTCAGCAGTTTGTCAAAACATCACCTTCTTTGCATAGTTTCAAAATTTCAGCCTGTAGTTTTTTTATTCTCAAATGATGTAGTGATTCTTTTTCAGTCAGGAGAGCATATACATGGTCTGTGCCTTCCGAAACCTTTACAGAAACCTCCGTGTGACTGGACTGTTCTATCATACACCCACCTGCGTGCCCAGACAAAGTTACAGATGACTGGTCTAGTAAACCATGTCTGGGATCCATCAGTAGTTACAGTTGAATTATTTCCATTTCTTTAGTTCAAGTCATCTCTAGCAGTGCAGGGGAGGAGACCCACTCCTTATCCTCCACAACTTCCATTCATTCTCCTACATCACCAGCAATGGCCATCTTTGCATCATGCCATAGAAAGACCAGAATTCCCCCCTACAGGAATGCTAGGGGAGTCTCCCCAGCATCTGAGTCAACATTCTCCCTGTCAATAAAAACAGGTCCATGTAACTCTCCCCAGGACACACTTGGAAACAATCAAACCCAAGGTGTGCCTTTCATGGTCAGAATTTACAAGTCAATCAATCACTCATGAATCAAACAACATAAAGGGAGCTACAGCATTATATATTTCTGGCAGCTGGGTGAATCATACGAGCAGGCCAATTTTATAATATGACACCTTTTATACAGGAAGTGCTTAAAATAATGTTAAATAGTGGTAGGTAGTACAGGGATTATATGCAGTTTACAGCAGGAGTATTCAACACCTGTATGACCATAGACATTGAATTATAATCCCTGTTTTACTGAAAAGATGAATGATGGCCAGGACAATTGGGTAACTCCTCACTTTTCTTGAACATGACCATGGACATTGTGGAGGAACTGGAAGGAAAAGTATGCCTTTTTTGCAGATGACACAATGATCTGCAACAGGGTTAATACACAAGGGGAGTGGAAAGGATGAGAATGGACTTGGCAAGATTTGAGGAATGGTCAAAGGTATGGTAGCTTAGATTCATTGCAAAGAAGTGCAAAATAATGCACCTGGAAAACAAAAACCCAAGGGAAGAGTACATAATGGGAGGGGGGTATTAACAACAACAAAAATGGAAAGGGACCTGGGGGAAGTCATATTAGATGACCTAAAGGTAAGCAAGAAATGTGAGAAGGCAGTAAGGAGGGCTGGGGGGACACTGGGATGTATAGGGAGCGGCATCACCAGTAAAAAAAAACAGGAAGTTGTTATCCCACTGTACAGACAGTTGGTGAGACCCCATCTGGAGTACTGCGTGCAGTTCTGGAGACCCCATCTCCACAAAGACATAGACTGGATGGAGTCAGTCAAGAAGAGGGCAACTAAAATGGTGCAGGGTCTGCAACAGAAGCCGTATGAAGAGAGACTAAAGGAGCTTAATATGTAGACCCTTTAGGAAGGCAGGGAGAAGGGGGACATGATAGAAACTTTCAAGTACCTCAAGAGTGGCCAGCCTGGTGGTGCTGAGGGTTGAGGCACTGGACACCACACCTCATGTCATGCCGGTGACCCAGGTTCGGGAATGAGCCTAGGCTGTTGGGGATCGGCAGGGGGAGAGAGAGGATTGAGCATCCGGAGGACTGCTCTCCTCTCACAGGGAGGGATCCAGGGTCAGCCCGGCATTGCAGCAGCCCCTGGTGGAGACCTGCAGCACTGCAATGCCTTGGGGCTCCACACAGGGGAAAACATCATGCAGCTGTCTTCCAGACGTGGGTGGGAGCATCCATGCCATGGGCAGGGCAGGTTTGCATGTCCTACATCTGGGGACAAGCAGCTAAAAACCTCTCCTCCCATTGATAGGTGAAGGTGCTTCCCCTCCTCAGTCCACACTTCCAATGTCAGGCTTGTTTCTCTGCTGGCCCACCCCCAGTCTGGAGCTCAACACTGTAGAAAGAGCATCCTGGGCAGATAGGGCGGCCCTTCCTCAGAGGGATCAGACCCAAGGGATGTGTCAGGCCAGGGGTGCAGAGTAGATACAAGTCACGATGGGAGGTAGAGAGAGAGGAATCAGGAGGACGCTGGAGAGAGTTTGATGGGGTAAAAGGGGGAGATAAAAATTGTTAAAAAATAAAAAAAAGTACCTCAAGGGAATCAACAAAGTCCAAGAGGGTCACATCTTTCAGAAAAAGAGATATGCAAGAACAAGGGAGCACAATTTGTAGATAGAAGGGGGATGGCGCAGGGGCAATATGAGAAAGTATTTTTTTCACAGATAGTGTGGTGGATGCATGGAACAGCCTTCCTGAGGAGGTCACGGGGTCAAAAACTGTGGGGGAATCAAGAATGCATGGGACAGACATAAGGCAATTCTGGTGGGGGGGTAGGAAGAAGTAGGCTGTTGGTTAACTAGGATCTGCAGCTTATCCAATAGGTAGGGAAATAGGTAGACTAAGTGGGCCAAGCAGTCCTTATCTACCTTCAAATTCTATGTTTCTATGTTTCTATGAATCATTGTGCCTGTTTATATGACTGCATCTACACAACAGCAACCCAGTCACTTGGGTTACTGTGGTGGAAATGTAGCTGTGTGGAGACTTAGCTGATTGTGGCAAGTCATTCTCTGCACCTCTCCCCAAGCTGCTGAAACCCTGAGAATGCATTCTGGAGTGAGTGGTGTAAACAGCCACATGAACAGTGTGTACTGTTCACCATAACCAGGAAGCACTTTGGTGTGGGGGAAGAAGATAGTGTTGGTACAGTATTTCAATTTTTAAATACTCCAATAACAAAAAAAAATTAACCTGAGGTCAGTCTCTGATTTTTATCTTGCCAACCTGTAGAAGCGTGACCGAAGAAGAATTTGTAGATAGCGACAGCAGCAATAGACAACAGCAGTTTGCCCATGGAGCATGGATATATAAGTGAGAGAAATACAGTTATTACATGTATTTGAGTTGGTTTAATGTGGAACAATTTATTCTTTCTTCCCCCATGTGGTCATCAGTCTGTGCATCGTCAGGCACATCACTGCTGATCTCTGAAGAACACTGGTATGGCCCCCGTCCAGTGAGACTTGCATCAGCACTGTATAAACAAGTCTCCGGATCAGTATGGGAAATTGGAGCAGCAGAGGCACAGTCCCAGAATTGCAACAGAGCAGCCATGTAAACATGGCTATTAACTTTCATTTGAAAGATGAGCAGCATAGACCTCAAATGAATGTATTGTCTGACAGATGGCCCCCCCAAAGGGTAGCCACAGTACTGCACTATAACATTATTCTTGGTTATGATCTTAGGTCCTGGGGTGGGACCTGCATCTAAAAAGCCCTAGTAAAGAAGCTAGAATGGCATCACTGAACCATATGTTGCTTACTCATAACAAAAAAAAAAGTTTGCTTCAATATGAAGTCCCTCTTTGAAATGCAAAGAAATCTGTTATTTATTCCCTGAACAACAACAAAAAGGAAAAAACAGCTAATCGATTACACTATTTCACAAGTCTAAACATAACACTTCTGCACTGCTATGAATCTGCTGATTTAGGAAGCTGCTTTTCTTTGTTTAATTGAATGTCATGAGGTAAAGTGCAGATGTGGTGAAACTTCATTCATTTCTTTGCAAGATGAGGTCCAAGGTCTCCTCCTTAGTCAGCACTGCTGTTAGGCGATGCATTAACAGCTGCCTTGTTTCCTCAGTTTCCTAAGAAGTGCTGATATCTGTCTTGTTTCCATGTACAGAGAATGCATGCACTTTTTATTCAGTGTTCAGTAAAGTCTTATGGGTCAATAGTTAGCCAGTGCTTAATCTGCAAGGATCTCTGTCATCTGTTTCTACAATGACTCCTTTTGCATGGGTCTGTCATGAAAAGGTTGGAAACTTCTAAAATAATATTTTCAATTATTGTTGAAGTCAAAAAGTTGAATAAAGTAAATTAAAGTTCTATTAAAAATATAGCTCTTCCAACAGGTCTGTCACTCAGAGTTGCTAGAATGCCTCTGACTTCCATAGAACAAATTTCATGTTATTCTCCCTGCATAATACTGTGCTACCAGTGCCCCTGTCCTCTATGAGGCTTGCAGTCAAGGACACTTACCCTGATTGTCCTGCTCCTAGCAGCAGCTCTGTTATCCACGTAAGTGCTTCTTCAACCTAACAATTTTAGGCAGGATTTTGAATCAGGTTGTCTGCACAAGGAATGGGCAACATTTAAGGGGGAAGGGGACTTTGGTTGTATTTGGTTTTGCAAAAGATGTGGATATGCCTGGCCCAGCCCTGTATGTATTAATGATAGAAAAACACACTGTCAACAGGAAAATACCATGAAATATGAAGGGACAGTGGAAAAACAATACAGAGTATACTGTCTGAGATACACCACATCCTGTTGTTATGACCAATGTGCAAAGCACAGAATCAAACAGTAGCAAGAGGAATGAAACATGATTTACTTGGAACCCCCCCCCCCTACACACACACACACTGTTATGTAGCTAGCTTAAATTTAGGGCCAATTGAAAAATATAGCAAATGAAGCAAGTTACTCAATATTTTCTTCAACTTCTAACATCATGCAGCTGGGTTACATCTAGATAGCTTAAGTTTACAATATTCATTCTTTATTTCATTTCCATGTAACATGTAAGAAGAGTCAAAATGCAAACCAACTAGATTATTTAAATCAGATTGTTATTTTCTATTTGTATTTCACAAGTGGATTGCATAAGTGGATGATTAATGATATTAATAAACACTGCTATAAAAAAAATAAAACTAAAAAATTTGATATCTGCTTTTCTAACCATATAATTTGTTCATTAAATCTACTGTAGGTAGGGTTTACTAGAAATCAATGGGAGCCATTCACATGGGTGTTCACTATAAGCATGCATCAGGATATCCCTTATGTAAAAGGGATGAGCTT
Source organism: Neoceratodus forsteri (assembly GCA_016271365.2). Classification (NCBI taxonomy): domain Eukaryota; kingdom Metazoa; phylum Chordata; order Ceratodontiformes; family Ceratodontidae; genus Neoceratodus; species Neoceratodus forsteri. The sequence goes on along the minus strand of CM057450.1, from coordinate 631,813,746 downwards.
CAGATAGATCTTTGGGCCTTATCTTGCCCATAAAGCACTATGAGAACTATGAGAAGTAATAAGCGCATGATTCTTTACTATTAGAGGGGTTAACTATGGGAGCACTTTATTTTCTCCTTCACTATTAAGAGATTCATCATGCACTACATACTGATTCATTACACAAAACAAAAAGGAACTAGTGGCCATGCTTCTGCTTTGCCTTCCTCATGTTTATGACTGCATAGCAGAGTTATGCAATGTATTGCTATGATGTGGTAGACAGAGGGGATGCTGGAAGCACATGACCGGATACCTCAACTGTGCCCTTCCACAGTGGAGCTGAAGCATATGCGGTCCTCTCTCTATTTACTACAGTGCTGTTCCTTCCTGTCTTCCGCACACTATTTATCTGCTCTGCACTCACTCCCAGTTCAATTCCAGGGTTCAGAGCTGTGCAGCACTCCCACCCTATAATGTTTCCCTGGCGTCAAGCAACACTCCTGCCCTCCCATCACCAGCCTTGTATTTATAAAATGTTTCGCTGGTATCGAGTGGCACCCCCCCACCCTACAGTCACTGGCCCCAGATTTCCTTAATGTTTCCCTGATGTCTAGTGGCACCCTCACCCTCTGCTCACTGGCCTCAGATTTCCTTAATGTTTTCCTGGTGTTTAGTGGCACCCCCACCCTCTGATTGCCAACCACATATTTCCATAATATTTTCCTGATGTCTAGTGGCAACCCCTGCCCTCTATTCACTGTCCCCATATTTTCATACTTCCTGGTGTCCAGTGGTACCCCCCACCCTCCGATCACTGCCCCTCTCTCTCTCTCTCTCTCTCTCTATATATATATATATATATATTTATATATATATTATTTCCCTGGTGTCTAGTGGCACCCCTCTCCAGTTGACATCCCTGTATTACTTTAACCTGTAATACAGAAAACTATCCTGCAATGTTTTTTTTTTGTAAATCTGTAAACAAGAAAACAATCCCTTGCTAATCTGACCCATTCCCTGCTTCCCCAACCTCCCACTCAGCAGTCACCATTCACACACACCCCGCACACCCCACATACACCCTCACTCACTTGAACAAGTCCCAGGGTGAAGATCCACTCTCCAATCGAAGACACATCTTGCTGTTCAAACCATCAACTGCAATATGATAAACTAATTTAAGTGTGGTTCATTGTATTTCAATGGGGTTTTGAACATTGAGACACAACTTTGTCATTTTTGCATAAAAACCTTGAGGCATATTTTTGTAATTTTTGCATATTTCCACCCCATATTTTCAACATGGCCTTTCTGGGACCCCACCACATGAACAATGGTGGTGGAATTATGCAAATCAGGCTCAAAAAGTGATTTTATGTTCATGTGATGAAATCACCTTTCAGGCAGGATTTGAACATTTTTGCCACCATTGCTCATTAGGTGAGATCATAAGAAGGCTATGTTGAAAGTCTGGAGTCAAAATATCTATAAATGCTGGCCTACTGGTGCAGCAGTAGCACTACCACTTGCGATGCTGGCGACTCAGGTTCGGAAGTGAGGCCCGGAAGCTGGAGGGCCAGCTGGGAGGAGGAGGATCCAGCACCCAAGGGGCACTGTCCTCCTCCTGGGAGGGAAGGATACCTCTCCCTCTGCAATGTCACCACCTGGGTGCACACGGGTGGAGGTGCAGTGAGGTGTGCCATGTGGGAGGGCTGGACATTGGCTGGGATCCAGAGCTGTGTTATGTCTCAGTGTGCGCCTGTCTCCATGGATCCCCTCAATGGCCAACGTGCTTGGGGCATGGGAGAAAACAGGAAAATAGCCCCACAGTTCACCGGAGTATGGGGCTGGTGGGGGTGTGGTGCAGACCTGGGTTGGATGGAGGACTGACACATGGTACAGGTGAGGGGCAGTCCTCTCACTTCCCCAGCTGGGGGTAAACTAAGGCAGGATGGGGCTGAGATCCAGACCCGGAGTTTGTGCCCTCCTGCCTGTACAGTCTCTGGAAGGCAAACTGCAGAGGTAAGAGGGTGGGAGCATAAAAAACAATAAATAATAAAAGAAAATGTACAAATGACAAAATTATGAGTATACATTGAAATTTTGCTACACTCACTCATAAATTCTGTAATTTTAGAAATTGAGATCCCACATTTTCAACATAGCCATGTTTTCACAACACCTTGTGAACATGGCAGCTGACATTTTTCAAATCCTGGCTGAAATGTTTTTTACACCTGTGGTGCAGAATGACATTTCAGTGGTGCACAATCACATTTTGGTAGGGATTTGAACTCTTTCACCAATATGATTCATAAGGTGAGGCACTAAGAAGTCTATGCTGCAAATTAATCATATTGTAGCCATATTGGCTCTGATCAGAGTTTGTTTCTGTTAGTTCTAATAATGCCTCCCAACCTTTTGTCACTGACATGAGGGACACAGTGAGTCAAAATGAGGGACACTGAACCTCATAATGAGGGACTCATCTTCAAACATGGAGATACAAGCTCATAGCACAGAGGAAACCATTGTATATACTTGAATAAAATGTATTTTGATTTAGCATCATAGAAAATATGAATTTTTGCTGTAAAGTCTGAATTTACAGCACATTACCTGTTAGGACAGCACCATTTCCATGACAAATTAAGCAATTTTGAGGGGTGAAATGAGGGACATCCCTCATAATCAGGGGCAGTTGAGAGGTATGGCCCTAATTTTTATTTTTGTTCAATTTTGGTAACCAGGTACTGTAAGCACACTAGGCAGATAAATGTCCATGTTCAGGAATGGCTCAGCCAGAAAGTAGAGAGCAAACTAACAGTTATTACAAAATAATAATACAGTCAAGGAAATACAGTAATCAGCATATGCTCCACTTAAAGGGACACTGTCAACCCCCTTAGGCCTCAAAGTGTTTCTAGTAAAAAAAGAAAAAAAAACATATGTTAGGATTGGTCAGATTCTACAGAGATTGCTGGTATAGTTGGCAGTTTGATTCTGAGTCCTTTTTTTTCTTTTTAAAAGTAAAACAATAGACTGCCCACCATGTTGGTGTTACAACACAAAAAACATGTTTGTTTACAGTACTCAATCAACTTCCACTACATCTTTCCTAGACTTGGGAACACCCGAAACACAGTATGGATGCTAATGATGCAATGGGAGGAGTAGTAACTATTGCATCATGAGTGACAACACTGGTGGTGTTTCTAATGTTTTGGAACTATGCAATGAGAGCAGAACAAGGATTTTAAGCAAAACAAGGTTGGGTATAATTACACAATTAGTATACATTTTAGTTCTACTAAGAAAGAAGTCAGATTAAACAAGCAGCAACTTTAATGACATTTAGATAAGATAAGCAATCATAAAATGTAGGCTTTCAGCTAGAAATAATATGATGCAAAAAGAGTTGACAGTGTCGCTTTAGGAACAAGGCAGTCCAGTGTAGTTCACGTATAGTTCCATCCTGTGAGAGGAGGCTGTAAGGTGAGTGGTTGCCTTCATGGTGTGGAAACTAGGAAGGAAGCAAGCAGGAATTGAACCTGGAGGTGGTACGAAGGACATTGGAATTGACTGAAAATGATAAGAGTCTACAGAGTAAGTGGGATAAGTTTGCCAGGACAGCCTGTAATTAAAGAGCAATATTAAAGAGCTGTATCTTGCCCAGAGTTTGGGTGCTGTGTGAAAATTATCTTGCTCAAAGGTCTGAGAATAGGTGATAATTGGAAGGATGTGCTGAGGGTAGTACCTTGAGTATAATCTTTTTGGTTTCTGTAGTTAAACCTTAGTTTTGTGAGGGGGAGCTTGAAGCAGAGCAAATACAGTTCAATAGTATGACTGAAGCATGATATTTAAATCCCAAAACACTAGTGACCCAAGGGTGTATGGGATCCCAGAGCATCCACAGGGAGTTCACTGGTCTACAAAATACCCTGCCCAAACAGAGACTGAACAGGCAGAGTAGGTAGAGTAGGTAGAGTTAGAGGTAGGTAGGCAGGTAACAAGACCACTACCATGGGATGTTGTTCGTTCTTGCTAGGGCTCCATTCTGCCTGTTGCTATTGGTTTCTTCCTGCTTCTCTTCTCCTGTGCAGTCCTCCTGTCATTCTTCCCTTGGGCAGCTCTGTTCCATGCCTAGTCCATCACTGCTCATTTACTTCTGTTAGCTTGGGGTTTCTTATCATGCCCGTGCTGCCTGCCTGCTGCTCTCCATTGCGGCTTTGCATTTACTTAAGCTGCTAAATTCCTTCCCCTCTGCCTGACCTACATCGCTGGATCTGCCTGGCCTGCCTCCAACATAGGGCTTGCTGCTCACTCGTTTTGACCTGCTCAGCCTGCTCCTGCCACTTTTTACGCTTCCTCCACCTAGCTGTTGGATGCTGCCTCTCCTTCCATTGTCCAGCTTTGCTTGTCTGGTTTGTTTCTTCGCACTACAGAACTTCCAAGACGGCTCATGCTCCTGTCTGCTGGGCTCCTTCACTACTGCTCGCTAGTTCAGTTTGCCACAGACATTGCCTTACATCTGTATTGCTGGTATTGTGGTATCTTTCCATTACTATTGCTGCTAGCCACTTGCAGTATCACCTACATACCACATTCTTTTCAGCTTTTCTTACAACTATGCCGGCGTTCCTGTCCTACATGCAGTATTCTTGTACCTGGCCTGCTTTGGGTGGTATTTTTTTCTGACTCATGGCTAGTCCTCCTCATACCTCCTACCTCTCATTAATGCAATGCCCTCCTTGCAGTTCTCCACTTCTATGCCTAAGGACAACTCTGCTGCACTGCAACCGCTCGCTGTCTGCCTTTCAGCCTTGAGTATTGCTCCCATGCACCACTTTCTTGTGTTTGGCATGGTTCCACAGCAGTCTACTTTGCCATGCTTTCCCTGTCCAGTGCACTCAGGTCTGTGGGCACTGCTTCAAGTCTCAAATGCTTGGACATTATCAGGCCTTGGATAATGATGGCTCTTCTCATATCCTCCGGATGCATTGCATCAGTACTGCCTCCCCCTTTCTCGGCTAGTTTCTGCCTGCATCTCGAACCCTTGAAATCCAACTGTTTAGCAGTGGTCATGCACGATTTAGGAAGGCCGAGGGTGCCTACTCTTCAAGCAGTACTGCGGATGACGAGCTATTCGCTGCAATCCCTACCATCCTCAATCTCCGAGATCCATCAGTCTACAGCATCACTTTACTTTTGTACGTCTGCTACCAGTTACAATTCTACTTTACACTTATCTCGCTTGGGAAGCTACCTACAATTTGATGCCTACTTTCTTCTATGCTGCCTCAACTGGCTCAGGGCCTGGAGATTTACAGCTGCTATGACCTGCCTTCGCCCTTCGGGCTGGGAGGTTTATCTACTTCTCCTCTATACCTGCCTCATTTAGCTCGAGGCTTGGAGATTTACTGCTTCTATGACCTGCCTTCGCTCATCAGGCTGGGAGGTTTCCTTCGATTCACCTGCTTCTGCGACCTGCCTGGGAGGTCTACCTACCTACTCGCTTGCTTCTCTGACCTGCCTTTGCCCTTCGGACTGGGAGGTTCACCTTCTTCTGTTCTCCTTCGGCTTCACCCAGCTCGGGACCTGGTGATTCCATTCTACTTATGCATACCTGCTTCTGCTGCCTCAGCCCTGAACTCCCTGATGCTTCACCTTTTGGGACTTTAGTTACTATCTCACCTTTGCTCCCCCTATGTGCCTGGTGACTTCTGCTACTTTGACTCAGTGGATGGTCCTCATTATCAACCGCCTTTGGATTGCCTCAGTGCTCATTCAGTGGCTGTCGGGGTTGCTGTTCTGGATGTTTTGCCCTGCCGCCTCAGCCATGGAATTCCTGCTGTTTCTTTCCAGGACTTGGTTGATGTCTCCTGTGGACTTTCATTCTCCTGCTTATGCTCTACCAACTTCAGATCTGTGACACTGCTACTTCATTGGACTCTGCTTCTTCAGTTATCTCCACCTCAGACTCTTTGGGACTTGTCTGCTTCATGCCTTGCATTTGCTTGCCTTCAGTTCTCCATGTTATTCCTCTTGTGCAGTGTCCATGTCTCCATCTCAGTTTCTTCCAGGTGGTTACGTTCCTATCCAGCTGATGGATTCATGCGCATCATTGAGGGACTACAGAGCTTGATTTCTGCCAGCGGTCATTCCTGGGTCTAGCTGGGTTTCCCTTACTGGAATCAGTCACATCTCTCCTATCCTGCCAGCTGTCTTGGCTACATTTTCTTCAGGGGCTGGTTGCCACATCCTGTTCCTTCTCCTTTGCCTATGTTGCTGCTATCCTGCTCATCCTACCTCTCATTTTGGATTCAGTTTGACTGACTTCATTCCTTTGGGCTCACCTCATTGTACTACTTGGATGCTTCATAAATCACACCAGGGCTCCGATTATCATATATAGCATGACATTATTCCAGCTCAGCTCTACAGCTGTTGCTTCATATCAATTCCTACAAGATTATATTTCTTATCAAAACTGAATTTGTTTCTTGATAGCCTGGCCTCAAGCCTTCTTTCATTCTTCGTACAATACAAGCCCTATTAGAAACCTGGAAGTTGTACTACTTCTAATTTGTTCTGCCTCGTAGACATCAAGCTTGGATGCAATTATCTTCTAGTCTCCTGTATTGATTTCTTCAGTCATCAACTTCATCTCAAAACATCATTCAAATCCTTAGATTATACCCTCTTTCAACTGAAGTACAGAATACGGTTCTTCAATATATCTTCTCTCCATAATTCAGAATTATACATAGATTCTCGGACTAGGACTTTATTGGAAGAAAATTATTCATTAGACATCTACAATTCAGCTTTCTTAAGCTCCATTCATCTGGATTAAATTCTACTAATTTGAATTCAGATTTAGCTGATTAATTTAGTTTAATTAGGATCTCTCTCCTTTAGTATGCTCAGAAGGAAGGGCAGGTCAGTAACTATGGGTCCTCAGAGGTTCCCCCCATGGGGGTTTTTCCTCTCCTGAGTGCTACTGGTCACAATCTCCGAAGTTGTAGGAGGTGATCGTCTATTCTTATCATAAAAGTGTTATGCACGACTTCTTCAGCATTCAGTTACTGAATAATCATTGATATTTATTCTTTTTTGGGGCTCCATAATTCTAATCCAAGCCTACTTCCTTCCTACAGGTGGGATACAGAGAAAGGCCAAAACCATCAAATATTATCAAATGACTCAATTCAAGCAACCAAGTACCTAAGCACAAATTATTCTATGTTGGCCTCTATATCCAACAACCATCTACATCATTCCACTATATGTTACATAAGCACTGAGCTATGAACCACACATAATACTAGGTTATTTGTGAGACATGATTTTTTGTTCTTTAAAACCATGCTGATTGGGATCCACTAGTTTTTTCTAATTAATTCATCTTCAAACTACAAACTGACACTGCACTGCCCAAAAATGATAGTGTCTACAAACCATCTATGCTCTTCTAATGGGTAGGCAGCACTTACTGTCCCACCCAGTAGCCCGTGATGATAGCGCTTATAAATGAGTGATTGTAGAAACAGCGACTCATTTATAGCGCTATCATGATCTGCTATCTGGCAAGGGTAGTGATGGAATAGCGTACAGAGTGACCAGAAGGGGAGGGATGGGAAGCTGTATGGAAGGGATAGGAGGGAGGGTTAAGGAGGATAGCTGAGCCTGCTGCAACCGAGCCAGCCCTGTGGTGTGGTGGTGAGGGGGGCTGGCTAAGATGCAGTAAGCACTGGGTTTGGGACTCGCTAGGGGTAGTAGTTTTGCCACAGCTTGCAGCTGTGTGTTTATTTTTTTATTTTAGCAAATTTCACCCCCTCCTCGTGTTGCACCCCCCTGAAGTTGAGAATCCTTAGTAAGGGGGGGTTGGGGTGGTGAAGCCCCCTACATGGGTGTGTGTGTGGGGGGGCACATCCTCCCCACAAAAACACTTTAATGCACCTGAAGTACATTCACTGAGAAATGTATATCGCCAAAATACTTTTCAGTGATATACATTTGCGATGATAGTGATTGCTGTTTTTCGATCACTATCATCACATGAAACTGTCCCACCCTTGTCTGCCTGCCCCTCCTCTCCTCTCCTTTCCCCTGTCTTCCCCCCTTACCCTCAACCCCTAAAGCTTACCCCTGACCCTCTGTCTTTCCTTACCCCTACCCTAAATATCCTCAAATCTACCATGTCCTCCCTCGACCCTCCTCCTTTGATCTCTAATTGTTCTCAATGAAAGTGTTGATTTGTATCATCTTGCACAGGCTTTTGCTACTACACCTATACTGCATGCTGTCATTGTATATCATTTGCACCATATGTCTTAAACTGCTTGTCTTTGCCTATGTACATTTTTGTATTTGCATAATCCAGCTTATCCAGTATATATTTTTGCCAGCCACCACATTCCAGGTGTACATGTATTGCCCCTTGTATGTGCTATCGTATTTCTGTATTGTTGTTGCCACCCTGTGGCCCAGGTCATGACTGAAAATGGTCCTATGGATCAAAGCACCTACCCAGTTACCAAAGACATAAATAAATGAATAAATAAATAAAGAGAATAGGGTAGAGTGAAATGTTCTTTTGTAAATCGGAACCCTCACAGATCCAGTACTTACCCATGGAATCAGATAACTATGGACTAGATCAATGGAGTCCAGTTCCAAGTTTATGGGTAAGGCAGGGAGCAGCAGTGTGTAGTGGGGAGATTCAGAGAAGAGATGCAGTGAGCAGAAGATGGGACTGGGCAAGTCAGGGTGAGGTGGGGAGGAGAAGGGACATGGTGGTTGGTGCCACAAGGGTAGGGGGAGGGGGAGAAGCTGAGAAGAGGACAAGGGGTGCAGATGGGAGAAGGACACTGGGCCAATCAGGGCAACATGGTGGGATCAGAGGACAAGAGAAGAGACATGGTACCATTAACTAACACTGAAGGGTTGGGAGGGGAGGAGGGAGATTAGGTGACATAGAGAGAGGACCGGACTGCAATGAATCATCAGAAGCATACCAGCAGTAACCATTGCCATAACCAACAGCAGTAGCTGGTAGGCAGAATGGTCCTGGGACACTGCTCAGCAGTATAAATACTGTTGAACTGCACAACCCAAACTTAGACAGGAAAGTGAGAGGGTGGCATGGGTTGAGTGAGAGGAGAAAGATGGAGATATTTGGATGGAGGACAGAGAAGGAGCAGGAGTGGAGGTGGCTACTAAAGAAATGAGAAAGCTACTAAAAAAATATATAATGAAAAGAAAAAAACAACAGGGGTTCTGGATTACTGTTGAGAGGAAGGAGTAGGGGAGAGTGCGTGTGCGAGAGAGAGAGAGAGAGAGCGAGAGGATACAGTGCCATGGGAGGGAGAGCCAGGTTGTAAAAAAAAAAATGACAATTTAGTTTAAAAAGGGGATTCTTTTAGCTGCTGAGGATGGAGTTGGAGAGAGACAGACAGATAGACAGAAAGACAGTGGAGGAGATTGTGCTGGGGGAGAGGGCTAAGGAGGCCAAAAAGCAAGCAAACAAAAGTTACTATTAATGTTACAGCTTACCCCTTATCATCAGAATAAGAAAATTTACCATTATACAAGGGGAAAAAAATACAGTATAACCCCTTATTTCCACGGTAAATTTATATCTACTATATTCATGGAACAGACAATATCCACATACAATATATAAATTTACCGTGGAAATAAAAGGTCAATGCCACTGAAACCATGTGGTGCATTTCTACATTTGGTAATGCTGGCAGTCCAATGTAATGCATGGCTCAAGTACAGTATTTTGTAAAAATTGTGCCTCAGACTATCACTCACTCATTCATTCCTGCCCAGTCTTGTCTTGTTTTTAAATTGTCCATAATGCTGACACCATTCAGAGAACACCGACAACACTTGGAGAATGCTGACATGCCTACACCATTTCCCCCCATGATGGTCCATGATGAAAGTATTTGTTTTTCAGCTGTTAAGTTTACCAGTTTGTTTTCCTATTTATTATGGATTCTCTCCATTTTGGATGGAGGATTGCTTTATGTAGCACTATGGAGGTAACTACTGATCAGATGCCTCGAGGGGATGGGGGCAATGCAATGTTTCTCAGTTCACTTTATTACCATGATGCCTGCAGGGGAAATACTAAACATGGAAAAACAAAATGGGGCAATGTAATGCTTTGTTCATGTCCTGTTTGTGGTACAACTACAGGGCAACTGTTAAAAGCATAAACTTTATTGGGGGAAACATTAGAAAAATGCGGGCAATGCAATGTTTCACAGTTCAGACTTTGTTACTGGAAATTGAAACTCTGTGTGTAGGCTTCTAGGATCCAAACCAGCAGGAATCCATTCAGGCTATCCTGTTACTTGTCTTTGACTTTCTCAAAACTTTTAACAAACTGCTCTGCATGTTAATCTTAAGAGTCTGCATCCATAGATCAATATTATGTCATCAGCAGCATGTCCATTCTGCATCTGTTTTGATATGGCATCAGCATACCACATTGTAAATTTCTACTTCAGCTAGTCTTTGAAGATCTTGTTCACAGTCAGGTTGAAAGACTGAAGCAGGTCCGTGCAGGATGCTGCCATGTAGATGGGTATAATGTCATGTTTCTCAGGGATGAAATCACATCCTCAGTGGTATGCCCCTTGAAGAGATCAAATATGAGCAGAGACCTCTAGTCTTCATGTAACTCAAGCTGTTCTTTAATATTTGTAATGTAGGG